>OY284471.1:40329962-41529962 GCA_958336335.1 Dilophus febrilis | reverse complement strand
TGGTTCAAAATCAGGTAGTAAAAATTAAAAATTAAAAATATAAAACATAAAAATCGATTTTTTTTTCATTCTTTTTTTCTTGTTTATGGACGAATATATGTAGGGAATGTAATTTATAGATTTATAGACAAATCTATATAGAATTCGAGAGTTTCCAATTGAACAGCTATATATGTATACACATGACCGGTCCTTTCGCATACATGCGTTGAACATTGAAAATGCTTTGAGGCGATTCTTTTAGCAAGCTACCTGCTGTTTTAGTATTTTAAGTTTAGCCAGGAAAATGTATTATTATTTTTTAATTTACCGACTTGAAAAATACGTTAGAATAATGTAAATCGGAATCCAAAAATTCTTCTTTCAAACAATTGGAATAGATAAAACCCAATGTGTCCAATATTTGTTTTAATTTTTAAAAACATTTAATGATAAATATTATTCAGAATCCACTATATAGACATAAAAGGGATACCTCAACCAAAAAAAAAAACTCATTATGAGCATTTATACTTCTTATGGGTGATGTGGAAATATGGCTGTTATATATGATATATTGGGCTTAAATATTTAGACTGCGTATAGGGCATGAACAAGTAAATGACCGGTCCTGTAAAAAAAAAACTTCTCAAAAAAAAATTTCTCAAAAAAAAAAAAAAAAACTCAAAGTAATAAATAAAAAAAAACGTTATTATAAAATATATACAAGAAATTATAATTTTGTAAGGATTCATCCATATATATATATATTTATATTTTTTTTTCATTTATCACACCACATCATATATTTTCACATTATTTTTATATGAATGAAATAAATTTTCCATAATATATATATATAAATAGTTAGTCAATAAGATATACACTATATAACTTGTGTGTGCCTGTGTGTCGTATGTTGTGTATATATGTAAATTAGAATAAAAACGTTAAATATATATATCCATCATCAGACTGAATTGTTATACTTTATGTTATATATGATGTTGATCAGCAGTATATATATTGTATAACATTTGTAAATAAAATGTTACGTGAACGAACGAATGTTATATGCTAAAGGGATCTGTATATACATCGGTCGGAAAATACAACATAAAACACACAAATCTACAAATAATAAGCTACATATATATATGAGATAACAGGAAAAAAAAAACTATATATGGCTTTGGAAAATATTTTTCATGAATAAGAGCTAAATTATATTGCCACACATATATTATAATATTCAACACAAATCTATGTACATATATGTCTTTTGCGAAAATTTCAATGAATAGCAATAATTTCGAATAGCAAATATATATATATATATATATATATATAGGTGACTCTGCGAAAATATATATAGATAACATTCATTCATATATAGGATACAGTATAGATTCTGTATAAATTCCAAATATATTAACATATGCGGTAATTCTAACATCTTTATATATAGAATAATCCAAATAATTTATACTCACTAAAGCTGATAAGATATTTATAAGTTCCTAATAATTGCATTTACATTTTTTTTAACATTTTATATATAATACACTAAGATATTGTCTCTGAAAATTGCTAAATTGAAATTTATTGTATTTACGAGGTTATCCTATATAATAATCATATATAATAAAAATATATTATTTCAATAATTTCAATTTACATTATATATATAGGATATAAAGTTGGTTATATTTTGTTTATCCGCTCATTTATCCATTGAAAAAAAAAAATTGTTTTCATATTATATGTATATAAATAATTTTTTTCTGATTATTAGCTTTTGTTTGTTTTTTTTATTATTATTGTTTTTAATTTGATACAACTCTTTTTTTTTTTCTCGGTTTTTCTACATATACCATATATATGGGACAATGGGCAATTTATTTTTTTAATGAAAAATATATACTGATAAAATAATAAATATATAAATTATGGAATATTATTTATTTTCACAAACAAACAAATCTCATTAAACTTTCTATATATTATATTATATATAAAGGGTGATTTTTTAGCTATTATCTTTTTGGCAACACTATGGTTTAAACAGCTGACGCACGTTTCGTGTTTTGTTTCACTGTCAAACATCTTCAGTTTGGTCTATAATTTAACCATGAATCGTCTTACAAACGAACAACGCTTACAAATTATTGAATTTTATTATCAGAATGCGTGCTCTGTTAAGAAAGTTCATGGCGACGAAATTGTGTTTCGTCAGCGACAAAGCTCATTTTTGGCTCAATGGGTACGTAAATAAGCAGAATTGTCGATTTTGGAGTGAATATCAGCCAGAAGCATTGCAACAGATACCAATATGCATCCAGAAAAAGTCACAGTTTGGTGCGGTTTATGGGCTGGTGGCATCATTCGGCCGTACTTCTTCAAAGATGATGCGAATCGTAACGTAACTGTGAATGGTGAGCGCTACCGTGAGATGATATCCAACTTTTTTTTTACCCAAAATGCATGAGCTTGACTTGCATGACATGTGGTTTCAACAAGACGGTGACACATGCCGTACAGCACGCGCAACAATGGACTTATTGAGAGGCGAGTTCGGTGAACATTTTATTTCACGTTCAGGACCGGTCAATTGGCCGCCTAGATCGTGCGATTTAACGCCTTTATACTACTTTTTGTGGGGCTATGTTAAAGCCCATGTCTATACAGACAAGCCCGCTTCAATTGACGCAATGGAAGACAACGCATTGAAGCATTTATTCGTGAGATACCGGCCGAAATGTTGGAAAGAGTATGCCAAAATTGGACTAAGCGGATGGACCATTTGAGGCGCAGTCAACATTTGTCAACATTTGCATGAAATAATCTTCAAATATTAAATTATATGGACCGTACTATCGATTCAAATAAAAATTTCATGCATTTTTCTGAATTTTATGTGTTTTTTTTTGAAAAATTTTCCTTCCTCTAGCTTTTAAAAAATCACCCTTTATATAGAAAGAACAAAAAAAAACGGAAAATTCTATATATATATATGTTAATTGAATATAACATTTGTATATATATACTGACAATATACCATGAAAATTATGTATAAATGAAAATAAAAACCCTTAATCTGAATACATTTATAAAAAGAAAAAAAATTGTTCTATATAACAAAATTATATACCAAAATATTGTACGGATATAATAATGATAATAATATAATACACTATATATATAATATAATAACTGCGCGGGATGTTATAATCAAAAAAAAAAAAAAAAAGTTGTACAATTTATAAATATAAGCAAACAATATGTTATGAATACGTTCTAATTTTGGTGAATATCAACATATTTTCATATACAAAAGAAAATTCTTTCATATCAATTTTATTTTTCCAAATGATTTGGAATAATACACATTTAATTTCTACAGAGCAACAACAATCTAATTTTATTATAAAATTCATTTGCGATACGAAGCATATATTCGTATCCTCTTATATAGTTATATCCAAAAGCCAAAACCTATAACATGAATGTTATCGCCGTGTTCTTTGAACCTTGCCCCGTCCGACTATCACCTCTATGCTATGTAAATTACACCAAAGGACGAATAATTTGATTGAGATGGTATTTAAAAATTGCCCCAAAGATTTAGGCAAGATGTGTAAAATCAAATGGACAATACTTTGAATAACAAATTAGTTTTATCATGCGCTTACCGTCATAGCGATTACAATAATTTTTTTTACTCATCGCTTTTTTTTAAATATCAAAAGAAATATCAATATATTTATATACGAACGATATATAGGAAACGAACTTAATTGTCATATAATAATTTATCATTAAATCAGAGATAAAACAAAATCAAATTCATATACTTATATAGTTTAATTAAATTACATAAAGTAAAATAAATGCGTTAATCATATTCATCTATATTATGTATATAGAAAACTTTCATTTCAAAACATATAGAGAAGAAGAATAAATATATCAAAAAAAAAAACACAATACAATATTATTTATATTTACCCTTATAATATATTCTATTTGCTTTATGGAAATATAAAATGAATTATAGTCCTTTTATTTAATTATATATACATATGTATATAGTATTTATAAACATATTATTTTACATTTTCTTTACATCAAAGTCAAATCCTTATTTTAATTATAATAATTTATTATATATTAAAATTTTTAATATATATGAATAAATACCATATAAATACTATGTATTTATATACAATATATATATTAATATTTAGGAAAAACTAAATATATATATATATATTATTTTATTATATAAAACTAACTTTCAGTATACATAGTTTCAGATCATTATATATATATATATATATATATATATAAAATGTATTTTTAATAATAAGTCTTAATTAAGGTAAAAAGTGATTACGATATATACATATATATGTAGTTTTTTTTTATACCATGTCCTGAGAAAATGTGACATAAAGACTTCGGGATTCTTTTTAAAAAAATTTTATCGAAGGATGGATCGAATCTATATCAATTGAATGAAATGAATTTAATATACCATTAATATATAATATTTAGTATTTAATATATAATATAATTGTTTAATTGTATCTTTACGCTGGGAACATTTGATTTATATTGACAATATAACTACTGATCTAGAAGTAGTAGTAGTAGTAGTAGTAGACTCATTTTATTCATATATTGTAAGAACATTATAATTGAGTTATATATATATATATACACACAGTGCGACCATTAATATTCCGGACTCAAATCATATCTGAATAACCAGTGGGACGATCTATGTGATGGAATATGCGTTTTGAAGCTTGATGTTTTCTCTATCGTCTGTAAAAAGTTCATTGCATTTGATTGACAAATAAAAACGTTATGACATTTCTTGTGAAACAATATTTTTGAGTTGAAGTAGAAATTTTAACATGGAACACAGAGCAGTTATTAAATTCAACACAAAGCTTGGTAAATCTGGAACAGAAACGTTCAAATCGATGCAGCAAGTTAATGGCATATAATTGTATGAGTAGAACACAAGTTTTTGAGTGGAATAAACGATTCGTGGATGGCTAAAACACAGGCTAAAAAAAAAAAGAAAATTTCCATCGAAAATCAAGAAAATGCTCGTAACATTTTTCGATAGCAAGGGAATTATCCATAAAGAATTCGTTCCAACTGGTCAAACAGTCAGTGGCTCATATTATATCGAAGTTTTGAAGCGTTTGATGGGCAGGATTCGTCGTATTCCACCTGAATATCCGTGAATCAGATAGTTGGTGTTTGTTACACGATAATACACCAAGTCACACTTCACTTATTGTTCACCAGTGTTTGGTTTGAAATCAAGTCTGTGTGTTAAATCATCCACCGTATTCACCTGATTTAGCACCATGTAACTTCTCCTTGTTCCCAAAAAACTTAAAATGAAATTGAAAGGATGTTTTTTTTTTAGGATATTGAAACGATTCATACAGCATCTACACGCGCACTATAGAGGCAATACCACAAAATGATCTGGAACACGCATTTGAATCATTATTAAATCGATGTAACAGTTGTATTGAATCAGGAGGAGAATATTTTGAATAAATAAAAAAAGAAAAATTTCAAAAATCGTGCATTTAATGTATTTCCTAGGTGCAGTCCGGAATATTAATTTTCGCACTGTGTATATATATATAGTTATTTATATTGCAAATGTACACACAAAAAGGAATCGTATTTTATATAATTTATTTCATTAATATATATATATATATATATATGCATTTGTATATGTATAGTATTCAATTTTCCTTTGTTTTATTATATGGATATATAAATGAATGAGAATGTATATGAATATTATTTTTGTTGCTGTTGATTTAGAAAACAAATTTTCTAATTTTCTATCGTATATATATATATATAAATATATTTCAATAAAGAAAATCTATATATGAATACAATAAATTCAATTGTCTTTTGTTATAATTTCTATGTCTCTATTATTATTATTATTATTATTATTATTATTATTATTATTATTATCATAATTTTAATAATGAATGTATTCTGTATATTTTTATAAACAGTAAATACTCGTTTTTGACAACGAATTGTCTTGAAATTTTTTTTTGTTTTTGATGAAAAACCGAAACAGTTTTGTGTAGAAGAATTTTTTTTTTTTTATTCCATCACTCCGCTACTGATCAATTCCCCAAAAAAAAATAAATATTACGATATACAAACATTTTTTTTATTTTTATTTATTTATTAAACTTATCAAATCAATTAAAATTTTTACAATCTTATATAATACTATATTTACTATATATATATATATCTATAATCTATATATATCTATAAAGTTAAACTATATTAATAGATTCGATTTAAATTTTATAGGATTAGCTGATTAGCTTTTTTTTTATGAAACAAAATATACAGTTGCATGAATACAAACACATTATCAATTATATATAATGTTTTACAATACTTTGCATACTAAATATGGATTTGTATATATATATATATATATATTGAAGAAACAATTTGAGAAAAACAAATACATTTTTAGTTGTTATATAAATTAATTAAAAACATTCAATGATTTTAATAATCATACAATCACATAGATAAAACTAAAAAACTCTTTGGTTGAACTTCATTACATTTTGTTTTTTTTTTTTTGTTGAACTTTCATCCCAAATGAATAAATGAAAAAAAATTAAATTTTTCGGTTTCATTATTTGTTTTTTTTTTATCGCTTTGACTATACTACATTACATTTACGTTAATATACTTAAGATAATAAAATCACTTATTGACGAATTTATATTTTATTGCATTTTTTACCCCAATTTTGAAATATGACAAATCTTCTAGAATATTTCGTCCTCTTCATCCATCGATCATCTGCGTTACGGCGTTAAGTGTTCTGTTCAACAGGAGAAAATCCGTCGGAAAAAACATATTAAAAATAATCAAACGAAAACAATAAATTTTACTTAAACGCTTTAATATCGAAAATATATGGCACATTTTGTTTTTCAATTTTGATTGTCTGAAGAATTAACAAAAATACAATCATTTATTATATATTATAATAATTCACTTTAACAAAAATCCGTTAAAAATCCATGCGACTTTATTCAAAACAATAATAAAAAGATAAAAAACGATAAAAAAAAAAAACTACTCTATATATTTATATAAGAATTGAAATATGAAACAGGTAAATTTAATAAAATTTAATTTTTTGATATATATATACTATTTTGTGTATATAGTACTGGCTATATTTCGGTATGACTAAAATGGCTAAAATAAAACGACAAGCAACTATCACAAATGTTGTGTAATGTTGTGTTATTATCTAATTATATATTATCTATTATTATGCAAGTAACAAAGAACTATAAATATTTAACTGTACAATAATATTAATTAATATAATTAATAAAATTCTAAATGAATTAAGCTCGTGTACATATATTGAATGATGTGAGTTATTAGTTTAATTTTGAAATTTCATAAGTTTTTATTGCTATATAAAAAAAAAAGCATAAAAAAAAAAACATTCATTTTTACTCGGAATCAAAACTGAACCGATTTAACTGAACATTTTCAACATAAGATTTTTTATGTGTGTGAATTGCTTAAGTTTAAAAATTGGATCTATAAAATTCATCCTTTTTCTGACTTTTTCTAAATTGCCAACTATAATTTACATCCATATAGTTTTTTGACTTTTTAGTCCAAAATTATTGATCTCCTGCGTCGTTTAGTATATAGTCTGTATATATAGTAATATAGTATAAGAATAAAATAATGATAAAAAGAAATTCCACAGCTTATTCTTGTTTTTTCCAGCCTTTTATAGCATTTATTGATATTACTTTTTTGTTTTTTTTTGTTTGTCTTTTACCATATAACATAAAATTTTACAATAATTTTAACACATGTGTATTAAAAATAAGATATTAATATAGTTTTGATTTTAAACAGCAATATACATATATTCATTTATTGTTTTTTTCATATAAATATACAGTTGTATGGATGAATACAAAAACATTATATTTATATATATATATATATATATATATATATATATATATATATATAACGTTAAGATTTTACATACGAAAATGTTTAGCTATTGTATTGTTTTAAAGACATGGTTTAATACACATGTTTCAAGACATGAACAATACAAAATGTATCTAAATTTTTGACAAAAACAAAATCTTTTTTAGTAATTAACAAAAAAAAAAAAAAAAAATAGAAGGAAAAAAAAAACATTCAATGATTTTAATAATCATCAGATCAGATCAGTTAAAAAATATATTGAAATGAACATTAAAAAATGTCTGTTTGAATTGCAATTTGTTTTTTTCGTAAAAATTGTTGGTGTTTATAATTTTTAAAAAATAATTCCATAGAATTAAATTTGGGTCGTTTAATTGTTTTTTTATCGTTGCCCACATGATCATCGTTTATTATCATTTTATTATTTAAGTAAATTAAATCACTATTGAATTCATTTTGTTGCAATAGATAAGTTCTTTTACAACTTAAATATGATAAATCTAAAATATCTCGTCCTTCAACCATCACAGAAATATCTTGATCATTTGTTAAACTCTAAATTATAATTTTTATAATAAACATATATAATAATCGTATATGTATATATACAATTAAATTAAAATAATATTACCTCATCATAATTATTATTATTATTATTATTATTATTATTATTTTTTATAACTAACGGAAGCATTGGACAATCTACAGGAGAACACAATAAATTTGTTAGCTGTTTTTCAGCATCGAAAATCATTGAGGACATTTCTGTATCACTTATTTTGTCCATCTACATATAAAAAATATATATGAAATTTAAATACAACAATATATACAATATATATTTCTTTTTTGCTTTAATAAATATATTAATCCTTAAAGTTCCTGTTCCATTAATACGTTATTTATTTTATTTTTTTTTACCTTCACGTGTTGTATAAAATATAAAATAATTTTATAAACGATGAAAAATTCATATAAATCTTAAATTAATAAAATAAAAAACAAACGGCAAATAACACATTTAATTTATTTGCATTGATATATATTTAGTACTTTGTATGAGACTAAAAATACACTAAAACATTAGAATTCGAAATTATTAATATCGCACATATTTTATTTATTAATTATTTTTAAACATAGTGGTTCAAAATACTTTACAATGAAAAATGTATTTAGATATACATGTATAAAATGATTTATGAAAAATCATGGTATTGATATTTTTGTTTTAAATTTAAATAATATAATGAACGATCTAGAACAGGTTTAGATTTAATTTTCAGTTTATCAGTTTTTGTATAAGTTAACATAACATAATCTGTAATTCCAAAAATAAAAACCATGGAAAATGTTTTTTTATTTTTTTTTGGGTATGGAACTAATTTATTATTGAATATAGCTGTGAATATAGCCTTTAAGCCTCGATTTCTATGAAAATATTTTATAAATCACAAATATGATATATGTGATATATAAAAAAAAATGTGCTTTTTCTGAAATTTAGTTTGCCTGGATAAAAAAACCGAAATTTAATAATACATACCAATTGCTGTTAAATAATTCCATTTTTTATTAGTTTGTAAATTAACTGGCTATTTTATTATTATGAAATTAAATAATAAAAATTAAATAAAATGTAAATAAAATGAAAAATGAAGTTTGGACGACGGTCAGCAATAGAAGACGGCAATAGAAGAAAAAATATCAATGTCCGCCGTCAGCCGTCGACATGTCCGCCGTCCAATATTCATAAAAAGCACCTACATTGAAATGCATGTATTTTCAATTTGACATTTGCCGTCGTCTGCCGTCGGCATTTCATAAAAAGCATTACTTTAGTGTTTTTTTTTCATATCCTCATATACAAACACATTTTTTCATTGCCCGTCACAGCACCACAGCGTCACAGGTATAGTATATTATGAGACCTGTGAATGTATATATATCCATTACCTGTTTTCTTTTTTTTTTATGTCCTTTTATTTTTATCTGTTTTGTATTTATATTTATTGTTATATTTATTACTATATAATAATATTATATCATTGATTTATAATATTTATAGTAATATATTGAGTTTTAGAATTTTCAGCCACACACACACACAGTTAAATTTATGATTCCACATCATCGTAATTTGTTTCAAAAGTGTTCAAACAAGCCATTTTTTTTCGGTATTAAGTTGAATACATTTTAGGGGGGGGGGGGGGCTATATTTAAAATAAATAAAAACCAAATGAATATAAATTGACTGTACAAAATTTTATTGTTTTATAAAATGGATGCATTTAAATAAAAAAATTTTTTTTTTTATCTTTATATATAAGAACATTTATAATAATTAGACAAAAAAAAAAAACAGCCATTAAAACTTAAAAATGAATTATAAATTAAAATTCTATATATTAAAATAGAAAATGTATTTTCTAATATCTTTTCGATATTTTTTATTTAATTCCCGCGAAACCGAAATACATACATACATATATATATATATATATCAATATATGGCATATATATAAATATTAATTTTATATATTATATTATTACAAAAAAAAAAAAGAAAAAATTAAATTATATAGTGTAAATCACTATGTACATTGCCATATATAAATGATTGAAGAAAATTGCTAATTTTATATAATTAAAATGAGAATGAATTCTACTAGAAAAAAAAAATCTGGTATTCGTCAATTATTGTATATAATTTATTTTATGCGGTTCATTTATTTAATAATCATTATCCAATTAATGAATATTTTTTTTATCTAAAATATTCCATAACTTCATTTTCCTCAATTGCATCCAATGGTTTCTTGAATTGTGGTGCAGGTCCAATGGTTTTTCCAACAATAGGTGTCCATTGGCTAAAAAATTGATTTTCAATTCTTCCTTTATATTGAAAATTACATTCATGGCATTCATTACCAAGTATAAGTTCAGATTGTTCTACTGGGTCTAAATTATGTTCAATAAGTTGTGCTGAACACGCAAATAAATACGTTTTTTCTGTACTTAAATATGAGATATCTAAAATATCTCGATTTCCATAAATGCATTTAATGCTATCGCTAGTTTCATGTTCAACGGATAACATATCGACTTCATTTTTTCCTATTAGCCTTTCAGCCTGCTATATCAATTGGCAAAAATTGAAAAAAAAAAAACCACAAACCAACCACAAACATTTAAACGGTTATATAAATAAAAAAATTTCAAACAATCAAAAATAAAAAAAATAGCTAGTATTTTATATTTTACTTCAATAATGTCTGTGGAAAGATCGAATATGTGTGATTGTTCATTAAACGACGTACTTGAAGAGACGATTGAAGATAGCGATGACAGAGAACAGAGTTCTTCATCACTGCCATCACATTTATTAACGTCAAATTTACGTTTTTGTATTGGTCTATTATCGAAACGAAACTTGAAGTACGTATTAGGCGATTCTAATGATGTCTCATGATTGTATGAGATTTCTAGCCGTGATAGTTGGTATGCGATATCTAACGCCATTCTATATACAAAATATAATTAAAAAATTCTCATAAAACATTTACCGTATTTTTTTATGATTTACGATAAACTATTATATAAAATCAAATAAAGTTAAATAAATATTAAGAATTAAGATTAAGCTGCGTGGACCGAAATACAAACGACAAAAAAAGTCAAAAATTAATTTAAAATACACTAGAATAATGCTTTTTTTTCCTTGACAACTTTTACCTTATACTTTTATTTTGTAGAATATATATAGTAGCTGTTTTTAGAAAAATATATGTATATATTTTTAATTTTAAAATGAAACTGTAAAAACGTTTTTTACAATACAAATAAAAAAAAATTTTTAAACTGAATGATTTGAAAAAAAAATTTTTTTTTTTTATTACAATAAACACGTAACACGTAAAATTTTAATTTTATTAATATAAACATGTGCGTTAGGGTATAACTTACAAGACGACTTTACAAGTAATGAGACGACTTTACAAGTAATGAGATCTTGAATTAAGAAATTTACGTAGGTGTACGGTGCGTGAATTAATTTTTATATTATATTTTATTTCAAATTATATTAATACGCTTATACAATATAAATAAACTGTGTGCGAACTCGATAAACCGATAAACCAAAATGAAACAAACGATTGCACGACAGGGTGTTTTGTTTTTTAATTCGCATGCAATATTAACACTTATTGATGTCGACTTATTGAAGTCGAAAATTGTTGATCTTTGCTTTATATACCCGCGAAGAACCTATATATATCTGAGTACTTTTCTACAATGCAATTAACCAATTTTCCGATTTTTCCATGTGTACCCCTACAGGATTGGTATACAGCATAATTCTCCAAAATCTTTTCCTACTCTGCGATTCAAAATGATGCACTCTGTATAAGTTGAATAATGTGCAATGTAACAACAGGTCTATTTCACTTTTGCATTAAAAAATATTATTTTTTTTAATTTTCGAAAAACGTGCTAAATTTGTCCCTTTCATAACAGGGGAAATACATACACATATTTTATTTTCATATCATCTCATATATAAATATAGTATGTCCTTTTGTTATATATATAGGGGTTTCGTAAATTCCCCGTCTCTACTAAATATTATATAAACTATATATATATACAATACATATATATGTATATATAAATAAACCAGTATTTTCCCAGATATTCAAACCAATATATACATTCATGATAAAGCCATGATTACACCATTTTAATCCTGGTGCGTATACGCGTATACGTATTTCATTCTTTTATGTTTCATAAAGTTTATACTTTCATTTTTATATTTTTCATTTCACGTACCACTTTCATTCAAATTTCAATTTAATATTTAATATTTTAATAAAAAACCGAATTGCCGAACGTTAGATGCACGAATATAGAATAAATTCTATTTTTAAATGCAATTCAATTCATATAGCTTTTCTGTTTAGCTTTTTATTTGAATTCAACAAATTTTGTGAAATCGCCGGTTGATTATATAACTAATAAATGGTGATAAGCTTTGGTAAAAGAGTTTTCCAATACAATTATTAAAATATCTTTGTATCACAATAATATGTGAGCTTTGTAATATAGAGGGATCGGATATTTTTAGAATGAAAATGTAAATGTATATCAATATATGGAAAATTCAAAGGAAAATTAAATGGAAAATTTATATCAAAATGTGTTTTCTGAAATAGTATTTTTATACAAATAAAATTTTCGAATTTATTTGGTAATAGAAAAAAATAGCAAATTTCAGGAAAACATTAAAAGAAAACGAATTCGTTAAAATAATAGGAAAATGTATAAATGTACCAATGTCATGCAAGTTGTTTTTAGATTATGAACTGAAATTCGTAATTCAGTGGACTGAGAGATTTTTTTTTGTATATAGAACAATTGTTATATGATGCTTGGTCGTTCACAGCAATATATATCATATTTGCTTCTTTGGTACAAAACAAAACAAAAAAAAACCGAAAAACCAATAATTTTTTTAAATACTCCATAATTATTCATATATAGAATATTATATAGGAAGAATCTATAAATTCATATACATCTATAATTTAATCCACATTATGATTAATTATATATACATAAAATCGAACATTTATATATATAAATCCTAATAATCATAAATAAAGTATATATAACCTTATATGTATTTATAAATATAGGTATATATATTTCAAATATATATTATAAATTATCAATAAAATATATATTCTAATCGAATTACTCTTTAACCCCTATACATATATCTATATAGTGCTTTAGAATCCTGCATTCCATATATACATATATGTAGATATTTATAGCAATTATTTATACGTATTTTAGTGTATTATCATCATAATATGCGGTTATATATATATATATATGGATAACATAATATAATCCATTATTTCAAGTATTTATATATTAGCAGAATAATAAGTCTAATAAAAATAGAAAAATTAAATCATTACACACGTAAGGTTTAACACGATGTGATGCCTCCCCCTATATATATATACATATAATATATCCTATTCCATTTCTTTTTCATATACATATTTTTATGTATCTATATGCATTTAATAATGTTTTTTTTTATACATATACATAAAATTGTATATATAGTTGATAAAATTAATAGATAAATTATTATTCTAACGATATCAAAAAAAAAAAACGAAATAAAACTAAACGAACGAAAGAAAAAAGAATGTTACATTTTACATACCGCGTGTGTATTTACAGAAAAAAACTATAATATGTATGAGAAAATGTACATTTGTCTATAATAATTCTTCTTTTTTTTTGTCCACATTATATTTTGGGTTTCTTCAATTCAATATTAATCTAAATACACACATATATTTCACGTAAAGGAATAAAATTAAGAGTATATACATATATAAATACTATAAACACATGTATTTAGGAATGGATAAATGTTTATTAAACCGATAAAAAAATATCCTTATAATTTAATCCTTAAAATTTAAAATAATTGAAATTATAATTATATATAATTACCTAATAAGTGTATTAATTTTTATCGCAATTGAAATAAAAACAAAAGTTTTCTCAGTTGTTGACTGAATATCACAAATTTTAGAAACAGAATGAATGGAAAAACTAAAAATAATAAAAAAAAAACAGCTCTAAAACCGATCCATTAAAAATTTAAATTCAAATGGTTAGATGTAAGGAATTAAACTAGGGATGATCGACAATGAAAATATTGGAAATGGTGAGATATAAAGAATGTCTAGCGAGGAAATACAATATGGTTAGAGGAATTAAGTGGTGGTGTGAGTGTGGGACTGCATCTGGTTCATTTGGTCAAATTTTATTTTATTCATTTTTTGTTTAATTTATAATGGGGAAAAAAAATAAAGAAAGAAATAATCCACTATAGGTTTTTTTTCAAAATAATTTCACAATATTGTTGTCATTTCTCTATATTCATTTCATTCGTTTTTAATTTGGTTCGTTCGTTCGTTCGTTCGTGCTATCTCTTGAAATGGTAAGATAGTCGTTTGTGTTACAAAAAATGAAATATAAAAATCCGAATAACGATTTCCAAGCAGGCAGAGTGATTGCCGCAATCTGTACTTTAAATCTCTAAATATAACGGAATTTCTCGATAAATCTATAATTTTTCTCTGTCCGGTAAATTTACTTAGCCAATAATAATGCTCCACAAACACACATTTTGTTTTTTTTCATTTTTTTCGATTTATTTCATTTTATTTTGGGTATCAGAAGGGATATGTTAGATAAAGATATATTTAGTTAGACACGCATACATAAAAGGATTTACTATACAATATAATATAACCAAAATATGTAAGCGAATGCTTAAGCAACATGTTTTTAAATATACTTGAACTTTGAAAAGGTATATTTTTATGATTGAAATATGTTATGTGTTTTATTTTCACTATATTATAATTATAGTATATATACCAAATACGTATGTATATGTACAAATCCCTGTGCATTCAAATAATATTTGGCAAACAAACAAACAAACACAAAAAAAAAAAAAGTAATAGAAAAAAGGGTGGATTAATTTGATTTTATTCTTTGTCTATTTATATATATGTAATCATATTTTAATTGCTTGAAAAATACTGTATATATATATATTGTATTATAAATGTTTGATTGTAGAAACGGATTTGTGAGTAATAAGTATATATATCATTAGTATAAAATGATAATTACAGTGCGATTCTATAAAATTTTTATCAATTCTTTCCGCTTTTTTTCGTCCAAAAAAAACGAGCGATATATAGATGCGATTATTAATATAATTTATGGTGATTTAATCTATAATGTCATACAATTATGTACAAATCATCATATTTAATTTATCATTATTTTAAATCTTAAATTCATTTGGATTAATCATGAATTATATTTATTCGATAGCATATATGCTAAAGAAACCCCTATGTATATAGTTAATATAGTATATAATTTAGAACCATAAAAAAATTCTATAGTATTCTTTGGGTTTTTATTTTTATTTCTATTTTATACAATTGAATTTATACAATAGATACATTTTTTTTATTGCTTTGTAATAATATAAACACTATAGTATATATAATATATATTCCGGTATAACAGATTCGATTGTAAATTTTTGGTCAGGTTTAGTGATATTAAATCTTTTTAAATTATTTTTCAATAAAGTTTTTCACCCTCCTGTACACTTGTTAAAAGATATATAAATGAAATTTTTACTAAAACCATCTGATGGTTTAACGTATTGTATACTATATGTGAATAATGACCTTTTTACCTATTTTGTTGCTATTTTCTTGCGACAATGCGATTAAATGAATCTTTAAAAACCTCATATATTTGATCTTTAATAATCATTTTCATAACATAATAATATCTCTTTCCGTTTCTAATAAATTTTGTATTGGAGAATTTTTTATTTCTCTTATGATTCCACCTTTTCCACCTACTCTGGCGGAAGAATCATTTGTAAGTTGCACTTTTGGGAAGTTGAATCTATATTAATGTGGCAAAAATGTTATAATAAAATTTTGTGTGAAGTTGATTGGTAATAAATGTAATCCCACTTTCTCAATTTTGTCGGTCCTTTCTGTCCGTTATTATAAAGTTTTTATAATCAAAATCAAGTATACCTAAAAAGAAAATATATTAATTAATTTCTATAATGAATTTATTATTTCAAAAATACTAACATAATGATTGTAACAGTAACCAACATTTTTTCTGAACAACATCCATCTATTGATGATAGGTATTGTGCATCGGTTCTTTGAAAATCACACATGTTTTCCCAAATCGTTTAAAGGATTTTTTGCTGTATATCTATAAAACCAAAAAAAAAAATTCATATACTAACAAGCATATAAGTATAATAAATAAATAATTCTTACTATTCATTGTTTTTGGTACCTATAAATTTAAATTAAATATAAGGCTTGTCCACTCATTTCACGGATAAAAATTTAAAAACCAATTTGATACGCATCGCATATCACCGATCAAAAATATTAATGAAATACCGAAATAATTTTCTTTTTTTTTTTAATGTAAATTATATATCCTTTAGTACTACTTATTAATTTTTTTTTATACCTGATATAGATTTTTATACCTGATTTTATACCTGATATGCCGATCGTATTCCATCGAACCTGAATAAATTTATATATATTTTTTGAATAGAAAACATTTGTGCACAACAATTATAAAACACATCACAAGGAAGGATTGTTACAAAAAAAAAAAAAAAAAGCTCATCACTATCTTTAAAATTTTATCAAAGACGCATTAAAACGCAACTTATAAAAGAATTAATTTCTGTCTATACACCAAAAAAAAAAGAAAAATTAAATAAAATTAACTCAATTTATGTGTTGTGATTGTGCTCCAATATATGATGTATCCTTTATTTTGATATACGACTATATATAAAATAATATATGCATATTTCTTAATATATGTATGGGCAACAACACACAGCACACAGCATCTCATCAACTTTACCTTTAACAAAAATTTCTTCACATCTCATACACAACTCTTACGTTAAAGTTTAGTTCACACTATCACAATATCACATAATTTGTTGTTTAATAAACTCTATATACCATACCATACCATTTGAAAATATGAAATATGGTAGGGATATTCAAATATCTCATTCTATATGTAAATATTTTTTCTTTTTTGTTTTTGGTTGCCTTTTTTTTTATAATGAATACTATATGTGGGGGATCGATACGATGTATATGTGTATATATAAATATATATTCGTATTGACTTGGGTTTTTGTAAATATTCACTCATTTTTAAAAACCGCCTGCGTGGGTTTAACCTATAGTGTAACACTAATGGCCGTATATACATGTATTAAAAATATTGGGTTAACGTAAATAATATCGTTTTTGTGGGTGATTTGGAGCTTTTTTCCTTTTTCGTTTTATTTTCATTTTGAAATGTATATATGGTAAACAGGGGAAATACAAATTCATATAATATATTGAGTTTGGTATATATTTTACTCTATATATATATTTAAGAGACGATATAAATGCATTTATACGTTGAATATAAATATATGTATACAATTTATGAATATAATTTTTTCATATAGATACAGTCATAATCTTATATACATAATTATTTTTAATATATGTAAAAAATACTATATACAAAAAAAAAATAAATAAATAACTTTACAAACATTTTTATATTGTATAGTAATATTTTATTTATAGACTATAAATTTTCTTTCCATTTTAGTCCTTTTTATCGGATTTCAAACATCAAAAGTGAATTTTTTAGTTTTATCGTTATTTGTATGCTCATCAATAAATCTTTATATTTTTGGGTGGCAAATTGAATAATCAATAAAGGTTTTATTCTCACGCACTTTTCAAACAATATATAATAATATTCGCACAAGAAATTTACATATATATATAAATATATTCGCATTCCATTTATTTTATATTTTATTGTCAATCCGTATTTCACTTCATAGTTTGTCACAATCCAATTTACCGTCGGGATAATATATATATATATATATATATATATTTAATATAATATCACATTCTTATTTATATTGTTTAAAAAACCTTTACCTTTTTCTTTGTCGTAAATAACGATTCTTTATTTTTTTTGAAAAAAAAAAATGTTTCAAAATCATCTGTTTTTCAATATATGGATTTTCTCAATATTGTGAATATATTAAAAATTTATAAAAACACCATAATTTATTTTGTTCTAGATTCATTTTTGTTGATTATCAAAATACATAAATATAGAAACATAACATCTGTTTTAAAATCATTTTAATCTTAATACATATAATATATAAATATTTATTATTTAAGATGTTTTTGTAGGCGTTTAACACATTCACAATATATATATATATATATATATATTGTAAAAACTATAAAATATACATTCTAAAGTAAATAATAATATAATCATAAAAACAAGGAAAAAAAAGAAGAAGCAAGATTTTAATCCATTGATTTTTACCATTTGATAATGGTTTTATTTGTTATAAAACAATATATTTATATAGAAATTGCTATAAAACATATATCCAGAACAAATGTAACTATAAACCCAGTAAGTCCCTTTTTTTTGTGATCTCTAAACAAGATAAATATAAAATATATTAAACCTATTTCAAGTATTTTTGAGAATTAAATTATAGGTTTTTTTTTGTTTGTTATTTATCGGACGGACCATAAAGATGTATACGTGTTTTACCTATTGATTATATGTACATATAAAATTGTGTATTTTATTATCAGATCATATCAGAGATTGTTTTTTTTTTTCTTATTATTATTATTATTAGTTATAAATTTAAACAACAATATAACTATAAATGAATGGATTTCTTAATTATATTACATTACAGATAAATATATCTATATATGTTGACAAAATATTAAGAAATAAATTTCGATTTACGACCTTTGACTGCCGCAATTAATAAATTTCTTTTTTTTGGACGGGTGCTGTTTAGATATATAGTTATGAGATAGTATTACGATTAAAGGAAAACAAATTATATTTAAGAAAATGTGTTTCATATCCATACAATTTTGACACTTTGAGAATATTGAATAAAAATATTATATATCTATACCCGCATATAAATATATATCGGTATTCTTGTTTTCCTGGACATATTGTAAGAGTATAATATAATTTATCGACTTATATTGTATGATATTTGTTATGGGAACACTTTATAGTAAAGAACACAACTTTATAGTAGTTATATAATAAAATGTGATTTCCATTTGCTGTGACAAAATCAAAATACATATATGATCATTAATTCTTCATAATTATATAGCTCGTCCCTATGATAATATAATAGATTTTTGCATCACAATGGCCATCATACTTTAGATTTAAAAAAATGTTAATCAATTGATCTTTTACATTGTAACGATTTTATTTTATCTATTTTACACATTCTTCGAATTTTATTTTCTACAATTCAATTCAGGATGTCATAACAAATTTAATATAATAACATAAACTTCGGGAGTGTTTAAAGTAAAAAAAAAAAACACAAAAAAAAAAATACGCAAACCCAACTTCAGTTAACTATAATCAATATATATATAAACAAATATTTTGAAAATATACTTAAATATTTTATATAATATAAATATTTTTTTTTTCGCAATTTAACAGGTAAATATTGCCTATAACTATATATATATATATACATAACATATATATAGTTAAAATAAATCAAAAAAAATAATAGATTATCTTCTGTATATAGGCTTTATTTGTTATTTTATATATACATGCTTATGTATATATATATTTATATATAACAAATCAATCTATGAATGAATATAGATCGTATATATAATAAGTATATATAAGCATCGAATCGATAAGAAGAGAAAGAAAAACAAAATTGTAAATCAAAACAAAATCATAGATATTTCAAAGGATTTATTAAGATTTTTTTTTTTTAATATGCTGTATTTATAAACTGTATATAACGATATAATCAATTTTTTTTTTTACAATTGTTAAGAAATATAAGTTTTTTTTGCATAGTTGTCGTGATATTCAGAATTTTTATCCTGATACAGGATCAAAGTATTCCGCAAGCAAACCTATGTCTATCATCACTAGAGGAAAAAAAACAAAATAAAGCCTAAATTTTCGTTCATATTATTAAAAAATATGCGATTTTTATTTTTTTTTTATTAATATTAAATTGACTCCTCTTTTGCTGCTTTTACTTACTCCTGAAAGTACAACATTTAGTATTTTATTACGTTAGGTAAAAAAGGAACATGATAAAAGTGAATTAAAAATAAAATATGTATTCATTTGACATTTATGATAATATATGGCTTTTAGTTTAAAATTCTTTGTATAAAATATACCTTTATATTTTAGGGAATTTCATATGAATTTGATATTTTATATTTTTAATGTAATCATTGTATAAAAAAAAAAAAAGGAATGGCAAATTAAAGATATACATTTCTTATTTAAAGTGCAAAACTTTTCTTCTTGTATTATTACACACATTTTATTTATGTTTTCAAATATTTTTAAGACACTATCTAAGACTAGCTCTATGAACATAGTACCGGTCATCGAAAATGGACAAACATTTTATTATTTGTTTAATTTCGAAATTTGAAATTACATAATTGACAAGGATTTTCAAGGTCAAGGATTTTATGGAGTTTTCACAAAAAATGTTCCTATATTCTATATTCCGCTAAGAAATAAATTTCACAGAAAATTCTATTATTCCGATATATATGTGAAAATATATTTATTTTTTTTACATAATTTTGTGTCAATTTCAATTAAGTAAACTGTATATATATATATATATATGGACGTTATATATATATATATATTGGACGTTGCCATATTCGTATATACAATAAAACATTATTATATAAATTCATAAATTCTGTGTATTCGTTTGTATATATTATAATGAATTATTGGATTCCATACATGGACATATAGTTTTCATATACAATATATAAAGCAGTCCGTTATTGATCTTTTTACTATATTCATATATATACAATTTGCTTATATGTACACTTACATACCTATACGACTTTGGATGCTGTAACCAAAACATTACCAGCAGATATATCTTATATATATATACCTATAAATGGATGACAAATGATTGCGATATTTTTCTAACTTAACAAGAAAAATTATTAATATATATATCGATTGTATTCAACGGTGACAATAATAAATATATGGTAATATAATAAGAACCTAAAAAAATTCATTATCAATCAAAATTCCTTTATCATTAATAAATTGATTCTTATAAGAGGAGATAAATTCAAAATTCTTACTTGGTCTTGTTCATGTTCTTGGAAAAAATGAATTTCATTTGAGAAAATTTCATTAAATCATTCGTTCTGTGGTATTATATTTATAAAAGGTACATCATGAACTTATTGATCGTAATTTCTTACATTTTCATTTCTGATCTACGATACTCGATGCGTTTTTCGATTCCTCTATATAAATACAAAAATCGTATTCTTATGCTAATAAAGTTATCGTTTGAATATATTTGAATTTTGAAGAATTATAATTTTTTTTACCTATACACAATAGGCAAATTTTTCTGAATTAAAAATTCGATTTTTCTATATATCAATTTCTATCAAAATTTTACTATCGGATATCTTTTAATATAATTAACTTTTTAAAATATTTAAAAAGTATTAACATTTGATTTCCATCCATCCATGCCATTGCCCGACAATTATTATCATTAACATAGAATCTCTTGTTTGCTTATATTATATCACATACTATAATTATATAAATCATTAGTATCCTCACATAAGCGTTATGATTCTTAATTTGAATGAATAAATATACATAAATAATTAACACAACAACATCATCATCATACGGTAACACATCGCATTTATGTAATGTAAAAAAAGTAAATAATTAACAGAAAAGAAACATATAATTTTACAAATGGAATAATTATAATATAAAATGTATAATAGACGTACGCGTGTATAGAGTTACATATTTATATATATATATATATATATATATATATAGATATATATACAAAAAAAAAACACTTAAGGTAAAAATTAAAAATATTTTCCATTTATATTCTATAAATTTAATGAATTCTTTTCTCTTAATAAACAATTTTTTTTTTTTTTTTAAGATACACAAATACAATGTCCCATTAATTTTCTAACTAACACCCATTCATTAATAAATATATATAGATATACAAATGTATATATAGATAAAAAAAAAATAAATAGGAAAATTTAATAACATTAAAACTTGAATATATTATTTTACTTTTTTTTTTTTATTTATTTCAATTTATATATGCATGACTTCATCTTCATCAGTATATACTGATAGTATATATTCGTGTATAAAGTGCAAATGTTGAATATATATTCGCGCGCCGCTGAGTGAGTGAGTTTTGTCATTAAAGAAAATACAATATTTATTTATTTTTTTTAATTATGAAAGTGGTAAATTACTCCGATTGCTTCTTAATTATGATGAAGTTTTATTTTATTTTTTTCGTGTATAGGATTGTATATTTTAAAAAAATACACAATATAAAAGCATGCATATATATATTTTATGAACTTTTCATCTATATATAGTGTGATGGGTATGGATGGATACGAGATGAATGTTTTCTGTTTTTCTTTATTATATCTATATATGTTTAATAAGATAACTTCTTATATGCATATTTTTGAATTCTATATGGGTTTTTTTATTCGTAAATCATAGATTTTTTACTATATTTTTTTAATCTAAAAATTATAGCCGCATATATAGGAAGGATCTTAATTAACAAAATACTGTTGGAAATACCAATGTCCATAAATGATTATTCATTATTGATATTTTTAAGAAAGATTATTTTTATAATAGAATATTTTTTTAAATAATATTGTTAATAAATAACAAGTTTAACTCTAACACTGATTTTTAAAAAATTTATTGATATGATTTTTACAAACGATAATGTGATTCTCACCTTCTGTGATCAATTCACGATAATTTAAGATATTCTCTTCGCTTTTATTTGTATACGTTCTTACGTTCTTAATGCGATAGTCACCTTCTTTTGTGATAACCCCCGTTTGTGATTTAAATATATAATGTGAATGCAAAACCTTATATATTAACTCAAATGATTCCGCGTTCTTATATAAATTCCTCGTGTACTGTTTGTCGTGACTATATTTATTATTTATTTTTCATGCGATAATAATTAATAAACACTTAATTATATACCATATATATGTATACACAGTCGATACAATTTATAGAAATAAAATGTGAAATTCTTATAGAATGTTGATCATGCTATTGATCATATAGTTTATAAACATCTTTGAAAATGTTCGTACATAAAATATGATCCAGGAGAATGTTTCTAAAAGAAGAACTCGCACATACCAAACATCATACCATAAGGAACTTCAAAGTTTTTAAAATAATATATATATAAAAATTATATTTTAATTAAATTCACATAATATATAAAAATATATAACTTAATTTAATTTTTTTTTAAATAATATCTATATTTATATATATAACATAACATAATTTTTTGTTAGATGTTTTCCAAAAATATGTGTATAAATTTTTCCTCATAATACCTCGCATATACCCATGCTTATACATATATATAGTTATCATTTTATGTGCACCTGTATTTTATGTTTGTATATACACTTATATCTACTAAATATACTCTATTTTGAAGGATCCAATTAGTGGGGTTGCTTTAGTTTGACTTATTATATATGTATATATATTATGAATATCAAAAAAAAAAAAAAAAGTAAAGAAGAAATTATACATTTAGTAGCACATAAATAAAAATATATAGGTTTATTTTATACCTATCCATCCGCATACTCCTATGCTATAAATATATAGTATACACATATATTGAATATGCATATAAAATTATTTGTATATACATCCTCTAAGGCCGCCAACAACAATAAAGATGGTGTTATACCGTAACCAATTAAGAAACTTAACGAATTGTGTGTTTTATTTTTATATGTATATAATTTGTTTTGTTTGTTATTATATTAATGTGGTATATTTACAAAATAAAAAAAAAATGGAACTTTGTGTATTTATTACATACATATATATATTAAATAGGTATATTATTTTATTATATCATATTATATATATAATACATATTTGCATACACGCGCGTGTACTTACTTTCATATTATGTTTTTTTATTAATTTAATATACCTTTTTATATATGTAACAAATATTAAATATATATTTGTTTTTTTTTTATTTTTAAATAATATAAATAAAAAAGTACATTATTTTATTGTAAAAATCCTAAATAAATCCTTAGATTCTTTGTATATATAGATATATAGAATTGTATAAATGTTAATATTTTTATAGTTGAACACTTTTTTTATATACATATTTATTTATAATTTGTTTTATCATATGTTTAAAATATATTAAATATACATAGTTCCTCAATAGCTATACATATAGGACAAATGGATATTGCTTGTTTAGTAATTTGATAATTTGTAATAATTTGATTTCTTTAATAATTTGAGAAACAACACTGACAAGGATTTTAAATCTGTAAATGGCAATATTTCGATATAATATTGAACAAATAATAATCCTACCGCGCTTCACTGTTTCAAACCAATGAAGTTTTTAATTGAGAGATTTGATGACCAAAATGTAAACATTTTTAATATTGGCACATATTTTCTTATCCCGCACAGCCTTTTCCCGCGCTTCAATACAACTCAAAGAGGTAATTTTTTTTGGGGGGAATTAAGTTCAATATAATACTATAGTGTATTTAATGGGATTATGATAGCGGAGTTTCAAAAACATTCAGAGGTATATTAAAACAAAATATATGCTAATTAACAACTAAATACAATAAATAATAATAATAATAATAAAAAAAATTTGTTTCCCTGCTTGCGGTTCAGTGACAGTTACATTTTTTGTTTGTTCGTGTTCGTAAATCATATCACACATAAAAAATATGAACAAAAACAAAAAATAGAAAATGAAAATATTTTCTGTTTACATCAATGATTTTTCTGCACCTATGACACATTTTAATCATTTATTCAATCCAACCGCGTCTATCGCTATATATATATTAATATATACATACACTCGTATAATAAATAAATAAATAAATATATCGTTTCTTTTTTTTTTTTTTTGTTATACTTTGCTAAATCTCGCGGGGTATATTCATTTTTATTTTTTTTTTTATTTTTTAATCTATATACATATATATATTGTAGATAAAAATGAATGTGTTAATTTATTTTTTTTCTTTTTCACATATACGCAGAATACATCTTTTTTAATATGTTATGCATTCACAATCACATATAATAGATATATAAATAATAAAGTACTTGTTCATATATATGTAAATAATCATTTTATTAGCAACTTATAAGTGTATGAACACGACATATGTATATACTATATATATGTTTTTATTTATATTTGTTTTTTTCTTATTATTAATATTGTTCAATGCATTATACTGTAGATGCTGTATTTATCTTTTAAATTGCATATATAGTTTTTTTTTTCGGTTACGGAAATGCTTCATTCATATATCTAATTTTTATTGGTAAAATAGTTTTTTGTGTCCTAGGTATGAAAGAATTTTTTGTATCACTGGGCTTTAAAATTTCAGTGAGCTGTGTTATTGATAGATGTTAAAATAAAATACCGTTTATCAAAAAAAAAAAAAATTCGTCACACATGGATCACAAATATTCAACATGTAATATTACCAAAACAATTTTGCTTATATCAATGATTTTTATCTATATTGTATTTATTGTCAAAGGAATGTTATATCTATAAATAACAAAATTTATTCGACCCAATATTTTGGTATTGTTTAAAAAGATATTTTTTAACATAAAAAATCTTAATACAAAAGAAGGTAGTATAGGTAGCAATAGGTAGGTATATAGACAAAAATAAATTGGATATATCTGCGATTTATTTAAGGCAGAAATCATATTATACATGTTTTCTATTATACATTTTTTCTACAACATTATGATTATTCTATTATTATAAATTTTAACGCTTTATTGTCATTTCTACTAAATAGAATAAAAAGTATACGTCAAATCTTTAGAATTTCATGCATATACAGGCATAAATCAAACGTTTTACATTTAGTGGCATTTAATGAATACCCCAAATTGAACATGCCGGTTATCGATATTTAAGCGTATAATGTTTCCTATTTTAAAAATAATATTTATTGAATTTTCTATACTTATACACTACATTGAATCTTCAAATGATTCAATTTGTGAGATGTTTCGGGAATATTATCACCATTCACCATACAAACAAACTTGATAATCTTTCATCAGAAAATTATCATGTTTTATATATTATCAAAATAAAAAGCAGAAGAACTTTTCATAATCTTTCATCTATACTTATCATAATGTAAAGTTTCAAAAATAAACTAGCAATAACAATTCGAAAAACAATAATATTCATAATTATTATTGAAAATAAAAAAAAAAATTCATTCAGTAATCAGTGTAAATCTATTATACAATGTATATAAAATATTCATTAAGATTTTCTGTCCATATTTATGCATATGAAATTTCAACTATATTATTCGTCTTCAAATTAATATATACTATAACAAAATTATATAATTGATTTATCTATCCACATAAATATAAATAAACCTATATATATATATAAATTTATTTGATATGTAAATATGATTTGAAATGGATTTCTATCTACTAGTATATATAGAATTATAAAGTTACAAAAGTAAATTTATTATTTGCCTTACATGCATGCCATATATATATATATATATATATATATATATATATATATATATATATATATATATATATATATATATAGATTGTTGTTGAGGAATGACAAATACCAAAAAAAAAAAAAAACGTAACACTACCCAACAATGTATAATAACAAACAATAGAAACAAATTAGAAGTAAAAATATTTTATTGATATTTATTTATTATTTATTTATAGTGTGCAAATATTATTTAATATTCCATCATATAAAATTGTTTTTATAGTATAATAATATGCAGTTTAGACGTAAAAGAAAAAAAATTGTATTTGGGGTGCAAATGTTATCTTTCAATATCAACAAATCTGTAAACATTATAACTACTATATACATAATTCTTATAAGTGTATATGGTATATAGACATGTCTCTAGAGTATTTCAATATCTATATATTTATATATTATATATAGCAGTAATAATAACGTAATAATGATATACATTTAGGAATTGTATATAACCTGCGATATACATATATAACGATATATGGTTATATATGCATATAAAAATTGTGTTTATCACTATATAAATATATATCGTTTCGTATAATTACCAGGTGATACGTAAAGATAATATGCTCTTAATTAAAGAAATTATATTTGATTTTAGTAGAAAATAATTCGTTATAAAATATTCATGTTTGGTGACATCCTTACGGCGATGGATTACATAACAATTGGTAATGAAAATAAAATCCTTTATGGTAAGACATCATATCAAATAGATAGTCAATGATAAATAGTAATTTTCTTTAAATATATAGCTGGAAAATATCAAACGGTTTGTCTTGCTAGGTTTCAATGTAATTTTCATCCCTTTATATAAGAATTACACTCATTTTTCCAAATATACGATCAATTTATTGTCATCATCATCGACGAAATTATTGAATTATGGCCAGGATGACAAATGTGAATCACCATGTATTTTTTCTTATATACACAGAAATATGCTATAGATAGATATATATATATATATAGATAGTTAAATATGCAATTCCATCATATATATCTACTATATACATGGACATATAAATAAATATAAAATATTCCACCCCTACATTTAAATGTCGTGTCAAATTCACGTTTTTTGATTGTTTATGAAATATATGATGTCTTTATAATATATACGATACGATACGATACGATATATATATATATATAAAATAAAATATGTGTGTTTTTAAAATATATGCATAAAGGGGGGTTGTTGTTATATTATAAATATATATATATATATATTATTTTGTATATGTCATGGGTGTTAACGAAAGGGTTTTATTTTCCATTTTAATAATATTTATTATTATATATATTTTACATATATATATATATAGGATAAATAAATTTTTGTTTAATAATATGTTTTTTTTTTATATATGTGAAAATTTTATTTATGTATATTTATTTTATTATTATTATCATCATCATCACATTACAATTTAATATTATTATTATTATTATATATGGAATTGTTATATTATTTTGTGTGGTTTTCGATTATTATTATTTTTATAATTATATTGTATATATATTTTTTAAAGGGTTATTTTATCGAATAAAATAATTTAAGTATTATTTATTATGTGTTGTTGAATATTTATTTATTATTCTATTGTAACAAATATCCAATAATTGATAGTTTTTTTTTTTTTAATATTATTGATACAAATTATTATTCTTTTATATTATCATATAACTTCATATATATGAGATACAATATTTTTTACTAAATGTTTAAAAAAAAAAAATTAATATCTTTACCGCACATAAATCTTTTCTCATATATTAAATGGTGAAATAAATAAATAAATAAATACATCTTTAAAATTAAAGGTATATATAAACATATATAGCTTGAATAACATTTTGAAAATATCCCACAAGTATATATTTACTATATATATATATATATAAGTATATAGGTATATGAACAAAATCATATATATATTTTTGTATTATTAAAAAATATATAATTATAACTACAGATATATATATATTTATATGAATATGTTTAAATTTTATGAAAACCTTCGTCAAAATGTATTTCGACCATAAATAATACAATAATTTGTATAGGTTTTCATTATTTTCATGCGAAATATATAAACAAGATAGAGAGAAGGTATATATATATAAACCGCACAAAAATTAATATCCATATAGTTATAAATATTAATAAAATATGTATATATAGGTAAGTAAAAAAAAAAAGAAAAAGAAGATATATATCCTTTTAGAAATATGTTTAAAATTTATATATGTTATGTTATGTTTCATAAAGCATAAACATATATATGTTTTATAAATATACCTAAGCACTAGTTGCCAATGAATTTAAATAAAAGGTTTCTATATATACCCATATATATGTTTTATATGTTTTTATAAACATTATCTGAATAACGCATATAGGAATATATTTATAATATATATAGAGATATTTTATGGGCAGGCAGACCACTTCAGACTTTAAACTCAATTATGTAATGACCATCATCATTAAAAATTGAATTTTCAGAGGGCTACTGTTTATACCTTGTTAAGCATAATTATGTTACAAACAATTTTCTACTTTTATAATAAATAATATATATAGTCTCTATCTATATAGTATACACGCATCAACATCCATCCATATGAATGAATGTGTAAAATTGTTATCAAAATATATTTATATAACCCCTGTTTTTGTTCATATATTACCTTTAATATATAATAAATGTATATATAAGTAAAAAGGTAAAATTATTTATCAAGACTTTAATAAAAAAAAATAAATTATTTTTTTTTTTATTGATACATAAAAACTACATAACTAAAACAAAATATTAAAGATGTTTTATTCGTTTTTCGTACATTATTATACGTATATATACGGAATAAAAAGGGATGTTTTTTTTTTGTAAAATAATCATAATTAATTGGACACATACCACACAAAAAAAATTATATATACAGAAATATTTATTATATATATATATATATAGATTGATTTTTGGTACTGTTGTTTTTTTGTTCCGAAAAAAATTGTTCATCAATCGAAAGTTTTATCAAATTCATTGAAATATATATTTGTGAAACAAAATAAATAATAAAATTTATACTCGCTCATCAACATATATAAAATCGAAATAAAAAACAAAAAAACCACACATAAAAATATATAATTACAATTTTGTCTACGCGTTTGGTTCGTAATAAAATTGCATATTTAATTGATTTAATTTATCTATATATAGATGTATATAAAATCAATTTATTATATAAAATTTTGTTGACATCGCATCTATCACAAATATATATATATACATAGATATATTGTTCACACAAGTATATATTTATTATGGATTATTTAATTATTGGTAGGTATATATGTAAATAAATTTTTATATAAAATTCCTATATGGTAAAGTAATTCATTATTTATTTATATTATTCAATGTTCAAAAATATAAATATGATACATATATATATATACAGAAATATTCATATATATATATTATAGATAGACGACTGATGATTGTGTTTTTTGTATATGTAAATAAATATACACATCCTTTTGAAAATGATAAATTATTATATATAGAGTGTTTCAATCATGCATTCATTATAGAGGTTTGGTTATATATGAAAATTGATATTAAATTTATTGTCATACAAAGTTACAAATGGATATTTATGATATTGAATTAAATAAAAAAAAATACTAAGATTATGGACTTGGATGCGTAGTTAGAAAAGATAAATGAACTTTTGAAAAATGGTACATCAATATTCTTAATACTGATTTCATTTGGTATTCAACTCACTTATATTTTGCAGTCTGATATACTATGTCGAAATTTATCAATATTATCGACTACGCATTTTCACAATCAGGAACCGAATTTTAACGTTTTTGCGTGCATATTATACATTAATTTTTGCTATTTTGTGCGTTGTCAAAATCGAAATTTCTCATATAGTGTTTCTATTTATCATATTGTTCTTTATCCTGATACACAGTCATACACAGTGAAATCTCTCGAAAAATAATATTTTAATTAGTTATTATTAGATCCAAACTTTTGCATTGAATTGTGTAAAAATAAAAAAGATTTTCCTTCCCCCAACGAGACATTTTTCTGTCTCAGGTGAAAAGAATCACATCGTCCGCGCATACTACTATTAGATTGCTAATTAGAAAATATACATGAAAAATTACTGAAAAACTTATAAAAAAAAACTGTATTATTATTAAATCCATATGCGATTTGTATTTTGGGACAAAGCCATATATTTTATATATCAAACAAATTTATGATTCTAAAAAAATCGATAATATCAGTATGTTTATGCACATATAGTCTAAATGTAAACGGCATAGTAACATGATATGTATATAAAACTCATAAAACTATATCAATATTTTGTATTTACGAGTATTTATTTGGAATATTTGTATATACTATAAAAATAGATATATAAATATTAAAAGAACATAAAAAAAAAAAAAATGATCCCCAATGCAGTAAATGTACTCTGCGATGCGATATGTGGTTATTTTTGTATATATATATATATGAAAGAAAATTATATGATGTTGGACTTGAGTAAATTTTCCAAAATCATAAATAGCAAAAATTAATCATGTGGAAATTTTAGATACAACATGAATAAACACATATATATATGTATAAACATCCTATCCTATCCGATATATGATTTCATAATTCATATATAAATATATATATGTACATAGCCCATATATATTGAGCAAAATATTTCAAACAAATTTTTTGAATGTTTTTGGTTTATTTCACATATTATATACGAATCTTTCATGTCACATATATATAAACACACATTTTTGGGTATATATTTTGATAGTATATATATATTACGTTCATGGTTTGTTTGTATATGTCGACGTTGATGGCATTTATAAATATATACATAACATAAATGTTTATTCACATATCAAAAATTGTTTAATGTTTTAACCGGAACAGTGTTTCACATCACTGATTAATTTCAATTTCGTATATATATTAATAAAATCATCACCATCGCGTATATATTTATTTATTTTTCGAATATGAACATGGAAATACTCTTTTATGATATTTCAATATATATATATATATACGAAAACATCGTACGCAAATACGATCAGATATAATTATATATATATATATAGATAAATATATAAGAATATTGATTGATTGATTGATTATAATTGATATAAAATATATATTTATTTATAATCATCCTTTTACTATGTGATTTATATTTATTATATATGTATAAGAAAATTTAATTACATATTTTATCTTATAATTTTTCGGTTTCGTCTTAATTTGGGTTTTTGTGCAGAAGTAAAATAAAAATTGTATGTATAGGGTGAAATTTGTTAGTATGTTGAATATACCATAAATTTAGTATAAATTTAATGAAATTTTTGTGAGGATACATTTCTTGAGCTTATATTAAAAGTTTGTGGAAAATTTTTAAAATAATTTTATTATAAATGAACAATTTTTAAAGTAGGTATATACATTCAAAATTTCATTATCCTATTAAAAAATAATAAATAAACATTATATGATTCGGCAGACCTATGCAATATAAAGAATATATCCTCTTACACATTTTTTTTTCTATCAATATACAGAAATGAAAACTTTCCATAACTTTTTTTTTTTTGCAATATAAACATTTTTTCATTATACAATTTTTTTTTTTATTTTCTATACTTATATATAATTGATAAGCGAATATATGTATTGTATATATATACATATAGCAATCAAATTAAAAACGAAAGAAAAAAATTGTTCATTTCAAAAATACCTAAAAAAAAAAAACAAAAATTATTATAAATAAAATACCTTTTTTATATCATTTATTTTTTTCCATATATATCGAATACTGGTAATGGACCTTACATAAATTCAATTAATATATTATATACATATATCTATACACGCAAGCAAGCAAACATAACAAATTTGCTATGATGTGTATTCAAAAGTATAAGCGAATTTCATAATGTTGTTAAATAAAAAGAAAAAGGATATAATTTTGAAGGACTTAATACAAAAAAAAAAAAAAAACAAATTCTCATATATATATATTAAAATTACATAGAACGATAAATATGAAGTACTTTTTGTGTTGTATATGTGCAGCTGAAAACAGTTTGTAAATATATGAAAAATAATAAAAAAGATTTTATTTTCAATTCCATAAAGTGGTCAAGAAAAATTTTCTATATTTTGTTTTTTCATTTTTATTATATTATAAATTGCATTCATAAAGCTTAGAACTGAAATTTACTGGAAGGAATTATAACACCGCACTCTATATATATATAGGTATATGTGCGTGCAATTTTTCTATTTTTATTTTATTTATTTTTTTTTTTAGAAAAAGTTTTCCCTTTTTCTTTTGTAAAAAGTAATTTGTAAAGATTTTAATATATATATAGATATAATCATTTTGAATGATGAGAAATGAATTCTATAGATATATAATATTTAATTATATTGAAATGTAACCAAGAGATACGAATATATTAAATAAGAAAAAATAATTACTTATAAATTCTTGGTCAAATGAAACCTTTTCCAATTTCCACATCAAACTTTTCGCTAAAAAGTAACACGTTTTCCAAATCCAAATGAAACCAAATAAAATAAATAAAAATATTCGTGTAAATTAAAATAAAGATATTATTACCAAGAAAATAAAGTTCCTATATGAAAAAAAATTAAATTTTCCATTATTTTCCTCAGCATCTCTCATGATAGGGAGCTATGATTTATAGGTACGCTATATAAGATATTATAATTAAATTACATAAACACTTTAACAATTTTCTATTTATACCCATATATACATTTCATATATATACAAATCACAAATTAAATTAACGCGCGGTTATCTTAAATTATTATTTTAATGAAACAAAAAAAAAAATGCAATGCAATAATCTTACAAACCACAATCTTTAAGTTATAATATAATTTATTTAAATTTCATTTTGTTTTTTTTATTATTTTTTAACACTCTGTTTTTTTTTCTTCATAGATTAGATATATATATTTAAATAATACATAATAAAAGCAATAAAATTTTTTTTTTATATATAACCATAATTTAAGCAATAAAAGCTAAAATTATTATGTACATATTCTTGATTTTAATATATACGAATTATTTCTTCAATTGCCATTTATTATTATATATAATTTCATAATTTAAAATGATAAAATTTAATCAATTGTAATCTTATACACGATTATATAAATGTGTATATATATTATTCGTTCGCATTTGTCACATAGCATACGGAAAATTCTAAATAAACGCAGAATATTTATACAATATGATAATGTGTAAAAAAAAAAAAAAAAAAAAATAAATAAATATATATTAAACATTCCCAACCAAAAAAAATTTATGATGGCAAGGCGATCTGTTGTGGTAAATTGTAACATAACGAAACGAAAAATCATAGAAGAAATGATTGATAAAATTATAGACATTTAATGTTTCGAATAAACATTTCTTTTTTTATTTTAGGGACATTGCATTACATTATTTTGTTTTTATGATAACTATTAAAAAAAAAAAAAATTTAATCATCATCTATATAAGATACAGAGACGTTCGTTTTGTCGATAAAGTATATATAAATACGATATATATACTTTAGTTTAAAGACTCCCCTTTAAATAAATACTTATTTTTAAAATAAAAATAAATTGTTTATTTGTTATTTTTAAAAAAAAAAAAAAGGAAAAATCACTGGGGTCTTGATAAATATATATCATCATATATATATTTTTATATATAAAATATGATGTAGATGTATCAAATTGTATATAATTTATTTTTTCTCCATTATTTGCATTTGTTTAAAATATTTATTTTATCATTATTTTAATAAAATAAAGTGTGTTGTTATTTTTTTTTATTATAGTATTTATACTATTAAAAAATTTTTAATGGGTAATAATTGGGTAAATATATATATATAAATAAATATCTAGGGCATTAAATATATTAAATAAAAATAAACTAAATGAAAGTTTTCTTTTTTTTATGTAAAGGAAAAATAATGTAACAAAAAAAAATGCTGTGTGACATTGAATTTTCTTTTCAAAATATTTAAGAGAAAACTGTTTTTGTTGATATATATATAGGTATTGGTATACATATATAAAATAATGTTAGAAAATATCTGTTTTATTTTGGGTTGATTTTGAAATATTATATTTATTTTTTTTTTTTATGGTTGCTATCGCATACACCACAATGCCTTTCAGCAATTCACATAATGTATATATATAACTTGAAAATAACATATGTATATCCATGCTATATGGATACACGAATTGCGTGTGTATATTATATTATATGGTGAGAACTTGACATATGTCTTAAAGTTCCTATACAAAAAAAAAAACAAAAAAAAAACTTTCATCTCCCACTTTCGATATATATATATGTTTTTATTGTAATAATATTTTCTGTGTGAAAGCATGTATGTATATATATGAATGAATATATATACGATATATGCATATATGAAATGAATGAAAATTTCTATATATACAATATATGAAAATGAATGGTGATAAAACACAAGTCAAAGACGAATGTACCCAAAGGCAATTGTAAATATATATGCGATGCGGTATATGTTATACATTTTTCTTGAGTTCATATTTCAAAATTCTAAATATTGTATTTATATATATGTATATAATAAAAGATACATTTTTCGAAACTTTGTTAACAATTTTGTATAGGAAAATGTATGTTCACATATGCTTTAGATTCGAATTCTAGATATATGTTATGTATACCGCATATAAGGGTAAACGTGCTCTTTTATAAATATCTACATATATATTTGTAGGTTACACATATACATACATATATATCGATAATATATTTGTTTATTTATATACGTAAAATTATTTTTAATATAAAGATATGTATATGCGATGCGATGGTATATCGTAACAAAACAGAATGACATATACCGAATTCAAAAGCAAAAAAAAAAAAACAACTAGGAAGGAAATAAAGTTTATATTTTCTTAAAGAATTTTATTTTATTTTTTTTTTTATCAATTCTCTAAATATTTATAATGACAAACGAAAAAAAAATGTATATATATAATATATATAAAATTTAAAAATATTTATGTTTTGACGGTATATTTCTTTTTTTCCTTTTTTTTTCCCCGGTAAGATTTCTGTATATATATACAATAAATTATATATAGAAATGCATTTCTTATATATTTACGTATTCGATAAGATTTTCCAAAATATTTTAAGAATTTACTATTATTTTATAAAAAATTAAATCGGAAATATTCTTCAGTATTGCGGAATTAAAAACGGAAAATTTTAAAAATTTCATATTCTGATATTGGATTTTCAATCATTAAATTAGAATTTTAATGTCTCTAATAAACTTTTCCATATTCGGTATATAGAACATATATTTATAGAAAAAGGACCTTTTTAAAGATAATTTCTGCAATTGAAATTAACTATTAGTATAATAAATTAAGCTAATAAGCTTCACGAGCATACCTCGCATAAATCCCGATCCGTTAACTGGCAGTTAGAAAGATACTGTTTTTACTTCTATTTTCTAATATGATTATTATAATTTTCGCAGATATTTTTGTATAAAACGTGAATTTTTTCAGAAAATTCGTATGAAATTTAATCGTTATCATTTTAATTACTAATTATACGTATTAATTTATTAAAAAAATTTAAATTAGATCAAATTTCCGCAGTAATCCTTTTCATACTATAAAATACAATATATTATATTACCATATATGTGGTTATCATTTAATTGTTAAAATCATTACTTTATATACATATATTATTTATCATATATAAATGCACGCGAAAACAATAACCATAACAACACTCGCTCTCCACCTATATATATATATATTGGAAATGTAATAAATTTCCCTATATATATACAGTATATATATAGAATATCATGCAATGAAAATCACTTATATTTATATCAAATTAATATCATAAATTTTCATAAAATTATTCAACTGTTTAAATTTAATTTGACATAAAAAATATTTAACTTATTAAAACGCTATATAAAATATATAAGTAAATAAGAAGAAAATAAAATATAATCTGACATATAGAGCAAAAAATAATAATATATATATGGTAAATTAAAATTCACCTCAAATCCCCTTAAGGCTATTTTATATTTAAATACATTTTTACATGTTATAAATGTATATCCTTAAAACTACATATATTTTTTTTTCTATATATATATACATATAAAGTTGTATAGCCTAAAACTATATAATGTAATAAGTACGTGCGTACAATTTTTAATTCACCACTTTTAATATATTCATATACAGAGGATATATGTATTCCCTTTATTTATAATACATATTCGAATAATTTTCACGTATACTCTATATATATAAATATATATCTAATATCTATCTATATACAAAATTGTATTGTTATATATTGTTGTAACATTGATGGAATAACATCTCTATGTATAAATATAACCGCTTCTACAAGTTATGAATTGTATAACTATATACTCATACTGTATATATATACTATAGTATATATAATAAAATACATTGTAATGAAATGAAAATCAGTGCTTATAAATGAATTTATTTATAAACTATATATACATATTCATATATAAATATATATGAAATGATTGTTATGTACACGGGAACTCAAATATTGTAACATTTCAAATGATGTTATATTGTATCACTCACTATATATAGATGATATTATATATACATAACTCTATATCTATATAATAATTTATCCGCACATAGAATCTATATATTGAGCAGAAAAAAAAAATCATTTCTAGATGTTATATGTATATAGTTGAAAACCACCCTCACTCATAAAATTACATATAAATAGTACAACTTTTCCCTTCCTCAATCTAAATAAATAAATGTATATAGATAGATAGATAGATCTATATAGATCTATATTATGCTTAAAGCAATATGCTATTTGCGAATTTTAACTTGATTTGTTCGTATTACGTTATATTGTGCGGGTGAAATTTTTGAGGGTAACAACTAATACGCACATATATATTCACATAATATATACGCATAGATATTCATATATATAGTGTCGAAAAGCCGAAATTGTTAGTTTTAGCAAGTTAATGTATTTATATAGAGGGGATTGTTATTATTATTATTATTACATTATAGAGGGTAATATTTGTTTTCGATATGCGTATGTCTATAAATGTAATTTATGTATAAATATATATATATAAATTTACATACATATATTGTGACATGTAAATTTTAAATAATGAATGCATATATATAGAAGAAAGATAAAATTGATTACTATAATTTGGTGATAATGAATATTTGTCCTGATACATTTTATATATCTAAATCATCACCATGATTATATACATAAATCATTTTAAAATCAAATTAATTATATGTATATAGAGACGTATTGGAATTTATATATTGTCTTTGATAATGCGAGAGAGGTTTTCTTGTGTTGAAATATATCTTTATTAAACACGAATTTATTTTAATATATATTTTGTGATATAAAGTATAACATATTGATATTTAGTTTGGATAACTCGAGAATATTTAGAATATTAAGGCGCCGATAATCAAATACCATTATATGTATATATCACCTTTTAAAAAAAATAAAAAATAAATGTATAAGATAAAAAAATAGTATATTATAGTCCTTTTAAATTACCATTATTTTTTTTTGTGTGAAAAATATCACAAAGTTATATTTTTCTATATATATAAAGATTTTTTTTTATCACATCAATTTACACCTTATTTTTTTTATTCTGATAAATGTATATGCGGTAATCAAAGGATACACAAAATCAATGCTCTGTATATAGGATGTATATTGTGAGATGAGTGTATATTTCAGGTCGACCTTATACCATTATATTTTCATATCATTTTGAATGATAATATATACGTGCATATAATAATACTTTTTTTTATATAATATTTTATGTATTCTAGATTTAGGTAAAGATCAAATCACCCTAATATCTTCTTCTTATTTTTTTTTTTATATAAAATATATGTAACACTTCGTTCAATAATGTGTGTGACTAATTAATTAAAACACATTTTTTTGCCAAAATTCGTTTTTATTCATCAAGATAGTCCCCTTTTAGGGAGATACAATCATTCCAACGCTTTTCCAATCTTTCGATACCGCCTTTGTAAAACGATTTTTCTTTGCCTTCAAAATAGGCGTTAGTTTCGGCGATTACTTCATCATTTGAGCCAAATCTCTTACCACGGAGCATCCTTTTGAGGTCTGCGAAGAGCCAGTAGTCGCTGGGGGCTAAATCTGGAGAATACGGTGGATGGGGAAGCAATTCAAAGCCCAATTCGTTCAATTTTGCCATCGTTTTCATTGATTTGTGACACGGTGCATTGTCTTGGTGGAACAACACTTTTTTCTTCGCCATATGAGGCCGTTTCTTTGCGATTTCGACTTTCAAACGCTCCAATAACGCTATATAATAGTCGCTGTTGATGGTCTGCCCCTTCTGGAGATAGTCGATGAATATTATTCCATGCGCATCCCAAAATACAGACGCCATAACCTTGCCAGCCAACTGCTGCGTCTTTGGTCGCTTTGGGCGGCTTTCGCCGGCTGCATGCCACTCAGCAGACTGCCGATTTGACTCTGGAGTGAAATGGTGGATCCATGTTTCATCCATTGTGATGTACCGTCGCAAAAACTCCGACTTATTGCGCGTAAACATGTCCAAACAGCTCTTTGAATCATCGGTTCGTTGTTGTTTTTGCTCCGGTGTGAGCAAACGCGGCACCCATTTGGAACACACCTTTTTCATACCCAAATGTTCGTGTATTATGGTTTGTACACTGCCTGCTGATATCTTCAGAATGTCAGCAATCTCCCTCACTTTCACTTTACGGTTGGACATAATGATTTTCAGTGTTTTTTCAACGTTTTCCGGAATAACAGCGTCATTTGGCCTTCCAGTAGATGGAATGTCATCGGTGTCTGTACGACCACGTTTGAATTCGGCATACCAATAACAAATGCTTCTTTTTGATGGAGCAGAGTCCGAGTAATGTTTTTCAAGCCATTCCTGGCATTGAACAGTATTTTTTTTCATTAAAAAACAATGATAAATCAGCACACGGAATTGCTTTGAATTCATTTTTTTTTAAAACAAAAAAATAGCGTCACTTATAGCACTGTAACTTGTAAACAAATGATCTGATTAACATATGATGTTGACAGTAAGCCTAAAAAGGTTGCCAAATGCGAAAAAAAATATTGATTTAGTTCTAGGGACGCCATCTATGTGTCAGTCACACACATTATTGAACGAAGTGTTATATAGCCGCGTGATTTCATATAACCAACATAAAAATATAGTTTGTGTATATTGCAATGTTATAATATATATATATATATATGTGAGTTGTTGGTGCCGATAAGTAAACCAAAAATAAATAGATGCGTTTAAATACGATTATTACAATTTTATATCATTTTGACAAAATAAAATCCATATACGAAAATATCCCTTTATACCGACAAAAGTTCATGTTAACGTATTGTGATACATTTTATTGATGTTTCCTTTTTGATATTTTTATATATATATTCGTATGTGCGTATTGTATAGTCAGAAAGAATATCTTAAAGATATATATGTGACAGAAAATGAATGTGCGTAAATATATAATAGTAAAATGTTTTATAACATATTTAAGATAAGGTACATTTTTGTTATGTATTCGTGAAAGAATAATATGTAAGGTGTTCTTCTCTGTATATTTACGTATAAGTTTCAGAATTTTTATTTTATGATCTAAAGTCGCTGTATACCATATCTACTACCAACTGATCTTTATTTGATCGGTTTGTTTATGGTATGTAATTGTCATGTGATGTTTTATATGTATCATTATATATGACGATCCTAACGAAGATGTGTGGATGTGTCATATAACACAATACAAATGGGAAAGTCATAACATATATTTTTTGCTTTAAAAACTTGACTCATATACATAAATAATTTGAGATTTTATACATTTAATCGGTATAGTTTTTAAATAAATTTGTATAAACAAATCTGTATCTGGGCGAATGTGGAAGAGTCTTTCTTTTAATATATATTTATACATCATAAATATACATCATAGATTAAAGTAAAAGATTTTTATTTTCATGAGAAAATTGCTAATAATAAAGGATATACATATAGAAATGATCAAATTGCATATATATATATGTATTGCAAAAATTTACGATTTTATTCGATATATTCTTTCATCATCTTGTTATACCATTGAATATATATGACATAGTTAGTTTTATATTTCTAGATAGAAAATTGTATTTTTGATATTAAAAGAAATGTAACAAATTCTATATATACCAATAAAAAAAAATATCCCTTTTAAAATTAAAAAGAGTAATTCAAGTAAAGTTATTGTATTTATGAATATATACTATTTTATTGGATGCAACTTAAATTTTGTCGTCTTCATTTTTTTTGTTATTTGAATATATACAGGTTGTTATTTAACATCATTTCAACTTACAAATTTTTATCCATTTCATTTATATTCAAATCGAAATACGATTATTTCCAAAACCAATTTTGTTTAAATTGAATTTGCCTTTCACCCATTTTCATGATTAGTTTTTGAATTGTTTAATGATAGATTTTTTGACTAAACCTTTAAATTAAAATGATCAATAGACGAAAATATTCACTAAAATTTATATAAATAAGAAATAAGATATTTTTTCGTAAATTCCTTTCTCATGAAATGATTATTAATTGTAGTATCATATCAAACAACTTGTATAAATGAAATTGTGAATGAAAAACAACAAAATGTTATATACATATATATTATATAAAAGTATTATTATATATCTATATTTCTCTATAAATGGGAATCACATTTATATAACATATATATATATATAATCAAATGAATGTTGAATGGACAAAAACTTACCTACTTTATTGATGCATATCCTTATACGTATGGATATTAACAGTAATGTGCAAATCTATTGATCTGATTCTTCTTCGAAATCAATATAACACAATCAAATTTTGTTACTATACAAATTTTCGGCTTCAACATATTTACATATCTTTTGAATTTGGATTAGAACTTTAATTATACATAGTTTAAATCAAAACAGCAATTTCCACATTACAAAATTCACTTTATTGGAATTACAAAAAATAATTTATATTACAATGAAATAAAATAAAAATAGTGATCAATATCTGGTAACAGAACTGTGAATTTTTTCACATTTATATATATGTTACTATATATAGCACTGAGTAGAGTTTCAGAAAATCTATTTGGTATATTGCGAATGAATATATATATGGTATATATATGAAGAAACAAACTTACCGATATCCATATATAAATGTATAAACGTAAATATTTTTCTGTATATATATTCATTCATTTCTTTAAATACATTTAAAATGTATATTTGGTATATGGGTATATGTTATGTTCACATAAATTTATAGTATAAAACGAAAATAAAACTATATATATATATATATATATATATATGCGTTGTCCTTTCAACATTTAATGGCTACAATATCTATTTGTATATGAACATGGTTTCTTCATATAAATAGTATCATATAGTATGTATATTTGCATCATACATTCCTTCAATATTATTTTTATATCTATATAACCAGTCCTCCGCTACTATATCTCTATAGTCTATATATATATATTCTCGTCGTAAATTTATTTATATGTAATAGAAGGACATTGCTTTTAAGGATTTTAATACAATTCCACAGATATATATATATATTTATTATATATCCTTGTATGCAATAAATGCAATGAGACAAATAACAAATATGTTTCTTTTTTTTTTGTGTATTTAAATGGATAAAAAAAAATTCATTCATTCACTTAATAATAATATATATGAATTCGTATTTGGAGAATATATATGGAAAGGATATATACATAAATATTATGTGAAAAGTGAAATATATATATGTAAATAAATGTAAGTGAATATATATATATAGTACATATTAATTTGAAAAAAAAATAGTATAGGATTTTTATTTATTAAAGTTTTTATCGTCGTTATCTGCATATATAAAATAGAACTATATATTTATGGATCTGACAATAAGTAAATATAACAAATAATTCTTTTTAATCATTTTAATTTGACAAAAATTTGAGGAAAACATTGAATTTGAATATGTAATTTTTAATCGAAATTCTATAGTGTAAGCTTTTACAATTTAAAATGTTTGTTTGATTATAAAGTATTCCGTATGACAATGTTTTGTTTGTGTGGGTTTTAGAATAATACATTTTTTACCTGCCAATATAAATAAAGTTCCAATAAATACTGCATTTATTCAAAAGAAACCAATACTTGAATCGAAAATATACATTACAATAAACATATGTGGTAAAACGTTTGTCAAGCACAAACACACTTTCGGCTGTTATTTGAATTACATTTTAACAAAAACTTCTGATTTTAGAGAAGTTCAACAAATATTAAATCTATAATTTAATTATAAGATAATCCACATATAATTTTTAATCATTTTGTCAAATTTATCGGTAGTAGATCATGTAATATTGTAATATAGGGACAAGTGGCGCACATTTAATTTAAAACCAAGATTACTAAAAAATCACGTTTATGAAAATATTATGCTAAACATAACATTTAATAAATGTATAACCTTTTTTAAATGGATTTATTTTATTACAAACTTTCGTTGTGCTACCTTTTTAATTTTTTTTAAAATGTATTCTTTGTAAATATTCGATATGTCAAAAATGAAAAGATCATTAAAAAAATTGTTAAAATTGTGTAACTTTTCCAATGTTATTAGAATTTTTCAAAACTGACAAAGACTTTTCAAAACATAAAATTGAATGGTTTTCCCAAATGGTTTTGAATTTTAGAAATTAGAAAAAAGATTTCGAATAATAAATTAATAATGATAAAAATAAAATAACCCTTATATATTTCTAATTTCTTTCACATATACATAATTACTTATTAATTGATTTTGAATATATATAATACACGAACGAATATAAATATTATAAAATAATAACGTATTTTCATGTTATATATAACCATTTACTTTATAATATTTTAAGAAAAAATAAAATAAAATGTATAATGAACAAAAACAAACCACAAAATTGAGTTTTGAAATATAAAGAAAATTAATTTTTATTTTTTTTTGGTATATATGCAATGCGAGATTTATGATTAAATATACCGCATATACATTTAAAAATATTTTAGTATAAATAAATGCGGACCCCTACTGGGTCTTATATTTATATATTTTTTATATGTATAAATATATATATATCATATTATATATAGAATAATATATGTATATAGAGAGATGTGTCAAATGCAGAAAATTGATTTTTGTTGCTTGGAATCCTGTCGTATTAAATAGCATATATAAATATATATAGATTGAAGGATATATGAAATTTGATGCGTATTTTATGTATATATCTATACATAAAAATATGTATATGTTATTTTATATGTTTATAAAATTTAATAACTATTAACTTCCAAATAGGAAATTTTTTTAACTATTTACTATATATAGAAATAATTTTTCTTAATTTTAATTATATTTATTTGATTGAAATTATTGATAGGTGGTTTATATTCTTTTCTTATATATATATATATATATTTCACATAAATTCATATTTTTTTATGTGATACATTTTCAATATAGTTTAGTTCAAATTAGTTTTTTTTTATTTTACCTATATGCGATGATGATGATGTGATATATATATATTAAAAACCTTTATTCTAAATGTATATTCTATATACTTTATATATACATACATACATTATTTTATTGGCAATCTCATCTCAAGTGAACAGGCAAAACATTGAAGTATATGCAGAATTAAATAATAGCACTATGTATGTATATATATATATGTATATGAACAAAAAAGAAATCATATATATCTATATAATAATCATATAGCAATTCTATTCAATTTCAAAAACCACATTTCTCATCATCATCCGCATCTCATCATCATCTTGATTATGTGAATTTTATATATCTACATATATATATAGAACATTTTATTCATACATTAGTTTTCAAATATATGTGCGATATTCAAACATGTTATATATATATATATATAAATATGTATGAAACGTAATATATTTGATTTCATCCGCAATATTTATACATATACTATATGATGTATTATGTAGATGAATATTGTATATATATATATATAGAGAAAATGATGAAAAAATAAAATTATGCGCGTATGTAGCTGACATCTCTTAAGATTTCCGGTAAAATTTTTAGTGAAGTATATGGCTCTTGCATTAAGAAGGATATGAAGGGGAATATAAATATAATATATATATATATATATATATTACATGTTACTTATTTAACATATAGGAAATGCGTATTTTATATATAGAAAAATTGTATATAGAGTGATGTTAAAGCTGCCCTTTGGGACGCACAATCATAGAGCATTTCAATCAACGACCCTTTTTAATTCGCATATATATAAACATTCACCGCATCACATAATATAATATAAAAGTCCTCATAAATATATCAAAATTATCATTTACATAAAAAATTGATTTTTTTTATAGTTAATGTTTTAAAATTTAAATTCACAAAAACAAAAATAATTTTTTCTATAAAATGTATATAGGTTCTTATAATATAAAATTTGACTATATTTTATATATAATGGATATGCACGAATAAAATAATTTATTACTTATATATAAGGAAATATTTCTTTCCATTTGTTCTTATATAAATACATATATAATGTATATTTTTATACAACCCCCGAACCCTCTACAACTACTAATAATAATAATATATATAAAATATTGTTTGGTTAATTTGTCGCTAACCAAGCAAATCGTTAAATTGACTTCCTTAATCAAATAGCAATGAATTGTAACGAGACGGAGACCTCCTTATATATGAATATTATATATAGTAATATCATCACGTATTATTTTATTATTATTATTATTATTTCAATTTATATATACATTTATTCGTGTAGGCATATTGTTTCTATATAGCATTAAATATTAGTATAAGAAATCCATAAATATATACATATGTTTATATAAATGATAGGATAATGCTTGAAAATGCAGTTTAGGTACAAATAGAAATTCAATATAATCATCGCATATACTATACATATATAATAATATATATATAAAAGATGTATTATAGAGACTATTAAATAAATAAATTACATTTATAGTATATATGCATTTTACTACTTGTATTTATATGTCACACATTTGTATATAGATATATATATATTGTGTATAGCAACTTATTATTATAAGTATATATTAGTGTTGGGCAAAGCCGTTCATTTCACTGACTCAGGTCATCTCGTTTGATGTCCTTTAAGGACTCATAAAAAAGACTCGTTCGTGTGGTATGTTTGGGTCTTTTGATTTAATCGGTCGAAATGTATGATGAAATTAATATTACCTATACCGTAAAAACAACAAATTATGAAACTACCAACAGAAGATCTTCTATGCATTTCTAGGTAAGATAATAATAAGTGATTTCGTCATTAATTCGACCGATAAAATCAAAAACCTCAAATATTTGAAAATTGAAAACAATACATACATTTTTTTAAAATATAATATTGATAAAATATTCTTACAAAAAAGCACAAAATAAAAATAACATAAAAATATACCAAAATACCAAGCTAATAAAAAAAGAGAAATATAACAAAATAAAAGAATATAGAAGGTATAGCTATAAAAATACACTTTTTTATTTGATTAATTTATAATAATATTATATATTATTATATGATTATATACAAAAAAATACACAATTTCAAAAGCAAGAATATCATCCAACATACGGCCAATATAACCAAAAGACACAGTCAACGCAAATCTACCAAACGAACGAGATATGCTGAACATACCAAACGGACGTCTCATACCAAACATACAAGTCATACCAAACATACGGGTCATACCAAACGAACGACATACGAAACGCATGAAAATAAAATAATATATACGTTTTGTCTATAATATAATCATATAATATTGATAAACTAATACGCATATATTACTATTCTATATACAAAAAAAAACACAAAAAAACAGAAATACAAAAATACAAATAAAGGCTATAAACAATAAAAGAAAAATACCAACAGCATGAAAGAGAAATAATGCTGGTTAATATAAACAAAACAAATATACAATAGTAAAAGACATAAATGATTTGATGATCATGACTATGATGATTATTAACTTATACTTTATTTATAATTTTTCTCTATATATATAATATTGCAAAACTGCGACAGTATTAAAAGTGTACATTGACGACTACCTATGATCGTATAGTATATAATGGTATATACAAATGTAAAGTAAAGCGAAACAACTTGGTGACTCGGTATCACATGACCGGTATAATATTAAATAACTGACTCGAGTCTTTTGAGTCACATGTCTGATTCGTTCGAAATGTACAGGTCGTTCGCGACCGACCCAAGCCTAGTATATATATATATATATATATTTACAATCTTATATAAGTAATTGAAAAGGGCGATAATAAATATTTTATATATTTATTTATTTATATAAGAAGACGATATGTGCAAATGCCGATGATCAAATACAGGATAAATATAAATTTTAATGGATTTATGATTATGCTATAAGTAATTATAGATGATAAATAATTCACAATCATATAATGGATTTATAAAAAGGTGATAAATCTATAAATACATTTAGAGAAAAATAATATATTTAAAACGTATCAAACATAAACCGTCATTCCCTTATTATGAAATTATTTTTTCTATAGGTTTTTTTTTAACATCGACATAGATCTATTGTCCTTTTCTATAGAGAAGAATTGCTGCTTGTTTTTTTTTCAATTATATTGATCGCTTTAATTTAATTCGCCTTACACGATCACATATTATTTCAAATTTAAACATTTATAAATCAAGAATATATAAATTCGTTCTAAACATCTTTTTTTTTTTCTTGTGTAAAAAAAAGAAGATAAATAAATAAAAATAAAATATGTCAAATCTTTCTTTTTAATAGAATCATACTATACACCTTTCTAATATATTATGAATTTGTCATACATTTTCACAACACAAAAATTCTTTTTCCTATATATATATAATTTGCCGCAAGTTATTTGCATATTTATGTATACATATATAATAAATTTACAAATGTCATATACATTATTTTTGGTTGAAAATATACCAAATGATAATCATCATCATCGCATCATCATGGTCGTTGTGTATTTGTTGTGCTTCATCTGTAGCTGATCATCACCTGATCATCATCTCAGATCATATATCGTACAGTCATACATAATAAAATTATATAAGTACATCCATCATTTCATATATATATATAGAATATAAGAATATTTTAAGTTATACAAAAGTTTTTAGTCAAATAAATCAATGTCACCTGTGAATATATATACATATTCTTATATATATTCGCAGAGATAGGTAAACCTTTATTCAAATATACATTTCCCAAGTATATATAAGTATACATATATTTTTTAACAAAATATATATATTTCTATGTCATTCATATATATATATATTTTTCTTATAACAAAATATCAAAATACAAAAATACAAAAAACATCATATCAAACTCTTCATATGAATTGTGAGAACGAATGAAAATTTATGAATAAAAAAAAACCGACATACATTATAAATATGAAATATTTACACACAACACGACACATTTATTATATAGATATATCTATAATATATAGAAAAGAAAAGCAGGAAATGGTATAAAGATTTGTTGGAAAAGTTAAAATATATATAAACAAATTATATATGAATTTTATATTTATTTGCGTATTATATATATTTGAGATTTAGTATATGTATATGGTGTATTTATGTTTAGTTTAGCTAATAAAATATTAGAGTATTTATATTGCAATAAATTATGGGTGAATTATTTTCTTCTTTTTTTTTTTTATTATAATACATTTATAGGTATTAAAGATTTAGATTGTAAATTGAGGTGTGTAAATTTTATTTATATATAAATTGATAATTTTAAAAAAATTGCCGTATATCAATAAATTTTTTAATCGATATTTTTGTGACTATTTTTTTACATCTCTAAATTATATTAATATATTTAAATCGACAATGAAAATATAATTATTACATATTTTTATTTATACATATATTTTTTTTATAATATATTTAAAACGTTACGCGCGTATTTTACTAAAATAATAAGAATAATAAAATCATTCATATATTGTATATATTAAATATATATATAGAAAACGGAAAAGAAAAATTAACTATATGTGAAAAAAAATATGATTTATGAATCCTTTAAAGCTAAGCAAAGTGATATTATCCTTTTTGTATCTAAATATATATATACATTTATCTATTTATATGTATATGTACCTTTATATATTTTATATACATACTTTAACGCCGCATGTATATTATTTATATACATATACAAATAAATCACATGATTTTGACAACAAAATACTAAAAAAGGAAAACGCTCCGTTTAGAGGTTTCCTTCTTAAATGTATTATTATAGAGTACATTTTGAGTTATTGCATTATATATATATACATCTTTTTTTGTGTATATATACATAAAATTTTGCACATTATATAAATATCATATTTATATGCATATTTGTAGGATGCGAATATAATACCTTATGTAGAATTTCCATCAACCATTTTACAAACAAATATCTATATATAGTATATATATACTTATATGGAAAATGTATATAGTCACATAGTCGATATGTTTTTCATATATGAATTTCAAAAAGCATAAGTACCTTAATATATTTTTGTTGTTTGTCGCTTAATATTCTATTTATAAACATATAATATGTCATATATAATATATTTTTTTTATATACATAGATCATGATTGCTTATAACTTTTATATAAATATATAATTTTTTCTTCTTTTTTGTTGTTCTCCATTTCAAATGGAATTATAAATAAATGTTACATACAAAATTATACATTATCATATACATATATTATTTAAATGGTCAAACAATCAAAATAAAATTATATATGTATATTTAGAAATGAGTGGTATGATGAAAAACTACCAAATGCATTTTTTACCTGAAAATACTTTTGTGAATTCGGTTTTGTCAAAATGTATTCAAATATTTTGAATTAATTATTTTTACCTTTTTTTTTTTTATAATATGCGTGCCAGATGGTACAATGATTATTCCTTTATATACTTCAATATATAGGTTAATCAAAAATATCGCCTTCTTCGAATTTTTGTAAACATTAATTGATTTATCTAATTTATATAAATCAAATAGCTAAAAATGTGTTAACCATATTTTTTCAAAAGATATTCTTCAGAAGAAAGTTTTCGGGTTTTTTTTTTATTTTATGTTTTATTCATTGAATTTAAAAATTGAATTAATTTCTGATATTTGATCGAAAAAGATTTGAAAACCGTATGGTTCAAAAGATGTGTTTATAATTTCCCGCGTGTTTTTGTATAGTTTTTTTTGTGATGCTATAACAATTGAAAACAGGTAAAAATAATTACAGAATTTTTTAAATGAATCGAATGAATGTTTCTTATGTCCTTATATATTTTTGAATTATTGTACTACGCACTCCAAAGATTGTTTTCCAGGGTTTGTGGGTTAAATTAACAATGAAAAAAAATAATTGTTAATATTATTAAAACCATAATTATTCAAATATAAGAAAAATTCAAAGACATCCATATAGAATATTAAAAACTAGTACAAGGATTTTGAAAATATATACATACATAAATAATCAATTATAAATATACTATAGATGTATAATTGTAATATATAGAAATAAATATATATATATGTCATCATTTATTATATATTTAGTTAAAGCTTATGTAATCCTATATATATATATAATAATATATATTAAATAAATTCATGAACAACACGTGATTATCATTAACTATATTATACTGTGTTCTGTATTATATAAATTTATTTATGTATAATATTTCATTTATATATTTTTTCGTTGACGTGTAATTTTAAATTTATATATATATATATATATATATACCGTATTTGAATACAATACGAGCGTATATATATTTAATTATATATTCAACTATACCATTAAATCAATATATGAATGATCATAAAATATTTTCGTAAATTTTAAGTTTAAATTTTATTGGTATATTATTATAAGTCGTCTTGATTATAGGAATGTAAATTTCAAAAATTGTACAATTTCATACTTTTGAATACTCTCGTTTGCTATTTATTCTTCGGAATCTTTACAATGTTCAAGCACATACTCACGCACAAATAATATTTACATCATCATCGAGCTTATGTATATAGTTCAGAAAACATTTTTTTCAATTTATATAAAAGGATCAATCAAACAGGATCAATCATACGATGTTCATGCAAAAATTATATAATATTATTGCGTATTTTATCAGAGTTTAGAAACGACGACGTTGCTAATGAAATTCAATCCTTAAAATATTTATGTACATAAAAAAAACAAACATATTTTATTTTTTTATACATATGTTGAGATTTAATCGTTTATTACATTAAAATAACATATCCAGTAAGAACATCGTTATATATGGTCTATCTATATATATATAGAGGCAATATATTGATAATATCGTCAAAATTCACAGACATAAAAATATACATATATAATATTGAAAAGGGTAAAAAATGGACATATATATTGAAATTGGAAGAGAAAATATACACATAAATAATATATATTTGGTACATTGAAGAGGATGGAATCTTTCACGTGTCAGACACGTGTCCCAAATCAATATGCGTACACAATTGAGTAATGAATTCAAAATTTTTATAATTTTTTATTCCATTTGATATTTTTATTATAGATACAATGTTTTCACTTTGCGAAATATATACATTTAATACAATGTTTTGACATATATGGTATTATTTAATTTTTTTTTTTTTTTTCATTTTAACTTAATCAAATCATTTACTTACTGACTGTATATATGTTCATAATCATATATAAATATATAAATATATAAAATATATATGCAAAGCAAAAAAAAAAAAATGGTCTGTAATAAAATGACACGGTTTAAGTGTTTTAAAATTATAATACAAATATGTAGAAGATATATAGAATTGTGAGTGTTCAAAATGGATTTTAAACATACATACATATATTCATTTTACATGTGCCATGAATTTAAAAATAAACTATATATTTATTTATTTTTTATTTTATTCAATGTAATATAATGTCCCATATATATTAAACCATGTACAAAGTAAATATATAAGTACATATATATTGAGATATACGTAAATGGAATAATTTTTTAAAAGTATTTTGTTGGTTTTATTTTTATATATTTTTTTAAGTATAAAATTGTTATTTAGTATGTTAACCACGTATAAGTCATTTTAAAATGATTACATATATTATTATTATTATTATTATTATGATAATAGTATACATACGTGTATGAATGATGTGTGTGTGCATGTTATTTAATTATCCTTTTTTTTATTTTGAGTGTTGCTTATTAAGTAAAGGTATTTTATTACTTCATTATATATATACGGATATAGATATAAGCATGTGAAATAAATAAAAAATTGTATATATACGATTTTTTTAGTATGCATATAATGCGTATATGTTATATTTTCACCATTATGTTTTCAACTCAACCATATTGTATAATGAAACGCCTTCAACGTTATTTTATTTTTATTTTTTTGCTAAACAAACTATATATGCGAGATGAAAAAAAAATAAATATACATAAGATAATTTATTTTCATCTTCTTATTCTTGAAACTCCATTTTTTTTTTCTGGCTCTCATATATGATTTTGTTTTACTTAATCTTATATGTTGGTCGTGTATATATACATAAATATATAAAATAAATATAAGAAAAATAAATGCATATAAGAAGATATATTTGTTTGTATACATTATACAAATATATAACCTCGGGTTATATTCGCAATGTAAAAGAAGAATTTTTTCACAAATGTACATATATATATATGATGATGTGAATATATATACTGCATCCATAATATTATGTATACATGTGGAAACTAATAGAATTTGATTGAAAACGTGAATGGAATAATATATGTATTTATTTGTTATTTTTTTAATATATATATATATACCTAATTCTAATACCTAATTCTAATATATATTTACTTATTTCTGTGTACTATATAGCTGTATATATAAAAAAAATACTTTAATCTTACTTGTATAAATGGTTGGTTTACTTATTTTAGTAAATTGTTTAATTGTTTTTAAATTCAATTTATTGAAATTATGTTTTTTATATAAGACAATTTAATTCTGTGACGGTTATACTATATTCAGAAATGTTATATAGCTTAACTATAGTGATCTTAATATATGGTTATCAAATCAATCAATTTTTCGCTATACAACCAACAATCTGGTTATAGCGCCCAACAGCAGCCTTCTGTTGTTAGTTTCTTAATTTGTGGCTTTTACGGTGTCGGTAATTAGCCATACGGCCAACCGCAAGCGGAATATACAACTCTGTGTTAAAATTCAGATTCGAAAAATAACCGAAAACACAAAACATATTTTATGCATTCAGTATAGGATTCGAACCCACGACCCCAAAATTTCGTTAGAATTTTAGGTTGGAATTTTTAACATTTACACCACAGAGTTATGGTTATATGAACTGAAAAACATGAAAAACTTTTGCATATATCCAAAATAAACAATCATATAATTAGTGAATATATTATAGTGAATTATTAATTAACATTATTTTTTTGTTAAATTTAAAAACAAAATCTATAAATATGCGTATATGTATATTTGCTATTAAACTAAAAATAATATATAATATTAACTAAATATTATAATCGTATAATGTGAAATCAATTGAATATATTATAAAATTACATTTCAATATATTTTATTGCAAAAAAAATAAAGCAGCTAAATTCATTGGAAATATATATTATATTTGTAATAAAACATGTATGCGATTATGTAATAAATTAATAACTATCTGTAAAATATATTACTGAATTGATATGATCGCAATATATGATTTAAATAAATCTATCAATCATATTGCAAATATATACATTAAATAAAATTATATTACAAAATTATATATGATAAATTTTAAGTATGTATATATACGATGGGTGCTTTTGTTTGGAAATTATTTTATTTTTAATCCTATATTTACATTCGAGATTCAACAAAAAAATAAAAAAATAACCATTTACAATTTGTATATGAAAATTTTAATACAGTACTGTGTAAATTAATGCGATTTTTTAATAAAATATACTACAATAAAATTGTTAATAATGAAATTAAAATGTTTTTTTAATTCGGTACTTTGCCTATTGGCTTGGAAAGTCGTGATTATGGAAGCAAAATTACAAAGAATTTTAACTTACAGTATACCCTAAAAAGACAACAGAGAACGCATCTCTATCAATAAGATATGAAGATACAACATATATAGGTTATGGAAAAAATGTGCCAAAGTTTCGTATAAAGCTGAAACGATAGTAAATAGTAATATCGATAGTAAATAGTAAATGCGACTAAAAATATAAAAAAATTTTTACTTTACTATACGAATTAATTTTCACAATACTGTAGAAGTTTAATATATAGAAATTTATTTTTTCATGTAAAAACGAAAATGGTTATATTTTTAGTTACAATCGGAAATACATATTTCATATATATATTATGAAATGTGTGATATAAATAAACTATAAATATATTTATTTATATAATATACATAATATACAAACATATTCACTGGTCTAGCAATTTATTCTGTTTATTTTCATCATCCTCTATTACATAAATATGTATACGAAATCCATATTGACATATTTTTTTTTACATATATGGATATACATAATATAATTACACTAAATATATATCATTGCATGGGTAGGTGGTGTATAGGTAAAAAAATATTTCTTTTATATGCAATATTAAATTGTTACATATACAACTTTTTTTTTTTTTTTATTACATATTTTCAATGGTAATTTATCATTTTTATACTCAATGTAACATCATAATATATTACTTTGATATATATATATAAATATTCACAAACACATTAAATATTATTTAATGTTCAATTATGTGGATATATATATACCTTTATATGAATATGAAATGCTATGAAATATCTTTTATATATATATATGTTTCTTATATATTTATCAAAGATTTATTGCAATCACCGCTAATGACATTCAAATTAGATTGTAATTTTTTATTTTATATTGAAATATATTTTTTTTTATATCGTAAACATTTACAAGACAACATTCTAATGGTTCACTTCATATATATATATTTATAAGAGGAAATTAATCCCATAAATTATTGTATAAATTTTTTATCCTATTTTATATATATAAATACATATTTAAATTATATTTTTATAATCAATAACATAAATGATTTCTTCAACAATTCAGAATACAATTACCAACTCTATTATATATATATATATATAATTAATTAATAAATAAAATGCATAAATATAACAATAAGAATATATTTTCATTAATTCTAATTGATTAAATTGAAACCATATATATATATATGGGATTTTTTTTATGCGTATATATACATCGAACGCGATATACAAAATAATGATTTCAATCAAAATTAAATTGTTTGTTTTCCCCTTTTTCTCAAAAAAAAAAAACAATTTTTATTATATGCTCTTTATATATGCAAAAAAAAAAACAATTTTTTTATGACATAATAATATACTACCTTTATGAAATCAAAACAAATCATGTGTATTTTATATACACGGTTTGTATAACTCTAATAACAATACGAACAAAAAATATCAATGAATTACACTTTTGGATATACATATACTATATGTAAAAATCTACCATATGTGCAAAATATATATTATAATAAACAACATTTAGCGGAGGAATTATAGTGGTGAAAATACACACATATTTATATGCATGAAGAGTATTTTAATATTTGAAAAAAAAAAAAAATTGTCCTTTGACTAAAAAAAAAAAACTAAATAATAATAAACGTGATATAATATATTCCGACAATCTGGTGCTTCTTAAATATGCGTATATATATTTATGTATATTATTATATATATAGACAAATATTTAATTCATCAAAAAATCCCTTATATTATAGAGCTATTATATATTTGTTATATATATATATATATATTATAAATGCATAAAAGAGATTTGAATCGTATGTTGTTAAATTGGAATATACGCATTATATATACTACAGTAAAGTGCTAATGGAAATCTCAAATTTTGGAATAATTTATTCAAGTGATTTGTGGATTCACATAAAAATTGTGATGTTAAGGAAAATACATTATACATTTTCTGGGATAACATTCAATACTATAGTTTAAACGACTTTTTGTTTTTAAAGAATCCTTTTGATTTCATTCATTCCATATTGGAGACCATATATATTATTCAAGAAAATTAATATCCTTTCCAAATCTTATAACCCGTGAGTTATTCTAACGTGGAAATACGACCAGTTAAAATGTTACTCCTATCTTATTCCCAATAGTTCCATCAACTATTCATTCATTAAATTGATATTATAACTTTTTTCTGAACCTCTCTGTTGTATATCCAACAGTACTGATACTTTAATATGGAAAAAACAACAAAAACCCAAAATAATAATAATAATAATAATAGAAAAATTTCAATCATACATTGAATATGTAAGGACTCGCATGTATATGTATAATAGGAGCAAAAAAAACCAAATACCACGATTTTAAGTTAGATTTGACTATATCGTGTATAGATGATATATATATATAATAAAAAGTATTATTATATATACGTATAATATACATATATGTATAGGAAGGAATTATGTAATCAAAGTGAGATTACCCTCACAAAACGCCTCCTATTCATTCAACTTCTATATATATATATATATATAAATATACAATATACACATTTATGTGATTATTTCAGATTTTTCCGCTTATATATTCGTATATATATATATTGTATAACTATAAAAATACACAACACTATAAATTCTAATATGTCGTGTATTTGTATATTATATGGTCATATATATGTATATATATAATATTCTAATACCTCACATATATTTGTTGGAAAATTGTGAAAAACTATATATGTAGAGTATTATTAATAATATAGATATATATATATATATATTTACTTGGTGAGATTATGTTTTTCAAGTAGATTAAAATCTCCTGTGGTGAACTTAATAACAATTTGGTTAAATGAGTATTTATATATTATATAATGTTTAATATATATATATATATATATATATATAGATTTTTAGAATATATTAAAATCTTTACATGCGAAAATTGTATATGGTGTAAAGTAATAAATATGCTATATATTGACTCTGTATGCTATAAAGATACATATATTAAATTTGTTGGTTGATTTTATTTTTTCACCCATATATAAATATTCGTTTTTTTTTAATTGTATATGCATATTTTGATGCCCAATTTTATGATAAATATATTTGAAATCCTTGATATTAGATCAGTATCTATATATATTATAATGTGAATATTGTTGATGTTTAGATTTAAAAAAAAAATGTTATTGGGGTTGTGGAATTTAAAATGGATAGTTATACTAAGTAATGTAAAATTATCCAGAAATTTCTTAGATAATTATACAGAATTTCTCTGGAAAATTATACAGAATTTCCCTGGAAAATTATACAGAATTTCCCTGGAAAATTATACAGTATTTCCCTGGAAAATTATACCGAATTTCCATCCAAAAATTCGTAGAAAATTCTACAGACAATATGATTATATAAGATATAAAGAAAATTCATATAACCCAAATTATATATCATTAACATTTTATCATTAAATATTTTTGCATAGCAATCAATTTTATTACGAATTAATTTTAATTAATGCATCATATTTTGCGTTGCACATTTTATTTTTACTTTACAACTTTGCATAAATCAAAAACCAGTTATAATTTCAATATATATAATTATAATAATAAGTTAAAAAATTAAATATCCAAGTATATAATCATCTAGATATAAAATATATAATTATGCACATTTATTCAGAATATACATTTGATATTAAACACAAAAAAAAAACCATATAATTATATGTGTGATGTTTGATTTCAAAAATCAATATATCTATCTATCGATCTAGTACGAGTATATACGATTTAAAAAAATATTAAATATCATATAATATTAAAAATTTATATATACATTATAAAAATTTAATGTATAATGCAAATGAAATATTATAAGCTGTCAACGCGTTCGATACGGTGCAATCTTATATAGTACATCATATATGTATAAAAAAGTATTTATTTATTACCATTATATTTATATAGCAAGAATATTTTACTTATATGTGATATTATATAGGCATATACATTAAATTTTTATTATAAAGGCATATTCATTTTTATTATATAGATATATATGTGCATAATTAATTATTTTTCAGGTATCAATCATTTTATGACTTGCATAAAACACTTTTTTTTCCCTATATATACTCTTCAATATATTATTTATAATATGCATGAATTTTTATAGTACATATTTCTATATTTTATCGAAATACATATGTATAAAAAATAAATATAATGTACATAAGATGTATTCGGATATTAAATTTTTTCGATATATACACACTTAACGAAATTTGTTTTTAAACGTTGTCGCATTATCATTTAACGATTAAACTTTACACTATATATATATATAATTTTAATTTCACATCTAATCAATGTTTAATTATTGATATTTTTTTTATACTTTAGGATATTGATAAGAAATTTTCAAAAAAATACAGACCGGATGAATCCCACCGAGAATGTGGATAAACCACATGGAAGCAGGAAATATCACGGAAACCGATTATTGCTGTTTCCAGTTGACGGAAGTTAACGATAGCGGTACCGTTGCGGAAGATTGTTGTTGGACGCCCAAAACCAATCGTCGGTTGTAAACCAACGTGCCAAAGTAAAGTAAGTAAAGAAAAAATTGTTTTATATAGAAATTAATTTTTAAGATATTACGAAGATTAAGTAAATTTTGTTGACTGTTCAAATTTATTTATACTACACATATACAGAAGATTCAGTTCAGATATACTTCGAATAATAGGAAAAAAAATTCATTCTTCAATTTATTTTTCCTCGCATATCTATTACATATTTCACATTTTATTCTTTTATATTATTATATATGTAAATGTGAGTTCGAGTGTTATGTTTATGTTTATATATTTATATAAAAATGACTCTTATTATATTGAAATTTTATTAAACCATCGTCGATATCTCTTAGGTATGCATATAAATATTGAAGATATACTCATAAACTTATTATCGATAATATATACGACAAATGTTAAAGAATTTCTATATTTTAATATAGATATATTTTTAATGTTATATCGTTTTTATTAACATTTATTAATTTTATTTTTATCAAGAAAAAACAACAACATGAATTTTATAACAGAAATATTTTTAAACCTAATTGATTTTCATTAATAAATTTCCAACATAAAATATCATAAAATCACTGACAAAAAGAACAATTTATAGTCTATATGCCATTCTTATAAACAAAAATTATAATAATTTTACCTGACTAAAAGAAAATAAAGGAAAAAAAATCCTTTGTAAATATTTTTTAAGATGTTTTTTCTTTTTTCTTTATTCCTTCATCAATAGAATCGTGCATATAATTAGATGTGTATCAACAAATTCTTCTTTTTATCCAATTTTTATTGTTTTTTCATTTTAATTTATACAAAATTTCAATTTAATTCACTATACATTTCACTATACATTTCAAATGTATAACAATTAAGAATAAATTTTACCGGTATAACGATAGACGTGTGAGGTCCTAAAGATTAAAAAAAAAAAGCAAACAAATATATGCAACAAATATTTTGCTTCCTCAGGTTTTTTATAATAAAAAAATGCATGATTCATACATTATTATACGTATGTAAAAGAGAATTTAGGGTATAGTTAAATGTTGTTTATACCTTTTTATATATGAATTGGCCATAATATAGTCATATGTCTATATATAAAAGAAAAAAATAGTTCTACTTTTGCTACAATTGTAAATCGTATAACTTAATATAAATTAAATAAATAAATAAAAAAAAGAACTGTTTATAATTGAGCTATACATTTAAAGTTGACATATATCCATACTTGAATATGTCAATCATATTATTATTATATATTTGACGAAAAAAAAAAAATGAATAAAATATTAATATGTTGTTTGATACAAAAAAAAAATGTTATTATAATAAATATGCATTTTCACATACTGCATATACATATACATATTTACCGCCGTTAAAGGGAGGACATTTATTTATATATACACTCTACTTGTTGTATATATGCAGTTTCTTGTGATATTTATTTTTATATTTACTTTTTTTTTCTTCAAAAAAGGACGAAATCCAATTTATTTAAATTATATAAAATATGCATACAATTTTAATCATACACTATATTTATTTATATATAATATAATAAACTTGTTTTCTTATAATCATTATTGTTTAATATATATATTTTATTTTTTTTTTGAAGAATTATATCTTCTTCCATTTTCATATATATAGTATATAATTTTTTATAAAATGATATATATTCCTTCGTATTAATATGTGAATTTGTTCAGTATATATATATATGTTGTAAATATTTTAATAAAGATTTGCTGTCCGATCAGATCAAAATAAACAAGATTTTTTTTTTTGGTAATATATCGTATATACATATATTCATGTTAAGAGTATAGACCGTTTTTAATGAACCGTGTGATGTTAGACGATATATATGTTTGAATTATTAAAAATCGCGTATATTTATTATAGTAGCGTTTATTATATATATATAGATATTATAAAGATAAATAGATATGTACTCAACGGAATTTTATAAATCCCTTTGCATATATAAAGTTACTATATATAATGAATATTTATATGGGAATGACCGGATTTTTAATGTAAAATAAATATTATTACTTTAGATTTATAAATTCTTAATGGGTTTTCATGGAATGGATTTGCATAGTATACATTTAATTAAATATATTATTAACGGATATCCCAAACGGTTATATTTGTTGTCTATATATATATATAGCTAAAGTATTGATGGAAATTCTTTATATAAATAGTTTCAATTTTAGTTGATTTTATATTCATTTTAAAAAATCGGCTTGTATTTTGTAGAAAATTGCTTTTCTTTTCATGTACAAGGGAATATTAACTGTAAACAATTTGATTGTACATTTTTAAGGAAAAATAAGTTCATATATCCATTAGAGTATTGGAGATTAATCCATTATCATTTTTCATATATCAAAAAGGAGAGAATTTTCACAAAACTCCTTATCGAATACGAACGAATATATTTTATTGGTTTCATGGAAAATTAATTCTCTTATATATATATATATATTATATTTAAATGATATCCCATTGTTAGTTTTTCATATTTTTACAATATGGAATAGCCAATCAATTTTTATTCTATTTGAGCCATACCTGCAAATTTTCTGAGCGATTTTCTTATGGATCATATTCATATTATTATGAGATTCAAGTTGTAAACCCATACAAATCATTTATGTATAAATATATCAAACGTTGAATTGTAAAAACAAACCAAACAAAAAAACCAAACTATAGAGGTGTTACAATAATGAAATAAATTTACTGTAACTGTATATGACTATATATGATATTATACAAATATGAATGAAATCCTGTAATCATTTTTGTATTAGGAAATGTATACACGTCCTGTGATCTTCTTCACATTATTATATATATTAGTAGGTACATTAAAAACCAAACAAATAAAAAACATATTTATCCACACATATGATTATTATTATTATTATACACCACTTTTTGCCATATATAATACATAGGCATATGTTTAAACTCCTTAAACATTTTTTATGGTACAAATTTACGTATACAATATACAGACTTCAGATAATAATATATATGTACATTGATCTCGCTATATATATTTGCGTCTGCATAGCTACTCTCGCTTTATATATATAAAAACAAATTCTTTATATATTAATCTATAATTCGCCAAGTATATATACAAGTAAAAAATATATACAATTCAAATATATTGTATATATCGGTAATAATAATAATAAAAAATCTTTCGATTTAAAAATTGGTATGTGAATAAAAGGAGGGCTTTTCGGTTCAATAATCATACAAACATATATTACATCAAATTTTAGCGTTTTTTCTTCCTCATCATCATCATCATAATATAAAATATGCCATCGAACTTAAATCCATAAAAAACAGAAAAATATCCTGCTGTGATTTAACAAATAAAATTCAGGAAACTATATGTATATCTGAGGATTTGTTTTCAACTGGTATATATATATATCAGTTTAATATCTAAAAAGGTAAAGGTTATAATAAAAAATACGTGTAAACGTTCCTTGTACTAAATACAGTGATGGAATAAAAAAAAATTTAAACAACTCATATTTGCATTATTTCTATATGTATCAATATTCAAGCGATTAGGTTTGTTAGTTTTTTTTTTTAAAATATTGTTGACCATCATCTTATATATATATATATATAAATCAAATCCTTAAATAGCGTGTAACTGAATAAATAAATTAATTAAATCAGAAAATACATAAATTAATATATAATTTTCTCATGTCATTTCGAAAAATATAAAAGAATTTGGTATAATCGCATATATATAAACATATATATATTTATATATTCACACCCTCTTGACATATATTTAATCAGAAGAAGTTAAAAAAAAACAGCATCTTATCATCAAAATGAAACATACATAATATATAGATAGTAGTAGTATTATGTACTATGTACAGATAGATTTATAGATATAGTTGATATGGTTGGCTATATATATACATTTAATAATGAAAATAAATAACAACAAAATATACAATGACTTTTGTGTTGTCTTTTGTATAAACAACATACACCATATTATAATAAGACTAAAAATATAAATATATCCGGTTGATTTGTATAATATATGTATATAATGTCATATTCAAAGGAACTGAAAAAAAAATCATAATATTATTAAGTTTTTTTTTATTCGAGAACATTATATTTTCTTTGTGCATGAATGTATTATATATATACAAAATAATACAATAAAAAGCCTCTTTATATAAAATATAATAACATACATACACATCATATATATATATATATATGTTATGTACTAATAACAATAAAAGATCATCAAAACACTTATTGCACTTATACAAATTTTATTTTTTTTATATTTAATGAATAGAATAGATCTCGCTATATATATGTGTATTTCAATAAATGATGATTTTATCACATTGTTTTCTAATCAAATAAAATAAGTGATGTATATATGCATATATATTTTCATTTCAACAATTACGTGTATATTTATATCACCAATTGAAATTATTGGTATTATTATATTATTATTTATTATTATTAAATGTGGTAATATGAAAGTGATTTGGTTAAATTTTATTGTACAGGGTATATTTGACTATATAACTTATTGAAATTGAACAATGTTTATAAAAATGGCATGTATATAAGTGTGATATATATAACAATATATATCTTGCGTTTTTTTTTTTTTTTGAGAATATCCCTGTACTTTTTAATTGAATGTATACCAATCATCCTGCATATATATATATATCAGACTATTAAATAATAATAAATTATATTATAAAATGTGCGACGATGTTAATTATACGGATACCAGTATTTATTTATTTATCTTTCTTTTTTTTTTGTAGATAAATCAATTGAAATTTTTTGTTCATTTAATTTACATATTTTTTTTTTTATTTTCTGTTACATACAGTACAACATAATGTATTTATGTAAATGAGCATGAAATAAAGAAATAAGAAGAATATGTAGAAGAAAAAAAAATATCGGACAGACATAGATTTTAATACACAATGAATACAATAAAATTTTAGTCAATGTTAAATTTTGTGTATATATTGTATAGATTGCAGAATAATGGAATTTTTTTTTGTTACAGAACCTGTGACAATATTTTTATCATTGATATTCTCATTCATACCTTTTATGTTGTATATATTATAATTCATTTTAATCTAATCATTTCTATTTTACTGCCGCCACCTCGCCGTGGGTGTCTAATATTATAATAAAGAAAAAAAAACATGTAGATTTCATTTTAAATAAATATGGTAGAAAATATATACAACCTGTGAGAAAATATATGTTAAAAATATTTTAAAATATTGAAAAATATTTAAAATGAAAACTTAAATATTTACTTAAATTGAATACTCTATACCCATCGGCTATGACGCATATTTCGTTGGAAAAATTAATTTTGACATTGGTCATCAATAACGCAATGAGATATTTATTAGATAATGTGTGCGTTTATTCCTAAAATGATTGCATATGTATTATAATTAATAATTATATAAACGCTTCTTTGGACATTTTTTAATGATTTTGTTTATTAAAAAAAAATTTTTTTTTGTATATACTATATAAGATTCATTCATATCAGTGAAAGAAATATATATGATAGCAGAAAAAACTTTGTATAATTATGTCACATTTAGCATATATAATTTTTTTTTTCATAATTCCACAAAAGATTTTAATGGTTTTCTATATTTATATATATAATTAAGAAAAAATTAATATATGTGTAATAAACACTCTAAATAATTATATTTATGTGAATACGATTTAATTTATATATATATATATATATATATATATATTTAAGTTTTAATTTTATACATATATATATCATATACAATTTAATGAACTTGATATACAGTAATATAATTATATTTTGAATCATGATAGTATAATAAATATGCGGATTTAATCCCTTTCGGAAGTCGGAAATTTATGTTATGTTGTTTTTCCCATTTTCCCAGTTTTTCCCATTTGAATCTGCTCAAATGAATTGATTATACAGGGAATGGATCCATCCGATTGTAATATTATTGTCTTTTTACGACAAATAAATTAAATGCAGTTAATATAAGATTGTTTCCTAATTTTTGCTTTTTATTATTATTTGACCAAAAATACATTTGCATTATATATATGCGTTATCCAATTATTCATGTAAAACTGTATGACTTAAATCATAATTAAATTTAAAAGTTTATATATATATGTGTAATTTATAAGGAAATGCTTAAATTATGTAAATATTTTGTAAATATAATTCATAAAAACACAAATAATAATAGTTCTTTTCATATAGAATCCGATTGCATTCAAATTATTATATGTGTTTTTAACCGCTTTGAATGGATACACATGCGGTGTGTAAATATCTCTTATACTATATATTATTATATATATTGTTATATAAATATTCTTGATGATATTTTATCCATTTAATTTATGAATGATTTTTGTGTATATGTCGAATGAATGAATATGCGTTTTTTTTATGTATTATATATGCTTACCAATGAATGAATGAATGAAAAAAATACATGTTATATATACAAAGCTTTGTTATATATACCATACATATATCCTTATAAATTTATTTATTTTATACAAAAAAAAAAAATAGTAGAAATAAATTGCATATTATTCTTTTTCTTATGTATAAAAAGGATCATATATATATATGAATATTTTTTTGTTATATTCATTTATAAACTTAAAAAAATCTGTATATTTTTAAGTATATAAAATTAAATTATTTTTACATATCCATGTGTTTGAATGCGAATTTATATCAATTGCATATCTTTGTATGCATATAACGATAACGATATATAAGGATATGTGTAATTAAAATAAGTATATGGAAAAAAAAATTTAATATATAATATCAACAATTTAATGAGAAATTTTTTTTTTGTTTTACCACACATTCAATTGTATACAAAAAATAAATTATGAGAAAAAATAACAACAGCACAAAAAATCTTTATACAATTAATTCATAATTAAAAATAGACGTTAATTACACTTTCATTCAATTTTATCATCTTACAAAAATAAAAATAAAAATAGAAAAAAAAAAATGTTAGAGAAAAAAACAGAAATTTTGTATACGAGCACATATAATAAAAAAAAGAAAAAAAGCTCTTTTAAAGAATATAATAAGGATATATAGCAAAAAAAAATTTCATGTATTATATATACGCAGGGTTTATCATGCGATCGGATCGGATCATTTTTCAAAGTCTTTTAATGTTATATATTAATCGTTATATTTCCATCCCTTCCGCCTATTTCCATACAAATCCGCAAGGGATCATTATAGATAGATTTGTTTCTATTCGATTTACTTGAAATTTCGTATCTGTATAGGTTTGATTTGATGATATATTTTGGATCCATAGAAATCCAAGGCATTACTGGAAATTAAATTGAATGTGTTAGGGACATATACATTTTTAACGTTTTATAATAATCAATGTATAAAAAATCAGTAAAACAGCTTGAAAAATAATCAAGAATTTATAAATAAAACCCTACAATATTAACTTTACTTTATTATAATATATACAGAATAAACTAATAAGACATATTATATATTGCATCAAAATCCAGTCCCGCCCAACAGTTTTTTTCTTCTAATTCTGCCTAAGCCCTGTTTTTATATATACATATTTTTTTTCATTTTCTTTCGAGCTTTTTTCTGTATTTTATTTTTAATTTATTTCATATTCTATATTATTGCATCATGGTACAATATCAAGTCATATAATACATACATTCCTATATATAACATATATATACAATTATAAATTTCTTTTCATTCAATTCACAGTTCTTCATTTAATTTTTATTTTCTTCAACTGGATATAACTTCTACATATATGTATAATCATGGAGGTAACATATATATATTAATATATGTAAATTTATATGTAATTTTATGTTATCCTTTTTAAAAACTTAAAGCATAAGTTGGTGGATTACTATATATATATATATTAGTGGCGTATCCTGATAATGTCCTAGTTGTCATATGACAACTTGATTTTTGCGAAAAAATCATATAAAAATTCAATATGTAAAAAAAAAATGTGTCCTGAAAATTTGCGAAAAGTTTTTTTAACTTCACGTACTATTCGATATAGAATTGATTTTAAATAGTTTTGTTAAAAATAAATGTTGACAACATTCTTCTTAACACATCATATAAAAAATCAAAAGGCCATATATTTTAAAATTAACTTCAATTTCAATTAGAACACCAACACACTTAATCAGTAGGTTGTTACAATAAAATACTAACAACTTCCATTCCATTCATATTGTCTTATTTACCTATTATCCTATTATGCTGTTATATACAAATTCAACTATATGCATATGTATTTGAATTTAAGTTGTGAAAGCTTTGTTGTAACAACTCAATGGTTAAATTTGTTCTAAATAAAATTTTAGTTAAGCTTAAAATATATGGGCTTTTGATTTATTTATATGGTGTGTTTAGAAGAATGTTGTCAATATTTTTTTTTAGCAACCTTCCATACGCATGGTAAACTAACATTTTCATATATCGCACATGCTGTATTGTAGAGACAATACAAAAACAAATGAGGTAAACTATGAGAAATTAGTAGTGTGTGTAAAAGAAGAAAATATATAATAAAATAATTCTCATTTAAAATTAACAAAGTATTTTTGTAATACGAGCTTTTATTTTTATTTCTTCATGTTGCTAATTTAGTTTTTGAACAACTTGGAGATTTCATATTGCATTTCAATGATATTTAGTGCAAATTAAAAATAATAATTTATTTGTGAATTGAATCCAGTTGCGCATTTCTAAATTGAAATTCCAAAAGAAATTTAGTTGACTTTTTGAAAAAATTAAAAACACATAAATTATTTTAGTTTAACGAATTATTGTTCTTTTCAAAAATTTTGACAACCATAATTTTGGGCTACGCGGCGCCGCTGATATATATATATATATATTCACTATTGTATTGTATTTATTTTTTTTTTTGGTTCGCATATATATTATTGTGCATTGTTTTTCAAATTCATATAAATATACATATGGTGGTATAGAGTTGGATTACAAAAAAAAAATAAGAGTATGTTATGAACTTTTGCTTATGCATCAGGAATTACATTAACTTCACACCTCTTGCAAATGAAAATTATAAATATTAAAATACTATATATAATTATTTTAGTATTATACGGATGGTGTTATTCGCTATATATATATATATACAATTATTTATATACAATTATAATGGGATGTTGATGGCTTATAAGATTTTATTATTATTATTTTGCACAATCTTTTTTTTTTGCTCTTTAAAATTCTTATATATACATATACATGTATGTTGAGTTGATATATAAAAAATATTTTCCATTTTTTTTGTTATAATTTTAAAGTTTAATTTATAATTTTCTTATTTATAAACAAATTGTATATCTGTATATATATATATATATATATATATATATATATATATAGCATATATAACTTTGTAATATATATATAAAGTTATATAAAAGCAATAATTTGATATATATATATTCACCTACACCTATATATATATAATATATAGAACTTGTTGTTTTCGATTGCATTTTGAAATTGCATTGTTTATTGTTATGTTAATGAATGGGCTTTTGTCTATAAATATATGTATATATATATATGTTTGCCAAGTGTTCTCATTAAATATTTATGTTTATAAGTGCATATTAAATTATACCATACATATATTTATTTATATATATATACAGTGTGTCCCAGTACAACCCTACAAAGCCGAATACCACGTATTCCTGAGACCATTTCCAGTGGAAAATCGTTCCGGAAGGGGGGGTCTAACTTCAACCCCTACCGAGTTACAGGGGGTTGAAAAAATGGTGTTCTTTGAAAAACATGGGTTCACTTAAAAACTTATAACTTTCAAACCATTGAAGTTAGGATCAAAATTAGATACTCTATTTATAGGTAATTGAATTACCTTTAATTTTGCTCGGGATACAATTTTTGCTAACTACCCCACTTTTGGAGTTATTGATGCTCAAAGTACAAAAATATTCAAATTTCCCATCAACTTTTTCAGAAAAATTGATTTTTCTCGAAATTTTCCGGGGTAAAAAAATTTTTTTTTCTCAGTAACTTTTGTGCGCCATAAAATTCCCCTTAAGTCCACCCTAGAAAGTTAAGCGCTGCGACCTATAGATTTTGAGTTATTACGTGATTTGTAACGGCGAAACATGATAAAAATTAAAGTTTTTTTTTTAAATGATAAATGCGATGTAATTTTATTTAAAATTTTCAATATGAGAACCATTTTTTAATTTTTATCAAAGAACCCATGTTTTTCAAAGAACACCATTTTTTCAACCCCCTGTAACTCGGTAGGGGTTGAAGTTAGACCCCCCCTCCCGGAACGATTTTCCACTGGAAATGGTCTCAGGAATACGTGGTATTCGGCTTTGTAGGGTTGTACTGGGACACACTGTATATATAAAGGTGTATATTCGGATGTTAAAGGTGTTATTATTTGTGACATTTACATATATACATATATTGTATATATATATAATATACAATTAACTTTTAAAATTAATTCTTTTTTTTTTTGTATAAGACATTTTTTGTAAAATGAAATCTATATTTACTATGCTGCTAAAAATAAAGAATTTATATGTTTTATGCATTTGAAATTAGAAATAGTAATATATTTTTTCAATCATATACATTACTATATCGTATATACATAATTATTTAATCGTTCTTTATAGATATATATTCATTTGCTGTTATATATATGTTATTTGGCTATGTGCAACCTTATAGTTGAAACAAAAATTATTAATGATAATGTAAATGGAAGAATGATGACATTAAACATTTTACTATCAGACTATTCCGTCTCATTACCCATATAAGATATGATATACTGACTGTGTGTGTGTGTCTTCATATATCTTTATATTATACCACAAATTATATACAATATTTGATATGTGAGTTGATTTTCTTTGCATATTAATATACTATATATATATATATAGCATGAGTGACTGACGAGTAATATGATCGTATATTCTGATTGACTGTCTAACAAAATGACATTTAATCATCAAAAAAAAATAAATATTTTTGATTAAATTTCTTCATGTGAAATAATGACATAAATGTATATGTATATATCTTTATAAATGTTATATATATAATATCTCTATATCATGATAAACGGTTGTTGTTGCTATATATTTTATCCTTGTGATTATATTTACTGCATATTTATAAATGTATTTATTTATTATCTATAATATTTATATATATAATTTATTTATAAGGGTTGATTCAACTATATATTCTTTTAAAATATCACACTAAATATACTTTTAAAAGATTTCATTATATATTTTCATTCTATATTGTGGAACTATAACAAATTTATAAAACTTGTTATTTTTGAGCCAGAACAGAACAAAAAGAAAAATTATATTTTGATGCAGTTTTTATCCATAGAAACCCAAATGTAATTGTATAAAATGATTTTTTTTCTTACTTTATACTACCGAGGATAAGTTTTTACGATGTATTTATTATTTATATTTGTTTCTATAAATTAAAGTAATTTTGAATATAGATAATTTACAGGAAAAAGTATATAAAATGTTATTTCCATTTTTTTTTTGATATAATTTAATAACAATATTCATGTAAATAATAATAACCATATATAAAATTCTCATAAATTAATGATGAATATTCACACACAATAATATATATATATATATATCTATAAATAAATAATACATTCGGAATTCATCAATCGAAAATCGAATTTGGATTAAATAATTTTCTAAAAATGTTCTCTATATATTATTCAGATATATACCGCCTTATAAACAAACGTACATTCATTCATACGTGTACTAAATATTGTATTTACTTTTATAACTGAAATGAAATTTGTTCAGGTTATATATTTGATTATTTTATTATTTATCTATATATATATACGATATATAGTTTTTTTTTCGTATGATTTTTAATTTGGTTAATTAAATTAAAAACGGTTCAATTTTGTTTTTCTTTTTCCTTATTTATGATATATTTATTTCGATTTCAATCACTTTAATTAATTGTATATAATTTTAAGTTCAATAACATTCATTTGTTTTCTTCGTTTTTTTTCTTCTATAAAAATACTATTTTCGTTTTGTTGAATATTATTGAAAATAAATGATGTGAATTTTGTTTTTTTTTCTTCATCATTCAAAAAATATTAATTAATTAATTTTTCGGTTTATATCAAACGAAATTTAATCTATATATTTATATTATAATCCATAGGTAAATGGAAATAATGTGTATGTGATTGTTTAAATCATATCACACAAAATTATCGTTGAATTAATTTTTTTTTTATATTATCGTGTAACTATATACTGCTGTATACGGTTTATAAATGTTATTATTGATGTATATAGATCTATCTAAATTTAATCATTTCATTATTAAATTTTTATATCAATAAAATATAATTATAGTTTGATTATTTCATATATATATGTTTTCTATAATTATTTGTATACCATATATTTGAATGGAATGGATGTAATAATTCAAAGTGTATATTTAAGTAATGAAGATTAGTACATATAAATATCAGAGAGATCGCATTATTGAAAAATTATAGGTATAATGTTGAAAAAAAATTATAGATATTTGCTGCGTAAATATAAAGGAATTGGGAGTATGCATTTATAGAAAATTATATATCTGATAATATTTTTGTTAAATGAAATATCAAAAAAATCTATAATATAAGTTTATAGTTAGTTTAATATATAGTTATAGTTAGTTTAGACTAAAATATAAGGAGTGTGTTTTTTAATTTTCTTTATACGGTATATCAAGTATTTTTTTTAATGATACACTTTAAATATATATAGTTAGTTATATTGAAAATAATCATATATAATAATATTTTACGAACCTCGCTTATTATTCATCATATTCTTTTGAACAAAACTCAGAACATTGACTAATATAAAAAAAAACAACGCTCGGTTTTATTGTTTTTATTCTCTATTACTCATATGTAGATCTATTGATAATCAATTAATTTGGTTAATATGCATTTAAAATTTTAAAATTTTCTTCTATGAAAAATGTTTTTCTTTACTTTTACCCAAAATATTTTTCCATAATTATCTTTCATGTATTTTTATATAGGAATCGTCAACAGTTTTCACGTCTCGCTTCCTGTATATATATAAATATATTTGATCATATAACTTATTAGGAAACTTTCGTCGTCATATTATATTAACCCTATACATATATATATATATATTTTATATTATATCTTCACATTTATATATAGATATATTATTTATATAAACCTCTATTTGAGGTATTATATATCTGTGTTTTTTTTGTTGATAAAAATATAAGTCACTATATATAGACATATATATATGATAAGTATATATATATAAAAAATTTTCTTTTGATGATTATATAAGATACATTTTGAATGATTTTTCTTTTATCTATTCGATTGCATGCATGTATCTATATATTATACATTAATGGTACATATCATATATGGTATATAAAGTGAATGGAAAATGAAATAATAAATAGATTTTAAATCATTTCATATATTTATACTTTTTATATACAGCAAGCAGATAAATAATCTGATGTATATAGCTGCTATTCAAATATAGAATAAAAAATAAAATTTCAAGAAAGAACAAATTTAATGTTAATCAGAAATCTTCAATACAGGAAAATTTCAATAATAATTATTATAAATAGGTATATATAACAAAAAAATTGCAAAACATAAAAATTAGTGTAATTAGAATTGAGTGCGGTGGTTGTTTTGTATATAAATATATATATAGTAAAATGAAAGCGATTTAAGTTGATTTTCTTATTGGATACACATCAAAGAATTATAGTTTTTTTATGGGAAAAAGTAGATGAAATTGTTTTTTATATTTATAGAAATGTTTTATTAATAATTTGATGACATTATTTCTTTCATGAACATTTTTGTTATTATTAACTGCGAGAAGTACAGAAATATTTTTGTGAAAAACAAATTGAATATCAAAGCGATTGAAAAACAATCATAAATTAATATAATTCTAACCATTTATTTTATCAATATTATAAATCATTTTCTTCTTAACATATTTTTCATATTTTTTTTATATAACCACAAAAAGTTATCCTCAACAATTTATTCATAAATAAAAAATAATAAAAAAAAAAAAACGTATTCAATAATAATAATAATAATAATAACAATAATCATCATAATGGTACTAATAAAAATAGTATTATATATAAAATAATATATCTCATTTACATTCTTTCTACATATTTATAGATTATATATATTTTTTTTTGGTAATATTGTTAATGTCCATGAAGAATTTAAAGGGAAGCAAAGGCGAACTTCGAAATCTATTTCTCATATATATATATATTTATTCATATGTATAAAAAACACAAATCAGTAATATAAATAATACATTCAAAAATATACGTAAGGGATAAAAAAATATAAATATTTTTTAGGGTGTATATATTTGAAATGGACATATAAATATAATAAAAAGCAATGAATCTGAATATATACACATTATTGATTCTTTTTGTTTTTTTTATTACCATAAATATTTTCACATATACGTAAGAGAATTTTGAAAACAATACAAAACATACAACTACATAATGTTAAAAAAAAACAGAAGAAGAACTTATTTTGTACTATATATATAACAAAAAATATAATAATAATAAATATCCCAAAACAAATTAAATTAATTTCATTTCACGTGTACACGTACAATATTTCTTATTTTTATAATTAATAACTTTTTCATCATAAATTAAGAGATGAAAGGAGTATATTTCTGTATATAATGTTAAATTTTTTTTTATTATTAAATATATCTCTATATACATTTATGTATATATTAATAATAATAAATGATATACATTAAAATAAAATAAAATTAAAATTAAAATTAAAAATAAAAAAAAAAACAATGAATCTCTTTAAATATATGTGATTGACATTAATATATGATTTTCTTTAAAAAAAAATAAAAATAAATCGCGTTGAAAGATGCCGATAGCAATTTGTCAAATTCGTTATGCTAAGAAACTTATTAATCAAAAGAAGAAGATAAAAAAAAAAAACAAAAAATATTCTTATAAGAATTTTTCTATATATTATTATTATATAAATATATTAAAATATTTACCATATATATATATATATATATAGAATCGTGTAATAACACCTGTGGAATTTTTAGATGTACCATATATACGATGATGTATAAAGAGAATTTAAATATAATATATTTTGTAAGATATGTCGTATTTTTTACTTTATTTATATATAAACTTTACATAAATATATATATATATATATATACATATTGAGGCAATGAATATAATTCGTATGTATATAATCTTATTTCTATTCACCGTAGCATATATATAGATATTCAAATATGAATTTTCTTGTAAATATCTATATATATAATACAAATAAAATATATATAAGTATATGCACACAATGCAGATGATGTATCATTATTTTACGTGCGAACATATTTTACATATGAAAAGCTTTTCTTTCCTATATATATATATTTACTATGAATGTGCTTTATTTATATATATATATATATAAAATATATAAATATAAGTATATTTTAAATGTGAACAATAAATGAATATTTTATAAAATCATTATTTATATCAAATGGAATATATGTATATATGACTATACATATATAAATAGCAGATAAATATACCATATATAAGATGTACAATTGTACATATAAAAAAAAATTATATACCAGACATGATAAGAACAACACATCGCACGATTCATTCGTTCAATGAATAATAATAAATGTGGTAAATTTTTAAATATATCGTATATAAAATATAATAATATGTATATAATTTATAATTTATTTATTATATTATGCATATGAGAATAATTTAAAAAATTAAATATACATTACACATATATTTTTGAGTATGTGTGATAGGATGAAAACTTGTTGTTATTATGATTATATATTTATTATTAAGAAATATTTTGCTTCACATGACATTTTTATGTTTCTCTGTTAATTTTAGATTTATCATATTCAAGGTGGTGGACAAAATATAAAGATTATAGACAGTATAAGATTCGAATATGTAAAAATTTAGAGAAATTCATTTTCAGATAAAAGTTTATAAAAGAAAGCGGCAAGGCTCAGATATGACATTGCAAAGGGCTTGATTTTCCGCACTAATTGTCCAAAATTGTGATTTTTTAAGCTCTAATTTTATGAGTTTATATATCGTAATAAAAATACAAATATTTTCAACATATTAGGCATTTTTTCATTCCGCCAATACGGTTCCGAAGTTCTTATATATACCAAAAATTTAAATATATTTTGAGTCAAAGATAAATTTTAAAGAATTGATAATTTCATTTAACTATTTCTGCAGACACAATACAAAATGACTGTATTTAATTAAAATCGAATATAAATATGCAGGTATTATAAAAAAAAAATATTTTGATTATATTGCATATGTATAATTATAAAAATTAAATAATTACCTGATTTGCGTATGCGACAGAGATTTTATTATATATAAATTGAATAAATAGTTGAAATACTAATTAAATATAATGTATATTTTAATAATAATTATTATAATAATATTTCGTATATATTCGTACATATATATTGAAGTCGAGAACCGCAATATTTTTATTAATTTAATTAAATATTATATTTAATGAAATTATTTTTATATATAATAAAACATATATTTATCTGTATATATAAATCATGAGATGCGTATATCATTATATATATATATATATATGGTTGTGTAGAATGAAAAATAAATATTAATCAATCTAATTTATATAATGAAATATTCTTATAATTATAAATAATTTGCGTGATACCATACCGTGACATTGATATTTTTTTTTCCTTTTTTATATATATAGGCAATTGGCAGGCAGGCAGGCAGGGTGTACGTGTCTATATTTTATAAATTTTCATTTTTCCTGTCAAAGTCTATATATATATATAATAGTATTATGATTTTCACTATATATGTATATATAATATAAAAATTTTCATATCATGCGTTTTCATACGAATATAAAGTTCTTCAATATTTTTATATATATAAAATATATTGAATATTTTTCATATAAAATATAATATATTAAATGTATATTTTTAGATGGATTTAGGTCATGATGACTATGCATAATAATATACTATATATACATGGTGTTATTAATATTTATTGATGTTATACATATATATATATATTTACGTATGAGTATTAATGTATTTATATATATATACATTTTAATATTACATTTTTATATATACAAATATATATATATATATATATATATATATATATATATATATATAGATATTATGAAAATGTTTAAAATTCGTTATGGTTAAAGGTATATATGCGGTTAAAATATTAAGTAATATCCTTCTTATATATATATATATATATATTCATATCATTTGTCATATGTCACACTTTATATATAATGTATTATGTATATAAACTATATATTACATCATATTCAAATCGTTCGAATTGAAATATTTAATATATATTTTGTTTGTATATTATTAAAATTATTACTATTTTATTTATAATATATTCGTTTTTATATATATATACACTAATTATACAATCTTATAATTTATAAATTAATCTCAGATTATATGTCAAGTTATACATAAATTTATTTTTATTTTTTCGAAAATCGAACATTGAAATGTTTAGGTGTGTAAAAAGTGTTTATTCCATCGCATTGCGTGACCAGAGTGATGAAAAACGCGAATTTAATTGGTGAGAGAAGACTAAACGCAAAAAGAAATGGTTTACACAAGCAACATCAACGTCAAAACAAAACGAAATTCAGAAATTAAGACTTTAAAGGAAATACCAGGTAAGCTTTACTATAACTATTATGTTTTATTACTTTTAGTAAATATATAGAAAACTAACTTAATGTTTGCTACATTGTGAAGTTTTTATATATACTTAACATAAATAAATCCTTTATAATTTAATTCTATATGTTCATAAAATATTTTATATGTAACAAATGAAAAATTCATTAGATTAAAAATTGCCATAAACGAGAAAATGAAAAGAAAAACAATAATGTAAAACTTAAAAAGGACATATGAAACAAAAAATTTACATTTACAATGGACTTTCCTAATCAATACGACGTATATATACGATATGAATGTAATTTATTTTAATGGAAAGACATATTTATATATATATAAAATATATCTATATACATTTCAATTCAACTTGAAAATCAATCGAAAGTATTATATATGTATATGTGTACTTTATTCCGACATATATGTATAAATTTTATCATATCGTATATATATGATTATATGAAAATAAATGGATGAATAAATGTATAAAGATATATAAGAATTTCACAAATCTCATCCGCATATATACTTATCCATCTATATATATTCAGTATATTTTTCAAATACCTACTAGAAACATATTTCTACATATATACATTTATTTTCTTGTTTTTTTTTTTTAACATACAAATAATATATCTGTATATAGTCTGTGTTTTTATCCATCATATATGGATTTATATATATAGCTGATATAAGGGATATACTACCAGCAATATCAACATCACGACTTGATATACCATATACCATATACATGCATATATATTTAAGAGAACAGAACACTTATTTATTTTTCTTGTTGTTTTTTTTTATTTGTAGTGTATCTCTATATAACATATATGATATTATATATAATTTCTCGATATATGAATATATGTAGATAAAAAAAAAGGATTTTTTTTATATATACATATAGGGTTCGGTGTTGATGATGATCATCGTTAAAGTCTCCCACCTATATATGTAAAAAACAAAAAAAACCAACCACTTTACAAGTTGTCAGATTAGTTTTCTGTATCCTATCACATATAAATATATATTTTTTCTATATACATATATGTACTGTATATAACCATATATAAATATACTGTAAGTTTTTAGGTACATATACACAAATCGTATCAATACACATAAATCCTATACGTACAGATATAAATAATTTTCAAAATATTTTACTATGTATATATATATATATATTTAAATGTCGAGTTACTGCGTATATATATACATAAAATGTCCTTGTTTTCAATCGTCATAAAATTAAATCAAAAGGGAAATAAATTCATTCGTTCAACTATATAATATAATATGTATGTATATATTTACCGCATATATATCCATATGGAGAAACATTGAAAATAAAACCACAGGATTAAGGAAACTTAAGCTATTCTGATTGCCGACAATAATATTATACATTTATATATTGAATATATGTATATATTTGTATGGTACCTATTTTATATATATATATATATAGTAATTCAAGCTAAACATTTCTACTTATATATATAAATATCACTCCTCAAATTCTCTATTCCGTGTATATACCATAAATATACGAAATACAATAAGTACATATATAGTATAATATAATACCCATATGTGGGTTTATATGTTTTTAAAGATTTATTGAATTTGTTCGTTGATTAATCTGGGGTAAAGTGAAGTAATTTAGAATTTTTTTTTATTATTATACATATTGGTTTTATTTGATCAATTGTTTTTTTTTCTCTTTCATTATATCTCCAAACCAAAAAAATAAAATACTTGTCCCTTAAAAAACTATATATAAATATATTAAATGTATACATATATGCATGGTGGCGGTGATATCCGTAACAATATACATAATGACGATAATAAAAAAATAATAATATATCATTTGATAGAAAAAAAAAAGAAAAAGGATTTATTTGGAAATCTATATTAAAAAAAAAAGAAAAGAAAGTACTTTGAATTTATATATGCGAAATAAATATATTTTATTATCGTAATTCTTTTATATTTATTTCGTTTTTTTTTTTAATTAAAATGTAATAATTTGTAAATGTTAGATGTTTTGAATGACATAGATAAAATTGAATTTGTATTCTGCGTAGATGAAGTTGGATTTAAATATAAGTGGTATAATTGCTGTAATTTAACCAAAGAATAGATAAAATAATAATAGTTGAAGAAGTTTTTGTTATTAAATATACTAATCCAATCCCAACAAAGTGAAATCAATCTAAATATTTTTAATATATACAGCAGTACAAACCCGAAATGTTATTTTACACATAATCATTTTAGATTTACACTAACGCAATAAAAAAAGACATGAAATACAACCAAAAATATATTAGCTATACAAACCATTCTGTTTTTTTATCAAAATAATCTAACAAACTCACGATTTGCAAAACAAAATGTAATAACATATAATAAAGAATATAAAAATTATAAATCTATAAACAAAAAAAATTATTATAAATAACCTTTTTTTTTGTCATTTTATCCAAAAAATAATAATCATAAAAATGAAATTGAAATTTGTCCAGTTTTCCCTCATAAAAAAACATATTATGAAACGCGAAGTATATGTCCTATATAGTCGTTAGATTGCTTTATACCACCTTATAATGTCTATATATGTAAAACGATGATCGCATAGACGATTATATTAAATTACTTGTATATATGGATGTATTTTTTTTATTAAAAGTATTATTTTTTTTTTATTTTTACAATATAATAAATGATACGTTCAACCCCTTTAATTTAAATTTAAATATTTTACAACAATTTTTGTTTTTGTTTCTATCCCATATGAATGAAGAAAAAATTATATATATATATATAAATAATAAAATATAATGTTTTTAAGCCTTAAAATAATGATATCCATATATATTCTGAATTTGTACTTTACGAGTATTATATACGAGCTCGCGTTGAAGAGATTTTTATATTTTTTTATACATTCATTATTTTACTTGTTGTATTTGCAGTATTTGCTGCTATATGAATATCCATATAAATATTTTCCCGGTAATCTCTATATTGTTGCTGTGCTGCTTATAAATTCGGACATAGTTTTTTTTTGTATAAGCAAATATTATTAAAAAAAAAACCATTTATACTTATATATGATGTATTAAATATGAATAATTATCCTGCGGAGTTTGTACATATTGAAAAAGAAAAAAAATTGTGATCTTGTTTTTGTTTTTCAGCTTATTTGATTGTAATTTTTTGTTTTTATTTAGATTATTATTATTTTATTTTTGGTTTTTATGTAACATACATCACAATTGTTGTTTGAACAAAATGATAATAATTTTAATGATTATGTTGTTCTTTTAATATTGACAACGTATTTTTTATTATTTAATTGTTTCTGTCACATTTTTTTGAATATTTCGGCTTCATTTTTTGTTCTATGTTTTTGTTTTTAGTTTTTCAAACAATTTTCAATATAAATATAAATATCAATTGTATTTAAACCGACGATTTTTTTTCAAACGTATATAACAAGTTCAATTCCGATCGCTGACCTTTTTTTTGTTTGACAAAATAAACTAAAGAAACAAAAGGAATAAAAATCGCTATCATTTGATCCGTACTATTTTTATTTAAAATTTTAAATAATTCTGAAATGTTCACTATGAGATATATGCTACGTAATACTGATAATACGCATAAATATAAGCATAATGTATAAAAACAGATATAATAAATGAAATATTTATAGTTATATTAAACCTTGCGATACATATATTCGATTTATTGCATAAAAATATTTATTTATATAACAGAGGTATGTGGAAGAACGTATAATATCGTGTGAACAATTTTAATTTCAACTACCCTTCAAAAAAATCATTTTTTTTTTCGCTGTCATGAATATACAAGAGCACATATTGGTATATAAGTTGCAATCAGCGCTATAAGCAAAGGTAAAAATTATATTTTATGTGCTGTTATTAAACAAAATATATCGCTGAAAAAGAAGTGAATATATTTATTAAAAAAAAAAAGAACTCGCGGATAATATACATGTGGTTGACGATGATGATGATGATGATAATCGCTATAAGATACTAGAACAATATTCAAGTTTCACAATATATTTTGTGTTAAAATAAGGGTTAATATTTTTACTAAAATATATATACACATATATAATTTCAAGATTGTTGTAATATTCTCGCTCGCTTAATACATAAAATTAAATATAATAATTTTTTTTAATAAATTAACATAATCGTTAAAATTTCTATATATGCTATATAAATATGGTTTTTATACAATGTTGTTTACCCATTCGTATATACCATATATACAACAAAAATTTAGATTTTAAAGATATATTTTTTATTCTGATTTTATAATAATGTATATGAGGTTTTATCTGCATGATTTAATTTACAACTTGTTTCTTATTTTTTCTGATAACTATTTATATAAATATATGTATAAAATCTGAATCTGAATCTTCGTGTTCGCAATATTATAGATGTAAAATTATTACAATAAAACGTAAAGCATATAATTTTTTTTAATGGAATATATTATTAAAATATATATATATATATATTTAAAAAACTAGATAAACTGCGAAAGGTAAACATGCAAACATAAAAAATAAAAGTATACATTTCAAAGACACAACTTTTCACGGATTTTATATGCGGTGGTCAGCATTCATATTAGTATATTTAATATAAAATTCACATAAACAATGTTTTAAAAATAGATATATATATATATATATATATATATCTATATACAATTAATTTAATAACTTCAATTCTGGTTTGTAAGATTGGTCATTTAAGATAAAAAAATAGATATATGTAAATATAGATGTACATGAATAACAAAAAGGGGTCGAAATCGAAATAGATAAATTAAATATATTATATAATGTGATATAATAAGGTATATAATATTCTATTCTATATATTTATTTAAACAAACATATATATGTATATGTATGTTTAAATAAATATATAGATAATTGTTACAATTTATTTGATTGAATTTATTTAATTTAATTGTATATATATTTATATTTATCTTTAATCATATTTATATCTTGTAAAATAGAATAACATTGATTTTGATTTGTAATATACTCGTTTGGTATATTGAAATAATAAAATTATATATATATATATAGATAGATAGTGTGAGAGAATTTTTGTAATAAATCGTATAAATTATATACGGTTGACGCGTTGTAATTGAATACAACATTTTACCATTTCACGGTAATATATCAATAACATTTAAGTTAATACAAATACGTCTTTTTAATTTATTAAAAAGTCAATATATTCCAATGTAATACACCACAAATTAAAGTGGTATACACTTTTGTCACGCATGTCGCATATATTTCAATTATATTATGTTAGATAAATTTATCTTTCTCTATCTTTCTTACAACCAATTATTTTTTTTTTTTTCAACAAAAGACAATCAAAGATTTTTGGTATTCATCGTTTTATTTACTAAAATGCAATGGTATATAGAGATGTATAATATAAAACCGTATCGTATCAAAAAAAAAAAAAAGGACAAATACGAAAAAATGTACAAAAAGGAAAACTATGTATTCTAAGAAGAGAAATAATAAAAAAAAAAAAAGCGATTTTTATTCACTCTGTTCAAAAACATTTGATATTTGGCGCATTTGGGATTTTTTATTTTTCTTATATTAATTTGAATTATTTAATTTCCATTACAATTTTCTAATTATATTAGTACATATAATATTTACCTCCTATAATCTTAAAGTTAAACATATATTTATACGCAAAGTGTATTTATACTATAAAATATATTGGCTGGCTACAATGAAAATATAGAAGAATAAATTTTTCTTATATGTATACATTATATGAATTATATTAACCCTTGTACGATATGTATTATAAATGTGCGGATACTATATATAATGTTACAATCATATATAGCTAGCGATATATATTTTTTACTAAAGGCAGAGGGTACATATACAATTTTTTTTCATTTATGTACATTATAATATCAACAAATATCCCATATTATAACAAAAAATAAATTTCATTTATTTCACTCAATTAAATTTTCTATTTGCTTTTGCAAATTCATCATTTATTATTTATAAATTAATAATATATATTTTTATAGAGTATATATAAATGGAAAATGAATGTATATATAAGGATATTTTGTATATAACGAAGTATAAAAAAAAAATGTAAATATGTATATTATATATATATTTTACATTGTATCATCAAATGATTAAAAGAAAAATAATATTGAAGTTTAAAAATATTGTTTACAAAATTGTTAAATAATACAAAAAAATAGCAAATATAGATTTTTATTAAACGCAAATTTTTCCTTTGGAATACTTTTTGAAAATCATTACAATATATGTGCATATATAACATAGAAAATCGATATTTCTGTTTCCAATGTTTTTGTAGTGCAAAAAATGGACATAACATTAATAAAAAAAAAAACCGATGTCGATAGTTTACGTTATATAATACTTATTATTGTATATTCAGTTTTTTTTTTTACATATAACATACCATATATGCAAAAGAAATGAAAATTTAAATTAGAATTAAATATTCCTTTTTTCATATACAATTTTCCGGTATACTCGCATAAGACTGGAAAATGGAAAATTCATAAATGGGTATATAGAGTGTAAATAAATAAATAAAAATTGAAATATTTAACCTTGAGGCTATTTTTCTTATACGCTATAATATATGCATTTATATGATACACACACGTTCCGTATAGTGCACTCTGGCATATACTGTTTATATATTTGCATATTATAATAAATATTTGTTTATTTTTTTTGTGAAATATATACGACATTGCATATATATGTATGTTATATATAGAATGAACGGACGTATGCATGTCTGAATGAATTTTATAAATATTTTCGTAAATAATTTATAACCAAACAAAATTTGGTTAGAAATATAATGTTCGTAAGCAAATAAAAAAATGTTTTTTATATATTCACCACTATATAATATGTCTATATTAATTTATATATTGTAAATAAACGATAGCAATTATTATTTATAAATATTTGTAAATATAATTTTTTAATAAATCAATGATTTGTGCGGTTATATCCCTTATTAGATCACAGAACTGGTAAAAGAAAATGATTAAATGTACAATAATTTTATTTGATTTCTTGTATATTTGATACCATATTATTTCATTCACTGTATCATCTCGTGGTTTGGATTTCAATTTTCGATATATAATATATTATTGAATGGAATGTATAATTATATAATATAACTACATTTATGCGTATATATTATCAATAATTTGTTTTTTTTTAATTTCATATGTTCTTTATTTGTGCATATAAGAACTGAGTTATAAAAAATATAATTTTATCTATAATACATCTTTTATATATAAAATTATAACTTTATAGAGTTAATTTTACCCAATTTGTAAATATAAATATTTATTATATTGAAAATAACGTTTAAGAAATTCGCGTTTATTCATTTATTATTTCTTTTGTTACATAAACGATATAATGATAATAAATAATAAGAAAAAGAAATCAAATAAAAAAAGGGAAAATAAATAAAAATCGATATATATGGAAAAATATATCGAGCACCAACAAAGTTTACAAACAAACAACAAAAAAAAAGTGAAAATTAATTAATAATAATATTTTTTTTATAATATTTATTTCGCTGCAGCCGCGGATGTAAATATAATATAAATATGTGTATTTTATTATATATGTTAAAGTACAAATTCATAATATAATGTTAATTCATTATCATATATTACATATAAGAAATATTTTCATTTTATCTCCTTGCGATATTTTGAAAGTAAAAATTAATCTTTTATTTTTTTTTTGTTGTTTTGCAATTTGTTATACTTGCGTGCATATATATGAATGCTAAATTATATATTTATCATATATACAACTCTTTGCTCCAATCAACCGCCCTAAAATTTTCTTCAATTTTCCCATACCTATACAGTGTTTTTTTTTTTTTTTGTTTTTATTACTCTTGACTAGAAACAATTCTGGAATATATATATATAGGCGATAGCCATCCATATAGATACTATATATATAAGTACGTATAACAACCCAATGTATATATGGTATATATATAAAGTAAAAAGCAATATGGGGAAATTTGTGTGTGTTCGTTTTTTTTTTTCTTCTTTTTTATACTTTATTTTAGTTCATTTCATTTTTATTAGATTTTTTCTTCTTGCTGTTGTTTTTCTATATATTATATACTGTTACATACTCCAAATAAAAATAAGGATAACGAAGAGGTATAGTAGCCCTGCTAAATATATATATATATATATATATATCTATAAACAGTATGTATATATAGAGATGTATAATATAATATAATATAAATCCCCAATCTCTACCGCCCATTTCAGTTTTTCGTTTTTTCGTTTTATTTTTGTTGTTGTGGCACCCCCAACAACGCACATTTTCTTTTACCATCTCAAAAACGTAATATATAACATAAAAATAACTAAATATATTTATATATATATATATGATATCAATATATATTATAGTCTATACATTTTAGGGCAAAAAAGGGATATTTATCCATCTATATATATACGTGTACGTATCCTGACGACCAATCACAATTTAGAACAAAAGAAAATATACTAAAGCATCGTTAAGTGTATGTATGTATATGTATAAATATTTTTTTTTTATATAATAAATATAAAGATAGATCTTCAACTTAAAGCTTTTTTTCTATAGATATATCCTTACGATAAATATTACATAATATATGCCATCCATATTTAGTATATAGAAAAAATAAATAAATAAATAAATATATTTAAAATACATATTTTTTGAAGTGAATATTCGCGTGTGTATATTTACTATATATTATTCATTTTTATATAATATATATATATATAATTGAAGAAGCAACAAAAAAAAAATATAAATATATAAGTACATATATTTTTCCGTTTGGCATTGGAAGATTGTATTTAATTTTCTTGATTCATTTTCTTTCATTTTCCTTTCAATTATTGTTATTGTTGTTGTTGTTGTTGTGTCGTCTTCATGTCTTTTTCTATTATTTTTTTTTTCTGTAAAATTCTTTGATAAAAAAATCATTTATTTATATATAAATATATAGCAATGCGTATATAACTATATATATTTATGTATATATATATTCAGGAAAATATGTATATTTATAATATATTCAATATGTACATTTATATGATTAAGATTATCTATATATATAGTTAGGTATTGTGTGTATATAAGAAATGAAATGTTATATAAAAATAAAAGGAAATAAAATATTTCCGTGATTCCCTTTTCGTTTAATATTTTTGTTGTTAAAAAAATGTGTTTTTCTTATTTTTTGAGTATATATATAATAAATAGAACAGATCGATATTTTACAATACTAATTGAGAAATGCGATGTACATAAACATGCATATTCATATATACCAATAGATATATAGTCATAATATATATTTCAAAGTATACGTATTATATTTAAAAATAAAAAAAGCCAAATAATTAATAAAGTATTTTAAATATGATTTGATTATATATTAAAATGGGGTTTGTTGAGAAGAATTTATAATTAAAGAAAATATTCATATATAGTATAGAGATGATATTTATGATAGTAGAGATGATACTTACTTTGGAAATGAAAAAAAGTAATCGAATTTGCGGTTAAACCAGATTGGAAATTGTTTTTATCGAAAGACTATATAATACTAAACAAAAATGTGTATTTATTTATTTTTTGTTGTTTACTCTAAATGACGCCTAAATTCCAAGGAGGCCAACAAAATATTAAAAATAATATGCTATACAATATAAAATAATATGTTATACAACGGAACACATATTTTATTTTTCCTATATGCTTTTTTACTAGGCAACATGCCCATTGCCCAGGCCATTGACATTATATCAATATAATAAAAACTTTGCGACAGGTTTTTATTTACCTTGGTCTTAATCTCACCATTTAAGCATTAGTTTATTCCCGTTCCGGTGCAGGTTTGAAATTTACTAAACGTCGTTAAAATTCAATTAATGTCAACTATTCGATATCTGTTTTGAAACGGTCATAAAGCACACTTAGATTTATTACCTAAAAATATAATTTTCACCATATATACAATTTCTTCTATACCCCTGATATATTTTTAAATATTTATACAATAATGAGTTATATGACAACTAAAAGATGCGATTTTCAAACAAACAAAATTGTGTATCAAAACTATCCCAATACAATTTAATAATCTACAAAAGATTATTATTATACGCCGTCAATTGATATATAATATATATCTTTTTAAAAAATAAATTCTTCTATAGATATTTTAAGATATTTTGTTTGATTCTTTATTTCTAAATCGGGATCATTGTTAAACTATATATATATTTGAGCTAAATAGATATGTACAATGTTATGTTATTATTATATATTGTAATGTGAATATAATAGTAACCAAAATATACCCTCAAAACCTATATATATTACGACGATCCAAATAATTGTCTCAATCTCGTGTATATACAGAATGAAATGCGGCATGTTTAATGTATTATATAAAAAAACGTATTCGAAAACGGTCAAAACACTAAGTTAAGAAATTATTATTTTATTTTTGTTACCTATATATTGCCTGTCAAAGGTAATAATTTATTAATTTATATATTTCATATATCTTAGCGCACTTACCCAGTATATATTATACGTTTTATATTTACTTTAATTTTAACATTTTGTATATATATATAGTACTATATAATAAATCTTATTAAATATATTTTAGAATTCATTTTATTACTAAACATTTTTTTTTTATGTTTTATTGTTTCCGGATATGAATCGAATTCAAATGTTATCTTACGTTTTCTTTTTCAATAATGTAATACAAAAGATAAATTAAAAAGTATATATATATATATAAAAGGGACTTTGACAAAAATACAATTTTCGAAATTTACACTACTGTATACTACTATTTAAAAAAAAAGGTTTTTTATTTGCAAATAAATCAAAATGCGTTCAAGTACAGAAGGTAGGTATATTATTTAACATTTATTTATTCCACGAAACTGTATCAAACTTTATATTATTATATATATATATAGATTTAATTATGTTAAAAATATATTTTATACTGCTTAGGGTAAAAATAAATTAAAAATATTGATCATAAAATAAATACTTTAACTAAGCAGTAAATTTTAATATATACTTATTGGTCCATGTATAGATCATTTCCATTTGAAGTTATTAGGGAAGTTATTTGAAAGATTTTCTATTATAGAATTGTTTTTTAAACTCTTTGATAGAGATTTGATAAAATTATGAAACACTTTTTTTTTCTTTCTGATTCTGAACTATTGCCTATATATTTTATTGACTTATTTAGTCCGATTTATAGTTGTTTGAGTTTATGCTTTAGGAATAAATTTAGTTCTGTCAGTAACCATTTCTGTTAAATGTTGAACGATATTAATAAAAGTTTCATAGTGCATTAAAGCATTTTTTGTGTACCCCCGAGTAGTATAAAATAATAAAAACTCGCCGATTCATGATTTTACTAAATTTTATATGTATTTGATTTCATTTCAAATAAATTTCTTCCTTTTTTTATTATTATTTTGCTATGATTTAACACAGTGGTTTCATACCTAAGCCTCTATAACTACGTATAGTTATCTTAAATGGATATATATCGCATTTAAATATATATTTATGTATATTTTTGCATCTATATATTTTGTATGCTTAATAAAAAATACCTTTAGATCATATTATAACATGAATATGTATGTAATACGAAAAACAAAATATATATATCTGGTGAAGACAACAAATATATAAATTATTATTAAAACATTTTTTTAAACCATTAAAATTAAAAATAATAAAAAAATAACATACATACATACATATAACCAGCTGTTGACAATATAATAAGATATAAGATATATGATTATGAATTATGGTGAAAATGGTATAGAAGGGACACTAGTTTGGGGTGTTTTTGTCTTGATAGGAAAAAATTTACATGTAAAGGATAGTTTTTTTTTTATTATTATTATATCCTTTTTTTTATTTTATTTTTCTATATCACATTTTATTGCAATTTAATACTTTTATTATCCACCTCTTTTCTTTTTCGTTTTATATTACAGATACTCGTCTAATTTCATTATATATGGATTGTTTTTTTATTATTATTATTATTAGAGATTCTCTATGTTTTAACAATTATTTTTATTGTATTACATATATGAGAGGTATATGGAAGAAAAAAAAATAAAAATAATAGTAATATATGATGAGAAAATGTATACAGAATAATAATATTTTTCTTTTTAAAATGATTTATAAATTATATATTTTTAATCTTTTTAGATTTATAGTTTTAGAAAAATAAAGGAAGAAAAAAGGTTTAAAGCGGCTATAAATATTTTAAGATTTATTTTATTTTTTTAATTTAATGGTTAACGATCATTTTCATATTCATATATACATTATTTATATATTTGTTTGTTTAATATATTTCTATATAACTTTCTTTATATATTATGACTTAATTTTTTTCTTCCTTTTATAACATCCACAAATCATAAATATGTACGTACACAACATATAAAGAAAATCCAAATTTATAGTAAATTTTTTAATTCAATCAAAGATTTACATAATTTAAATACTATATATTCGACTATACATGTATGCGATAAGCATAATTTAAAATCTGAATTGAATTTTTAATGTGAAAATAACCGATTTTTTTCCAATAATTGGCATCGCTCGTTGCAGATCATCCCCCCCTATATATATACCAACCAATAATAAAAATTATAAATGAAAAATGTGTATATAAATATATCAAATTCGAATTAAAATTATACTATCAACTATTATAATATATGTATGTATATCATTCACAATTGTATATATATATAAATGATAATCTATTTCACCCTTAAATTTCATAAAAAATATGATGTTTGTTTAACAACTGATAAAATATTAATTTTAATAAACATTGCTTAATCATTATATCTATATATAGATACAAAATTATCAAATTTTCATGACACGTTTTCGTTAATGTAAATCTGTTAAATTAATTTTATCTATTTTATGTATATATATGTGGAATATATATAGAGAAAAGAATTACGTCTACAATTTCGTAAATAAATAGAAATTCCATTGAAATTGAAATTAAATATTTTTGGCTATGTAGGCAAAAAAAAATTGTATAATTTATTATATTGACTTATTTTTTTTTTTTAAATAATAATTTGGAAATGATCCGTTCTGAAGAAACATATTTATGGATATATGATAATATTTCAAATACTTTTATTTACATATTTTTATATTTTATTAGACGTTCATAAAATAACTATTGCAATAGATTTGAATGTTTAGAACTATCGTTAAAAAATGGTTAATATACAAATTTGAAATACAATTTGGTAAATAATATAAATAATATATACTGAGCACACTTGCCCATATGTTTTATTTAGTAATGTCAACAATTCATGGAAATCGGCGATCTTTCGTGGTTATATATATGTTATGTTATAACATTGTATTTATCCCAATTAAATTCAATTCATTCGATCGTTAACATGTTTTTAGTTTAAGAAATAATACACATCTCTGACTATAAACGGTTTAATGATTCATAGCCTAAAATATAAATAAGAAAAACATATTATATATTAATAAAGATGATACGGTTTTTTTGTGTGAATATTTTTCATATAAAAATGAAATAAACAAAATCCTGCTGTCAATGTGTTTATGATTTTCACACATATCCTTGTTTATTCTATATATAGACAATCATACATAAATATGAGTATAATATTAGTATTCTTATTTAAACATCGCAAATATATTTATATAGAACTATTTTTGTATTACAATATTTTGTTTTTGGAAAATTATTCATATGCGAATATACAAACATATTGCATATTGAATTTTCCATCATGATTGATATACACATTTATTGTCTATTATATATAAAAATGTATATGAAAATGTACATATGTACCAGTCATATTTATTGTAAATGATAAAGGGGAAAATGGGAATCAAATATGCAAAGGATTATTTCAGATATTTTAATAAATAGATGACATTGCAATATATTTATTTATCTCTTTCCATATATATCTATATATAAATTAAACACCATGGTATTGGAATTATAATGTGAAAATTGTTATACAACGCATACCATATATTATTTGTATATGACCGATGATAGTATATATAGTTTAAATATTTTCTAAATTATATATTGATGATTAATAAATAAATAAAAATAATACCCATCCTATACGCCACACAATTTATAATTATACATTCCAAACACATTCAAATATACATTTATCTGTTTTTGTAATCAACATCAATTTCTCTATATCTATCTATATAAAATTAAATTGCATATTATATCTCTAAAATAAAAAAAATATTCTGATAATCTGCGTCTATAATAATACATTCTGTTTTATATTGCAGATTAAAAAACAGACACTGCGACATAATCGTTGTAATTTTTATTAATCTGATTTAAATATACACTTGTTTAATAAAAAAAAAAAACTCTAACTTGTATGCATATTTTATAATCTATTTTATAATATAGCATAAATTGTGAATATATAGAAAGCAAAAATTTCTATCATCCCTCATCTCATCTATGCGTATATTAAAACTCCCTTATAAATAAGTCATTTATTTTATTTGTTTTTTTTTTTTTTGGAAGGGTTTTGTTTTAGTGTGTATTACCGATTATATATATAATATATTTCATTGATTTACATAAATCAACACACAATCACATTGTTTTTTTTTCTATCAATTTGAAAATATACCCTTGAGGTTAAACCTTTATTTATATTTTTATGATAATGAATAAAATTTCAATTTTATTATAAATAAACATAATTCTAAAAAAAAAACAATCATGTGAATTCTATAATTAAATTTGTATTAATATATATTTATAAATTAACCATATTTATTATTAATCTATTTAGTTTATTCACGTGCATAATAATTTTTTTCTTATTTGAAATGATATAATTTTTTTTTTTTGTTAATTTTTTTATTATTTTAAATTGATAAATTAATGCTACTAATGATTTGTATTTTATTTATTTTATATAAAGACGATTTTTTATTATTAATATATCCATAAGATGATAAAATTATATAAGAAATAAAAATAAAATTATATATATTTATAATCTGAGTATATGTATATATTATTAATAAAATCTTTTGTTAAGTTCACGTCGTCGTCGTCGTCGTCGTTAACAATTTTATATTATTGTACAAAAAAAAAAATAAGAAATAAAATAAAAATGATTTCATTTTGTTCGTGATTTTAAATTAAAATCAAAGATCTGATAATTTATATACGATTTTATATGTGTATATAGATACTTTAAAATATTAACATTATGGACATTATTATATATATGTAATGAATTTAAATGTTTTACAAAACACATAAAATATTGACATATATATTTTGAAATATTAATTTTAAGTTTGGATTAAATAGAAAAAAAAAATTTAAAATAGAAAAAAGAAGCTTCTATCCTAAAAGGCGACACTTTGTTTTTTTTATATATATTTTTACGTGTTTATTTCTATATTTAAATATGCGATTTATTTGATTGATTTATTTGATTGATTTATTTATTGTATTTGATTTATCTATAAATTTACCAAGTAAAAACGTTATTTTATAATTAGAGACAGTGTTCTATAATACTGATTCGGTCGGTCTCTTTGAATACAGGATCGATGTATGATAGTTTCCCGAATTCATTTACATACCCATGTAGCAATTTTAGCATTATGTGATACGATATAATGCTAATCAAAGGTCCTATATCGGCCCTATATTGGTATTTTTTCCATAAGAAGTGGACGGTCTATAGGGCTTAAAAAGGCTCTATATCAGAATTTCCATTATTATATAGAGCTTGTTTAGGTCATATATAAGAATATTTATTTAGTTATAGGGTGAAGAACCTATATCAGCATTATTAAGGTAGTTTACGTCGTGAGTCTTATTTTGGAAATAGAACTATATAAAAACTATAAAATACTTATATATTCTCATATAATGCTGATAAAACTTATATAAGTCTAGATAAGAAAAAGAAAACCACTATGAAGCTTAAGATTTTCCCAAGAATAATAAAAAAAACATTTTTTTTTATAACCAGATTTTATTTTATTATGTTATCTTATTTTTTTGAATTCATTAATTAATTTATTTTATTACATTACAATTGCCTTATCAGTTAAATTTAATGTTAAAGTTTACTTACTTGACCGCACCGAGATATGAACCGTGAACCGCAACCTTGGAGTGTGTGATGTTACCATTTACCTACGCGTGATATGTTTATATTGTTGTGTTTTACTGGTATTATTATAAATCGATTTAGAGAGAATGCTTTATTTGCATTTTATTTATAATTCAATAATAAAAACATGTGTTATCTTTTATAATTGAAGATCATTTAATTATAATAATAGATATAATTATCTAAATATAATTATAGCCGTATAATAGCATTAAATAAATTCTATCATGTTTTAGCTGTATATTGGAATTCGTAAACTTTAATAAGTTTTAAAAGCTGTATATAACGATTTAAATAATAATATAGGGCTTATATTTAACATACCTTATATGGTATATAAATAATCTTATATAGGGCTGAATTAAGCCCTATATTTGAATAAAATAAGATATATAATGCTTTGGTAATATAAGTTTAATATCAGGCTAATATACGCCAAGTGTGTGTTGGTGTATTGTCGTATATTGGTCATAATAGGATATTATTGGTCTCAAGCCCTAATACAATCTATAAATTCCGATATAAGGCTCTTAAATATGTGTTAGAATATAAATGCCAAAATAGGGCCAATATAGGACGTACGCATTATATAAACCTAAGATTGCTGATATAGGGTATCAAATAGAATTAAAATGCTAATATAGGTTTGATATAAGGTTAAAGAATACAAATACCGATATAATGCTGATATACAGCCTTTATATAGGGCTTAATGTTACATGGGTATCCATCATATATCACTGTGAACGTGAAACTTTCATCATCTGAATGGATATACAAATAGTATAATACTTTATTTTCTATAATACTTTAAGCAATGTTAATTACAATAGAAATTAAAGAAGTTTTGATAGATTTTTCATTATATAAAAAATATGTATAACTAAATCACACAAAAAATATCTCCATATTATATATTTATTATTATTACTTTCTTAACTACTGAATGTTTATGTTTTGGTTATTAAAATTTTATTTTGTTACATCATCGCTGAGGTATAAATAAATATCTGAACCATATATATAAATATAAATATGAACTCCATCTATATATATATATATATAGCCATATAATTGAACACCTGGTTGAATCTCTTGACGACGTATTTAATATAAAAATTCATATTACCCCCATGCCTCATAATAAATACTCTTATATTTTCAATATTCAGTTACTAATAATTTTTTTTTTGTTTGATGTAAATATAAAAAAAAAAATTATTGAATTTACAGTATACTTTTAAAACCCTATCATATCCGGTTGAATTTATATATGTATTTTATATTATGTGGTACGTCAGTATATGATTTCATATATTATATATATACGCAAAATTATTACTAAAAATGTTCTCCCTTTTTGTAAGAACTATATAGTAAAATTTTGTTGGTTTTATTTGTTTTTCAACACATCTTTAATGTTATATTTTATTTATTAATATAATATTTTTTGTTGTATATCGAAATTTTTTCAAAACAAAGAAATATTGTTGTTTTTATATAAAAATATGTATTTGTTGATTCGGTCACTAAATTTTTCATCGTCTCGTAAAATGTTTCGTATATAAAAAAAATATTTATTCCATCTTATTGTTATAATAAGGTATTTATTGCAGTTTTTATATCGAATGCTATCGAATACTCGATATCCGCGTATAATCTATTGTATAGATAAAAATAAAATGTGTTATTAAAGCCATAAATTCGTATATATAGAGATTGCGAAGTACCTATATATACAAAAGAATATTCATAAAGTGTAATAAAATGGCAACGCAAGGACATCATATAAATATAATGATAGAGAGCAATATACTATAAATAATACTATATAAAAAAGATAAAAATGGAAAACACAAACTTGAAAACTTAAGAATAAAAAATAACAAATAAAAAAAAAAAGCCAATGTGCGAAAATGTTTGTAATCAATTTTCTATATATGTATTGGTAGTATATGTATGTATAAGTATGCCGTATCATATATATCCATCAGAGTATGGTGAATTTTTTCATCCCTCAAAAGGGATGATGAATCCTGTACATGCGCAATTTTATTAATTTTTATACATAATAAACACAAAAATAAATCCTTTTATTTTTTTTTTATTTTCTATTTTTGTGTATATACACAGAATTTTTCATTTTTTTCGGTATTTTTTTTTTTTAATTTATTTATTGTAACTTATGCACACAGAATGATTCAAACAATCACATTATAAAGATATATATATAAATAAAAATGAATGCTTTATAGTTTCGACTATTATTTTTAGTGTTTTCTAACAACCATCAAAATAGGAAAATTGCTTTTTGCATGGTATTCAGGTAGAAATTAGTTTTTCGTGAAATTTCAAACCATGACCACACAATTTTAAGTTGAATATTTCCAATGAAAAGGAAAGAATATATAATTGTATAATTTTTTGTATAAAAATTCACCCTGTAAATTTTCTATACTTCTGTATATTTATTTGTTTTGAAAATATTCTTTATTATTTTTTTTTCTTCTATTTTGAACAAGAAAAAGAATTCTTAATAAAAATATATACAAAACACGCAGACAATATAAAAAGATATTCTACTCTATCCTCGCATGTATTGTACATAATAATTTTGTATAGACTATGTGTTCCATTTATTTTATATATATATCCGCGTACACAGATCGATCGATATATACACATATTTATAAAGAAATTTTTGTTCATCGGAAACCGATATAGCAATCAATAATCATGTTGCAAAAAAAAATCAAAATAAAAATATACTTTTTATGATAGAAATGAAAATGGATAGATGGTATATAAATAATTTTGACTTTAATAAATCTTAAAGAATATTTTTGCGGTCGTGTAAATTACAAAATAATGTAATGCAAATTCTAACTATGTATAGTTATATTATTTTGTTTACTGTTTGTGTGAATAAATTAAAATATATTTCTATTATTTTCTTGTGTGTGCGATCAAGATTTAATAAATATATACGAATATAAAATTTTAATAGTCAATTAAAATTTGGTAAATTTTCAATTATTTTTTTTTAGAAATATTCTGTATTTATTAGATATTAAATTACATATATAATTTATATTGCAAAATATATACTGATAAATAATGCATATAAATACATACCATCTATATGTTTAAAATGCAATTTAGAACATGTGAACATACATTTACTATATATATATAAAATAATATATATTCATGCTTATGTGACAACAACCGCCGAACAAACTGTCAAAAACATTTTTCTACTATATATAGTGTTTTTTATCTATATATATGCGATATGCATATATGCAAATAAACATGTATAAAACGTAACGTATATATATATATAGTAATTTATATCGAATATAATTTAAAATTCACCATATATATATATAAATAAATATGTATATTTGATGTTGGATGACCACATAATGCATTATAAGCTAACTTTATTTGTATATACATGCACCATATAGATATATATATATAGAGAGAAAAAATATGTGAAAAGTTTATAAAGGAGATCATATTATATATACAGAAAAAAATAAATAGAATATATATGCACTCCTTTATTATTATTATATATATACAGTTATTCAGATGATGGTTAGACCACCAACTGGGATTTTATATGTTTAAGTCATATTTTCATATAATTCAACATCATATTTTCTGCATATTGTTATGAATTATATAAACACACATACACACACACACACATAAATTATATATAACATTATCATTGTTGATTTCAAAATCATAAACTATATATAAATTGTACTATATATAAGTTATAATATATGTATATATAGTACATGTAGTAAAACTAGACATTTGACATGAATAATTTTTATACATTTAAAAAAAAACATATTAGAAATAAAAAAATAAATATGGTAAATATATAGTGTTGTATATATGAAATTAGAAAAATGTATTTATTTTTTATATAAATACAGAGTATCTCTAGAAATAACGCTATAGCAAAGTTGAATTGAACATGCGAAATTTATTCACATAAATACATATGAGGAAAAAAACTATTTCATAATATTTGGTAATGATCAAAATCAATATCAATTCAATTATTTAATATACATATTTAAATATTTTTTTCATATTATTCAATGTCGCGTTGAACGCCTAGACTTCATCTTCCAATGTATTATTCAGTGTAATCTGTATATGTGCATGCATATACATATAATCAATATAACAAGGACATTTTTTATGATAATACTTATTATATATGACATTTACAATATTCAAAAGTGACATAAAATACTGTACATTATTTATTATGGTAAATATCATACCTATATATATGAAAATACATATATAAATAAGAATAATAACATCAACTTCATAAATAAATTTCGATGATGTTTTTTTTTTTGCAGCAAAACCCCATCTAATTACTATATATAAATATTTTATAAGAATTTGCAATTAAAACAAATACAAAAATGAAATCTTTTTCTTAAGACTTGTATCAGTTCATTTTTATATTATAATTGTAAGATATAGTACATTAATTTCATTTCATATCTATATAGATATACATATTTCTTATGCGGATGGCAGTAGTATAGTATATCAATTTAGAGTTTTGAACCAAAATTAATAAAATACGAGTAGGTCTGCTTTTTGTCTGTTATCAAAGTATATAATAAATTTATATTATTTGTATATATATCATACAAATTGCATCCACTTTTAATATATCTATTATGGAAAATTTATGAAAATGTGAAAATCACAGACAACGCATATACACTTATTTTTTTTTTTTTTTTTGAAATATTTATATAGGAAAAAAATTAAAATATAACATAAATAATTTTTTATTCATATAATTATCCTTTGAATCTTCTCAATCATCATCAGTATCATCGCATGGTTATCATATAATCATCGGATCGCATCAACAACAACATAATTATGATGAATATACGAGTGGATTTTTTATTTTTTTATTTATAAATTAAATGTTAATGGTTTCCGAGAAGGAATCTTTTTTGCCTCATTAGCGATTGAATTGAAAATGTTATTATAACAGAGATTTTTTTTTATGTATGCTGTATTTTTATTTTTTCATATATATACATCACCACCATATAGAGTCATAGAGTACATATTTTTTTATTTTTTACGTAAAAGTATAAAAAAATGATGTTTTTTTCGTATAAGTATAAATTTATGATTCATTTATTATATATAAATATATAATTGTGCATTTTGGCTCATTTTTATTATAAAAAAAATTTGTTTTTTCAATCGCAAACTATCCCGCGTCCTTTTTTTTTTCTTTTTTGATGATATTATAATTTTTGTGTTTTATCGGATTCTAAATAATATGATATGATATTTGATTACTTACATGGAAAATTTATTAGAACCGATCAAACTACGCTAAAAATTCAGATATCATATGTTTTGTAAAATACCAATAAATCGCAACCATATCCTCACATAAATAAGAAAATAAACAACATAAAATTTAATTGTTATTCATTTGTATAGTATACTAATATATAGAAATTTATATATATATATATTAACTTGATGTATCAACAATATATATTGAGGATATAATTATTATACTTAAATTTATGTAAATATCTGACCATATGCCAAAAATAAAATAATGTTTATAATTTTCATTTTCCTGGAAATATATAATTTATCCTTTATATACAGAAATATTATACGACTACAATAAACGTCGTTCAACCTATCATCGGCGTTCATTATTCTAATTAATTCAACCATATTACATATATTAGACAAATAAATGTCTAACAACTATATGAAATCACAAACACAAAGTATAAAATATAAGGAAACATATATATATATATAATATATTATATGAATAAAATAAATATAAATTATAAGTGAGTAATTTTCGATGAACACAAAATCGTTAATTTATTTTGCCAAATAAATTTTAGAGGAAAGAAATAGAATATTTTTCAACTTCTATAAACACACCCCGGTGTAAATTATTCATAAATATATAATTTCATATATCAATACAGCAAACTTTTTCCTATATTATTATACAAACTTTCACAATATATTAGATACATTTGTGCATTTTATTTACATGTACTGATCGTATGCGTGGTCAAACGTGGATACATATATAGTTGCAATTCATAAATAAATTTCTAATAAAATATATGAACCGGATAACTATTAGCCACTAAAATGACCTCCGAAAAGGATATTGATATGTCATTACATATATTTTATTTATATATACGCATATATGTATATAGAAATATTATAATCATATCGATTTATATATATTTTATGTATTTGTCTATATATATAATAGATATATACGCAATTTTTCGACCATTCATTTAATATTTGAGGCGAATATTATTTTATTTTTTTTTTTTGTGATATAGTAAAGTTTTATTGCATATTTAACCGGCGATAATAACCGACCTTATCTCATGTAATATATACTATAAATATATAGGGATAGAATGAATCCTATATGTATATATATATATATATATATGCGGTACAAAGGAAATCGCATAAATTTATAGAAAATAAATTATCCATTTATACAATGACATTTTCCGACAAAGTAAAAAAGAAAAATTATTACTACATAGTTATATTGGAAAACAAATAATATATATGTTATTTTTTTAGATTTTCATATGTACAAAATATGATAATATTGACTTAATATAAATGTATGAAATGCATTCGGTTGATGCGGTTGTTATAAGCGTCTATATAAAATATATGGAAACGTTGCAAACCCATGCAAAAAAGTTTTTGACTTCAGAATAGTTGTGGTCATTTTTTATTTTTTACTTTATAATATCCCTTCTTTTGTGCATCTTTATTTTAATAAAGCTAAGAATAAGATAAGATGATCATAAGATAGATCTGAGATGCCGCGAAGTTTTTTTTTGTATGCATCTTTTTTATAAATAGTAATATATTTTGAAATTCTATGTAATCTATATTTGAAAATCTATATAATCGATACCTATATAATAATTAGAATCAAACTTCTTCCTTTTCTTTCAAAAACATATTATTTGATGACTCTGTAACTGCGTACATCACAAAAAAATGAGAAATTTTTTCCGCAGTAAAGTCCATAAATGTACATAAGAATAAGAAAAAAAAAGAAAATATGTATAATTTATACAAACTTCTACACAGGTCAAAATTATATTTTCGGGAAAACTACATAAAATATTATAAAAGAAAATACAAAAGAAAAAATATTTCTATACGGATATGAATGTTGAAATATAGCCGTTTTAAGAATTCATTAATGGGTATAGCAAAAGAACCTTTAAATGTGTTTTTTCTTTTTTTTTGTTATCATCTTCTTAATTGACACTTACCTTTACTATATGATATAAAACCCTGGTCCTCCCTGATCAAAATTGCAATAAATCAATAAATCAAGGCTGTCAAATAAAAAAACCCCAGTAATTGAATTCAATTTCTTGTACATGTGTTGGCTGTTGGGCATACCAAAAACCAATTCTAATATACGGAAAAAATCTTAAAATAATTCTTAATTCTTATGTTGATTTTGTATTTACATATAAATAAAATTTTAAAAAATGACATTAAAAATAAAAAATTAATTTTACTATTCATATATACATACATATTTATAGTTATAGTATTTATCTTAATTTTTATTTTCTTAAATTAAATTATTGTTAAGTCATTCTCCGTGTATTGCACAACAAAAAACAAAAATATAATAAAAATCCAACACGAGAAAAATGTATATGTATATATAGACGAATAAAAATAAATACAAAAATATATTTTTAAGAAGTAATAATTCAGACATTCAGACGATTTATAGCAGCATAATTATCTTTTAATATAAATTGATGATGATGAGATGTTTCGCGTATAACCATAACTAAATATGCGGACTATATATAGATATACGAATGGATACATATATAGATGGATGGTTGGATGGATGAATGGATAGATGGATGATTATATTTGAATCGATCGATGTTATATTTATTTATTTATTTATTTATATATATATATATATATATATATAAATAATGATAAGTTACAGAGAAGAAGACGAAAAAAATGTTATTTGTGTCTTATTTTAATTTTTTTTTCTTATACGATCTTTATAATTATTATTATTATTATAAATGACATAATCTTTTAATGTTCAGCTGTCAATAATCCTGTCAGACAGGTGGTGGTATTAAGAAAATAATTATAATTTTTTTTTTAAATTATATATATTTCATATGTATATCTATATAATTACGACGGACGAGTGAATGATGAGAAAAAAAAATGCATATATATATATATATATATATATGATAGAGAATCAATTAGATTATAAAAAGTAATCATCGAGTAGATTTTATATAAATGAATGTTATAATTAAAATCATTAAATGGTAATTTTGATGTGTATTTTTTCTTTTTGTGTTGAATGTTATTTATTATTTATCAACATTTGTGGTATGTGGTAAAATTTTTATATAATTTATGTTGGCGATTGAATAACAGAACAGAAAATATTTAATTTTAATAACATTAATAAATCGTATGTATATATACAAAATTGAAAATATATATGCCATATTTTGTTTAGTACTTGATTTTAAAAATTGATATAATATAAATATAGGGAAAAAATTCAATGAACAATACCCAAAAAAAAAAACTACTATTAATCCATTCAAAGCGTAATTACTTGTAAATTCTTAATAAAATGTATATACATTTTTAAATTAAAATCATTTTAATGTATTTGATTTTTTATGCGATGCAGTTAATTTATTTAATGTATCTATATATTATACAATTGTGGGGTAGCTCAATAATAATAACAATATCCTTAATATACATTTATTCAAATATACATATTTTATAAAAATCTATCGTGTATATTCGAAATGAACATATGATGAATATATTCTATTGATTATTTTAAATATAAAAAAAAAATTTCTAAACAATAGCTCTTAAACAAATGACACAAAAATCTTTTATATTATGCATATCCTTTATTATTATTATTATTATTATTATTATTTGTATATAATATATATATGTTTATAAACAAATTGAAAGTATATACTTATCTGAATAAATAAAATACTGTAAAATTTGATTTTGTATTACGATTACATACATTATATGATGTCACTTTATATAAAACATTCAAGTGGTCATTTATAACAATATAACATTTAATAATAATAATAAAGTACTATATATACAAATACAATAATTATAAATAGGATATATTCAATCTTAAATCCATCATATTATGAAAAAAGTTAATGATGTGAGTATATAGAAAAGAAAAAAGAAACCCAAACAGAAAATAAGAATGAACCCATATATTATATAGATTAGTATAGAATATATTTATTAATGAATGAAATTATATTTGATTGCACAAACAAAATAACAAACAAACGGATATGTGATTACCTTTTTAAGTATTCAAAGTATTTAAGAAATTATAAATTATATCAATTTAATTTAACTGCGCTATATCCATATTGAAGTTTTCAAAAAATTGCATAAAATATTATTGATATATATTTTTGAATTTCAATCTGCGGGTTTTTCAGATAATCAAAAATGTTTGTTGACCATCTCTTTTATCGTTATGCTGTATTTTATTACAGTATAAACTATGATAATATAGAAAAAACAATTTTAATATTGAGGATGGAGGTAATTATTTATTTGGAAAAAAGAAATACGCAAACAACAAATTAAATTAATAAAAATAATTTATTCATATAGTTATTCAATGAGATGTGTATCTTAATTTGAAAGCCACATATTGTTCAATGTGTTGAATATTATTGATGTGTGTTTGTCATCATTGAATTTCCAATAATTTTATAGTTTTGATTTTATAAAACATAAGATTTAGCTTAAAAGTCATTTAGCAAAAAAATATTTGGTAAATCAATATTTAAATTTATAATAATAGTTAAATTTCAATATGGAAGATTTTTTCTAGACAATTTTCCACCATCTTTTAACACATTCGTATACATATTTCTTAACCAATCACCTTTACTATATAAATATAGAAATACTCAAACCATTAATTCGATTTTCCATTGAACTCGCACCAAGAACCAAGAACTGTTTTAAATTATTGTTTTAATCCATAATAATTCAATTAATTGATGTTGATTTTAATATTGAATTGAATATTGAAAGGGTTCTTTATTTATTTATTTTTTGTTTTGTTATCGTTAAATATATTTTATTTTAATTAGCTTATATATTTTGAATTGTTCAACAATTTTTCTATATACATACATATATAAATAAATCATTTTCATAATTTTAAAAGTACATCATAAAACAATGACGTTCTTATATAATAATTAGCTATTAATATAATTCATCTAATTTATTCTATTTCTAAAAATTCTAAAAATATGTTTATAATATGTATAAAATATTTCCGTAAAATAAAACATCACATATAAGAAAAGATTATAAATATATAAATGAATACATATATATATATACGCGACGACCCACATTCAGCTTTGCAATATAAAGAAAATCGGAAAATATTCCATTTATTAATGAATTTCATTTTCATTTCTATATATGTTATGTATTCATTATAATAATAATAATATATAAGCTTTTGTTTGAAGCTAATTTACGCTATTTAATTTTTTTTATTTATGCTATAGGTATTGTATATTTATATATGAATGAAAATATTTTTCATATATATATATAGGTTTTTGTATTGATGCATATAAATATATAAGTATAGAAAAGTCAATTGAAAGTATTTATAAATTAAAATATGATTTGATTCTTACATAAATCATATATACATAGACTTCTTCAAATATATAAATATTTATTGGGTGAACAAATTAAGAAAATTGCATTTTGAAAATGTGATTGTGATTGATTCATTCGGGTAGCTTTGAAAGTATCCCAATTTTACTGACTGTAATTTCCATACGAAAACAAAATTCTATCGTAATTATATCCAAAAATTACCTGAAAAATGAGCAAAGTATTTCAACAATTTCGTTCTTTTTTTTGTATACACTCTGTAAATTTTAATATATTGAACATTCCTTTCTAAATAAAAACCATATATAGACGTAAATAAATATTAATTTTTACATCGTATAACTTTACACATATGAATTTCAAATGAATGATTATAATATATGTAGATATTTATATATATTTGAATATCATAAATTGAAAATAAACGTATCGTATACTCATTAATAAAATGTGCATATATACATATACGTTTATAATATAAAATTTTTCCTTACTGGTGGTGTTGCCATACTCACTTTTATGTATTTTAATCTTTAAATTGTTCATTCAGTGTGCAATTCATTTGCTAGTATATAATTTTAATGTATATTCATCGTATATGTTATATATGCATGATGGATTATGAAAATTGTTTTATTATTATAAATTTACTTTTATGCGTGCGTGTCGTATATATACTTATTTTGAAAATATATATATATAATGAATGACTAAAAGCTTACTTATATAGAAATATTCAATGATGCGAGATTTATTGAAATTCCTAATTATTAATCGTTTAGAAAAATCGTTTATAATTATATTTATTAGTACTCATATATAAATGAAAATCACAGGTACATATTTATAAATAGCTGCTATTTTATGTATATTATCATATATTCCATTTATGTAATTGCTTAAATTAACCATTGATCTAAAATATTTATATCATTGTTATTTTTTTTTTTAAATAATTATCTATTTGAAGATGCTGCAAGTTCATTTTTATTATTATTTGTATCATTCCGCATCAATTATAGATTTAATATCATCAATAAATATACGAAAGTTAATTTCAATTCATATTCGCGCAGTATAATTTTTATATAGAAAAAATGTACTAAACCCCCTGAATTGTACAATAAATACAATAAATATCTATATGCAATTGACATGCGATATGTATATGCAGATAATACAGCAACTAAAATATATAATAAGCAAATTTGAAATTCTGCAAATATATGTATTTCTGCCTTCAAATAGATATATACAAATATAATATAAGTAGGTATAATAAAAAAATATCATGCTGAGAAAAATTCAATACACAAATAAATTATAAACTAATTTTTATACTAACTATAATCAAAATTAAATTATAGATTATATTATTGACATATGCCTATGCGTTATCCTGTATATATATATATTTGGAATTTTCTTATGATATATTATGTTATACATATGGATGGTTGGATGGATGGTTGATTACGTGCGACGGTGTGATTAATAATTACATTAAATTTATTTATTTATTTATTGTATTATTAAATACGCATATAATATATGTATATAAATAAATAATATGTATTTTTCCTCTCCTCTATATGCATTTTAGGATAGAAATAAATATATTACAATAATAAATATATCGCCCCATAAAATCATAATTTTTCTCGTGAATATCTTGTATATAGTAATAATAATAATATACATCATCATATAAAAAAGTAATAGTGAATTAATCATTTTATATTTTCTACTTGATTATATTTTATAAATGAAAATTATACCTCTATGTTTTAGACGGAAAAATAAATCTATATTTTATTGAATATCATAAATATAAGCAGTAATCAAAAATCTATATCTACACTATTTTATATAAAAACTAGAAAATATATAGAAAGACCACCTAAAGTTCCTTAAATATCCACCCCAGCTATTTATATGTCCAAAATATATAAAACAACATATATTTTATTAAATTTAGGATTAATCTATCTCACCCCCAAATCATCAAAAAATTATATTCATATCTATATGAATTTTGTATATATATATACAGGAAAATGAATTTTAGATTATTTATGTAACAAGGCAATATATGCGAATGAATAATGTTATATATACAGAGAGAACTGATGAATTATATATATATATAAATAAATATCAAATTGATTCAGAGATTCATTATTATCATATATAAATATATTTGTATTGTAGGGGGGTTAAAGGACCTTCTAAAATGCACCTCTATATGGTATATATATATGAGATTAGATGATTGCATCAATATGCTATATGTTTAAAATTCAATTATTTTCAATATTTGTTGTATACATATAACTTATTATATACACATTTATTATATATGATGTATGCTGAATATATATATTTATAATATGCAAAGTTTATTATATATATAGATATGTATAAACATGAATGGAAAACATAAATCGAATGAATAATTGAATAGATTTTGTCTATGTTTATTTTAATATTATATATAGATATATATACACATTCATATATATGAATATAAAACATATGTTAGTTTATATATATACATATATATTTGTAAATAAATATAAATGTGCATATATGATGTATTAAAATTAAAAATTTGAATATTATATACCATCACTATGTGTGTTTTCATCAAAGTCCACAGAAATTCATATCACATATTATATATTTATAGAATAAATGTCGGACTATTTATATGACAAAATCTGAACCTAACCAAAAATGCATCCGTATTGAATGTTTAATTCTTTTTAAATTGTTTTAGATTTTCGTAGGGCAATATTCTATTTCATAAATTCACTTGTTTTATTGGATTAAAACTAAAATTGAATATTGTGTATTTTTCCACGAAGATTAATGTGTAACTTCTTTTTCTCTTTTTTTTTTAAACGTTTCTTAAACAATTGTTTACCATAATTTTTACATATTCAGTAGAATTACACTTTAGCGTATAACTTTTAATGTGCGATTTGAATATATATCCAATTTAATTGTTTAAAATCTATCTGTGATCTGTACGTATAAGGAATAAGGAACGCTATTATATAATACAATACCAAAGTACAGATTGCTTATATAGGATTTTTTTTAATCATATTTATTTGTCATCAAAATATAATCAATTTGAATTCTAAAAATAGTAAAAAAAAAAACAAATTCAAAAAGATTCATATCCATTTTTTTTTATATACTCACGTTCATGTTAATATATCTAAATGTTATATCGTTTTTCAAATTATATATATACACATAAATTTTTTACTTTCATATATATTGAGAATCGTTAAAAAAATTTTTCATTTATTTGTCCTTGTTGCGATGGATCTTTAACCATATATACCATATATAAATATATACCGTGAAAAAGTCCTTAACCAAATGTCCAAAAAATAAATCATTCATCTATTATTTTCTTTCGTTATCTCAATCAAAATCTATATATATAGGTTTCTAAACATATATATTTGATCTATATTTTTTTTTTCGAACATACCCGTTCAAGTACATCTCCATATTTTATATATATACTATATAGTAAATGAATTCGTTCTATATATTCGTATATAAGAATTTGATTAAAAAAAAAATTGAAAAGTAATATATGCTCATTTCGATATTTACAAACATCGTTTCCATTTACAGAATAATTTACAAAAAATTCATCTGATTTATTTTATGTTTAAAATCATATATCGTTATATTTTTTGTCATATATATACGACCAATCGTATAGAAAGATAAAGGAAAATATATTGTAATTATACTTGAAATTAAATGAGTTTTAAAATTAATCATTTTTTATTTTATTTAGGCGATACTATACGTGCGTTATTATATAAGTAATTTAACAAGAGAAATTTTCATTTTTTAAAATGATTATATATATATTTAGAATTAAAAAAAAAAATATGGACTTTCATTCATAAAAGAAAACCCCATTTTTTGCCGATCCCTTATTCCAATAAATCTTTATCAAATATACTGTCAGAGCAACAGTATTACAATGTCCTTTTATTTCAAACTGCATTTTTCTATATACATATAAATAAATTATATTACTATCTATCAATACTATATATTTAATGCCTCTATGCACCATCAGAATTTACCATATAATTTTCTAAACGTTTACATATAAATTCTAATAGATCTAAATTTGAAAGGAATGCATGTCCTTTTTCCATATGATAAAAATCATTACGCTGATGATGAGTATATGTATACGACAACATAAACGACATGAATTACAATCATTGACAAAAAAGAATTGATTCTTGTATTACATCAAAAAAAAAAAAAGTACAAATAAAAAACATATGATATAAAAAAAAATAAATATTCAACCTAGAAAAAAAAAAATAACATTAAAAAAATAAATAAATAAAAATTATGATTGATAGTTTGTGGTTTGCAATGGATTTAATAAATTCACAAGATATTCCCGTTTGTATATTATGTATATATATACTATCTATATATGGTCTCATACAATCAATATATAAACGTACATTTTGGATGCGTATATTTCATCATGTATATAAAATGAAAATGCAAAAATTAAAATTCATAACTTAGGGTTGTGTAAAATGTTAATGCGAGGGTGTCCATCAACGTATTTATATTCATGTAACATGAATTTGAATATGTTTATATATATATATATATATATATATAGTATTATATATACTGTGGAAGTGTATATATACCGATGATGCTGGCATATCAAAAATATATTATCCTCTATAAATGTATTACAATAATATTTTATGGTTATACTTATATAGGGTTGTTGTTGTTTTTATGTCATCATAGCCGTCAGTCAATGTGGTTTTTAATATATATAATTTTGTATATATATATATCTATATATATATAAAATGCGTAACCAATGTGCATTACGAATAAATTATATATATATATATATATATGAATATAATATTTATAAGACTATTTTGAAAATGATTTTTTTTTTAATGTTTTATTTTTTTTTGGTAGATATATATGAGGGTTCCGTGTCAACAATTTATTTTTTAATTCATCATCATAATCACTATCATATATAATATTCATTATTGTTATTATTGTTATATTATTAATATTATTATTATTATTCCTTTATGGCTATAAGGACTTTATTTTATATATTTTACTATGTACAATAACAACATTTAAAATAATCAAATATTTTACTTTCAAATTGCATTAACATTAAACTTTATAATTTTCTTTTACAATATATTAAATAATATATTGTGGTTTTAGCAGTTTTTAAAAATTGAATTTTAATGATTGATATATTCATATTTAAACATTCAGTGGATTTCATTTATTATAAATTTTTACATATAAAATGGTAATTGCATATTGATTTTAATTTTTGTTGAGCACCGATAAAATTCATTTAAGAATAAAAATTTTCTGTATATTTACCACACCAATTAAAATTCTTATTCAGCAGAAAGTTTTGAATTTATTTTATATAGTGATCAGCATATTTATTATTATACATCATAAGATATAAAAGGTGTCATAAAATGAATTGATACATGAATAATTATATATATAAATATATAGAAATAAAATAATAAAGATAAGAACCACTATGTTTTGTATTTCTTTTTTTGTTTCATATATATTTTACACATATGCCAATTTAAATCCATTAATTAATTATATAAATATATATATAGTATATACACTTAATATGTAATTTTAATATTCCAATTAATTTATAAGCTTATCATAAAATAGATTTCTATACGTATCGTCTATATATTTATATATACATAAATATAAACACTCTCTATTTTAATTTATATATATAAATTGTATATATATATGTATATAAAGTATACAAATAGTATTTATTAAATATAGGTATATGTGAAAATCATTTGGTTCAATAATTTTAAACCTCATATTCAAATGTTATTATACATATATACATATGTGTACATAATATACAAAATCTCTAAATAACTTTCTATATTTATATTATATGCATAATTTCTTTATGAATACTATTATAATATGTATATACAATCTGTATATGCCTTAAATTATAGACATCATATATATTCAAAACAAACATATTAATATTAAATTATTTCAATATATTTTCCTACCTTTGCTCTCATATATAAGTATATATATATTTATAGGCAATTATTATAATCATCACATTGCATTTATAACATATTTATATATGCATTGATACACAAATATCTTGTTATTTTAAGATATATATATATATATGATGTATTTGTATATATATTCAATTCATCATTTATTTGTTATTCTGTAGTTTAAAATTTTAATAATATAATACAATACAGTATAAAATAATAAAAATAATTTATAAATATATATAATATGTATTTGTATATATAGCAGAAGTACACAAATCAATTATTGTCTAATATTAATTACTAATCCTCCATTTTATTCATATATATATATATACGAAATGTAAACATAAATATGTATCTATCTATATATATAATAATATACATGCGGTTATCATCAAGTAACATCAATTTTATAAAATACGCATGCGTTTCATTGAATCCTTGCGTTATTCTGTATACATTTTTATAAGGGTTAAAAATATGTTTATATATGAAAATTGTTATATATATATATTTTGTAATGTATAAATATGTATATATAGAAAGGATTTATATAAACAATGTATATTTACTGCTCTATAGGTAAAATTATATATATGTATATGGTATATAGGTAAATATTAACGAATTATAGATATATACAGTAGAATTCATCAAACCATTCATCTATATATATATATATATATATATCTATATACAGTCATCCATATGCATTTATATATCGTATATACAATCATTCATCGCACATATATAAAATTGCATATATGTAATAATAATCCACAAATAATATATACACATATATACATTATTTTAGATACACTTCATATATGTATATATAAAGTTTTGCAATGTTTTAACGTTACATTACGTTTCAGTGATTTTGTAATGGAGAAGAGAAAATGAATTTTCACTTCGAAAAAATGTACATATATATATATATATATATATATTTCAGTATATATGCAATTTTTTTTTGTTTGATTGGATGGGACATAATCCGTTTATCGAACTTCAAACACGAATGGACTTACTCTATATATATATATATATATATATATATATATTAGTATATATATAAATGAATGAAAATAATAATTATAATACGTATCGGTGTATGAAAATGTATATAATATATAAAATTTGAATTGATATTCGTATATAAATAGGTTTTAATATATATATATAAGCTCGTTAATATGATGTTCATATACTGTAAGTGAAAATCTGTTTATATAATGATTATAAAAATTATTTAATTTTTTTTTTTTTTTGTTAATTTTAATATGGGATTTATTTGGAATGTGCAAAAATCTATAGATACCAAATGATAAGCATATATATTATATATAGATTTATTTAAAAATTACATGTATAGTTTTAATTGATATTTGAAATATATCATATACATATATCGGCGATATAGTTTATTTGGTCGAATATACGATACTTATACTTTTAAATATTACATGAATGTAATTATTATATTTTCTACTATGTTTTTACTATATATAAGTTATATTTATTTTATCTCCTATAGTCACTATATAGTAAACTATAGTTTATACTTTGGTCAGAAAAATTATATACAACATGTTAAAAATCAAATTATCATCCTGTATTCAATTGACCTCCTCCCATATACAAATCACAAAAGGGTTATTTAACATATTTCGTTCCATTTTAAAATTAATTCAATCTGAAAATATTGAATATAGAGATTTTATTCAAAAAAAAAGAAACAATTTTTGGAATAGCAATAATGTTTCTGATCCTGTCGTTTTCTCTCAATTTGATATAAGTCTAGGGCTCTTCATTCCAGGATTTTGAAAAACAAAGAAACGAATATTGCAATTTTTTCATCAAAACATAAATGATCTATATCCTTCCTTAAGTTTAATTTTATTCATTTATTTTATATATATAGAATAAATTGATTGCATAAATTTTAAATAAAAATATCTTCAATAAAAATTATTACATGTAATTAAATTAAATTAAATTTGTCTCATGATGATATATCAACAAAAAAAAAACATGTTTATTGTTTTATTTTCAGAACTTTATACTTTAAATTAATATATATATATATAAGATGTATATAAAGAAGGGTATTTAATATACATATATGTTTACACTTTATATAGTATATATATATATGTTTAAGATTTATATATAATGTTTATGTAAATGGCATTGCAGAATCTGTTGTATATATGACCTTATATTTATATAAATATATTTTAAAACTTTATATATATATATAAATATATGTGTTCTTATGGCCTATTGTTTATTCTATATACAGCTCTGTAATTGAATAATCTTCTCATTAATCTTACACCCTTTTCTTATTCTATATATATATATTATATATATATGGATATAAATTACGTATATATATTTTATATTATATATTCCATATATAATAATTTATCCAAAAATTATTTATATACACTTGTATATACAATAAAATTTTTCGGTTTTAAATAAAGTTATTATATATATATATATATATATTTAAATATACAACACAAAAACACTTTCCTCTCCAAATTATAAAATAAGAAATTTTCATTTTTCTTTTTAAACTTTTTACAAAAAAAAAATAAAAATAAATATAAAATAAAGAAATAAACTGTGTGCTGGTTTCATGATGATTTTTTTTTGTTGTGTTGTTGACTTAATATTATAAATAAAATGTGGGTATATATATTAAATAAATAAATAAATTGGAGATAAAATATCCTTTACTTTATATATTATATTTTCTGGTGACTTTTCTATTTAGTTAATAATAACTTTCAACGCATTTTCTTAATGCGTACATATATAAACCACGTATATATAAATATCGAAATGTTTATGGTATAAAGAAAAACTCCCTAATATATTTTAAAATAAATATATTCAAAAAAATGTAAAACTAAAAGAGGGAAAACTCAAAAAAAAAAAAAAAGAAAAACCAAAATATATACATTTGAATAAATTTCATTTTATAAATTATTTTTAAAGCATGTCTAAATATCTTCATATACACTTTCTTTTACTATGAAAAATGTATCCATAATATACAAATTCATATATATATATAGTATATATAACTAACTCCTTTAAGACATTACTAAATGTTTAATCTTATATGATTAATAATATTTCCTTCATCTTATATTTTTTACATATATAAGGTATTCTGGTCTTATTTGTATTATATACAGTTTATATATTTATAGAGTAATATAAGTGATGCAAAACAGTCCCTTATAAAACTTCTTGTAAATTATATACGAAAATACCTACCGTATTTACCATAAGAAAATATATAGCCAAATATGTTGTATATATTAATATATACCTAACTATATCTTATTATATGTACGAGCTTATATACATATTTCGAAGAAAACCATTATTTTGTCTTTTTCGGAAAATATATTCGGTGGGTTTTAAAATAAAGTTTTCATTTTGTTTATATGGTATATATATATATATGGAAAAGGAATAATTATATATAATTTAAGGATATGTTTTGCTATATGATGAATGATATTTCATATACAAACAAGGAGTTTCCTCTGTATATATACCATAAATATTATTTATATATATATATATATATTAATTGTTTATATATGCGTTCATTAAAAATACATATACCATATAATGTACAATATAAAAATTTCCATATATACATATATAATAACTATAGACCAAAATTTAAACCATAAGAAATGAAAATTTTAAGCTTTTAATGAATTGGCAAACATTACATAAATATTATTAAATGTTAAGAAAAGTTCTTATGCATAAAATATATATAGCTATATATAGTGGAAAGGATTAAGTTGTATATTACTTTGTGACAAGTTATATAAATGTTGAACAATTTTTATTTCTATATATTTAACAAGTTAGTATTATTTATTATTATTTACATAAACCATATATATATATGGATATTTTATATGATGATGAATAGTTTTATTTATTATAGAAAGACAGAAAACTTTAGGATCACATTTTCGTCCATATAATTAATTTTTTTAAATTATAACGATTTTCTAAAAAGACTATAAATTGTAGTCACAGTGAATTAAGCAGCATAACATTTTCTTCTAAAATCTATGGATTTATAATAAACGATCATTCTCAATAATTCAATGTGTCTCATAAATATAGATATTGAAATCGGTGGTTGGTTACTTGGGGATGTTAATAACAATTTTCATTTTCTCATGAATCATATGAATTTTCCTGGAATTTTTCAAATGCAAATCAAATTACTATATAATAATTTAATTGAATCCAAAGTTCTATGTTATTATTATAACTATGTTATACCTATACCTATATACCTATGCTAAGTCTATGTTATTATTATGTTATGTTATACTTAGAAGAAAAACCACGAAAACCAAATTAGAATAAATAGATAAAAATACAACTTTTATATATATAAAATGAATTACATTTTACAAATTTTTTTTCAATTGAAATGAATCCTTATTGTAAAATAAAATATATATACATAAAATTAATTTGCAAACCAAATCGACACAAACAAAATAAATCATCATTTTGAAATCAATAAATTAAAAATTACTTTTATTTAATATAACATACAATATATCAAAAGAACTCCAACTCCACCATATATAATCATAACATTATATTAGTATTATTGTTATTATTATTATGATTGATTTCCCGCAGTGAATATTACTTTGTGGTGGATATATGAATTAATATTTTTATCAATAATGAAACATATTCAATTTTAATTTATGCGTTTATCAAATTGCAATTACAAAAAAGAAGCCAAACTTTAAAGCTTTGAAGTTTATTTAATGTGAGTTTTTTTTTATTGTGATAATAATTGAAAAAAATAATAATATCTATACAGACATATACTATATATATATATATATACAATAGTAATCTGTACAATTTACTGCTGCATGAATTGCATATGGCTTAATTCACACACGCAAAATACACACGGTTTAAAAAAGAAAATTTATAAATAAACATACAGTACACGAGTAAATACATATTATATACATATACAATATACATATATACATTTAGAATCCTCATAAGATCAAACGACAAAAATTACACCTTATCTACCCTCTTTAATCTCACTCATATTTTTATTTTTTGTGATTTCTGTTTTATTTGAATAAAATGCAAAAAATAAAAAAATAATAGAAAGAGTCTATGTTTTTATATTTTTGTATCCAGGCAGTAATATATTTCCCATTCCCATTTGGACATGATTACTCTTATATATATATATAGTATATGAATGTCTATGATGGTATATATTATCATTTTAACATGTTATGTATATGGATATATTTTTAACGATTCTAATCTGATGCATGTACGTACATATATAAACATTGCTGAATGGTTGACATCAGGAAGATGAGTAAATTGGTGTTTATATATATAGTATATATATAGTACAAGAACAAGGAAAATGTATATATGTTTATAGACGAAATAAATGATAACGATAAAGAATATATATATATATATATATACATTTTTCTTATCCAAATTGTTTTGTTTTTTTTATTTTTAATATATCTTTCTAACTAAACATTTTGTTTATTCTGGTTTTTTTTTCTTTACTTTCGAGGTTAGGCGAAGTGAATTAGTAAAAATTTATATCGTATATTGTATTTTATATATATAAGGAAAGGGCTTCTTCTAGTTTTTTTTTCTGTTATTTTGTTCTTTGTTTTGGATAATAAATTGTTTTTGATGTAATTTTTTTTTTCTTATATTTTTTGCTTTTACATATAATATAATATATAATTAATCAAGTAAAAAATTTGTGAAAATTTGTACAAATACAAATGTATGCGTTTTTTTTCTGATAATAATCATATTATTTTTTTTTTTTGTTTTTGGTTACAATCACAATCAGTTTAATGTTGTGAAATTTATTAACCGAATATTTTAACTGAGAGGGACTTTTTAATAAAAATATCTTTGTATTTTCTATGTAATTGTCTATATAATTGTAAGATTTGCAATATTGTTTTGTATGAATTTTATAGATTTGTTCGTTAATTTTTATAATTGTTTATTTATAATTATTAGAAATAGGGGTTATGATTATAAAATATTTATTAATTCATATTCATAAATGTCTCGCTCGTCAATAAGTTAATGTAACTCTATAGACATCATTTATTAATTAAATGAGTAATTGTGCCAGCAGTCCTTATAAACAAAAAAAATATCTATATGGTTTATATATAAATGAATATTAATATGGCGGTTTAAATATACATATATATATATATATATATATATAGTACTGTGCAAATGGTGTACAATATACAAGAATATAATATAAAGTTTGTCTTATAACTTCAATACACTTTATAAACTTTATTACTGCTTCTGTATACATTCTTAAAATATATACTTCAATGTTATAAGTCTTAAATAAAATATTATACGTAAAATATTAAACTTTGAATAGTATATACATGTATATAAATATTTTAGTTAAATTTTCACGAAAACCAATCTATATATATGTATAATATAAAATATTTATATACAAATGAGAAAAATTTTAGAAAATTCTTACATAAATATTCTATATATATATATATATACTTTTATACTCATAAAACCATATATACATAATGTTATATATTTATAGAATATTGCATTTAAGCAACTTTTTAATAAGAAAATTGAAATTTAAACATTAATTAGCAAATTTTACCAAATATATATATATATATATATATATATAAATATACCTCAATCGGATGTCACGTCATTAACAGGCCCTTATTTGGCGATTATCTTTGGTTTTCATAATTGTATGTTAGTTTTTTTCTAACAAATTTTTGTCAGAATCTAAATTCTTTGACGATTTTGACATCTTTCGTACCTGGTAATAACTATATAAGGATAGTTTAATATTATATAATAGATATATATACATTATTGAAATCGAATTCATGTGTATTATTTTCCAATATATATAGTTCAATTGTAAAGTATAGTTAGGTTGGACCTTTGATAAAACATCCAGTATTTTTTATATACCATATTTACTTTCTTTTTTTTTTTATATATAAAGAAAATAAATTTTACAATTTTCAATTTTCTTTAACAAAAAAGGAAAAATTCATTTACAAGAATAATGTTTTATATTACATATATATAGAATTTTTTGTATTTAATGTATTCAAAAAATTTTTCAAATATTTAATGACTTTTATTGTCTATCTATTATACATATACATTATAGTATATATATATATAAATATAAATTATTAACCTTAACATCCAATTTATATTTACTTTGAAAAATATATATTACAAATTATTAATGTAATTTTAAAATATAAATATATACATATAATATTTATAGTAAAAAAAAATAAAAGAAAAGAAAATGCCTATTGAAATTTATGCAATGAAGAAAATTTATATATTTTCACTGTTTTGAAATTTATGTATCTTAAAGATAAAATTATAATTATATATATACATAAAACCATAATTATATATATATATATATTGAATATAAATTCTATATACCTATATATATTTATATATAGAATTAATTTATATATATCTATATATATATATATTATAAATAATAAATATATGTTATCAGTCAGGCAGCCAAAACAAACAACAACACAACGACTGTATTATTATAGATATATACATAGAAATATAAACTTAAATATTTTACAATAATGCTAAGAAATATTTATAATTACATAATTTTCACATCATCATATTTTGTAACATATAGAAGAAAAAAAATCCTTTTCTTATGTATATCTGCATCAATATTTTGTATATAGAAGAAACGTAAAAACACGAGAAAATATTTTAAATTAAAATCATATATTCATTAACGTAGTATATGTACTTGTATATATATGTATATATATATATATATTACAATTATACATATAATATGAAAACTTTAATAATTTATATATTCTTTATTAAAACATTTTGTAAAATCGGTCTATACATATAATATATCAACAAATATATAAGATATTTAATTCTATAAGGCACCAAAAACTCACAACGAATATACTTCTTACGTATAAAAACGTATCTGTTGTATATATATCTATATCATAAAGTTAATGAATATTATATTTGAACGAATGAATGCTTATACATAGATATGAAATTTTATAACAAAAAGTTATACTTTTTAATTTTATATGTTATATAAATCTATAAACGTTTATACATTTAATATTTGTTATAATGAGAGGTACTGTTTATAATATATATATATTTATGGGTAATGAAACGAATTTTTATATTACAATTACTTTAAGAATGATACAATCTTTTAAAAAGCATTTATTTTATATAGGTTATCGTATGTAGGTATATTTTATGAATTGTTTCTTTTTTCTATATTATATACAAATATATATCGTGAAAAGTAACACGGAAAACTTTTCTATACTTTTGAAATCTCGAATTTCTTTTTATATACTATTCAATTGTATATTGGAATTTAGTAATTAATTGAAAAAAAAAAAACAAACTAAGCAAAAGAAAATAAAGATGTTTCAAGTATATATAAATATTAACATATAAATATTACGCAGAAAAATTTTAATATTTGAACTGATGTTAGAAAATTATATTCTGTACTAATATCTGTAATAAAATCCGTAATAACACCTTGAATTTGTATGTTGAAGTCAATTTAAAATGGATGCAATAAGAACCAAAAACAATTTCCCATTTCCAAAATTTCAAATCGTAACCAGTCGATGACATATAACTCGTATGTTAACTTTGAAAAAGAATTTTGTATAATTTTCTGATACAATTTTATACTATTTTTCAAAGGCACAATTCTCTAAAGTAAATTCTGTATAATTTTCTAAATGAAATTCTAATCAATTTTCCTATCCTAAACGGGGTTTTTTAAGAAACAGAAGTATTTTACCATTCCAGTAGAGTTTCAATAATTTTATGAAATCGTTATATTTTTTGAGAAAAAAAAAAGACATATAAATACTTGGAAATTTGATTTTTAGGGATTGGCGTACTATAACTATATATAAATATATATATTTTTTTTAATATAAACCTACCTTTAGAATATGCATGCCCAAATAATATCATAAATATATTATATACATACATACATACATACATATATATTTAGTAATAAAAAAAGAAATTGGAATTCATGTATATAAAATATATATGTATTCGTAGAAAGAAAAAGCTAATCGTTTCTATTGTCTACTATAATCTTCTTATATGAAATTGGAGCATCAAAAGAAAATCAAATTAAAAAAGTTCCTTTTAACAAAATTGTATATATACATATATATATATATATATATATATATATATATATATATATATATATTTATGTAGAAGGTATACATACAGTACGAGTATTAAATAAAATTTATATACTAATAAATTGTAAATTATTTCATGTTTTAAATCATTCCTGCATTTTTCCTTAATTATAATATATAATCAAATTAAATGATAAATACGAGAATGGCTTAAAAAATGTAAATACATTCATAATCATTATAATAAAATTGTTATTCTATAATATATAATAAAATATAGGAAAAAATGTATTTACTTTTTAAATTAATCTACACACATTTCCCACTCAATCATTAATTTTGGTATTTACTGTTTTTTATGATGATGAAAAATATATATATATTTTATTAGTGATTTTGGCGTATCAGCAAATTGTATTTATCTATATATGTATATTATTATTATACATGTATATTTTTTGTGTTTCATTCGGATTTCTTTTTTCGTTTTCTATTTTTTTTTTTTTTGATATAGTAATATCCTAAAAATATATGGTACTTAATAATAATAAGAAAAGGGATGACTTCAAATGCAATCTAAATATATAGATAAATATAAATATTCTGATTGAATGGAAATTTTCTTTCTTTATATGTATTTATTTAAAAAAAAAGAAAAAAGATCCAGGTTTTTATATTTTATATATTATATATGGATTATTTTGTTAATTAATTTCGATATATATATGTATATATAATTAATTTTATTCCAAAATATATTTACAAAATATTTTATTGATTTTTATACATGATGTAAATTATACAAATTAATATTTAATTAATAATTCTAATAATTAAAAAAAAAAAATCAAATTCGCATATTATTAAAAATATATGGTTGATATAAAAGAAAAATTAAATACTTGTGGCAATAATATATTTATGAATAATATTTTAATAACAAAATTTTGATTGAGATACCATAAAAATGTATGATAAACAATAAATATATAGAAGTAATTCTGTGTACCACCTTATCATTCCTCTACTTTCCCCATTGGTTTTATTTATTTTTATTTTGCCGTTAAATAAATGGCGGAAATTCATTTTACATGTTTTTATTTTTTCCTTTTCTTTTCTTTACCGAGACGACCCTCTTATTACTACATTTTATTTTTATTTTTTATTGTTATTATATATATTATTATTATTTATATAAAAAAAATTTGCTTTCCTTTGCAATAAATTAGCTATATACAGACCAAACACTTTATATGGCATCATTACAAATGAATCTCAATACTAAATATATGGTAATGTTCTTCCATTACCACTCGAATTGGTCATCGGAAGTTAAATTATACTTTCTTTATATCTATCTATGTATCTATATATATATATATATATATATATATTATATGCATAATATTGTTAATGTTTTTTATTCTTCTTTTTATTATACATCTATATTCTACATTAGGGTAAAACTATTTTGACCCGATGGCGTCGGACTCAGTTCTTCTACACAGATTATCTTCATAGATAACCTTATTAAGACTAAATATAAAATTTTACGAAAATCGATTAATATTTACAAGGTCTCGCAAAATCGATTTCAAAATTTCAAAATTTTGGAGAAAGGTTTGAAAAACTATGGTACTTAACTATACAAATCGATTTTGTGCAACTGATTTTGGAAAAATTTTATATTATAATATAATAAGTTTACGTATGAAGATAATATGTGTGGAAGAACTGAATCCGACACCATGAATTCACTTTCATACAAAAAATAGTTGTACTAATGTATACCGCATATACTTTTTTTTAAAACATTTTATAATTTTTGTTATTATATGTGAGTATTGCTTTCTATAATGGATTTTATAATATGGATGCTATGATGACAATAAGAAATATAAAAAATATATATACATATATCACCCATAATATTACTGTATATATAATATCTATTATAGGAGTATAGTAATATATAGCGCCCATGCGATATTATTAAATTCTAGATATACACACCATTAATGGGTCTCTGGCCTTGCAATTCTTAAAACAAAAAAACATTCAAAAAAATATAAATAAAAGTAATTTTTTTGTATTGTAATATTTATATGTTAAGGAATTTATGTGTTAAGAAATTTGATCCTAAAAAATTAATTCTATACTTATAAAAACTACATGACAAAAACAGCTTTTTTCGCCGAATAAATATTTATCGGTTTAAGGTGTTTTATGTTTTATGTTATTTTTTATGTTTTTTTGTCCTTCGTTTTACTTTAATTCTGCTGCATTTAATATTTATTTATTAAATAAAAAGTCCTAATAGAAAATATCAGTTTAGTGATTTATATAAAATTAAAACACGGTTTCAAATAATTTATATGTTTTCTATTATTCAGAATAAAACTTTAAAATAAAATTAAGAAAATTAAGATATGTGTACAATATTTCACATCGAGGACGGCGAACGCCGAAAAATATTTGCAGCAAAAAATCAATGTCAGCAAAATTACATCTCGTTTTGATGTATGTAAATATATGGTGAAGTTGAATTATTGCAATGATCAAATCACCATACCACATCGAGGACATGTGCGAAGGCGTTTTGTATTTTATATTTTTTTATTCATTTGCTTCAATTCCAGTTCAATAATATATATGTACTCATATAAAGAAAAACTACACCAAATAAGTATTTGAAATAAATAAAAACAATAGATTATTTATTTAAAATAATATTTACCCCAATTTTTACTATATGAAAAATACTTTATGATGTGAGTACATATGTAAAGTCGATAGTCACGTGTACAATTTTATTGTGGCCAATATTGAAAATCGCATAATTTAATAAATGATGTATACATGTTTTATTCCTATTGGTGTATATCTGATGGATGCGCTAAGCGTAATTAATAAATGTTTAGTTTTTTTCCCTTAATTTTGGGAAGGGTGATTAAATTTACATTTTCTCTATATAAATATAGAAACTTGTAAATTATATTTATGTGGTTTACCGTGTTGATGGCTTGGTGGCTCGCTTAGCTATAGAACATGGTCACCATAAAGTGTCCCTAACTTTTCTTCATATTGAAGTAATGAAGAATCATTCCCCGCAAAAATACTTTTTACAAAATATCAACAATCAACAAAATAATTCACACTGCTATTAAATATAAATATATATCCATCTATTTATATAGAAGAAGAAGAATGAAACCATCCGCATACCGACTTGTATTAAAAAATGCACTATTTCTTTAAATATAATATAACATCTAACATATTCATATATAATAAAATATAAAATAAGTAAGATATGAGACGTAAGATAGATAGAGACGTAAGTAAGATATGAGACGTAGACGACGACGCCGAAGACGACGAACAATAACAGAATTCAATTTCCGTTTTGCTTGAACATATATATAAATATATATATCATATATATTCAATTAATAGGATAAAAATGAAATGAGAAAAAAAAAAAGATACAATATCATACCGCACAACAACAACAACAACAACATCATTAACGTTCGTCGTTCGTAAAAAATATAAAATTGAAATAATTTTCCTTTTATGCGTGATGTATTATATATATTTATTTATACAGCATCCTACATTTTTTTTTTATTTGAAATGCATATACAAAATTTTGTCAAAAAATCATAATAATAGCTATATATTAAATATATACATTCCTTATATTTATATCTATAATTTACATTATCTGAAAATCTGTTTTGTATATAAGGAATATAAATTCCGGGATTTTACAATAACTAATTGAAAATTTATGAATTTAAAATATATTTTTAAACATTAAACATATAAATATTTGGAAAAAACATATACATTTTAATAATAATATAATAAAAAGGATGCAATAAAAAATTGAATTTCCATTAAATTGAAATTTTAAATAGTTATACGTTTTTTTTTTTTTGGCTTATCAATCATTGTCGCACACAAATATCTGTATGGGGTTCGTAAATTTTATTTTTAATGAAAAGATTAAGGTAATGTTTCTTTTATGCATATATTAATATACAATTTTATTCTCATTGTTGAACATATACATTGCGTATTTGTATATATACCATATACAACTATAAAAGTAACGATCGCTACAATGAACAGGCCAGATGGCTATGGAGGAGTGGGCTTCATAATAAAAAAATAAATTCATAACTGAACAAACAGAACACCCCCAATACTCACCCATAGAAGTAATGGAAATAAAAATCATCAACACAGTAAGGACATACCACATATTCACAATGTACGTACCACCAAACACACCACCGAGCATTAAGGAAAAATTCAGTAGCCTGATTCAAGACACACATCACATGAAATGCACAATACTGGCAGGAGACATAAATGCACATAATTCGCTCTGGGAAAACAACAGCTCCAATGATCAAAGGGGAAAAGACTTCTCAGAAATAATATTGGACTCCAACCTAATAGTGCTAAACAATGGAGAACACACTTACTATAACCGACCCAAAAATTATAGCTCTACCCTGGACATAACTTTGATCTCTCCAGATATTGCGCACACAATGAAATGGAAGGTAGAAAATCTCGATTTGGGATCGGATCATGTTCCAATAATGCTACAAATAAATAAAGCCGCCACCAAACAAACGATCTCACGGGGACCTATTGTGAATTATACCAAACTGAAAGAAGTCATCTCAAAAATAAACACGGACATAAAATCAATGGCCGAATACGAAGATCGACTTACCGAGGCTATAGATAAATGCTCTATTATCCCGCACTCCAAATACAAACCAAAATACTGGTGGTCCAACCAAATACAAAATTTATGGAACATTAAAATGGAAAAAATGAGAATCCACAATAAACAAAAAACTCTGTATTCAGCATTAGAAATCAAAAAATACACAGCAAAGCTTAAATATGCAATAAAAAAAGAAAAAAGGAAAAAATTCACTGAGATAATAGAGACAATAAGCCCTAACACAAAGGCCAAAGACATCTGGAATACCATCAACATTTTAAACAATAAATCCCCCAAAACATACCCCACAATAATTAATAGCCTAGAGAACATGACCAAATTTCTAAGGCTACACTTCGCCACGGAAACAGTTTCAAAAACCCAATACAATCATCATGCTAAAAACCCAACCAATGACAACATCATAAAATTCGAGCTAGAGGAAATCTCAAATGTAATAAAACAAAACAAGAATACGGCCCCCGGGACAAATAGAATATCAAATAAAATCTTAAAGCTACTGCCCATCAACCACACTCAAACAATAACTAACCACCCAAACAACATCATCAAAAGCAATACTTACCCCGATAACTGGAAAGAGATAAGAGTAATAGCTATCCCAAAAAAGAACAAAGACCGATCCCAATTAGAAAACTACAGACCCATATGCCTCATCCAAACTCCCGCCAAAATATTTGCAAAAATTTTAAAACTGAAACTTGATGAAGAAATAGCAAAAAATAACATCATACCAGAACACTCCTACGGTTTCAGAAAAGGCTTAGGAAGTGCAGATTGCATATTCCAAATCATGCATATACTGGAAAATAACAAAAAAAACAAACAATTCTCTGCTATAATTTCCACGGACATAGAAAAGGCGTTTGACAACACTAATATAGAAAAATTAATCCAAATCCTTAACAGACATAACATAAACACCGAAATAATAAAATGGATTACCATGTCCCTTCTTAATAGGAAATATGTCATGGAATGTGAAAACGAAAAGACTACCATTACTACCAACAGCGGTTTACCCCAAGGGAGTGTCCTTAGTCCAACCCTTTTTAACATATACACAGCGGAGATTCACCAAATAAATAACAACAACTGCAGAGTAATCCAATATGCCGACGACATATTACTAATATTAAACGCTAAAAGCAAGCACCACTTAAACGAAACAATTGTTCAAAACTTCCAAAACCTAACTCAGGCACTAAGTTTACTGCACCTCAATCTAAACCCCAATAAAACAAACATAATAAAGCTGAACACCAGATTCACCAATTCATCATTAAAAATCAATAATATTGTTTTAACGGAACAATCCACTCTAAAATTCCTGGGATACATAATAGATAATAAACTAAATTTCAACAAACATACAAAAGAACTAAACGAGAATTGCAGGAAGCTACACAACATCATAAAAATGACATCCAGGGCACATGGGGGTGCACACCCACAAACCGCACTCAATCTTTACCAAAACCTTATCGTTAATAGAATCAACTACTATACTGCCAACACTCCACTAAACTCAAACAACATTGACTTACTCCAAAAAACACAAAATCTAATACTCAGAACATGCATGGGGTATGTCAGAACAACACCAATCAGTACCATTCATGCCGAAACCGGTATTCTTCCCATAGCGCTGAAAATCAAACTTAACCGTGAAAAATATGCCCTGAAAAGAATATACAACAACTCCCATATAGGAAGAAATATCCGAGAAAGAAACTCCACCATTCTCATTGATGAAGCCATCACCAATCACCCGATACTACTGAATACTCCCACCTGCCATAAACCGGATACAAAGCCAACAAATCTCTCTATATACACGGATGGCGGCAACAAAAAGACCACAAATAAAAACTCGTTAAAACAACAAACCCTGGCAATCATCGACAAATACGGGAGCATGGGAGCCATCTACACTGACGCATCCAAAAAGGATACTGATACCGGGATAGCAATATATATACCGCAAAACCAAGAAATAACCAAAATAAGACTCCCCCATATGCTATCAATAAAATCGGCCGAACTATATGCAATACTAAAAGCCATAGAAACCGCAATAGGAAAAAACATGAAGGAGGTTGTGATCTTTACGGACTCACTAATTTCATGTCAATCACTCCAAAGCAGCATAACAAGCCTAGCTCCACAAAAATATTACGAATGCCTGATAATCACACTTTGCAACCAAAACCCGGAAAATAAGTTTATCATCCAATGGATCCCGGCTCACTGCGGCATCTCGGGTAACGAAATTGCAGATGAGGCGGCAAAAGAAGCCACATCAATAACCACCATAACAAATATACTAGTACCACCTCAAGACATCTGGAAACACCTCATATCAGAAAACTGGATACAGTGGCACCTACAATATCTCCTACAAACGCAAGATAGAGGAAGGTGGAATTATGAAATAATTAATGCTCAGCCCAATAAAACACCATGGTTCAAAAACACGAATCTCAATAGCAGAGAAATTAAAACCATCAACAGATTAAGAAGTGGTCACACCTTCGATAATTACTTCCTAAAACTAATTAAAATATCCAATAGCATTAACTGCACATCCTGCAACGTCATGGATGACTTCAAGCACATAATTTCTAACTGCAAAAAATACGACCAATACAGAAAAAAATATAAATGCTTAGCATCCAACAACACAATAACGGAAATCTTAAAAAACGAAAACAACTACCGCGACATTATCCAATTCTTATTAGAAATTGAAATGCACTTTTAAAAAACAAATAAAAAAAAAAAAAATAAATAAATAAATAAATCTAAATTAAAACTCTATATGGCGCAATAGTGCTAGGAGTATAAAACAAAAAAAAAAAAAAAAAAAAAAAAAAAAACTATAAAAGTATATATAAAAAAAATAAAAGCTGTTGTTTATTTGAACACGTTTCGTTTACATACATTTCTGTGGATGTTCACGTGCAAGGGGCGCACATTTTTAAAATAAAAATTTCAATCTTTATTTAATATATTTATATACATCAATATTGCTCATATATTTACCACCACGAGCACCACGACTATACCAAAGCTCCAAACGAAATATTTTTCTATAAAATAAAAATCAAATTAATATTCAAGTACATATATGTATACGATGCAAAAAAAACTATGTATATATATATATATTTATAATGGATTTGATGAAGTGTTTTATTGATTATATATGTACATATTAATATATAACGACGTGTGTTCTTGCGTGTATGCTACTGTGGTTAATTATTTCGATAATATATTATACATATACGCATATTAGATTGTATATATATAGATTTAAAGATGAAAAATTTTAAGTTTATTATAACAATCGTTGGGGTTGGTGATTTTTACCAAACACACATGTACGGTAGGATGGTAGTTATATATTAATTTTATTATTTATATTTAGATAATGTTAATATAAATGCATTTGAAAATTTACCCTATATATATATAAAATTTAATTTATCTATATATACCACACACACTAATTATATAATTTTAAGCTTATTGCGCTCATATTTGAATGAATTAAAATTAATCAATTGATGGAAAGAGAATTATTCCGCTGCAGTTCATGTATTTCTTATGCGATCCACATATGTATTAATATATAAATTAAATCTAAATATCTTCCATTAAAGTGGGTATATACAACAATAAAAATACAGATTGTTAAGATGAGATGATTCCGGTAATAAAGATATTCATTCATGATACAATATGCGACGTCGACAATTGATGTTACATTATATATTGCGAATATTTACAATTATATATATATATGTATATATTTACGGATGTTGTATATACATTATATATATACATTTTATACTTGTGTGATAAATTCAAAATTACCAGGAAACATTTAAGTCCACAAATTGCACACAAATAAATATATCTGTATCATTAAAATATATATATATACATATTAAATGGTTATTTATATTATAATATAAATATCACATATTATAGTTATACAAAAGAATATTATTTATATATATATATATATATATATATATACATGGTATAAGAAACATTTTGTTGATATAAAATATCTAAATATCAGTTTCCGGGTTTTAAATTTGTCTCACTTACCAATTTCGCATATTGCAAAAATATATAATTGGAAATATATAAGTTTTGATTCATTCATATATACAAATAAATACAAAATTGACGATCATACAATGATTCAATATTATCCATTTTATTTTAATTTTATTAAATTAAAAAAAAAAATAAATTTTTCGCTATACAACCAACAATCTGGTTTTAGCGTCCAACAACAGCCTTCTGTTGTTAGTTCCTTAATTCGTGCCTTTTACGGTGTCGGTAATTAGCCGTACGACCAACCGCAAGCGGAATTTAATATATTATAAATAACCATTTAACTTTTTCTCTATATATGACATATTTTTGTGATAAAATGATATTTTATTTTTATATGTATATGTAGAAAGGATCAAATATATTGATTATTATTATTTAAAATTTGATAATGTGATATAATTATAATATCAAATTTGCATAATATTTCAATGTATAATAATGTTGGTCGTACGGCTAATTACCGACACCTTGAAAGCCACAAATTAAGAAACTAACAATAGAAGGATGTTGTTAGTTGGACGCTAAAACCGAATTGTTGGTTATACAGCGAAAAATTAATTTTATTTTATATAGAAAACCACATGTTGCTTCCTTTTATATAAATAAGTAAATATTATCATATATAACTATATAATAGTCTTTTATAATATTCTTTTATATGTTCTTTAATAAAAAAATTTCTTTATACTATCAATAGTATATGGTAGTAGTAGACTGAAAAGTGTGTAAGAATGATGAATGAAATCGAAATATATTGAATAAAATACAACAAATATAATACTAATAATAAAAATAGTAAAAATATTCAAGATTTAATTTAAGACGCATTGTAAGTGCGTCTACCTTTATGTAAAGATAAAACATATTTTTTACAAAACAATACTATTTTTTATTTGTAAAGGAAATCTCTTGACATTGTTAAAAGTTAGTGACTTTTGACAAATGTTTTCATTTCAGAATGGACCGAAATTATTATTTATGAAGTTATAAAGGTTAAAAAATCTATTATTATTATTATTATTATTATTGTTGGTTTTTTCTCAAAATAAAGATATCACAGAGAAAAAGGGTAAAGAACTAACTATTAATTGATATTTTAATTCACTGTATAAAAAACCACAGAAGAACATCTGTATATACTATACTTACTTTAGTATTTATCACCTATTTTATATGTTAGCTTCGGCACCAGGTATAAAATGATGCTGACCAAACATATATAACATCTCATGCGTATAAATATGTATTATAATTGAGGACCGCTATAAGATCATCGCGCTTTAAATAAAAAAAATTAAAAAAAAGGTTACCCCTTTATATGCATATTTTTTTATTCAGTTTTTCATAATCATATATTATTATGATGAAAAGAAATTTATTGGGTTGTATGTTTTTATGTTTTTCTTTTATAATTACGCGACTTTCACTTATCTTATATATATATATATACATATATATAATATAAACAATTGTCATAAAATATATACCATATGATATATATCATATGACCTATTTCAATAAATAATAGCCAAACAGAAAATAAATAAATAAATACCCATGCATAAATCTGACAATTTCATTGAAATCAAGATGTTAATTTATATGTTATTTTATGTTATAAATCTATATATACTTATTGTTAAATCACATGTATCACATGCATTTAATATGTGTGAAATGAGAAACCATGAGAATATAATTTAATTACAATTCAATTGTTTGTTTGGTTGTTTTTTTTTTTTTTTTGTTATGTATATTCAAAACTAAAAAATACATCTTACAGAAATAAATTCGTTATTTATTTATTTTTTTAACTGAAATTCTCAAATATCCGTTGACAATTTTTAAATTCATCGCTTGTACATTAAAATAACATAAAAATATCTATATAATTTAATTTATTATTATTAGTATAATATCAATTTTAAAAATTCGATGTAATTTTTTTCTCCGTTCTCCAACTCTATTATTATATACTGATGCGGAAAATAATCATATTTCTATATATAATATATAAGACTCATTTACGTTTTCAATCAATTTCACCAATAATATACACATATAGTAACATCAGAATATTGAAACTTTTCTTATAAAATTGATATATACAAAAAAGTGAAAAAGGTTATTATAGAAAATTGTTCCGTTTCAACTCTATATATATATAATAATAATATTTTTATTATTTTACTGATATATATATATAAATAAATAATAATAATACATAATTTAAAATAATGACCTCATTTAAACGCCCTATTTCAATGAAAATCAAATGCACCCACAAAATGAAAATGTATGCAAATTTATGGTTTATATCATACGATGAAAAAAAAAATCTCTTCATCACATTTTAACAACAAAACAATTTCCATTTGCAAATAATAATAAGAAATAAGGAATTTTGCAGAAGCAAAAAACAAAAATTGTTATTATTTCCGATATTTTTCATAAATATTTATATATTTGCCATCATCATATATAAAATTATAAACGACGATATACATAATAATAAAAAACCGCGAATCTTTATTTTTATTATTATTATTATCATTATTATTCTACGTAATGAGTTTCATAAACCATTACTGTTTTTCCTTATTTCATTATATATTTTTATATGTAGATATTCCCATTTTCCTTCTTTTGATGGAATTACTCAGGTTATTTTTTTGCTGTGTGCTTGTTTTATTTATTTGTTTGCCAAAAAGATCACATTGAAAATAATTGATAAAATAAAGGATATTTGTATATTTATAATAAGAAAATGATATTGGAAAATTTGTACATACCAAAAAAAGGGAATGGGGGGATATTTTTTTTTTTAATTTTATTGATATACAAAAGATGTTATTGTTATGTTACATTAAATATATGTTTAACAATAAATGATAATCAAATGAGTAATAACATTCTATAGAGGTATTATAGTGAATATTAATTGGGATTGGACAATCGAACTCTTGGAATGGAATTTCACTTTTAGTTTTGTTTCGTTCTGATTAAAATTGTTTTGTCAACTCATCAAGTTATAGCGACAAAACCAAGTGATAATTCAGCCCATTAAAATTATGCTTTATATTTTTCATTATCATAAAATCTAATGTCAAATTTATAACTTTAATGTATATTAAGAGAGTTCTGTTCTGTTAATGTAAAATGCAATTTAAATATTACAAATTTTAAAGATTTTAATATATCGGAATGAATTTTTCCAGCAATTTGAATTTTTAATTTGAATATTACATTCAATCATATATGTGTGGATTTATTTATTAAACAATTTTACATGCAATAAAAAAAATAAATAAAATGTTTTTAAATAATTATTCATCTCACTATATATATATTAATTCTTAAAATAAATAAACAAATATATATATAAAATACCAACATATATATGAATATATATAATAATAAAAAAATTAACAGAAAAAACATTATATTTTTCGTATTCAAAACTTAAAAAATTAAAATTTTAAAATAAACAGAAGAAAAAAAAAATCAATCGAAATTCATCTATATGTATATTACATTTTGTTTTTTTTCATTATTTTCATTCATTAATTTTTTTCAATATACTACCTGAATACGGAAAATAACGCCGCGATTGATGATAAATTATTACTTATATATAACTATATACCGAAAGATTGGAAAATGTTTTGTAACGATAGATAGTGCTTAAAGAATACATTTAAAAAGTAATGATATACATATTAGCAATATTGAGTGACGCCGTCATATTGAACAAATTTATTGAGTAGATGCCCACCAATAGATTAAAAAATATACGATTTTATAAAATGATCAAATAAGGATCCTGAATAGCCATGTACACTTTTTATTTTTTTTTTGTTGATACTATAGTGATTTATTTCCTTTTTGGTATTTCGTTCCAAGTAGTATATTTTCTGCATTCATTATACGATTATACGATCTCGTACAGTATTTCATAGAATTTCATTGTTTATTCGTATTTTTATTTATATTCTTTTTATGTATATATCTTTTTTTTTATTTTTTCTATCTATTTATACAACAGTGCGTGTAAACTGCAAAAAATGCATACAAACGAAAGATGTTGCTTACATGTGAATAATATCATATATGAATATATGGATATATCAGTTATATTACTGATGAATCCGTCCCGTCCGTTCCTACAAAAGATCGCACTGTATATTAATGTTTATATATATATAGTATTTTTTTATATGCTAGGAAAATTTAAAAATATTATACGTAGATAATTTTCTGGAAAATTTTTGTTATTACATACGTGATTAAAAACATAGATACAAAAAAAATAAAATAAAATTCAATTATTTAATACATTTTTTTTTGCTAGTCGAATATGGATATTAAGAAATTTCTAGATTCAAAAGGCCACCAGTGTTTATAGTCACAAGGCAAAAATTCCTTAATATCAAAATCAATTTGCTAAAAATTAACACATATAGCTGTTCTATTATTTTTACGTTGTATGTATTTTCTATATTTATCTATATAAATAAAAATACTATATATAGACATAAAGCTATATTATATATATAGCATTTCTATTCAAGCAGTATATGTATATTGAAGTATAGGTATCCTGAAAATGTTCCTCATTTTTTCTTAAATATACGTAAATGTAAAAAATAAAATAAATGTGTATTATATATATATATTTTTTATGGCGTGTGAGAAACGAGTCCATTGGGCGCGTTCATCAAGCTAATGGGCCATGCGAGAATTCACATTTTCATTGCAATAAAGTTGATGCACTTAAAAGATTTATTCAGAATACATATATACATATATATATATAATGAAAATGTATATCATCTACTCTATATATACTATAAATATTATGTTTATATATATATAGGTATATGTATGATATATTTTTTCCGCATATATACATTTTACCAGATTTATACTTTCCAGAATATATGCAAATATATATATTCATTAATGTATATGCTGCTACTATATAAAAAATATAACATATATACAAAAAAAAAAAAATGAGAGATATAACAACAAATTTTTTTTTTTTTTATTCGTATTCAAATCGTTTTTAATTACCAGAAAAGAACAGAGTTGAAGAGGAAGTGTTTCATAATTATAATTAGCTTTTTTTTTTTGCTAAAATATATAATATGGAAAAAAATTTAAGTATATAGAGATATAGAAATGTATGTATAACTCGCACTCACTATACTATTCTATATATATATACAGATTGAATTTTTTCATCTTATTTATGTTTTTCTTTTTTTAACAATTATATACTTTACAAATTAATTAGTATATATATATATATAATATTTAAACAATAGATTATATGTTATGTATAAGAATATATATGTATATATAATATCGAAATTAAATAGGCGAAATAAAAATATAAACTCAATTTAATTATGCATAAAAATGTATATCGTTGTGGATAAGTTGGATATTAATTTGAATTTTTTTTATTATTATATTTTATATTTTACGTTAGTATATTCAATATTGCATATATATTATATATATTATATATTATATATATATATCAATGGAAAAGGAAAAAAAATAAATAAATATAATCAATGATATTTGCAAAATTACCTATTATTTTTATTGAATATTTTTCTTTGTTCTTATATATGTGTATAAATAAATAAAAATGATATTTGAATATATGAAATTATAAATTTTATATATAGTTATATGGATATTATTCAATTTTCCATTTAATTTCAACATTGTTCACTTCAATTAGTAAATAAAAAAAAAGATGGGATTTATCTGTTAATAAGTTTTAATTTCTATTAAATTATTAAAAGTTTTAAATGAATGTTTCCGTTGGAATTTCTGTTATTATATATTGATCTTTCGAAAACACTGTCTAATGTATTTCATAGAGTATATATAACTATAAACTAAAAACATCATAATTAATGAGTGATGATTATTAAATTACAGCCTTTTTTTAATACATATAGGTATATTAACATTTATTAAAAAATACATTATAATTCGAATAAATTATATGGTAAATTACAATTACAATATATTTATAAAAAAAAAATGTGAATGGAAGAATATGTATAAAATGTTTTAATATTCATTAATCATTGAATAATTAATTAATGGGAAAAAAATAAATGTTTGGATTGCTGTGGATTTTTTTATAACCATATAGTTCTATATATACAAGCAAAGTAATTATACAAATATATTGAATCACGATATAAATGTGTATTAGTTCAATTTTTTAAATAATTAATCATTTGATAAAAATATATTCGTAATCTACGTATAATATATGATGGATATATGAAATTACCTTTATATATTTTCATTAATTATAACATTTTATATAGATTTATAAATAAATATAAAGAACGTGTCCGTCCAAAATAAGTATCTTTTATTATTATATATATATACATAATATTGAAATAAATAGTTTATATACTCTTGAAAAACATTTTCTAATATACCAATTAATCGATTGAAGGCTCATGTAACAACATATATTTAACATATATTTCTATATAATATTCCATATATACATTTATATAGATATTTTGATATTAGACATACATATATTTAGTTATAAAATAATTGACTGCATTTACAATATAAAATCCAAACAATGTTTCACGTTAGCAATAATTCATTAGATAGATATAAATAAATATATATAAAAAAAATATAGATAAAATGTTGTTAAGTATTAAATGGCATATAAATATGGTTATATTTTAATATTAAATACTTGTAATATACAAATAAGTATAAAATACCCAACCCAAAAACAAAACAAAATATATTATATATTTATAATATAACCAATTCAACCCAACCCAATATTTAGCTTTGAAACCTTAATAAATTATTACGTATATGTTATATTAGTATAATAATAAGTACATCACAAACACATCACAATCATCATCATAACCATGTTATAGGGTGATTTTTTAAGTATCATATTTATCAATTTTATTTCAACGAACTTCTCGATTTCGATGGTAGACGTCATCGAAATTGTTACTTAAATATGTTTCTACAAACTTTCTTCTAAACCGTATGTTATATTCACATTATTATTATTGGAGTCTTTTGGAATACCACAACAGAATTCTTCCAATTCCAATGACCTCACCGCTAAATCATGAAAAACGAATTGAATTAATGTAATCAATGAATGTTCTCAAATAAAATAAAACATCCTATATATATATATATAAATTAAACAAAACCTAATGAATTACACACAAAATATACTATTCTATAACTATATAATAAATACAATGGAATAATTCAAGGATGTGTCCAAACAGTAACAGTTGTCAAGTGGATGTATATATAATACTATAATGAATATATATACAAACAAATATATTTGAAAGTCTCGAAATTGAAAATTATAAAATACCGAAAATGAAAAATAACAAACAACCATAACTTTTAAATGTTGGTTTTTTTTTCCTTCTACATACAATTTCTGTATATGTATATTAAAAATGTGGGTATTTGTACAATCAAGTATTATTAATATATCTACATATATGTTATAATAGGCGATACAAGTACAAGTATAGTATATTCCATAGTAAACATGAATAAAAATAGTACATGTATTATAGTATACTTTTAAAACATACATAAAGCACCACAATGCAAATAAATAATGTTATGTAATCAACAAAATACATATTGCATATTAGGCATCATATATATATATATATACATAAGGATACTTATATAAAATAGAATTGGTTCGTGTAAATATTAACTCACTAATTTGTTATTATGTGTATCCTTTTTATTTGATATTTGGTAACGTTCAATTTAACTTTTATTTATAGTATATATAAAGGATTTGTAAATGTGTATAAAAAATAATATTAAATTTAAAAAATCTAAATAAAAATTTAACTATTCGTCATAGACTTGAATTGCACAGTTTGGGAAATTTTGTTTACAAGTACCAATAAATGAGATCAACAAATTTATTTTTGCCTGTACGCATTTACATATATTCCTTTAACCGATCATATTTAATCAATTTTCTGCCTAAAATGGGAATTTATATTATGCATATTAATATCTTAACATATTAAAGATATATTTATTATAATATATGTAAATAAATAATATTTACTCTATAGATATATAAATAATAATCTGCATAACATAAAGATGCATTCATATTAACATTATTATATTTTTTTGTTAAATAATTCATTATAAATGAATTTTATCTTATATATACAGTTCAAATAAAGTGAAAATTTATTAACAATTAACATAAATGCATATTAAATTGATCTATATATGTATATATAATGATTACCACATCATATCATATCACATCACATATATATAGACATACAATTTGTAAATCATTTTTATGTATATACCAACATTTAACAAGCAGATTGATGCGCCCTTTTGTATATATAAAATACATTTTTATTAAACAAATTATTGTAAAGAAAATTTATCAACCGTAAAGTTATATATTCTTGTTGAATATACATATATTATCTATTTATTTATTATTGTACATTATATTATATGTATAAAATTATAATGTATATAAAAGTGGTAAAATTTCCATATATTAAAAAGAAAGTGTGTACGTTTTTGTTAAAAAAAAAAAAAAAACATAAATTCAATAGACTCCCCATAAAATATATCGACAAAAGATCATATAAACTATATATTTCAGAACCAATATTTTTGAAAAACTGTTGAATGTAAATATTTTATGTATCATCTGACCTAATTTGTCTCTTCTTTTCGAATCACAATACCTGATGAGTCACTTCCCAAAATCACCTAAAAGAATCACTGCATTTCTGGATTGTGAAAGATTTACACAATATCACTATTATGTTTTATCTGATTTTGTGGTATTTTTTTTTTTGAAGTAATGAAATTGAACAGTCTAATAAATACTATTACTGTACATATAAATATCTTTTAGCTATTATTGAACAAATAATAAAAAAGAAATATAAAAAATATTTTAAAAAGAAAAAAAAATCTTATTAATCAACAAACATTTAAGAGATATAAAAACATATTTATATGTTAATTAATCTAATAATTCATATAAGGTTTTTTTCATGAAAAAATGTTGTACAAAGGATTCACCATTCACTGTCATATAAATTCAATCGCTTTTTTTCTTCTAGGGTTGTTTTTCTAAAGCATTGATTTTTTATGGTAATATACCATACAAACAAACACTACTACTTTATTATCTATATATTATTATTATCATTTATTTGTTTTTTGTTCCATTGAATTTATGAGATTTTATATGCATTTTCGTTCCACTTCATTCAATTTCTTTTTTTTCTTCAATTTTTTTTTAATAAAGAATCTTCTAAATAAAGAATCTTCTTAATTTATTACTTTTTAAGTTTTCTCTATACAACTATAAATATATTTCTAAGTGAATATGAATTCGAAGACAAAACAAATCAAGAGTATATAGATATATAAAAACTTGCTTATAATTTTTATATCATATATATAGCAGCATCTCATATATACGCGTATATATAAACAAGTAATTTGATGATAATTTTCAATGCACTATATAGGGACTACATACGATAGGTAATAAATAAAGCGTTAAAACTATGGTGAAAGTATATCGCACACTATATATATATATATATATATATGTAATGTATGTCGTAAATTACATTTTAATATGCGGTATAGATATATTATAAATTTATTGTAATAATTTTTTTTTTATATTACGGAGATAGTTTTTTCCATGCGTTAATATTTAACTTTGTTACAGATATATATGTAACGACAAAATAATCTAAATAGAATACATATGTGACTTATCATACACTATATAAAGTTGTACAACGCTATAAGTTGTACAATATAATTTAAGAGAAAATTCACATATTCTTTTTTATACAATATATATAGTTAGTATCAATATATAACATATATATATAAGAAATAAAAAGGGTTCTTATTAGCCAAATATATACCTGAATATAATATTATTTATTATTATTTTTTTTTAAATCCACATAATACATAAACAAATATTAAACAAACATAAAAAAAAAATTGAAGATATACAAGGGTAATAATAGAAATCATATTTCAATATATAATAATTGGAAAAAAAAAACAACAAACATAATAATTCTATATATATATATATGAGATTATCTGAATTCATATTTTAAACAATTTTATAAATTTTATAATTAAAACTTTAAAATGAATTTTAACACAATTAATATAATGTTTTTAATGACGTTTTTCTTTTGATTTACTTAATTAAAATATATATATTTTCCCATATATATATATAAAGAATGTGTTTTTATATACCACCAAAAAAAATAATATTCGTTTGGTAAATTTGGTATTTATGGGACATAATTTATTTTATAAAATGAAAATTATTATTATTCTCATGCATCATTTTTGTTTATTAGATTCAGATGCAATATTTATATACGATTCTCGCATCTTTACCAATTCCCTATATATACCTTATGGGCTATATTTATATTTATATATATATATGGATTCGTATATTAAACATAAATAAATGTAAATATACTTATATATATATATTATATATACATGCAATGATTATATATATTTATTAATCGTATTCAATATAATATAATATATATGTAAAGAGACCTTTATTATTATTATTATTTTCATATATGCATATATATATTTAGTTAGACATAATACAATAGTACGCTTGATTGACAAGTTACGCCTTCTTTGGTCCCAATTCAGATTCTAAATATATTGTAGATATTTATATATAAAATATTCCATTCATTTCAAATTGTATTTATACAAATTTATAGGAGTTTAATATTTCTTTATAATTCTATATCAAATTTTCAATCATATATACTTATATAGATATATATATATAATTTAGATATTTTTACTTCTGTTTTTAAAATAAAACACTCACACTCAGCTGATATACCTATATCTATACTATAGATACATATATTCAATTCATTCATATACTATATACTAAATATATATATAGAATATTATAAATATATAAGATGAATGTTATATTTCCCAAAAAAATTAAGCCAATGTATTTTTGGTTATATATTATAATTGTTAGGCTGGCTTCTGCAATTATAACTAATTTTTAATATTCAGTTTCGTTTATATATATGTTATATTCATTCAAATATGATGAATAGAAGTAAAAAAACAAGAAATATATGTTTATATAAACGTTATAGATTCTATTACAAACAGTATATATGATATATGTATAATAATTCATATATATATATAATTATTATTTATAGACATAGGATACGTTTTGGTAATTTGTTTATATTGTCTAAACAAAATGGTCTTTTAGACATTTATTCGCAGGGTGTTTTGAGCAGAATTTGGACATTTTTCTTTATTTTCAATTGATTTTATAACTATTTTAATAATATTAATTCTTTGATTGAATTGATTTCAAATGAATAGTATTTATTCAAACACGGAAAATTACGATAGAACGCACAGAATCGTATAGTAAATAGTTTTAAAAAAAAATACTGTTAAAAAAACAAACACATATCAAAGATATCATAAGTGTATCCTCATTCCAATCATCCACTGACAGACTAACGTAAATTCCAATAACAATTTGTATAAGAAAAATATTTGTATATATCCGTTTCAAACCGATATGCATTGGTTCGTATATATATTGCTTCCTATATAGATTATGAAACAAAAATATTATTCTTATTACTATGTATAGTTTGTTATTCATTAGAGGTTATTTTTTAAAAAGATTTTTATTATATAAATTGATCTAATGCGAATATTGGCTAATAAAAATTTTGTTTATTTTAATTAATTATGCGATATTCAAATTCATTCATTAAATAAAAACATTTATTATATTATAAAATCTACACAGATGATTCTTATTTTTTAATTGATTAACATAATTTAGTCTAATATATGATAAAACTCACATCAAATGCGGTTTTTGAATGAATGAATTTTTAGAAAATCTATATCAATATATAATAAAATAGATGATAAAATATTTTACTATACACAAATATATATATCAGAATGAATATATAACCAACAAAACATGATTAAAAAAAAATTCTTTTATTAATCTTATTTTTTTTTTATTGATTTTATATTGGCGTCAGAATATTATATCTTTTTTTTTTGCTTGTTATTGTTTTATATATTTTTATCTAAAACAAGTTGTATACATTTTTTTTTTTTTAAATATTTTATTATTTATGAATGAAAACAAAAATTTTTGGTTTTTATAATCATTGATATTATTATTCTTTTTAGGTTCATTATCCCTCTTTCGCTATATCTTTTTTTTTTCTTTTGGTGCATGTTTTCATTTAAAAATTATATCTCTTTTTGTTAATATAATAAATAATTCAAATCTTTATGATTGAATCAACGAAGATAAAACAGTAGCATCTTAATTTTTGTTTTTTATTAAACATTTATTCATGTATATGTAGTATATGCTTATTGTAAAAGATTGAATTAAATTTTTACCAAATTTTTACGATTGTGTACTATCAAATTGATATATGCCACGCATAAAATGAATCATTAAAACCGTAACCCAAAACACTTATACGACAATAAAAACAGAAACATTTTTAATGGTTTAATTTAAAAAAAAAAAAAAAAAAATATCACATAAAATAAAGCAATAAAACATATATTAGAGATTTAGAATACGTTTGTATTTTTGTTCTCAAAAAAATAAAATACACGTTTTTTTTATTTGTTTTTTTGTGTGCAAAACTCCACGTAGGTATACAATCTCCAATATATGTATAATTTTTAAATACAAGAAATTAATTAAATTTTTATGTTCAAAATTTATATGTTCATATATAATCATAAAAAAAATATATAAATGTATTTTTAGTATTGAATAAAAAGAAATCCCATGAATATTGAAAAAAAGCAACATACCATATCTATATATATATATTATTATTTTCTTATATTAATAATCATTGAATTTTTGTTGTGTTTATGTCATCATAAATTAAGGAATTGATTTAATTTTTATTATTTTTTAAATTTATTTGAAATGTCTATAATGTGATTTATTATGATTTTTGTTTAAATGGTTAATTTTAAACCATAAATTCGCATGACAATATAAGAAAAAAAAATTAAAGGATCTTTCAACGAGTATTCTATAACCAAAGATAAAATAAGACCTCACATTCTTACACCTGGCCGCAATACAAGAGTATCTTTAAAGAGCTTTAACTCCAGCTACTTAGTAATCGTATCATCGAGTTGAGAATTTTAAATGTCTTAATATCTTGCTTAATATTTGTCATGTTCATCTAATAATATTTGAATTAATTATTTTTATTTATTTTTATATCCATAATGAATATGTTTTTTCTATATATTTCAAATAACATATTAAAATTAAAAATATAACTTAAAACAATATGAACATTTTTTGTTTGATTTGTATATATGATGTAAACAATAACTAAATACATCACTGCATGAATCATATATTACAAAAATATAGATGAAAAAAAATACATTCATTAAATGTTATCCTGTTATCCTTCGTACATTTATATACATAATAATATTTGATTTCGTTCATAAATATATTTTTTGGAAGCAATATCTGTCAATCAAAACATTTATGCTATCTCCTGCTGTGAAAGATATTTTTATATATTCAAAATGAATGAAAAATGAAAAAAAAAATGTTAAATATAGTATAAAACTGGTGAAACGAAACGAACATATTTTAATACACATATATATAAAAGAAAAAGATTAACTATTCCACAAAACAACACACCAAAAGGATGATTTAAATTTGAACAAAAATCCATTTTCACTTTGATGCACACTGCAATTCTCTAATATAAATATATTATATTATATATACATGAGCTTTAAGTCGAATTAAAATTTTAAGATGCACAATTTTATGCATATATAAATCTCATATAAAATAAATCCACGTGTATAATCGCAATACGAAATACATATTTATCGATTTAGATTAAGCATATATATAACAGCCAAAAATCGTATTTAAAAATAAATTTAAGTAATAGAATCGTTTCATTTTTTTTTTTTTTTTTGCTTGAAAGGTGATAAAAATTTTTTTTTTGGATTATTTATAAATATAGAATATTCAAAGGTATGTCTTTAATCGCAGATAAAAATAGATTTAATTTAGTTTTTAAATAAGTTACACAGGTCCTTTATATATAATTATAAAATTAGATTACAATCAATCAGATTTTTTTTTTTTTTAAGAAATTCTATATTACAAAAGAAAATTTAAAAACTATATTTTTTCTTAAACCACATCTGGTTCAATATATACATATATGTATGTCGCAACGTGTATGTCACTGTATGTTGTTCGTACGCCATATCCCTTTTATTTTTAATTATTATCAACAAAGGAGAAGGACCAATAAATTACCTATTTTCACATTACGTAATATTTCTCAAAATATGGATACTATATTTTGTGCGTAATATACTTATACTGGATGGGGTACAAATCATTTATTTACTATTCTTATTCTTATGTATACTATATATATATATATATATATATACAGGTAAAAGAAAACAAAAGAATTAAAAAAAAACATTCAATATACGAATATTTAAAATTACCCTAATTTATTATTTATTTATTTTTTATATATTTTTTTTATATTTATTTATTTAAATATTGATATAAATTGTCTTACATTGTTATATAAGTAATATATTGTAAGTCCATGTGTACTTATATATTTTCCATTTGCACGCATATTTAAATAATTCTAATTCTAAAGAATAATTCTATAGAAAAAAATTATCTACATATATATATAGTATATGTATGAATAATTGTACTATATAGAAATGATTTCTAAAAGGATGCACGTGTTATTTTGTGTCCTTTTGCAATATATGTGTTTACCTCCGTATAACAAGTTATTGTGTATTTCTATATTACATATTTAGTTGGTTTTACGCTAAGGTATATATATATGAATTAGCACTATCTGAATAGATTGGACTTATAAGAAATAGAAAAAAAAAATTCATATACACGAATTATTCATACATATATGATGAATCATCTAAAAGATTATTTTCGATTATTATTAGATTTTATTCTTTATGAATGAGTATTACTTCATATCCTATTTTTAAAACATAAACTAAATATATTTCATAACCATTTTAGAACTGATTTTTAATATATAAATTATTATCTTATCGTATGACATTTGTTATTATACAACAATTCGCCGTCCAAATTACAAAATATTTTCCATAAAATTCTTTAACAATTACGTTCAACTTTTATTTTTATCTTCATACACCAATTCATAATAATAATAAAAATGTGTTCATCAGATCTAGAATTTAATAAATCGATTATATATTGGATTTAAAAAAAAAACAAGGGGTTGAATTCTATATGAAAAAAAAATATATAAAACGATAAAACACAATTTTATATCTACAAAACAATAAATATATGATAAAAAATTAAACATATACGAAATACGATCACAAATTTTTAATATGTGTATACCTACTTATATATTACCAAATAGAAATGTATATACTATATCAAAAAGATGAAATGAATAAAAAAAAAATAAACTAATCTAGAACAAACAGAAAAAAAAACTATAGTATATTCTTTTTATAGTTTTATCCTCTATATATATAAATATATGAAATCTTTGAAAACATGCCGCAAACAAGAACACCTGGATAACAATAAGACATAATCATTATTATATAAATATATATATATATATATGGAAACTAACAAAGGAAACTTCTTAAAGATTCACTCATCGCAGTGATTAAGATTATCACAAAATAAGAGAATATATATAAATAAAATGCTTGAACGAATTTCGAAAAAAGGAAAATCAGACTAAAATCTATATATATATATACATATATCGCATACAACATCTTATTTTGCATTATAAATAATATTGTAAAAAAAACTATTAGAATATTTAAATATGTATATATTGTAAAATAAAGGAAATATCAACTTAAAGCAAAAACTAAAACGAAAATGAAATTAAAAAAATAATAAAATTGAATTTTTATTTTCTTTCATAAAATATAAATACATAAAAACAATCTAGAAAAAAAAAGGAACAAATTTTATTTTTGTTTGAGTTAAAATTGGTTGAAATGAAGTTGAAAAGAAAATTATTATCAAATATATAATAACCTTTTTTTGTTTAAATTTAGACAAAATTTTGAAATAATCTAATCTGTGTCTGTTTTGTTTTTTTTTTTTTAGACAATTTAATCATTACATTTTTATTTTCTATTAATTTTGAAATACTTTAAGTTTTTATAGATATATAATTATTATTATTATATGGTTGATTAACGATCTATCCCACAGTGATATCTACAAAAAATTATACATGAATCACATTTATGAATCATATTGTCACAAAATTATCGAAATGTTGTCCATAATAAAATGTTTGTAAACTTTCATAGGAATAATGTCTAGACAAACATTATCAATTTTGAAAAAAAAAAAATACTAAAATAATAATTGATAATAATATTTAATATTCGTATTTAATAATCGAACCATATTTTAGCAATGGCAATTTCACATGTTCACGCTGCGTATTATCGAATTTTGTTTATATGAATCATAATGTTCAGCGAGTTATATATAATATACGAATCAATTTTTACTTTTATATATTTGATTTTTATAATAAATTTTTAATTATTTATTAGGGTAGATGAAATATAATACATATATATAGTAAAGTAATTTTTAAATAAGTAAATTATTACAAAGAAATATTTTAAGCATATATACATATAACGATTTATAGTTGTAAGTAAGTTTTTTTTTATTGAATGCCTTGGATTATAAAAAAAAAAACTATAACCATATACATATATATATATATATGATGCCAACTACTAACTAACTGGATGATACTGTTCTTGTTATAGTTTCGTATATTTATATATAGAGTACAATATAATACAAGAACACGTTTTACAAGTTATAAAATTATAATTACTTTTTATGTATATACACGTATTTCACCACCGTCAGTGCGTTGCGTATATCGGCAAATCATATATTTATAGTAAATATGTAATATAAAGAAATCAAAGGGGTTCTTTTCTTATTATTATTATTATTATTATTCTTTCGTTTTTATTTAAAAAAAAAAAAAAATTTACATCGCTAAAAAAAACAACACTATTTTTACAATAACTTCGCACGTAACATTTTTTTAGCCATATCTAACAGCGTAGAACACGATTATTTTTAAATATAAATAAATAAACGCGAACGAAAATAATAGAATTACGCGTATATTTTTTTCATTTTATGTATTATATACATATTAAAAAAAAAAACTTCTTAATAATGAATATAAATTTTTTCAAAAATATAAGTTATAAAATGGAATCCCATTCCCCCAATTTATATTATTCTCAAAATATTCTTATTAGTTTTTGTATATGGTTAATAATATTTTTATTTTTTTTTTTTATATATATGTTTTAAGAATAATGAAACATATAAAGTCGAACCATTCAGACAATATGATTTTTGTTACTATAATATATTTACATACATTTCTTTAACAAAATCCTATGATAAAATGAATTTTCTATAGATTTGCTCAAAATTATGTATGAGAAATATTAATCTACCTGTCCTAATCTACTGGGGTTCGTTGTTTTTTTTTTCTTTTTGAGATCATTAAGTTGTAATAAAAATATATAAAAAAAGAATTCATTAATATATTAATTACTGTTGACGCAACAATACAGAAAATGAAAGTTGTATTACTTAAAGAAATTTTAGTAATTTGTGTTTCTCATAATGAGAAATAGTATTTATATTGCTATCGAATTTTCTGTATCCCTTATTTGATTGTGGAATGCTCTACCTCTATATATTTAACAAATGATTAGAGTTGACAAAACCTATGGGCGTAATAATATGTAATTCCCTATATAAGTATTTAGCCAAATCAGGTCATAAGCTTATCCATATATACATTGAATACCAAAGTGAAGGTTTTGCCTTGATAGGCGAAGAATTAACAAATATAAAATATATACATAAATATAAAAAATAAAACAAAACGAAAAGAATAATCAGAGCCATACTGTCTGGAATGTATTTCTTTAAAAAAAAAATGTATATATTAAATATTTTCGTGTTAAACCATAATAAATTTATTTTTTTTATGATGAATTGACTGTATATACATATAACATTTATAAATCAATATTGAGAAATGAATATGGCATATATAATTACAGAAAAAAAGGTGTAAATCAATGTATATATAATAATATGATGGATATATACGATGATGAAGATGGTATGGTTATAATTTTCCAAAATATGATTATAAACAGTATAATAAATATATATATATATATAAGAAAAAGACCAAAATTTAATTTCTGGAAATTAAGTATTTAATGTGAATCATTAATCATAAATGAAATATATTAGATGGATAAGTTCTTATATATACGTAATGTATATATTTTTATATAATATATGCGTGTGATACTCTTAAAATAATATCATGGGCTTTTATAAATTCATCAAAATCATCTCTTGTAGAATATATTTTGTTTATAACGTTTGTATTTATTTATAAATAAAGTATATCCAAAAATATATGGACTTGCGGTATATAAAACAAAATACTTATATCAAACTAAATAGATATAGATAGATATATATAGATGTAGATTTTATTTTTTGGTATGTGGTTTCATACACATTTATATATAATTCTGAAATATTTAATGCTATTAATTTTATTTCCAAATTCGTATATATATATACTATACTTTTTAGTTAAGTTTTATATATATATATATATATTAAAGGACAATTAAACATTTATCTTCTTTTCTTTATTTTTTTTTTGTTGGTTAATATTTAAATTTGATGGTGATGATTTTTATATATACATATATAAGTACTTAATCATATTTATTTATATTTTTTTTTTTATATATGCAATGAGTAATTTTCACATGAAAACTCGTTCATTTAAATTAAGAAATTAGATTAAATATATATATATAAATATATATATATATATATATATCAGAATCATTCCAACCATATACCGGTACCAATTTTATTATTTATTTTAATTGTCATTTCCACTGTAAAAAATTGAGGCAACCAGACGCTAAATATCAGCTTGATTTTAACGATATGTCTTTATATCCTGAAAGTTCTATGCTTATGTTTGATTTTCTAAAGTAAAGTCTGTATAATTTTTTTTGTTCAAAGTCTGTATAATTTCTAGAAGAAAATAATTAACCTATTAGAATTATGAATAGATTAATACTGATTAATAATATTAATACTTATACAGCGTGATTAAATCCATTGAAATTAAATAATGCGATTTGTCAATGAATTTTTTTTTATACCTAATGATGAATGAAAATATCCCTTCTATAATAGCTCACATTTTTAATTTAAATCATTTTCTTTGTTATTAGAAGACCTTAGCATTGCTTTGCTACATAAATATACCTTTTTCATATACATATATTCAATTTCAACCAGAGGTACAATTTCTCGATTCCCATCCGTCTATAAAAACCTATATATACATAATTTTAAATATAGATCATATTTTAATGCAAACCGAAAACTAATCAATGAAAATCTAAAATTAATTATTTTAACATTGTTTTTTATTTTTGTTCTCATAATCAAGACGTTTTATAAAAAAAAATTAAAGATAATCGCAACCTTTAAAGAAATATAATACATTTTTTTTTCCAGTAGCGAATAATCCAAAATTAGTATATACAATATACGTAATATAATCTAATATTTTCCATAATTTTTCCGTATGTTATATATTATCATCTAATTATATATATATATGATGATGACTGATTATAAAATGTTATTTAATACATTTTAAAGATTATACATATATTTTGTGTATAGTAAAAATTCTATATATGTTTACAAATTGAATTCTAATCGCACACTTGTAATCTTTTATATACAAAAATATTTATTTTATATATAAAATATTATATATATCATAGATTATATTCTAAAAAATCGTATATAGAAATATCATCAATGTGTATTTCTTATAATATTATAAGATGCTTTCTTTTTTTTTTTTTTGTTAAAGAACACAACTATCATATATATTGATGTTCCAAATTGTTAGATTATTTACAAAAGGATATATGATATTTTGTTCATATTGTCCTTTTATTTTTAAAATATATTTACCTACGTGTTTACCTATATACTATATACAGTTTTTGATTTTCATTGATACATTTGTAAATTCATATTATAAAGAAAGTTTTTCAATCATTGATAAATATAAATGATACAGATGTTTAAGGTAGAAATTATTGATAGAAAATATCAGATAAGTACCAACAAAATGTCAATGAGAAGAAAAAAAAGCAAAAAGTTCTATAAAATTTACTTCATAATCTTAAATGTATGTATATATATATACATTATTATTATTAGAAAATTTCTATTTATCTTGTATATATATATGTATATATTTATTATTTTATCATGGTTTTTGTCGATACACTCACGTTCTAAAACGTTATTTATTTGAATTTTTGAGTGTTATATACAGGTGTTAAAGGTTATTCAAATTGCAAATAATAAAAAAAAAATAACCATATGTCTTTTATAGATCAACTCAATACATATATACCTGTCAGAATTTTAGAAAATAATATATATGTAAATTCACCGAAGCAAACGCGTAATTCATTAATCATTATTAAATTTTAATACTGCTATATACATATACTTATATACATAATCATCAGGGGGTATATTATATAATAAAATATAGAAATATTTATATATATATATATATATATAGATATCGTGTCCTTCATGAACCTTCATTAATAAAATATGTCCAAAATAGATTTGCGTATATATACATTTTGAATATACATATATTGAAGAGAAACTTTGATTATTTGTTCTATGCGCTATATATATATACTGTAATGACTAAATATACAAGTATATATAAATTTATTTTCCAATTCCATATATGTGTTATTTATTAATTTATAATAAATTACAAAATCTAATTAAAAAATTATTTGAAATTTCCTCAATGAAAAAAAAAATAAATAAAAATAAAAACTAAAAAATTCAAAAATAATTAATCTTAATCGTATAGATACCGCATATACAATTTATATATATATATATGGCATTATAAATGTTTATATTTAATAACAAAATATCTATACAGGGTGAGCCGATATTATAAATCAACTTTTAAATTTTAAAAATCTATGAGTTTTAAAGAAAAACAATAACTAATGGAGGGACACGATTTTTTTTTACTTTTCGATTTTAATACACGAAGGGGGCACAAACCAGTCTCTACTTTTGAAAATATGTTGTATTAACTTCTGTTACAAATTTGTGATAGATATTATTATGAGGACGTAATTTTCTGTTATCGCTTAAATTTAAGGAGATATTCTAAAGATGTACATACTTTAAATTTTTCATTCTTTTCATAAAGAATTTTTGTTAACCTTTTTGAAATTCAATAAATAACCACTAAATAACCCCAATATCCTGTTAATATTAATTTATATATTCAAGTTCTTCAACATGTTTTTTCACATCTTGTAATTCACTGATATTTCATAATAAAATTTATCGTATAAATAAAAATATAACTTTTCCTATATAGATATATTTACAAGGTGTTGTAAGTATACTTAAGAGATTCATATATATATATATATATATATTTATATTTATAAATAAATACACACTCCTTCACACTTCCATCAAATTTTAAAAATTTAAAAATAAAAATTATTAATATATTAATTTATTTATATATCTATCTGTCTGTTATTTTTTATTATTATATTCATTATACATTTTTTTTCACCTCTTTTTTTTCCTATTTTTACATCTGTATATAATATTCTTCGTTCGTTCGTATTTATACATATACCATAGATAATATATGTAAAAAATAAAAGAATAACAAGTTATATAACACTTTTTATCCATATATCGATATATCTCATATTGCAATTATATATATTTATATCATTCATATATATATATACATAAAGATATTAATAATTGTAGATGAACAAAAACAAAATTTTAAATATTCATTCGCATTGCGCGCACCATTCGTTTGATGATCAAAAAAAATATATTATTTTATTTAATTTTTTTTTCTTTAAAACTTCATTACTGTCAATAATCATTAGTAGAAAAATATGAAATAAAATAAATTATTTAATTTTTTAATCTATAGATTCACGTATATATATATATATATATATATATATATATAAAAATAACTCACTTTTTTTTTCTTTTATATATCGTAATTTTATTTTTATATTTTTATTTTTTGATTGATCAATTTTTAAATGCATTGATTTTTTTTTATTTATTATGGAAAATTTTATAAATTGATCATTTGAAGAATTTTTATAGGAATAAATATTTTTTTATATTCTGCAATTATATACATTTGATTATGGACTCATCATCATCATCAACATATAAGATTCAGCGATGTTATTAAATACAAATCTATAAACCGTTTGGTTATATATTTATTTGTAAGAATCATTAAAATGAGATGATACGGGATTATGTTGAAATAAAGGAATTTTTTTAAACTATTTATTATATTACATCAACATGAATAGAATTGTTAGAATTAAATTCACGGTATATGATTGATGATAATATGCGTTAATGAATATGTTAAATATAGATAAAAAATAATATATATGATGATTATACCAAATCCTAATAATATCGCTATAATAAAGGATGTGATGAATCACAACAAAAATATTTGATTTCATTTAGATAGAATTTTCGATTTTATTTTTAGTTAACTAAAAGAAAAATAAAAAATATAAACTGTTATATAGAAATAAATAAATAAATATAAAGAAACATTTGAGGGCATGACCACCACAATGACTAATATGCTAAAATGGTATCAATTCCTTCAAATAAATGTTTATAGAATTCAATAGAAATTTGATAACAAGAAAAAAAATAAATGTGTAATAATTCAAATATTATAAAATGTTAGATGAATACAACCGCATATTTTCTCACTGAAATTTATGTGAATTGTATCACGTATATATAAAATCATATATACACTTAAAAATACATTGTTGTGATTTTAATTTAATTATGATTATTTATATTTATGTGATTCATTTAATATATATTTATATATATATATATATAAATAAAATATTATCCTTTATCTTCCGATAAAAAAACTGCATCTATAGTAAAGTATTTATAAAAAATGTTCAATTTTTTCAGGTTTTTTTTTAGTTTAAATCGTCATTTACCATTATTTTCAACGAAATAAGACTCAAGTTTTAAATTGTAGTAGTAATACCATAACAAAAAAAAAAAAAAGAAAAGAAAAAAAGATTAAAAAAAGGTAAATCCACCCTTGTTGTCAAATAATTATAAATAATGTATTATTATTATTATTATTATTATTATTCTTCTATACGAATAATATATTAGGTTATCGAAAAAGTATTGATAATTTTTATAAATAGATATCATTATAATTGAATATTTCAAGTAGTACTAATCTGATTCCGATCTCTATTGTCAACAATTAACAAGATTGAAGCACGAGATTAAAAAAAAACGTCCAGAATTAATCAATCGAAAGGGTGTTGTGTTCCATCATGACAACGCCAGACCACACACATCTTTGATGACTCGGCAGAAACTGAGAGAGTTTGGCTGGGAAGTTTTAATGCTTCCACCATATAGCCCGGAACTTGCACCTTCAGATTATCATTTGTTCCGGTCTCTGCAGAACTCCCTTAATGGTTTAAAATTAAATTACGCCGAGGACTGCAAAATGTACTTGGATCAGTTTTTTGCCCAGAAAACACAGAAATTCTACAGTGATGGGATAATGTCTTTACCAGAAAAATGGCAAAGGGTCATCGATCAAAACGGCGCATATTTGGTTTAATAAAGTTCATTTGAAATATATAAAAAAGGCGTTTGAATTTTGTAAAAAAAATTATCAATACTTTTTAGACAACCCAATATAACAAAATATTGTGGTATGATTTTCTTCGTTTATTTTTTCATACAGTTCCCATATTTTTTGTTCATCTCTTCTGTATATATTAAATTTATGTTGTATTTGAAATTTTAGAACTTATTTCCTGTTTCGAGTTTCGATTATTTTATATATGTAATATACATGTTTTTTTTCAGAAATTTTATGAGCTCTTCGGTTTTTTTTTTCGTTATTCATTGTATTATTTATTTTATTTTTTTTTTAATATGTTGAGAATTTTTTTTGTTGATGAAATTGTTGTTGATGCTGCGTATGGATTTTGCATTATATATAAAAAAAAAACAAATACATGTGAATTTAAAATGTTTTTTAAATTCCTTTAAAATTTTTATTTTTGATTTAAAATTCTTTATTTTTATAGCTTATGCGCACCTTACACGGCATGTATATTGATTTTTTAAATAAGCAATGCGTGCAAATGTTTAAAGTTAAAATGTCTAATCGTAGTTTAGGATGCGAAATTGTTAATAATAATAGAAAAATTCATTCACCTACTAAAATGAATCAATGTATAAATATAAATAGAAATACATAAATAAAAGAACATTATTCTATTGAACAAAATTTCATCATTTCAAATCAATCATTCAATTTATTTTCTCAATCGATTGTTATTCCTTTATTATATATAGATATATATTTGTATAGTATATGTGTACCTGCGTGTATTTATATATACACTTATACAGTAATCCCTATATAATCAACAAAACAATATAATAATAGTACAATTATACAAAAAAAAAAAAAAAATAATGCATGAAAAAACCATCGAAAGTCATACAATTAGGACAATATAATACAACCTGTGGATGTCTATTCAATTTTTCTATATATGTATATGAATAATATATACACAAAACACTTACATTTTTTTTTATGTTATTTTTGGTAATGTACATATACAATATTTTTAGTGGTATATTGTGTATAATCATATAATATACTTTAAATATATATAAATATACACACAATGAGACATTATCGCTGTTACACGCTAAATTTATATTGAATATAAAAAAAATGCCTTTTTGAAAAAATATACACACAATAAAAAAAAAAAACCTTTTACGAATATTCCTATTCATTTGAATTTATTTTATTTGTATATTTCGATCCTTCGATTATTCGTTTGCATTTCACCTTATTTCATGCATATTTTTTTAGATGTGTCTAATAAATGCTTGGTGTTGAAAATATTTATCAGCTTATAAAACATTTTATTTCTGGGATATGGCGTTTGCTTTTGCTGTAAGTATACAGGTAAATGCGGTTACAAAAAATTATAATGAAAGGAACTTGTATTCTCCATAATGATTTACTATATATGTATATTTTTTCATACAAAAAGAAAAAAATAAATAAAAGTATTTTATGCCTTCTGTACCAATTTATACATATATATTGACAATACGATATCAGACTTATCTCTATGTTTGTATATGCAATTTTATCTTATATAAAATAAATTTGTTTTTTTATTTTTGCTTCTTATTTCTACACCAGCGCAATATTTGTATAATAAAAACTTGGTTATTTTATTACTAAAATGATATTTTGACTATAAAAGTGCCTATACTTATTGTATCCTTATATATACTACATATATAGAGGAAGATTGCTAATAAAAAAAAATTATATTATTATATACATACGACGGCAGAAATACATATATGTATATCCATAAATTGCAGTAATGTATCTGTGACTTGCATTATTTTTTTATCATACTTATATATATTATATATAATAATTTATAATAAAATGACGGTGGAAAACTTTTAATGCTATTTTCTTTTTCATATATATTTATATCTATCGATTTTCCTATTATATATATATACATATATATACTTTTTATTAAAGTAAATTATATTAAGTAACGTATATTTATGTTCATAAATGTGCTTTAAATAAATAACTTATCTGCGTATATTATAAGCTTAAATGTTAAATATAACATGGTATGTGTGTATATAGATATTACAAAAAGGATTATAGATACATTACATTTATTTATTTAAAAGATGATATAATATATTTAGAACAAAAATATATCATCATGATTATAATTTTCATCAAATAAATGCGTATAAAATATTTCTTTTTATTTCATTACAACGCGTTTTCGTATATATAACTTATATACCTTATCATCAAACATCAAACAGCTCGCAAACATTAACAAAAACTTTATATATATATTTCCAATTTATGTTTTCATATGATTTTTTTTTTAAAAAAATATTTCATTCTTGTACTTGTTTACCGGTTACCGAACTAATCGTAATCTATTATCTTTTTTATGGCATAAATTATCGGGCGGTGTTGTGTTGTGCTCATTCACATACAATTATGATATTTTGTCGAAAAAAAAAATTATTGATGCGCCACTGCAATATCAATTGTTATGGAATTTCGTTGAAATCAATAAAAAAGTATCTATATAGTGCATATCGACGCCTTTGTCACAATTCAACCACTATATAAATATGTGTTAATCTTAATACGATCTTTTTTATTGATTTATAACGACGATATCCTAAATCTTTTCTATATCTATTAAAAATGAAATCTTCATATATATATATATATATGAAGATTTCATATTATATAGATACATCATATATATATCATATATATATGAAGATTTCATATTATCTTATCATATTATATAGATACATCATATATATATATCTATATATAATGAAATATGATACTATAGATCTAGATAGCATAACAAACTAACAACAAACTAACTAAGAAATACATGTTTTCCATATAATAACCTGAATTAAATTATCAAACAACAAAAAACACAAAAAAATTGTTTTTTTCATTCTGTTCTTTAGTTTGTTCATTCCGACGAAATACAATAAAAATAATAGTTTATAAATTATACACATTGAAAAAAATATATATAAATTTATTACAAAGACTATATATTGCTAGAAATGTAATATATACATTTGTCGTTTAGTGTCAATTATAAAATTTATGTTACTTTAAAATGGTTTTCTTTTCTTTATAGAAAAAACTATATTTCAATTTTATTTCACAATAGCCGTTTTATTTAACAGATTTAAGTATTTAGAAAATACTAAGCCGCTTTGTATATCTATAAAGATTTTATTTTATTTTATTTTATTTATTCATCAGCATCGGGTACTAGCCCTACTGCCGTTTTAGAAAACATTTAATACAATATACCAAATACATTAAATAGAAAATACAAACTTCAAAATTAAATACATAACAATGATAAAAAACAAATAACGAAAAATAGAATAAAATACAAAAAAAACAAAAATAATAAATCCAAAAATCTAATCATGACCAATAATAGCAGTAACACACCAACGGCAATGGCAATGGCAATGTATATAATAATATGCTCACTCACACCATTGTCATATCGACAAACGCATCCAAACAATATTATCATTATCATCACACCACAAGACGATCAGAAAAACTGGACTCAATCTCAATCCGCCAACCCGAAATATCCCGACCTTAATTTACCCAAAAACATACCCCGCGAAATACCGAAATCAAATTGATCGTTGTACTTATTAAATAATCTAGACATATTGCACAACGGCTCATATTTCCCGTAGTTTGTCCTATGAAAGTTCAGGTGCAAGAAGTTGTGACCACGTGAGCACCGAATTGGAACATTGAAATCAATTTTAGACAACAAATTCGGCGCATCAATCACATTTGTCAACATATCGAATACAAACATGACACACGCAGTTTCCCGCCTCTGCCCCAACGTCGGCAGATCGATAAGTTGACACCTATGCAAATACGGGGGAAGTGTGGAATCATCGGACCACCCCAACTTGCGAAGAGCATATCTAATAAAATTTTTTTGCACCGATTCGATAGCATCCGAATGAACACCGTAGTATGGATTCCATACCACAGATGCATACTCTAATCCCGATCTTACCAATGCACAATATAAACCCTTCAATACATATGGGTCCGAAAAATCCACACAACACCGTTTAATATATCCCAGCAGCGAATAGGCCTTGCATGTAATATAATCAATGTGTGAACTAAATGTCATACGTCTATCAAATCTAACACCCAAATCAATGATTTCATCGACAATTGCAAGAGAATTGCCGGATATGACATAGTCAAAAGCAATTGGATTACTCTTCCTGTGATATGACATAACAAAACATTTCTTCACATTGAGCATCATACAATTTCTTTCACACCAGGACGAAACACGGATTAGGTCATCCTGCAACATCGCAGCATCATCAATGCATGAGATGGTTCGGAAGATTTTTAAGTCGTCCGCATACATAAGGCACCGTGACGACATTATTTCCAATGCTATATCATTAATGAATAAATTAAATAGAAGAGGGCCCAGGTGGCTTCCCTGAGGAACACCCGATCCCACTCCGAAGACGTTCGAATCGCAACCAAGAGTGCGTACAAATTGCTTTCTACCCACCAGATAGGAAGTTAACCAACCAAGCATCGATGAATGAATACCAACTTTCTCAAGCTTATTAATAAGGATGTCATGACAAACCCTATCAAAAGCCTTTTGAAAATCCATATACACCACATCGATTTGCCTTCCGGATTCCACTGATCAAATAGTTAACAAAGTCTAGCAAATTAGTCACCGTCGAGCGCCCCTTCAAGAAACCGTGTTGGGAAATTGATATAACGTTCTTGCAATCGATCACGAGCATATCACAAACGATTGATTCGAACAATTTACCAATTGTTGGAAGAATTGCCACCCCCCTGTAGTTGGAGATGTCCCCACGTGAACCAGACTTATGTATCGGTGTTATATACGATGTCTTCCACTGTTCCGAAAATTTGCCACTTTGCAAAGATGTATTGAAAATGTGGTATAATGGATCCACCAAAGATTCCGCACATTTCCTTAGGAACAATGGATGCACCCCATCGGGTCCAGAACCCTTGTTAATACTAATTTTGTTTAATTTAGTCAGTATTTGATCACGTGATATACACAATGATCCAATATTAACCATTTGTTCAATGCAGAATTCAGGACGAACACCATCCAATGAGTTCCGGGTTGAAATGTAGGCATCCCCGAAATACTTCGAGAATGCCCCACATATCTCCCCAGCAGATGCCAACTTGGCACCATTAAAATTCATTATAGATGGCATGCCCCCTGACTTCCGCTTAACATTAACATAGTTCCAGAACCTTTTGGGATCACGACACAGAGATGATTGTATCCCCCCCATATACGTACCATAGCGGTGACGCCGGTATTGCGCGAATCTTGTGCGCGCGGAACAGAAGATCACATAATCGGATCGAAGTCCTGTCCGCCTGTACCGACAATGCACCCTACACTTGGCATTCTTCAATGAGAACAAGGTACGATTGTACCATGGCGGATGACCAATGCGGAGGACCCTCATTGGAACAAACTGACGAAAACCATCCCGTAATATGTCGTAGAACCGCGAAACCATAACGTCCACGCAACCACGGCTATCTAAAATTGAATCCCAATCAATGGAATTGAGATGTTCCCCCAATGACCCATAATCTCCCTTACGAAAATTAAAGGCCTTTGGACGCGCATTATTTTTAGAACATCCAACAATCCCCTCGACTCGAATACGCAACGGCGGATGATAAGGTGCATCAACCCGACACAGCGGTTCAGCTGCCTCGGATACGCATGCACCACTCCCATCACTATAAAATACCAGGTCTAACATATTTCCCCCAGCATTACAAATGCCACTGATCTGCGACATTCCCGACGCCAACAACGAAGAGATTACATCGCGAGCAATGTCACCATGCAAACCCAATGGTAGAAATGTGCCAATATCATCAGCATCGCCTACCCAGCGAATCTTCAGCAAGTTGAAGTCGCCCAAGATCAACAACTTATCAATAAGCCTGATCCTGTTTGACAATTTGGAAATGATATCAGCGAAAGCCATATACTTTTCGTACGATGAGCCAGGGGGCAAATATACATTTACGATATACATGCAACCCTGTTTCAGCATAACCTTGACTAATACCATTTCCAAAGTGTCAGCGCCCTCAACCACCAACTTCTCGCTAGGCATCCGGCTACTAACACCCACTAGCACACCCCCACCAGTCGTTTTGTCACTATTAGCCACAGATCGGTCACATCTGTATATCTGGAACCTGTCACACATTATCTCCCCATCAAAGACAGTGGGTTTTAACCACGTCTCCGATAAGGCGATAATATCAGCATCACAGTCAACCGACTCCATTAAAAGTGAGCCCAGCTTCCCATTCAGTCCTCTAACGTTCTGATAGTAACATTCACACATAACATATTATTTCTCATTATCGTTAGTTTTTTTCTTCATTCACACCATTAATAATAACATTACTATTGCCATTGGCATGATTATTATTATCATCATTACTATTATTATTATTACTATTATTATAATTACTATTATTATGATTACTATTAGTATTGCTCTTACTATTACTATTAACAATGTTATTATTATTAGTATTAATAAGAGCAACCCCTCTAGCCGTATGTGGACGATCAAACGTAAATCTCCTGATTAGAACCCCAACCGGCCACATTCCAGTAAGAATTTCCACTCCAAACTGCGCCGGAACCCCGAAACGGAAAGAAGCGTAACCATATGCATATATAGATAACACTATAATAAATAAATTCCGCATATATGTGACTGCGATTTTGACGATTATGTTTTAGATATAATTATATTAAATTATATGTGTATTAATTCAAAATGAAATATATATAATATATATTTAAGCAATTTTCTTAAGAAAATTATATCCTATATATAATAACATATTGCAAATTAAATACATTTTAATACACATATATATATATATATATATAGGATATAGCTGATTAAACGGACAAAGAGAGTATATATACAAAAAAAGGAAAAATGTCTTATCAACGTTTATTTTGTATATTTAATTAGAAAAACGTTTATGGATACAATTGTGTGATTATAAATTATCTGTATATATTGTATATATGGACAAAATTGCGAGACTATATGAATCTAAAATTAAAACCAAATCAAATTTATATTTATCGCATTTACACGTTCACATTTATTGTTCAATTTGTTTTGGTTTCAATTTGATACATTGTATATTCGGTTAAATTTTGCAAAATAATCATTTATCTGAAATTTATGTTGTATATTAAGATATTCCGTACAGGTTTGTTGAACAAAAATAAATATAATTGTTGGACATGAAAAAGAAATAATTGAAATGCATACGCAATAGATATAAGATTGTTCAAAAGAATACTATAATGTGCATTTATATATCTTTATACAGCATCTTACATAATATGTTTTATAATTAAATACTATACGGGCAAGAATAATTTTATAAAAGATTAATTTTGGCGGCAAAACATTTCATTAAAATATTGTCAATATCAGCACATTACATATGGTATGTTCATGAACCCCAAATCATTTATTTTATAGATGCTTGCCAAAGTCTAATCTTTTAAATTTGTAATTTTGTAATTTTACATTTGTAATTTTGTATTTAAGTTTTAAATTTACACAAATCAAAAGGCAGAAAGAAAGATATCAGCGAAAAGGATGCCTTTTCCACTGCTGGTCTAATTTTGAATAAGTTGCGGTGTAGAATAAAACTTATAAAACTGGGGATGCCTTTGTTTATTACAAGGGTATTTTAAAGAAAAATGAAAAATAAGAAAAGTATTGAAATTGAATTTACCAAATTGAAGTTCCCTTATGTTTATTATATTTATTATTTTATATGATGAATTTTTAAAATTTCATTGGCTCCCCCCATGTTTACCATATATGATTCATATTTCAATGCATTTATTTTGGTTCGCGGTCAACCAAAATATTGCTTTTCGAAGTAAAAAACATAATTTTTAATATTTTTCCCAAAACATTTATAATTATAGATATCAAAAAGTATTCAATATCTATTTTAAGTATATTATATACACAGAATGGCACATTCGCTAAAAATAAAATATAGAATTCATATATAGCAACAGGTAAAACATCAATAATTTTATATATAAATATTAAAATTCATATACAATACACTCCTTTATGTACAAAAAAATTGTTTACATCGAAATCATTTTCCATTCTATAAATAGATATTCACATAACAAACAACCTGTTCAAATCACAATCATTTTCAGTATATACAATATATCGTACAATACACATAGAAATAATAATAATAATAATAATAATAATAAAATGATTCATATAAAACCTATATTGATTAACAATAAAAAAAAATGTTTATCTATTCTTTCTATTATGTACTTATATACACAAAAATAAATTATTCTATATACTTATATATAATAATAATAATAATCATATAACAACTATAATATTACGAATAAAAGTCGTATATATATATACGAATTATCGCTTCTGTTATATTAAAAATGAAATGAACTCTAACTATATATAGTGATATAAAACTTTAACAATAAACAAAAATAAAATGAGAAAAAAAACAACTTTAACTATATTACTTTTTGATGAAAAGAAAATATAAATATGAATTAGAATTGTATATAGTTTACAACAAAACTTAATACATTTTCCTTATATATAACAATTTATTATTCTTGTTATTATTAATACTATATATATACTGTTATTGTATATAAAATAATACGCGTTCAATAATTGAAAGGTGCGAAAAGAATGTCATTTTATTGTTATGTATCGGATGAGTACATCTACGTACATATGTGTATTGTCTGTATTGTGTATATCATATACAAAAAAAGTTTTTTTTTTATTATACAATTATTCAATAATCGATGAGGATTTATTTACATTTATGAAAAATAACCTTATTATAATAGAATAACCAAGTTATATAATATTATTATTTATATTATACACTTTTTTTTTTTGATGTGCCACCAGTTCCTTTCGATTTCAACATAATATATAGACATACCAATTCCATTGATGATATTATGAATAAAAGTATATGTATGTATAGTCTTCTATTATTCTTATTGTTATAATAATATTGTATTATAACATATAGTATTATTATTATTATTATTATATAAATATGACTTTGTTTATATATTCATAAAATGTATAAATATATGTATGTTTATTAATTGTTTTGTTCACGTTTTTTTTTAAGGTTATTGAATATTTTTACACAGATACACATTTAAATAATTTATATGTTATATAATACTTAAGCGCCACTATATGACAATTGAATATTATATTGTTTACATGCGATGGTACTTTTGTTAGTCTTGTTGATATAGGAGGAAATTGTTGTGGTTCCTATATATATATATAATATATATATATATATAATTTCAGTTTCAGAGTTATATATATTTATAAAATTAGGTTATTATGTCAAATATATAAAAATGATATCATCAAATACAAAAAATGGGTAATATAAGATTCTATACAACATTTTACTGATTCTCTTCTTCTACTTCTACGACATCGGGGAATCAATAGATAGCAAAATCCATTTTAATGTTATCCAAATCCGCATTAATGTCTCTATATGATATGTTTTTAATTCAAGTTTAAACGATTATAGAAGTTTATTCGATTACGCATTTTCATGATATCGAAGTGCTAAACAACGGTCTAAAAACATAAAATAAGTTTTTCTATTTTCTGCCTTCTAAAACTTTGATAAAAAGAATAATAAAAGCATTTCTTAAAATTATTATGTTTTAAATATATGTTTTATATGATATAGGATATGTATATATCGGAATATAATGTTGACCAAAATATATATGTCAAAATATATATGTATATGTATATCGAAAACCATATTCGTGTATAAATACATGATATTTAAAAATGTTTAATATATAAACCGAAGCCATCAGCAGACGACATTTATATATATTTGTACTATATGCGAACATAATAAAATTTCTGCGATGTTGGCGATAACAATAGAAAATATATATGGGCTAGAGATATGCATATACTTATATATATACGTGGTCATAAACCAAAAACTCTAAACCGGACGTTAGCTTGCCAACTTTTAGTTTCCGTAACCTGACATTCTGTTGACATTTTCTCATTTATATATATTCCTCTATATATATATATTATTTGTACGTATTTTATATATAGAAAAATTTATGATATAAATAATAGATTATATAATATTTTACATTCGCATTCATCATATCTATGAATTACATAAAGGGTCATCAGAATATTCCAAATGCGATAATTTCGATTATTTACGTATAGTGTTTTAAGTCAAATTGGGTGGAATCTGGTCTGTTTTAAATTGCTTTAATCAGACTCGTATTGTTTTAATTAAAAGGATCAATTGATAATGTTCTATAAATGTTGTCATTTGTCGCCGTTTGATTGGTATTTTTGATTTAATTTGAACCGTTTTTATTTCAAATATACTCATAATATATGATTTGATGACCCGAAATAAAATAAAGTTATATTAGAATTAAATTTCATAAGTTAAAAAAAAAAAATAAAATAATTTTTTCTATATTATATAAATATATCGTGTTCATTTAAATATAAATTTTAATAAAATACAACTGTGTCATGATATGAATTGTATATTTGAATATAGGATTAGCGTAATCTACAATATATATAACAACGAACAAGTTTACTGAAAAAAAAAATAGTCTGCAATTTATATAACATATAATTAATTTTATAGTTTTTATTTTATTTAATATATTCTTAATTTCTTCATATAAATATTATCAAATTAAACAACAAGCTAAAAAAAAAAATAGTATCGAAATCCAATCAATAAGCAAATCGATCATATATATTTTGATATTTAAATTATATACAAAAAGGATTTTCTCTATATATTATATTTATTGTAGGTCAATAATATTTTCACTTTTTTCATCTTATATAAACTTCATTGATTCAGATTTTATTTTTATGTATTTTAATATTTTCTACAATATATAATATACCGCATTATACATATAGATTTTCTTTTCCAAATTGCAACATATTTCTACAAAATGGATATCTTTAAGTGAAAACCCATATATAAAAATATTTATATTTTTCCAATTGGAATAACGTAATGTTATTTTTTATTTAATCTATATATGCATTTATTATAACCAAAAGAAATACATATTTTAATCTTATGCTCGGTTTTCTGATTTGTTTTCGATGTAAGTAAAATCGTTTTCCATGTATGAAACAACATAATCTGTGGTATTTCATTATATTTATTCTTTATTTTTTTTAAATTAATATCTGTATATACCTTTAAGGGTAAATTACCTACTTTAAAATTGATAATAAATAACGAAATTATCCCATTTCTATTGTTTTTATATAACCTATATTGTTCTAAACAGCTGAATATATATTGAATTTCTAAACAACTACAAATAAACATCATTTATGTGTGATTGCTTTTTTTATTCAAGGAATTCAATGAAAGTTGTAAAAAAAAATAAATATTAAATCGCATATATTTTCTGAAAACATTTCTCATTCATATTTCAAGTAAAATTCTTAGAAAATATAATATTTTTTTCGTATCCTATTTTTTGTCGGCATATATAAATAAATAAATATAGAAATATAAACAAATATACAGTGTGATATAGATTTTTATAATCCATAAAAGGATAAAAGGGATATTTTTTGATAATTCTATATAGGTAAATCGATCTATTTTTACCATACAACAACCAAACATATATATTTATGGGAAAAAACCAAATTCATTGAAAAATCTCATTTATATAAATCGAAAAAATAACAATTTATTTAATTTAGTCTTTAGATTTTTTTTTTATATTATGAACAACAATTTTAAATTTCAATTCAGTTCTTATACCAATTCATTACTATCTATAAACAAATCCGTTGATTTGGTTACTATTTCATAAATTTTGTATGAATTTTTCCAATTCTTTAACAATAGTAGATTAAAAATAAAATACGCATTTATCTATACAACATTCATACGGTTAAAAAAAATAATTATCATCCCGGTTTAATGTTAAAATTAAACTTTATATATATTAAAATATATTTTTCTTTATTTATTATATATAGTAAATTCATTTTGAACATCATTATGTTCTATACGCATTTGGTATACAAATTGATTTTGTACTATATATATAGTCAAATATGGCATAGAAGTAAATTGAAAGTTCAATAACCTCCATATGCGTTTTGCTTGTATATGGCATATATGTATTTGTTTTCTACATCATCAGTATCGTATAATTTATGGAAAAAAAATAATTGAAATTTTAATTATTGATTATTGAAAGGGATATTAAATTAAATTAATGTGGAATTTAATAACAAAAAAAAAATACAGAACAGATTTTAGTTCCATTTTTATGCTATACCAAATGGAAAATAAAAAAGAATATATCTATATATAGGTAATATTCGAAAGGTGAGGTGTTGATCAATATTTCGTTACTATACGTTATGTATTTTTTTAATTTTCTGTATATGAAAATTATAAATACAACAAAATATAACAAACATAATATTTGTTTTTATAAAGTGCACCTCTTTTAAATTTATATACAATTATATCTATATCTATTTATAGATTCATTATCACATTCAATTAAAAGTTGAATTTCAGCTAATATAAAACACATATACATATAAATATATATATATATATATAATAAAATCGAAAATTGTTTAATCATTTAATTCTTTTAGTATAATAGTTTTTTTTTTGTTCATAATAGTCAGATAGTTAAAATCATTTTGTTAATAACAATTAAAAACAAAATATAAAAATTTTGAAAAGAATAAATAAATATAAAGAAGAAAAATAAAAATATAATTTGAATTAATTCTCTATTTTTTTTTTTTTCTTTTTATTCTATAAATTCTATAAAAATTCTGTACTAATTGAATTAAATTTTTGTGTAAATTCATTAAAATCAAATACAAATTAAAGTTTATGACAATATAATTATTATTATTTGTTATAATTGTTTTTGAATTTATTATAAAAATTCAAATTATTACATTGAATTTGTAATAATAATAAAAATAATAATAATAATAATAATTTTTTTGGTGAGTATTAGACAATTTTTTAATTGTTTTATTTTTAGTTTTAATTTTAATATAGATAATTTTATGGTTTATTTCGGGTACGCATTTATACACATTACAGTTTCCAATCATTTTATCTCTTTGTTGAATTTTTGGAATATTTATTGATGAAAAAAAAATATAAACAGTTATGTCCATACCGTACCGCAGTTTACCCGTTTAAATCTTTTGTATATATATATGTTTAAAAGTCAAGGATATAACAAACAGATCTTTAGATTTAAAAAAGAAATTAAATTATTACTTGTAGATATAGTTAAAAAAAAATTTCGTACGTTCATAAAACAAAAAAAAAATGGAATCATACAATTTTTTTCAATTAATACAATAATCAATGGTTTATAATTCATACATGGAATTCAGAATTAGAGAGCGGATGCAATTTCTGGATGAAATTTAAAAATATATAAATCCATTTTTTTTTAATATATACAAACGCAATATAATATATATTTTATTGGCACATTCCAATAATCCATACCTGTTTCGAATTTTGACAAAATGTTAAAAATTTTTCCCAAATGTATTTAATATAATATCGGGCCTGTGATGAATTGGTTAATTATTATATATATAGTAATTTTGTACTGTTTTAATCAACGATAAATTCAATTTACTGCTATTCATAAATGTGTTTTATGTCACTGCGGCGTATAACCGCATGCGAGGAAACATTTTAAAATGGTTTTCAAATGTCTATATCATTTATTTCTAAATTGTTGCACTAATATCCAACGAGATGTATTTAAACAAAAAAAACCAAATTGTTTTAAAATAAGATAAACTTTATACGGAGACAAATTTAACAATATTATATATATAAATATACATTTAACACATATATACTCTGTTGTACGCCATTAGTAGTATATCTTAAGGAATTTAAAACGGCACCCTATGAAGGTAAAATACAAAAAAAAACCTGTGTTTCATAAACCAAAATACATATATATTAATAGAAGTAACTTAAATTATAGCTGATGGTGAAAAAAAAAACAAAAAAAAAAAAAAATAAATTTTCCATCGAATATAACTTTTTTATCCTCCTTGATTGCATTGAAAAGACTTAGACAAAAAAATTCAAATGTAATTTATTTTTGTCTTAAGGTATGCGAATGCAAATATAAATGCATATAAGGGTTAAATCACGGTAACGCACATCATTCTTTTCTTTACTCGGTTGCACACATCACATCATTCATTAAACTTTTTATTTTTTTAATTTCATGGTAAATAATTCCGAAGAAAAAAATATGAAATCAGAGACTAATTTGGGTAATTTGGGACAAGTAAAAAATATATACCGACCCTATAAAATAATAATTTTGATACAAAAAAAAATTTTTTTTTTTTAAATATATAAAAAAATTCATTCAAAATTCAAGATTTTTTCTTCTGAATATTTTTTTTAGATAATAAAAAAAAAAACAATCTATTATATATTTTTTTTACTATAATTTTGTCATACCAACAAACATACAGATTGATATACCAATTGTCGACAATTTGAGAACGCAAAAAGATGCATTCACACATTGATGACGATGATGTTACTGCAATAGCAAATGCAACGGCTAATAGTAGTAATAATAATGAAAATGTTACCATTACCATTTCGGATGAAAATGATGTTGATGATGATGATGATGATGATGAAGATGATGATGATGATGATGATGGGGAAGATGATAACGATGTTGACGATGATGATGATGTTGCTGATATTGATATAGATGCTGAAGAATTGGTAGATGATGATAATGACGATGATAATAATAGTAATGATATTGGTGGCGCTGGATGTATTATTGATAATAGTAGTTTAATTGATGATATTGATCCTTCATCAGAAATTGCCAATACGATTGGTTTAGTTAGTAACAATCATAATAATTTAAATATTGAAACAACAACTGCAGATGATTTATTCCTTTCAAAAAAATTTCTACAAGCTAATAATTTAACATTTAAATCATACGAAACGCTTATGGATATGCGGGATATTAAAATGTAAATATAAACTCTTTTTTTTTTTTATTACTATTTATTTATATCTTTTGCATTTATTTATTTTTTTTTTCAGTTTTTTTTTTGTTTATATTGATAATAGAATTTTATTATTATTTTATGAAATAATTTATTTGTTGTGTAACAATGTGTGATTTTATTTCCTCTGTAAATATGCATTCACTTATTTAAAAAAAAAAATAGTTGAATAATTTTTTATCTTTGGTGGTTGGTTGTATGTGCATTTAAAAAGAATGATGTTTATGTAATAGAAATATATATATATATATACAGTATAGTAAGTACCATATATATTGTCATCGGTTCAGTCTATTGAATGCGCCTCGAACATAAAGGATTTTTTTGGTGGTTGATTTTTTTTTTGTTTTGTATATGTTTAATTTACCATTTACCTTTTATAATTTTTTTGTTTAACAATAACAATGTTGTGCGTTTTTTTATTTGTACTAATTTTAGGCATCTTTCTTTCTTTCTTCTTTTTTTTTTGCAACAATTAATATCAATTATTTCATTATGAAGTTGTCTTTGATGGTTTCATATATCATTAGAGTTGATTTGTTTTTTTTTTTCGTCTATTTTTTTTTCTATTAAGTATTTGTTGATATTTATCTTTTATTGAGAATTGCGTATTTCTTTTTGTTCGTTATAATTTTGTATTTATTTAAGAGGGTTGTTTATTTTCAACATTATTTTTTTATTTTTTTATATATTGTATTTGATTATGAATGCACATATCTCAAGTTCATAACATACTATATATTTTTATTTAATGATAATAATATATTTGATTATTTTACTATATACATACATATATATAAAAAGATAAACTATGGGAATATTTTTTTTTGTAAATATATTCAAAAATAATATTTTCAATTGGTTTATCAATTAGGAAAAAAAAATTTCTTAATGTTTTCTCATCATTACTATAACTACATACATATATATTTTATACACATATTATATATGCATAAACCAATGCACCATTTGCGGATGAAGGCGTTGTTATATTATTTATTTTTATTTTTAAATGAACGTTTAAAATAAACTTTAATGTATATTTACTTAAATATAATCATCATATATAAAATAAAACATACACAGAAAGTGCATATATATATATATTTATGAAAAATATAATATCATATATATTCAAATATAGAGTCGAGTAAATCTTTAAGTTTATAATATTTATAATTTAAAAATGTAAAACAAATCAATTTTTAATGGAGGCGCCATTTTTGTTTTTCTTTTTTCACACAAAATGTATACTAATTCAATTTGTTGTTTTTTTTTTTAAATTACTAAGATGAAAATACTATTAATATTTTAATGTGTATATTAAGAAAACGATTAATTGATAGGAATTTGAACAAAATATGGTGTATATTAAAAAAGAATTGATAGTTGTTAGATCTCTAAAAATCATTTAAAGTTACTTTAAAAAATTTGCTGCTAAATGGATATAAATTCTTTTTTTTTCTAAATTTTATTATATATTTTAAAAGCAAACCTTTTATGCAAACCGATTTTGTATCATTGTTTGTCCGGAAAATGTATATTACATTTTTTCGCGGCAAAAATCGAAGCTGCTTAACCTTGTGGCAATTGGCAAATACCGAATAATCATATTACAATGCAACTTGAGAATTTAAGTAAATCAACGCTAATAAGTGTTTTTAAATTAGATTAATCATCAGACAGAATACCAATATTTATCACTCGTTCCCATAACCGTATAATGAAGAAAACAAAATAAACTATTTTGTATTATTGTCATTTATTAATATTGTTATAAGAATCAATTTATCAGTCAGTATATATATATATATTTATATATATATTTTTATCATAAACACTTATAAACCTTTAACTTTCAAAATAATATCCTTATTATAACTATAATTTTGTATGTCTGTATACATGTACAATAATTGTACGCGATCGGTCATATGCACGTTTATATATCAATGTCCTTGCTAAATTCACAACAACAAATCCAAAATTAAAGTTTAAAGCTTTACTTGAAAAAAAAAACAAACAAACTTTACGTTGCAAATTTGGCAACGATGGTCATATTCCCGCCTTTACGATATTGCACCAAAAGAGCGGCAAACACATGCGTTTCATACTAAATCATGATTGGTTGGCAATAGAATAAGTTTTATATATAGGCGGCTTCCAATGGAATTGGTAGTTTTTGTTAAAATGTGGGGTATTTCGCATGTATACATTGAATTGTATATTTGTGTATGTTTTGAGAGCTTTTTTTCTTCAAATATTAAATAAAATGAGTCTTCATCGTATGTGTGCTTAAAAACGTATATCCTTTTTAAAATGGATATGTGGTAAATATGCATTTAGAAAGGATATATTTGGGTGTTGCGTGTGTGTGTGTGTGTTTTAAAGCTTTATGAACAATTTATTTTTATTCCTTTATAAATGGGTGTAAATTGAGTTATTTTTTTTTTTTTTGCTTGCTGTAGTCTCAACTGGTCTGAAATCACAGTGTAATCAAGTAGTGGGGGATATATATATAATTCATTTTACTTTTTTAGATTTATTTTTTCCTTGTATATAAAACTTTATTTTATTTTATTACTTTTTTTTCTTAATTATTTGTTGTTTCACATATACATTTGTAAACGTATTTTTTTCTGTGCTTTTAATGCAATACTTGTTTTTTTAGCTGCGTGATCACTCTCTTCATCAAACGAAAATCTTGTATTTTATATTTTTTACATTCATATTTATATAATAATAATATTATAGACATATACGTACGGTTGCCAGGTTAACTATAAAAATATTATTTCTGTATGGTTTAGATCGTTTCACGTTTTCGAGTGCTTAGGTCGTATGTTTTGATTTTGTCATATTGTTCTATATTTGACACGGATAAACCAAAACGGAATTATTAAAATTCGCATTTTTATACACTTTGAAAATCAAAATTTTAATATAAACAATTATTATTTTTTATTTTATTTTAATCGTAAAAAGAAAATACTAAAATAATAATAATAAAAGGAAATGTTTAAGTTTTCGAAAAAAAAAAAACAAATCGCATCAATATGAAGTGTGATTTATGTAAAATTTGTTTAATTCATTATTTTGTGCGTTTTGTCATTTTATTTTTAAATAATAAATTAAATAAAAATAATTCTTTCCGGTAGTAATCGTTGTTTTTTAGTTTAATAATTTTATTATTTTGGTTTTGTTTTGTACCGAAAATACATTTAATGAATGATTGAAAAATTAAAAAAAAAACAATATATTCAAGGAATTTACACGATTAAGTGAAGAAGTGCAAAATTGATTATTTATTTAACAAAAAAAAAATCGAATATTATTGTCATTATAATACGACTGTGTTTTACAGGAATTTATTTTTATTTTTTTTGAAAACAACAATTAACGAATGAAATTAATTAAATAACGGAAAAATTTGTGTTATGTATTAATTTATTATATTTTATATAGATGATACATATATTGGTTTGTGCATTGTTTTAAATTTAATTGCTAGTGTTAAATATTTTTATATATTAACAAATCTAAAAATAAAACCGTATTAGCGAATAGTTATTAAAAAATGCATTTTGGATTATATGATCATTTTAAAAGTTAGTAATTTAAAAACAAGCATAAATATACATAAAAAAATGCGTTTATTTAATTAATAAAATTAAAAATAATAATAACAAATTTTAAGAAGACATAATTTTGGGTATTTTTATACATTCATTTATGTTATTAAAATACAGGTGAACGGTGTTTTTGTGTGTGTATCATTGTTTTTGTGCAAGATTACGAAAAGTATATGAAAAATAATATAATAAATAATAAATTAATTCTAAAACATATAGAATTTATAGAAAAGTGTTAAAAAATTATTTTAAATCGAATTATAGAAAACTTCCTACCATGTTAATGGAGGAAAGAGTTTCAGCAATGCATAACGCGTCTATCTCTGGATACTATAATCGTCCTGATCCCCTAACGATGATGGGAAGCCTGACACCACAGACCTATATGGCACCTGTATCTGCCCACTCAAATCACCATGGCGGCGGTGGAACAGGAGGCGCTGGTGGTAACGGCAATGGTGGTATTTTATCACCAAATATAGGCATACTAAATAGTTTGCATCAACAGCACCAACAACAACAACAACAACAACAACAACAGCAAGAACATCAACAGCAACAGCAGCAGCAACAACAACAACAACAGCAACAACAACAGCAACAACAACAACAACAACAACATCAATCACAAGTAAACGCACACCTTATAACATCATCAACTGGTGGATCATCACTAACTAATATTGTCAATAATAACCATATTAATTCTCATAATATGAATAATCATCATTCCCATAATAATAATAACAATACCACCACCGTAAATAAAAATTTAGATGCACTTCGTGTTAAGAGACCAATGAATGCATTTATGGTATGGTCACGTGGCCAACGTAGAAAAATGGCTGCAGAAAATCCGAAAATGCATAATTCGGAAATCTCAAAACGTTTGGGCGCCCAATGGAAGGAGCTCACAGAAACCCAAAAACGTCCATTTATCGACGAAGCAAAACGTTTAAGGGCTGTTCATATGAAAGAACATCCCGACTATAAATATCGCCCCCGTCGTAAAACCAAAACGTTGACCAATAAAAATAAAGATAAGTATCAAATGCCAACGCTATTGCCACCGAATGACGGACGAAACCATCACCATGCTCACCATCATACACATGGCAATCACGCCGTTCATCCAACGGGAATATCAGTAGCCCATCAAGCAGCAGCATTTGCCGCTAGAGAGGTATATTTATCTAATAACTATATGTCAAATGGATATTTGATGCCAGATGCGACATACAATTCGCAACATGGAACCTCAAGTTATATGCCTAGTTATCGGTATGATGTGGGACAAATGCAAGCTGCTGCTAATAGCGCTTATTTGTCTGGGACAAATAATTATAATAATGTATACAGTGGTAGTGCAGTTAGTGGTGTTGGTGGTGCTGGGGCGGGTAGTGTTGTTAGCAGTAGCGCGAATACTGCCGGTAATACTGCTGTTACAGCTAACGGCATATCTGGTGGTCAAACATCACCGTATAATACAATGCAACAATCTAATTCACCATACAACAATAGTAATAACCAACTGTCGCAACATCCCCAACCAGGATCACCATATAATGGTGTAATGCCTGCTTCGCAATCATCGTGCCAAAGTAATAGTCCCAGTGGATCTAGCATAAAATCCGAAGCTATTTCCCCAGATCCCGCATTAATGACACAGCATCATCATCAACAACAACAACAAACATCGCATCCTCATCATTCACAACCACAGCCACAACAACACCAACAGCAGCAACAACAGATTCAAGCAGATTTGCGATCAAATGGTACATCATCAACATCACCCACATCATCGTTAAATGGAAGCAGTGCTAGTGTAGGCATAGGTTTAGCAACATCATCAACACCAACCACAAATCCCTCAATAACTACGATTAATAATAATAATATTAAACGTGAATATGCAAATAGTTCCAGTTTAGGTACAGGCGTTGCCAATGGTCACGAAATTAACCATTTAATTAACACATATCAAACAGATAATATGTCAGCCGTAGCATCACAAAATCAAGAACATCATCATCGCCATCTGATGCATTATCAAAATAGTATTTCACCCGAATTGCAACATACGCATCATCAGCTGCAGCAACAACAACAACATCAACAGCAACAGCAGCTCCAACAACAACAACAGCAACAACAACAACTACAACATCAACAACAACAACAACTGCATCATCAACATTTAAGTATGGGTCCACTACGTCATATGTGAGATTCTGTTTCACTGCTGTCAACATATCATCAACAACAGCAACAACATCTACAGCAATTACGACGTAGTAATAATAATAATAATAATAATAATAATCGTTTTCATTCGCCACCTCATTACAATCCACATTCACAATCAACCATAATGAATTCTTATAATTATGGTAATTTCAAAAACATTGGTTTTGATTCAACAATAATCAATGATGGTGGCGGTTTGCTTCATCCCATTGATAATAGTAATTGTAGTAGTGTTGATGGTGGTCATATTGTTGGCACCGCAATTATTGGTGATATAAATAGTTTAATTGGCAGCAGTGGTAGTAATTGCAGTAACAGCAACAGCAGCAGTAGTAGTTTATTTAATATTAACAGTGGTGCAATTATAAATAATTACACTGGGGGTTGTATAAATGCCAGTGGATTATTGGACATATCAATTTTATAATTTCTTGTCTAAATTAAAATAATAATATATCATGTATATATTTATAAATTCGTCATCGTTTGTTGGAAACAAACAATTACCGCATATAGGAAATCTGGAAAATATGGTGAAGTTTGTGAAAAATTTCAAAAATAATTTTGATTTTGAATATCTAAAATAAAAGTATTTTTATGTGAAATGTTTACAATATTAAAGTGGATCAATTTTTTTTTCTTTTTCGATTATGTTCAAAAAGGTATATTTATTTGAAATACATAATATTCATATTGAATTAAAATAAATAATAATAAAAATGTGAATTACGACGATTATTTTAAAGATTTCACAAATCGTGAATTATACGACAATGGATTATGCAATTTATGAATTTGCTATCTTTTTGTTTATTTAATTTACAAAATAAAATAATTAAGGTAACAAACATTATTGAATTCATTTTTTGTTTATTGCTTTATCATAATTATTAAAAGATGTGTGTATAATAATGAATTTATCGAAAAGAAAACCAATAAAAGCCATAGAAAGTATCATTTTTCTTATTATTTTTTTTTTTTGAATAGATTTTTTCAATGAATTCATTTATACATACCGCATTCGTTTATTATCGATCGAAAATATGTTTTCATTATTTGAATAGAAATCATCTCAATTTTATGTTCAGAATTCAACGGATTTATATATATATATATATATATATATATGAGTTTTCGTATATAACATCATAATAAATACATAATCAATATATAGTTACGGATATTATATATTTGATTTTCGTTCGCATTATACTTATATTATTTAAATATATATAGTTTCTATTATTATATTGGTATTTGAATTTTTTCCTGAATAATTGCTAAAAATTTATTTGAATTTCTTTTAACTTGAAAGTTATTTTATTTGAATAAAATATATGCCTTATCAAATAGATGAATCGACATTTTGAAATCTAATATGGATTTCGTAAAAAAAAGATTTACTACTTATAATATTTAAATATAATTTTATGGCATTTCAAAATGGGGAAAAAATCAAATCGATTATAAATCCATCAAAATTGTTATTGTTTAATATGTGTTCATATATATGAAATGATGATTTAAGATTCGCCGGGAAATCCACTTCTAATATTAAAAGAATTAAAAGTAAAATCTAATGTTTATGCGAGGGCACATTTGAAATGTTAATTGAATAATTGTATGTATAGTTTATTGTAGAAATATCTTAATTTGGCATTCCTGTGATCCAAATAAATCCAAAAATGAACGTGTTATTGCTAACTTATTGTTGGTAAAATGTTTATTAATAATTTTATCACAATAAGTTTAAATTAATAGTTTTTGCCAGGCAAAAAACCGTATATACATCAACAAGTATAGTAAACATATAGTCCCTACTCCAAGGTGTTGAACGCAAATTGGTAGTCAACACAAATAGTTCATTGGATTTCATCACTAAATAAATACTCTATTATTTTTCGGGTGAAATCTGGAATTTTTTATATTTACCAAACTTGCGTATTTTGAAAATCTATATATACTATATATGGAAAATTTCCTTCGTATAATTATCAATATATATGAAAAATAAAAATGATTTATTGTGTTTATTAAAAACACGACCTCAAAAATAAAATTCAGAAAATTCATATTAAAATTTCTTAATTTAAAATTGATGTTAAGGATAATTAATCTATTCAAATGTTTAAGTCGGATATATTTGCACACAAAAAAAAAAGAAGCAGAATCTATAAATATATCAATATCTATAAATATTAGATCACTGAAAAATCATTTAAAGAACAAACAAAAACACAAAAAAAAAAAATTAAAAAAATCTTTTAAATTATTAAAATTAAGAACAAATTAAAATTGTGAATTATATAGATATACTTATTTTTCTTTAATTTTAAGAATAATAAGCAAAAAAATACGTCAATTTTTGACACAAGCAATATATTTAAATACAATATAATTAATAAAAATATTTTGGTTTTCTATTTGGTCTAATCGCGATTATCATATACGTTAATTGTTGTTGAGTTTATTGGCTATTAAAGAATGTAACCGGAAATTATATCGGTTGATGTATATTGATATAAAAATTTAAATTCGTTCGGTTTTAAATTGAGTAGTATAAAAAAATTGATATGAAATTAATTTGATTAGTGATTTAATCAATCATTATTATTTTATATGTATTTTTTATAATGTATTTACTTAATTTTATTTTAGTGTATACTCTCCATAAAAAAAAAAAAAAAAAAAAAAAAAAATTTATCATTAAAAAAATTATTATAATATTAGTGTTCTTGTTTTTTTTTTGATTGGTACTTTTTATATAATTATTATTTACATTTAGTTTTTGTAAAGTGAAATACAAATTATGTAAATAATTCAAAAATTAAAAAATAAAAACAATTGAAATATTTTACTTTATTTGTTAACTTTATTTGTAAATATACTTTCTTTTAGTTATTACTGGATTTTCTTTATTACTATTATTTTTATTATTTTAAAAAATAAAAACTCAGAATTGTGTATATATATTTAAAAAAAAAAACAATTAATCTTTAAATTTAATAAGAATTTGTATATATTTTATTACAAAAAAAAAAAAAAAAAACATCTATTCATACACATATAGTTAAAGTAAATAAAAGTTTATATAATATTTAAAAAAAACAACACATTTGTCTATATTTACGTAATTTTAATAAGATAAAATGATATTTTGAATATGAAAAAATTTACATAAAAATTAATTATAATGATTTTTAAATTGTTATTCGTTTATATTGAGGTATATATAGTTATATAATGTAATAATATAATATAGGGAAAAACAAACACAAAAATTAGACATATAAGTTTTGATAAACGAAGAAGAGAAAACAAAAAAAAAGTAATATAAAATAAAACCACCCAATTTTTTTTTTATTACACACAAAAATCATTAATGTAATATAAAAATTATAGAAATAAATAAAAATCTAAAATCATGGTAAATAAAAATCTTTCTCCATTTTCTATGCATAACAAAAGTATAATAAAAAATTTCTAAATCAATGTCCCAATGTTCTATATAAGAGCAAATAATATAAAAATCACTAACTTTTATACAAAAAAAAAAAAAATACAAAAACAATCATTATTAAATTAATAAATGTATTAATTTGCCTGGGAAGACACACCTGACATGTATTAGAAAAAAAAAAAAAAAACGGGAAAATAATAATAAATATATATTAATAATAATAATAATAAAATACAAAATTCCCTACCGACAAAATCCCATAATAACACTCAATCCTCCTTCCACTTCCACCGCCCAAAAAAAAAAAAACAAAAACAAAATTAATTAAATTAATTAATTTTATGAACATACATAATATAATATAATATAAGATAAATATAAACATATATTGTAATTAAAATAAGATAATTTGTACAATAAATTAATTTGATATAATTTTTATCGTGTAATAATCATATATAAATAAATAAATACACTATAATATAATTCAAATTAGATTTATAATAAAAAAAAAAACCTTTTTTTTTTTTTATATTTTCTTTTTATTTTTGTATTAATAGTGTATATATTATTATTATTATTTTTATTATTATTATTAATATAAATATCTTTAATATTATTATTATCAATAATATTATTGATATTAAAATATGTACTATATAGAAATAAGTATTTTGAATTTGAAATTTATAAAATTATGAAAAAATAACAATTAAAAATACAAATTAATTTGTCAGATTAAAAAAAAAAAATGTTTTTGGTTTTTATTTATTTTATTTTGTTATTATACATTCTTTATATAAAATGATGTTGAATTACTGCCTTAATTTACAAATGAATATTACCATTTAAACATTTTAAAAACACTTCATTCATGCAATAACACAAATTCCATGTTAAATATATACCCTAAAGAAAAAATATAAGAAATGTGAATTTATTTATTTAAAAAGAAAATTATAATAAAATATATAACACTTCAAGAATCAATTTCATGTAAATTTAAACAAAATAATATGGGCATCCTTAAATATTAATAATTTTTTTCTTTATTAAAACTATGATTAACTATATTTTTTAATTAATCTAACGATATCCCACTGAATTTATCGCATTTCTAATAAAATGTTTTCTTATAATATTCCATCAATAAAATTAATATCTTCTATTGGTAAATTAAATTTTTCTTCAAACCGTACGTATTTTGAATTTCCTTCTAATAAAAGTTTTTGCATACTAAATGTTTACTATAAAATGCATATGCCAAATTAATATTCGTTTTGCGTTGCCTCGTTGGTAAAAAACATTAAATTTGTATACACCAAAAACGTTGGATCAAAAACAAAAAAAAATATCATATTTTACTGAATATATGCGGGTGGTGCAGTTTGGCGGCATAAATATTGTGATATATATATATATATATATATTTTTAACACATATATATGATAAATATATTAAACTATGGCAAAAATGACAAAGTAAGTATTTATGAGACATTTGAATAAGTATATCATTTTCATTTTTATTAATTAAATTAAATTTGTTTTTTTTTTTTTTATTTTGGAAATATAATTCCTTCCTTTATGTAACCATAATTTTAATCTTAATTTATTGGATTTTAAATATACATTTTATGCAAATATATACCACATTTTTAAATTTTAAATATACCATATATGACAAAATTTAATAAATTATATATTTATTTATAATATAATTTAACAGCAACGACAGGACAGAACAGCAAATATATTATTGTTACAATATATATACACAGTAGTTCAAAAAAATATAACATTTAATATCATACTTTTTTTTTTTTTAAGGAATATGTTGAGGTTTTTAATAATAATAATAATAAGTTAAAGAGTTAAAAATAATGTTATATTTTTTTGGATTTCTTTCTTTCTTATATTGTGGTGTATTTTTTTTTTATAGCTATCATATATATATATTTATATGCATATATGATATGTATTTAGTATATAGTTTATACCATTGTTATATTATATATAGTGTACACAACACACAGAGTAAATTTGTTCCTACACGCTATTACAATTAACTTTTTCCTTTTTATTTTTTCATATTATAATATTTTTTTAGTTTAAATATTATATGGAAAAGTACCGTGCGCACACCGCAACATATGTTGAAGGATTTAAATTTTGTTTTTATTTCTTGTTTCTGTTCTTCATCAAATGTAATATAGTTATACAATGATGAACGAGTTGAAAGTTTTTTCTTTATATCATTTTATATTCCATCATCCAATAATTTATATTATTAAATATTTAGTTATACATTTTTCTATGTATATGCAAAGAATTATTATAATCCTTTTGTTAATTAATATACAGATATTAATTATATTTTATTGGTTTGATCAATACAATTCAAAAAATTCGTGATAGTATATATTGAAGTGATTTCATTATCCATATTTTTTTTTAAACAAAATTTCAAATATATTGCTGTTAATACTGTAAGAAGAAAGAAGCTGTTATACTGTAAGAAATATTTATATACTGTTTTGTGTTAATATATAAGGAAATAACGAATCTATAAATTTGAACATCAAAACGGCACACATAACATAGAAATGGTCTCATTAAAAGGAACAATTCATCGATTTTATGTTTGGGATTTTATAAATTGATTCTGTCACAATGGGGTGTACATTATGCTTAATGTCACCGATATATATATATAAAGAATACATTGCATACAGCAATATATTGTTATATATATATTGAAGCGTATAATTTTTAGTACAATGGTATGGAAGCTGTATTTTATATAACATTCATTTTTAGAATAACATTTTAAAAAATAATAAGATAACTATAGCATGCAACCAATAAAATTAAAAGCAATAATATGTTCGTTCCATTTAAACATTTTTAATTTCTTTCTGTATAGGTGTTCGTTTATATAAAGGTAAGTTATTCAAACTTACATTTTTTAAATAACATATATATATTTATTTAAGAATTTCTTTTCAAAAAATGTGATTTTTCTTTTTAAATAAAAACGTGAAACGTGAATTAATTAATACCTATTCTATGCTTTCTAATGTCCAAAATTTCATTTTATTTAACATTTATTATACCTTCATCAATTATAAGAATTTTTGTTTAGAATTTTGAAATTCTTTTTCTTTTTATTTCACCGATAAAAATATAATCCGTAGTGTGATTAGATAGGTGCAAAATTATATATTTTCCAAGAAATAAAGTATATATATATCTTACAAGAAATTATTACAAGCAATAAAAAAAGATAACCGAAATGGGCTATTTGCGATCAACAAAATATAGCGTTCATTATTATATAGAAATAGAAATAGAAAACATAAAAAAAAAAAATCGAACAAACTCTTTCTTCCTTCTGTTTCGGTTTAAAAATAAAACACTATAAATATATTCAATAAAATAAATAAAAAAAAAAAAAACAACACAAATAATGAGTTATTAAATAAATAAGGTATACAAAAAAAAAATTCATATATTTATAAACAAATAAACATGACATTAAAATTTTTTAATTATTTATAAATAACACATTAAAAATAACTTTTTTTTTTAATATTTTTTTTTATTTTTATGTACACAAAATAGTTTTTTGTTATGTAAAATTAATATTTAATCAGATCATTTTCGTCAATTAGCATTTAGATTTGCGTAATAATAAAAAACCAAATGGCTATATAAAAAATTATTAATTCTTCGCTTTTTAATAATGTTTGTTTATACAAATGCTATTGTTTGTCATACGTATAGCAGTAAAAATATATAATTGTATTTCATCTACGGAAAGGCTAATATATAGAATATTTAAAATCGATTCTACAAATAATTACATATTAATATATTCTTCATATTCAAAGATATAACAAAGGAATGCATATACAAAATACATGTACCCCGGACTATTGCTAGAGCGTTCATAATTGTAAATTCGTTTGTGCAGTATTTATAAATACATATAAAATGAAATAAATATATAATAAGAATACAATAAATAAAAAATAAAGTCGTAAAAATGTAATATCTAAACTAAAGATACATTTTTACGGGCGCTAAATCGACTCCGCCGTAGTAACGATCAAAAGAAAAAGAAAAAAAAAATATATAGTTACTATTATATCTATATATACACCTTAAAAAGGCGATTTTTGAATTTCAAACAGAATTCCAAAAAAATTGTATATATTATATGAAATAAAATACCTGCAATTGCACCCCTAAACTCCTACAACTAACAGCATTTCCTTAAAGTAATTTTGAGGATATGTTAGGCATTAAGTTTATCATCAATTGAATTCTTATAAAAATATTTTAACAATATAACAATTTGGTGTTACAGTAACATATTTTTGTTAATTCCAAATCATTCGTTGTTTATTGAATTTATTTATAATTTAGTGAGATTGGAAAACATCTCACCCTATCAAAAACCATTGTTCCACTGGTCATCAAACGTTCAGATCCAAAATGTCGCCTAAATACTCAGGTTTATAAGAGCGGAAAAAGAGTTTGAAAATGCCGAAAAAAAAAAACGAATGTAAATACTTAAAACAGTGTTAGCCAACCAAGCGAAAATACCCAACATTTCATTTAAGGATCAAAAACAAAACATGTGTGTCAAAGCATTTTGTATATGTGTTTGTTTAAATAAATAAAAGAAATAAGAGATATATATATTTATATTTATAAATAATGTATTTATATTTTTTTTTTTTTTTTTTTTGCAAAGTTTGTCAAACAAAAAACATTTCTTTTGTTCCGTGCAATGCAATACGCATAAATTAGTAATTTTGTTCGAATATTTCTTCTTTCTATAATTAGGATTTCTTCCTTTTTAAACTGTATATTTAAATAGAATAAAAAGACCAAATATTCAGATATACATGTGCATGAATAAAATAAATATTAAGTCATGACGATATTTTTATAAACTCCGATGTAGTGTACATACACATACATTAAATATTATATATATATATAAAAGAAATAAACATTTTTAAAATCGTAATGTATTTAAACAAAAAAAGGTTCAATGTTGAAAAAAATCAGCACATCATAACAATATAGCACCTTTTTAACGATGAAATGCTAACAATATATAAATGTATATAGAGAATTACATATCGAAAATATGTACAAAATGAAAAATGGATAAATTTACATATGTTTTGTGACCCAAGTCGAATTCAAAAATAAAAAAAATAAAATTCTTGATTTGTTTTTGAATGAAAGACATGAAAGACATGAAAAATAATACCAAATTATTTTCAGAATAAAACTAGGACTAGGCTGTTAATAAATTTATTTTTGGATGACATTGGTGTAATGTAAAGTATGCTAAATAGTTGTATAGCTACAAATTGTGCAAATCCTTCGGGCATTTTTTTTCCAGATTCCACAGAATTCAAAATTTTTTCCGCTTTTGTCACGAATCATTTTTTAACATATATGCACCTTCTTCGCCGTTCAACACTATTGAAATGCCGAAACACACGTCTATACCTGCGTAATAAATATTTATAAAAAAATTAAAAATTTAAACAGCATACAATGACGATAATAAAAAAATTAAAAAAAATCTCACTATGGTATATATAAACTTGATACAGTACATATAAGATGATGTGTACAATGTACATTATACCAAAAACAGATAATTTGTTGTAACACATTTGTTTTCGATGTTGTTTTTTTTTTGTTAATTTCATTTTTTTTTATTTTGTTTTTGTTTTAATGATATTTTTTATATTAATCGGTCTGTGTTTGTATATACTACATATACGTTTGAATGTTTGAGGTGTTGTATAATTACTATTTAAAATATCGATTCGATTAATTTTTTACGTTATTTATTTTATTTTATAATTTTTTTTTCCATTTAATATTATTATTATTTTGTTTTTTCTTTTTTGGATAATATTTGTGTGTGGTTCAATTTTTTTTTTTTTTTTGTAATATTATTGTTTAAAAATACCATTAACATGACACGATCTTATAATGATGATGCATATATTGATTATACAATGTGCGTACATATAATTTAATTTATTATATACAGATATATATATATAGTATGTATAGGTGTCATTTATATACGTATAAATATTTGATAATTAATATTTATCCGTTTGTGTTTGACTTTTAAATATATTTTTTCTATATATATCTCAAATATAAATCAAACAAAATAAAAATAAAAAAAAAATAAATTTTTCGCTATACAACCAACAATCTGGTTTTAGCGTCCAACAACAGCCTTCTGTTATTAGTTACTTAATTTGTGGCTTTTACGGTGTCGGTAATTAGCCGTACGACCAACCGCAAGCGGAATATACAACTCTGTGTTAAAATTCAGATTCGAAAAATAACCGAAAACACAAAACATATTTTATGCATTCAGTAGGATTCGAACCCACGACCCCAAAATTTCGTTAGAATTTTTAGGTTGGCATTTTTAACATTTACACCACAATCTATACAAATACGATTGTCCACAATGCAACAATATAAATGATCAATAATGGGATTATCATGAAAACGATAAAGTTACCATATCGATATATATATATTAGAAGAATAATATAAGTTGTCGCCTATTTTCAATCGCAGGTATAAAAATTAAATATATTGTTAAAAGGACAAAAAATCATTTTGTATGGTCATATATATGCCACCCATATACCCTTAAAAAAAAATTAAATAACTGGTTTGACCTTTTCCATTTGTGAAAGGAACGGAAATCAATACCAATACCAATTAACATAAATATATTCAATATGCGGTATAATTTTAAATTATCTTTTAAATTATATTATCTATATTTGAATTTGTGATTTGTGATAAATATCGTAAAATTATTAAATGTTTTGCACACCATTTAATATATGTTTAGATAGTATAAAATATATATATATATGTATATATAATATACATAAATATATTTGCTCTAGCTTGCTATATAATATGTTAAGTGCTTGCCACACGCAACGAAAACGAACGATTTTGGGTAAAACCAAATTTATTATTTTTGAAATTTTGAATAATACAAAATCAAAATTTACAAAATTATTTAATGATTATAGATTATATTAGAATTTCTTAATTTGAATATGAAAACTTTTAATATTTATAGTTCGAATTGCTAGACATTTAAATATCGCGTATAGAAATAGAAAATAAATAAAAAAAATAAATTATATATTTAAAAATATATAAAATAAATAATGTTGAAAGGCGATATAAAGTAATGTATATACAACATATGAAATTCCGATAGTATATCGTCAATGTTGTATCCCAATATCTCAGACAACATATTGTAATATATATTGACTTTTTTTTAAGAGTAATGTAATTTTTAAAAGGGATTTTATGAAAAAACCGTATGATCGTATTCGAATGATGCCACATCATAACACATATATAGTATATATTTTAACGTTTAGATAAAAAAAAAAAACAAATAAATGATAATAATAATAATAATTTTTTTACAAATTCACAATGTTCCCCGTTTCTGTGAACTTGCACCAGACGACCATATAGAGATGTATGCGACAATATAAATGTATACATACGTTTTCATATATACATTTATGGTATATATATAATGTATATATTATATTCAATTTATTCAAACTAAATCGTACTAAAAGAAAATATTATTTTTATATACACAATTACCCAATAAAATAATTAATTTAGACATTCATATAAACGGAACATTTAACATTAATATATTATATTATTGAGTCATTATCCAATTAGTTTTGATTTTCTTATTTGCATGCATATATAAATTCATATCTATATATATATATAAATTAAGAGATAAAAATATATATTCTTACTTATGCTTTTTTGCATATTTGTACGTATATATAGAGCAAAAATTAAAATTAACGTAATAATTGTTTAAAAATAAAAATAAAATATTAAATTATTATTTTGTAGTTATTGTTTTAATTATATATATATATATGCGCAGTGCAATATATAAAAGATAAACAAATGATTTTTTGTCGTAAATTATTATTACTTTAATTTATTTAATAATATAAGAAATTATAATATATGTATTCAAATGGAAATGGAGATTTGATTGTTTTTACGTTTTTTGTGCGATTATAATCATATATAGTTTCAAAATAAAAAACCTATTTAAGAATAACAATCCATCCTTATGTAATATTTTTATATGTATATGTATTAATAAATATCCACCTCCGCAAAGAATAGTTGAAGATACAATTGATTTTTTTAAGGGTTTTCCTTTCATTTAACATCCGATAATTTTCCATATTATAAAATTATCTATATAAAAATGATGTTCGATTACATTTCTACATGAATGTATATATACTAATTTTAAATTGCAAAATAAAGATATTATTTTGCAAAAAATATCGATGTGCTGCTGATGTTTGAATTACTCTGTGGTAAAAATATGTTCAATGAACCACAATTAATATATATATATATATTACAAAATTATGTAAAGTTTTATATATTCAATATACTAAATTTACTGTATATAGATGAACTATTATATAAAAAGAAATAAAATAAATTAATTGAAATAAATTTGTAAATGTATATACGCAGATGATATATGCTATATATGCATATGTGCGGATTTTTAACGTTTATTGTTTTCTTTTTATTAAATTTTTTTTTTTTTTCATTTTGGTTTAATTGACATTTCAATGAATTAAAATAAAAATCATTTAGGGTGCGGTTAAAATACCATTTAATGTAAAGAAAGAGAAAAAAAAACCAAATTATTCATTAAATTTAAATTCAACATATATTAAAATATAAATTTTATGGATATGCGAGTATTAATTTGCACATCCATCACATTTTTTTAATCAAGTTTAATAATAAAATAAGAAGAAGTTAATGCACGTGATTATTAAAATATATATGGGTTTTATATGGATATGTGCTATGAGTCCCCATTTGGTAAATTTCCTTTAAAATTTATTTATAAAATTAAGCAATCACATTCAAGGTAATTCAAAAGTATATCTGATGAACATTATCGTGTATCTTTCGAGACTTGTATATTCTTGTACATTTGTTAATATAATCTTCGGAATGTTAAAGCATGAAACGAAATAACTTTTCATACTATTATACTAACATTTTTCAAATAGTAATAATTGCTGACGTTTCAATATATACAATCAATTAGTTCTGTATATAATAATTTTAGTTATTTGTTGATCTTAAAGAATTTATCGTCCAGTTTTCCATGAATCAAGAATTGTATTCATTACAATAAAACATGTTATTTGAACAAAAACCACCCCCAATTAACAAATTAGATGTTCTATTGCATGTATACATTCGATATACCAATAATTATAAATAGTGTAACACGTATTTATATATAAATAATGACTTAAATAAGTGACAGTTATAAAACTTTTATATTATATAGACTGACTGTCGTATATTATATATTTTGATGAATATATGCGTAATGTATATTAACAAAACCAAAAAAAAAAAAAAAACTGGTAGCAAAATGTATAAGTAAATATATTTTTTTTATTTACATCCATAATAACCCTTACACAATTTTTGTTTGTTAAATAAATACATATATGTAAGTAGGTACATATTAATTTATTTGTCAAATCAAGGGTTATGCATTTTTGCTTTGTTTGTTCATCTCCATTATTATTATTATTATTTACCATTTTTTTTATAATTTAATTGTGATTTGTAGAATTTGTAAAATCTATTTATATATATTGAAATGTATATATATTCCCTGAATATTAAAATAATATTATTATATTTATAAATTAATTTGATTTTGATTAGTGTTTATTTTTTAAAATTTATTTGAGAGCATGCATAACGTTTACCATATTGGATATGGTATAATAAAATTTGTACATATACTTAATATGCGTAAAATAAACAGAGAAAAATGTGCAGTGACAAATTAATATAATATATTAAAATAAAAGGATTTTCGCACCGTATTAAATCAAAATGTATATCTGTGGGTGGGTAAATAAAGTTATTATACAAATTTGGAATATTTGTTTTTAATATAAATACATTGACCGTATACAAGTGTTAATACACAACACTATGAGTTATAGATATAATGGTTATTTTTAATTAAAATACTCACACAAAATATATTCAATTTCATTAATGAAATACAATTAATTATTATAATTATTTTGCCATAATTTAGAATCGGTTTTTTTTTTGTTTTCTTTCATTTTTATATATACGCAATATAATCTATGGTCAATGGATTTGAAAATGTATAATATTGCTGTTTTTGAATATGGAATTTTTATGTTCAAATTGAAAAAAATGTGAGTGTTGTTATTGAATGACTAAATAATTCATTGCAACTTTTTCCCATATAATTATATGTTTACGACAGCAGAAAAAAAGTTGAAAATTAAAAATGTAATATCCTCAATTGCACCAAATTTGATATCTATTTTTAAAAAAAAACAGTATAATTTTGAACGAAATTGAAAAGCAAAACGAAATGAATTGTCTGAATAAGTTACGTCACAAGAAGACAATCACTTTTTCTATCGGATACCACTACGGATATAATAAATTCACTATTCATTTAATTTATTCATTTCGTCATCGATAACACACATATTAAATTTTATTTATACACGCAGTTTGTGAAACCAAATTTGAACAGCTATAAAGCAAAAAAAAATCTTTTAATATTTTATTTATATTTATTTTTTAATTAATTGATAACCAAAAATGTATACACATAAAGATATTTTAATTCAAATATAAATTTAAATAAATCAGAGGTGATATATTAAGACAAAATCAATTTATCAATATATAGATGTATTAAATTAACTATATATATATATAAGATTTACAGGATTTTGAAAAAAAAAAAAAATATGAATAAATAAAAATTGAAAAAAAAATAAAAATAAAATATATTATATAATCCCATTAAATTAAACCGTATATGTTTACAGTATAAAAATAAATTAATTTCTTAATTTTGTTGTTTTAATATAATAAATCATATAAAAAATCAACCAAAACAAAAAATTAATTCGTATGTATTTATAGAATTTTGTAAATTTATATAATTTAACTGGTTATGAAATGATATACTAATTTTATTTTTAAATACTTGGTTTGAATTTGAATTTTATTAAATATGTGCTAAAATTGTTTTCATTTATTTTTCTAATAATACATCCGAAATGAAATGAATAAACTAAATGGTTTAAAATTTTGTTTACTTATTATCATTGCGAATATATGTTGAGCTACTTATTGTCAATATAATTATTTTTTTTCCTTGCACATATATAAATTTCTTCTGAGATAACAGGATTGGAACAATTACGTTTGTAAATTGAATATATATCAATATTATTCAAGAAATACGAATGCGGTTCATTCCTTATCCTGTTCTTACAATAATTTTTTTTTGTCAAATATGGAAAAATATTCATTCGGTTTTAATCAACCAAAAATAAGTACATATGTACACAAAAATTGTTTGTTTGTTTATTTATTAATATTCCTTCGGTAGCTTAGACCATATGGAAATTATAGTTCTGGCTCTGTATGTGATACAAATCCTATCAAAGTAGGATTCGAACTCACGACTTTAGAAATTTGTCAGATTTCTTCAGTAAATGCACGATAACCACTTGTGCCACAGAGTGAACTCAAAAATTGTAAATAAGCAAAAATTTGCTCAGATCGTTTCTAAAAAACAAAAGAACAGTTAATCTTAATATATATATACATATATAACGACTTTATAATAAGAAAATTATGCAAAATTAAATTATCTCTATATATGGTATATATGTATATGAAAAATGAAATATATAATTCATTAATCACATATATAATAATATAAAATATGATGAATGAACAAAATTAACACTTGACGATAATCATTCAAAATGAAGTAAAATGAAAAATATTAAAAATATTTCAACCGTGAAAAATTATATATTATATAGAAATGGACGAACGCATATATATATATATGAAGACAACTCAATCTTCACTTTATATTATCATATATATATATATATATATTACCGCACCACAACAATTAATTACATAACGCAATTATATGTGAGTGAATGAAAGTATATTATAATAACTTTGTATATAGAATAAGTATATACAATTAATAAAAAAAAATAATTAATTTATCATATTATTAATATGATTTTAATATTATATTAAAGAATATTTCCACTTTTAAAATAAACAGAATTTTTTTTTATAAAATATTCTTAAATATGATATCCATATTAAGATTTTTCAGTGAAAAACAAATTTACAGCCAAATGTTAATGTAAAGGTAATGTTTTTCTATCTATATATATATATACATTTCTTATTTGAATGGTGTGATAGTAATCATTAATATTTAATTACATATATATATAGAATTGCAAGCAGCGTAAAAATAGGTTTGGCCATATAAATGAAACCAAGTGGAACGTCTTCTAACTGGTTCTTATATATATGGTTTTTTTTTATTTTTAACAATAAGATTTAATTTTTAAATAAATAGTATTTATATACTTTTTATTTGTTTAGAAATATTATGTAAATCTATATATATATCATATATAAATTATATAGGGTTTCCAGTTTCATATCAATAAGTTATTGCTGTTTTTTTCGTAAAAAATTAATACTTTATTTTCAAACAAATTAGTAAAAACTATGCCATTGAAAGTACCAGTATATAAATTCGTTTATATAATTCACCCCATTTTTTTCTTTGTTTTTGAATCATAAATAGTTTTAAATGTTTTAGCACTATGTGTTGTGCGAAGACGATATATTATCTATATATTGTTGTATATAGCTCTTCATTAAATGATTATTATTTATGATTAATGAATTATTATTATTATTATTGTGCGAATAAATTTGATTTGTTTATGTGAATTGGGTGAAAACAATTTAAAAACTCCTTTGAAAGAATCACAACCAGTGAAATTTTTTGTTGTATAAGAAACCCGAAATCCCTGTATATAAGCAAAAAAAATATATATATATAACAAACATATTTCGATTTGGAGTTAATTTAAATATTTCGAGTTAATTTTAAAATAAAATAATTGTATTCATATATATATATTAATATATCTTCATTTGTCATTTCATTAAATTTAGATATACCTTTTTTCTCAATATACATATTAAAATACATACTTTTTTTTATGATAATGGTTTTCCAAGATATACCATATACCGTTTTTACTCCGCGCTTGATAAATGAAGTGCAAAGTGTTTAGAATATATTTATATTATAATTATTATTTTATTATATGAACGAGCGCATATAAATTATATAAAAAAAAATGTAAACGAGCTTAAAATAGTTATATATATATATATATATATATATATATATAGAATTAAAATAAATATAATCATCGCGCGAAGATAATGGTAAAAAATAAAAACGAATAGATGTAGTACAGCATAAACATACATAATGAAAATGATGAAGAAAACAAGAATTTACTTTAACGTATATTATATGAAATGTATATATATATATATATATACCTTCATGCTCGTTAAAATACCAAATAATCCAAAGCGATCATGATTTTCTAAATGGTTATATTTTTTACTTTTATATGTAAATTAATACACGCTATGATTATATATGTTTTTTTTTATTTATTCTTTCTACTATAAATATGAATTCGTATATATTATTTCAATTGTCTTTGCCTATTATATCATTTTTGATGATGATTATGAAGATAAATGTGATATATTATATCAGAACACAAGTTCTATATGAATCCAACAACTTTCATATATTCATTTATTTTATATATTGATGATTATTAATATATTTACAATTATATTTTAAAGTGGAATATCTTCCTGGAAAAAAATTAAAAGACACAATACATTTAATAATTATATTGTATCCATCCAAATATGATTAAAAAAATTTATCAATGATGGTAATTATATGATTTGTATATAGGCATAAGTATATCTATATATATTATAGAGATCCTTTGCCGCATGTCAATTTTTCAAATAAACACGCGTACATCAGCTGTTAATGTTTCCGTTAACATTTAAAAACCTATATACCGACTATATAAGGAATTTGTTGAGTATTCAATATGTTTCTGTGAAGAATATACCATATGCATAACTTTAATTATAAATGTGTTTTACACATAATATGCAGTTTAAAGAATATGTGCTTACGTATACAGAACGTGTATAATATTAGATTCAAGAAGTCCAAACTCTCGAAATTTTATTTTGATGAATCATTAATATGTTATTTAATACTCTATAAAAATTTAATTTTGTATAGTTTCCCTATCGATCGATATACAAAATCGATAATACTATATATTAATGTTGTATTTATATACCGATCGAAAAAAGCAAATTTTTATATTATCAACTAAATTATTTAAAAAACTATATAAACTCAAAATCTTGATAGCATAAGCACATGAGTTGAAAAAAAAAATTAATTTATAAATTCAAAAATTTTACCGAATATTTATAATGCAACCTTCAATTATTCACGCGTGGTCTACGTATGGTTTTACACATATAAGTATCTCTATATATATTGTTATTAAGATTACAATGCATATTTTCATCTTATTATAGGAAATAATTTCAATGAGATGTATATATATGTTAAATAAATATATAAACGTATATCTACGCAGTTGAATGATATATTTTCAATATAATTTTTAAAATGAATGTGTTAATGAACAATAATTTTTTTAATATATAATTACACCACTTATTAATTATTATTATTATTTTATATTAATTTAAGTATTATTTTAAACATTTTTAATTACGAATTTATAATTAAAACAACCAAATTGAAATATACTAAAAAATAATTATATATATATATGGATACATATACAAATTGAAATTGAACAAAAACGTGTTTGTTTTTAATTGAATATTTGCACATAAAAAATGTTTGGAGTAATTAATTTGTGGGAAGTAGAAGGAAAATTCTTGACCACAATTATTTTTATATTCGTATAATATCTCTCATCTCATATAAATCATAAAAAACTTATCCTATATCTATATATATAATATCATTTGATGATGTTGTGCGGATATTTGTTTGGCTACTAATATGCATGTTTATAGAGCTACATATAATTTAGATGTATTCTTAAAAGATTTTACATGTTTGAATAAAAATTTTTCAACCATAAATTTAACCATCATATACCACAATATTGTTTTTTTTATAAATTTGATACATACGCACGTATATACATTTTTATATACACTATACATATGTATGTATATACTTGAAATCATTACGAATCAGGTCGTGTAACTGATATTCTGTGACCCCGTCGTCGTCGTCGTCGTATAACTATTTATTTACTGCGTATTTATTTATATATATATACATCTATACAAAAATAATTTTACATTAATGGAAAAAAATTATTCATTCTGACATTTGAGATGTTGCCATAGGGAGATATGGATGATGAATGTTGGATACGCGTATATTAATATATAAAATTAAAATATGATATTCGAAAATAAAATGTATATAAATATATGGATGAGAAATTAAAACCATATAATTGTCTTGATATGTGTATAATTGTAAAATCTATTATGTAGAGTCAAGCAAAAATATTCAATAAAATTGCAAAATGAAAGAACACTTTCGCTATATATATATCAAAAATTCTGATACGTAAAAAATTCAGAATGTCTGGTAAGCCTGGTAAGGTGAGTCATCCACATGTCCCGTAAGGAAATTCAACTTTATTTAATGCATTATACCTTTCTTTTTTTATGTATATAATAATAATATATATTGAACAATTTTTCTAGACACTATGGCACTTTATTTAACAAATTTAATGCAACCTATAAGATTATATTTATATATACAATTGTTATATGAATAATCTTATCGCATTGTTATATTGTTTGTGAAATTGTGTGTGTTTTTACAAAAAAAAACAGGAACACAGACAGGAGGAGGTTTACAAGTATATAAAAAATAGATTGTAAGGTACTCCGAATTGTATTGATAAAATAATTTATCTTCATATATACACACAAAATATAAATATATGCTCTATTTGTTTACAAAGAAAAAAAAAGGTTCGTCGTCTATATTTATGTGTATATTTTAAGGCATAGAACTCTTTTGATTTTATTTTCTCATATATGTTTATTTTATATCATCATGTCATTTTCTAGTGTATATATATATGAATTTTTTTTCTTTTTGATTTGTTGTACTTGTCAATTTAAATTTAAATTTTTTCATATCGATAGTCTCGATAATACTCGTATGAGAAAATTTGAATACTGATTTATATATAGGAATTTTGGTTTTCATATTGATTGCACCATGAAAAACTGATAAAATATGAACTGGTGTCGTTCGTTAGTATAATGTTTATATTATAAAGTTGTATAATTTTCAAGACATTTAATTTAATTTTATGTAAAACAGATTTAAGTTCTATAATATGTATAGTTAATTGTTTATATTAGATTATATATTCGAATTGTATATAAACACATCAGTATATATTATTATAGAATAATTAAAATAAATATATACTTTTACTACGAAAATATACATAACGCACTTAGGTATGTAAATTTTTATCATTATAGAAGAGTTTACTTTATTATTATATACTGATTATAATATTTAAAAGTGCATCTATCTTTTTAAACATCTTATAAAGTGATGTTAATGTCAAAGAACACAGAAAAAAAAAGTTTATGTATCTATTTTTGAATTTTAAAAGAATTTAGTTTAAGAATTGATTCTTAATGATGTATATTTTAATTTTTTTTCTATTTTTTATTTGACAATTTTTAAAATACCATCATTGTAATGCAATGCATATATATATAATTGTTTATATCATGATATGAAATAAATTACTTTTAGATCACATCATACATATATGTAAATGAAAGACAAATTTCCCTTTATCGTGCATATGAGAAAATATTTATGATTATACTGTTTTTTCCCGTATAATAAAAATGCAAAAGACAAATATAAACATATATACATATATTGCTACCAAATATCCAAATAAATAAATATACAAAACCAATATTTATATATAAATACTTTCTCTGAAATAACTTCCTAAAAAAAAAGAAAAAAGTTGTGTTATTATTTCGCACCACCTCGATTTGTATAATTATCTAATTAACAAACTACATAATTTATTCATAAATAAACAAATTATATAACTATATATATTATATTACATACTTTTATTTATTCTAAATATATACCATATATGTATATACAAATTTCTAATTCATATTTTACCGAAATTATACAACAAAAAAATTAATAAATAATTTATCATATCACATTGTCACATTGCGTCGATACATAATATATTAAATTACATTGTTCTAAAACCATATATAAAAAATGTTTTCCATAAATTCTATAAATACCTATCACATTACAAACCGAATCTTCAAAATGTATACAGAAAATTAAACAGTGAACTTTTCGTTGTCACATACCGAAAAAAAAAGTAAATATTTAGTCATCTATATTGTATATATATATATATATATATATTTCGGAAAGACATATATATCATTTCAGAAATCATCTCATCACTATACCAAAAATAACAGAACACAAAAATGTGCATATTAAATGATATGCGATATACAAAATATCTATGTTAGGTATGGGTATGAAAAATTCTAAATAAATTACGGAAATCCTCAGTTTGTTCAAATATATATAAAAATATAAATATTTTCTGTAAATTATATATATGTGTATTCTATTTTGTGTGTGCGGTTGCATTTATTTATATATACATATTATTTACAACAGCATCAAACAAATAATATGTCAATATTTAATTGGTAAAATAAATATTCAAAACACATATATAACATATAACTATTTCTAGTTATATGTACATATAACTAGAAATAGGAGTATAAAAAATAAAAACAATATTGAATGAATTATAATATGTATATATTGATTTGGGTGTTGTTGATTTTTCACCATAAACACATATATTGTAATATATCATCATATACAGTTTATTTAACACCCTAACTTTAAGAAGTTTAAATAAAAAAAAAATTAAAAATGTTTATGTTCATCTTATTCATATATCTATACTATATTATATAGAGTTGTCGAGTCTATTATTATTATTTATATAGACATTTTTATTTTCTTTCCAGAAGTTTTAAAATTCAAAATATATACAGATAAATGCATGTATTCTTCAAAATATATTACAGATGCATAGAAATAATATATCTCTATGATATGATATGGCATATATATATAAGAAGTTGAATGAATATTAATATGTGAATGAATATTATTTTATACATATATAAATGATTATTGTGTTATTTTATGTTAATTTTATACATGCATTTTTATATTTAATTTTATAAAAACACATCATCAATAATATATTAAAATTAAAGAATATTATAAAAACAAAAAAAAAAAACTTTACTAAAAACAAAATATACTATAATTTTTTTTTCTTTTTGTTGGTTCAAAAACTGTTGATGTGGGGATATTAAATAAATATATGCAGTCTATAGATTTAGTGTATTTAATTTATAAAAAAAAAAAAAAGGAATAAATCATAATTCATGAATTTTTTAAATAAACAATAAGTTGCATGTTTTTTTTTTTCAATAATATAACTTTGTGTGGTAATATTTATATATAAATAATAAATATACTTATACATTCGATACGGTGATAAGGGTATTGTATAATATACTCGTACAGTATATATATAATAAACTCATTTCATTTGAAGAGCATATAAAGATAGAAATATATATTTTGTTAGAATTTGAAGTGTTTTTATTTGATTTTAATTTTTTTTTATTTATTTTAATTATATGAGATATATATGCGACGATAAGTCTATTATATTAAATGACGAGTAAACATATGTAATCTATTCATACGAATGATAAATAATCACTTATATATATGCGGTAGATAATTTGAGATTATTGAATCAATATATATTTTACTGAATTTTTACTATTAATATACTATATAAATAGAGATAATCATATAAATATAACTTTTATTTTTGTATATAAATAAGGTATCGATTTAAAAAATTTACATATCTATATTGGTATATATGTTTATAGCTAATTACTATTTCTTATAAAAAAATACCACATGTTCTTAAAATACCCATTTGAAATACCCATTTCCTTATATTTAAACGGGTGTTATATAAATAGTGTTGAAATCGCGGCATCGAAAACATTTTCTTTCTCTCTATGTTCTTTTATACATATGATTGGATGTAGGCATGCCAGATGATAATTTTAAATGTATTTAAAATTTATTCAAGTAATTAACTAAATACCTTGATTGATTAAATTGAAAATATTTTATTCAAAAATGTAAATAATATAAATATATTTGGGTATATATAAGAAAATATAATATGCTTCATATATGAAAAAGGATACGTGGAATATCTACTAAAAAAAATCATCAGTGTGACATATAACAAATGATATACAGTATATATTGGGTAAATGGTAAATAAATAATAAACTGAAATCTGACTCGAAAACAAATATAGCTATAAAACAAAGCACAGATATATATAATACATACTAACTAATTTTGTACATCAATATTTTGTTTTGTTTTTGGGTTTTTTTTTCTCTCGTTTGCAATACATTATTGAAATATTTTAAGGACGAACCGTTTTGTCACGTTGGTTGAGTGTTTTAATATAATATATGATGCGGTAAGTGTTTTATATAGACGTGCGTGTGGTAAATACACTCTAATAATAATAATATACATATATTAATTATACTCTAAACAATATATACACATGTTATTTTGAATATGTTTTATGTGCGGTATATATATAAATTATGAAAATCCATTGATTTTTAACAAAATATATGGTTAATATTTTTGACATTATTATTTTTGTGTCCAATATCATATAATGTTTTGAACAAATTGATCTGACATACATATATAAAGTATAAATATATATATTGTTACGGTTATATAGACACATTTATGGATATATTACTATAGCTGTTAAATAAATATACTTAAAATTATATTACATATATGGGCGAAAAAATGATTTGATAATGGATTTGTAAATGGATACATTCTTTTTAAATATAGCACGTGTCATTTCATTTTATATATAAGTACCATCGATATACAACAAAATATATATATATATATGTATGTTTGTATACAATTAATGAAGGGTACTTTCATTTTGAGTTATTATATTTAATATTTTCTATATATATGGACTGAATATATATAGATTTATATTTTTGTATAACAAATATTTTTATGTATGTTATATAAATAGTATATAAATCGTTATACATATATGCGAAATGATTTATGTATTTAACCACAAACTGTATAATAGAATGTCATACATATCAGCATATATATATATAAATGTATATAATAGGAAAATAACATTTACAGAATAGAGAAAATGATATTTTTCATATGGATTTTCTTATTTTTATTTTGTAATATACATATTTATTTCACTTGTTTTTCTTTTTTAAAAACAATATATTAGTGATAAAGAGTTAATAATGATGAACTATATGTCACTGCAATTTATTGAATTAAACCTTTAATATACGGATCAATATAATATATAATTAATTGGAAAATTCATTGCGTATATATTATCATACGTATATACGCATACGACGATTTATTTAAATTAATGTTTCCATGAATTGAATATGTATTTAGTTAAACATAAAAAAATGGAAAAGAAAATTATATCGAGCTATATAACCATTTATAAAAATTAGTCACAATGAAACAAATACATATGCATATATTTGAAAATTTATGAGTTTCACTATGAGTTTATGTGTTATTTACAATATATCATCAATAATATTCATTTATCTATCTATATATATATGATGCATATATTAATCTATATATACATATACTTCCATCCATATATCCATTAATAATTTTTGCCATTTTATATTGGTATCTATATATGGTATATATATTCATGTTCGTATATGAATAAACCCATATATTATTAACAAAAAAAAAACAAATATAATACACATATGTATATATATATAAAAACGAGATATTTTTGGATAAACATAATAATAATAATAATTTAAAATATTGCTGTATAATGACCTCTCGTATATACACGTTCAGTAAAGTTATCATCTGATTAATGTTTTTTTTTCATATTATATATACTACTATATGCTTATTTATACTTTCATAAAGCTTCGATATTTATTCTAAATTTATATGTTTATACATTTTTTGTTCGTATATAGTATATTAGTATATTCAAATTTGTTCCGACGAGAATCATATATCTACCAATATGTGAAATATCTCTTGTTTGTTATATAATAATCGATTCTATTTATAGACAAATCATAAAAATAATAATCGTCCAATCAATTATATACTATATACGCATATCTGGTGGTATATCCTTTTTAATAAATCATATAAAGGTATATATATAGATAGGAGATGGATGAATGTGATATACAGTTATTTATTAATTTATTTCAAGCAAATTTAGTTATTGTCTTTTATTACAAATTAACATATTATTGCACAATTAATTTAATGCACTAAAAATAAACAATCTGTTGAATGAATTAGAAAAATAGCATCATATTTAGAGGAATTTTTTTCATGAATCTCGTGACCATTCTAGGAAAAATAAAGATACAAACAAGCATATCTATTTTTTGTGTCTTGTATAATTTGCTAAACATTTTTCTAGTACACACTTCTATAACCAATTCTGTTTTATATTTTTCATCCTTTTCTATATTTTTTAGAACAAATTACTTTTCGAAATGATTTAGGAAACTTTGTCTGTTTACAAATATATATATATATATATATATACAAATATATTAATTTGTGTCCCATTTTTGTTTTGTTTAATAATAATATTTTTTTCTAAAATTGTTGATTATATCATATATATCAAATATAAATATATATAGAAATCATCATTGATCTCTCGACAATTTATACTATAATATATAAATAAATAGAGGTGAAAGAAAGGTGTAGATTTGTTAAAATATAGAATTTGTAATTATACAATATTTATGATACGCGTATTTATATAAATATAATATATTTAAAAAAAAAATATTAATATATATATATACAACCCATGGCAAAAGAGATGTATATATTTTTCTATGTTGAAAGTACAAATCACTGATCATTTGTACATTATTATAATATTATTTATTTATATATGTATTTATGGTAAATATATACCTATATAATATATATTTAATGTATTATATATTATATGATAAAATAAATTTTCATCATTTTCACAACTATATATAAAAAATAATTATTAATACTCACTTGTAATAGCTTAAAGCTATCTATTTAAATATATATACGTCACCGCATATCATATATATATATATATACCTATATGGTACGACCAGATGAAAAATATTATTTTAACAACATTTCTCATTAAAAAAAAAACAAAAAATCTTGTACAAATTGACATGATCTATTGGACATTACGATTATATGGTCAACAAAAAAAAATATTTGAATATATACTCGTATATATCTATACCACACAAACAACATTTTATAATTAATGTAATATTTTTATAAAAAAAAAAAATAATGTTTATAATCTGTGATAAACATACAAATACATTTTTTTTATTATTAAATTTTATAATATTAACTATTAACACGATTTTAAAATAAATTTACGGTACATATACATCGAATCCGCATTTATATATATATATATTCATATATCTTTAACATATCTACTATACATAGATAGATAATATTTTCTATATATCATATTGGAAAAAAAAAACAAATTTCAAATTATTTTTAATCACACAAAAAATGTTGTTGTATTTTTTTTTTAACTATATAATAACATATATATATATGCAAAATATGTGAATTGTTAATGGATTCTCCTCATTCCTGTTTTTTTTCGTATTTATTTGTAGGTATGTGCAATAATTAATAATTTTTAGAGTAAAAAAAAAAAAAATTTGTCGATTATTTTAATAGGATTTTTATATATAGTGAAAAACATAAGAGTCACACAATAATAATCGTCGTTAATATGTACACGCGATTATTAATCATTTGCGATTGTACAAATTGATCATTAGAATTTTTTTTTCCTTCATTTGATTTACCAAAAAAAAAAAAAACAAAATATTAAACAAATATTAATATAAATGACAGATATAATATGTGATGTAATTTCTTTTTTAAATATTAATTAAATTTTTTTTTTTTGCTTTGTTTTGTTTTGTTTTGCTATTATATCTTCTCTCTTATCGATAAAATTAATATTTCATAATTTTAATTTATTTGTACATTTTCATTTTTAATTTATTATAAATGTATCTTCAATGTATGAATAGCAGGTCATTGAAATCAAATTTTTTTTTTTTTTTTTAATTACAAATTATTGCAAAAGGTCTTTGCACTTAAGTCATTTTGAAATTCATATATGGCAAAAACAAATTATATTCGCATTTAATTGAAGAAATTAATTTAAAAAAAAAAATGGACAGTTCAATAACTTTTAATAAATATAATAAATTTATTAAATATATAATAATAAAAAAAAATATGAAATAGGTGTTCAAATAATCAGTTACATATATATCTACAAGAGTATAAATAATTATGTTTTTGGCATTCTGATCGCTAAAAGGTGAGATTTCATTTGCCAAAAAGTTGAATTTGAACTGTAAAAAATACATAGATAAATTAAAGAGATATTTGTAACAGTAACATGAATTAGATTGTTTTGGGATATGGAAAATTATTGTTTTAATAATAGTTCTTTTTACCATATTATTATCCCCACAAATATTCAAATGGTTCTTCACTGAAAACTAAAAGCGAATACCTTACCGTATACATATTTTTATATGCCGTTTGTTTTTATATTTAAATGTTTTAATATTAATATTAAAAATAAAATAATTTGATTGCATATTAAAAAAAAATAATAATTAAATTAAATCAACTAAAAATGTTTATGAATAAATAATAAAGGTATCAAAATAAGTTCACACACTATATAAAATATTTTCAATTTATCAAACACATAAAAATATATCTCATCTATATATAACAATAATAATAATATGATAGTTTTTGAGAATGTGAATAAAATAATCTTGAAAATTAAATTATCAAATATGGAAAGAAAAAAAATAATAAATAAGTGATTATGTAAAATCACGAACAACCGTTTAACGAAAGAATCTACTTTTTATTATTTCCGTTTTATATATCATATGGGTTTTTTTTTATTTCCATATTATAAGCATTTATATAATTTGTTTTTCTTTCTATTTTTATATATATATATATAATAAAATTTTGTGATCATAAAATCCGATAAGCTTATAAATTAATTAATTTAAAACTATGCACGCATTTAATAACAAAATTAAAATTAATATATACGATTTAAAAAGAAAAAAAAACGATATTTATATAGGTTTTAAGATGATAAAAAATTGATTATTATATACTGCACATAATCAAATATTCTATACGCGCTTAATTATATTAACAGAATTTTTGATTTTATGTTTATACTCTCTTTTAATAAAAAAAAAAATAAATAAATAATGCAATTAAAATAATTTTAAAAATTGATATTTTTTCATATATTGACTAAAAGATTTAAGATATAAGAATTTAAGAAAAATATAACCGGAAATCATATTTTGTTTGTTTTTATTTTAATTATTTTTTTATTATATATAATTCATCTTCTTTTTGTTTTGGAAAATGCGATAAAATCCATATAATATTATTGAATAAACGAATTTTTATTTATTTATAGTTATAGAGATATCGAATGCTAATTTCATATATATAATTATGTTTATGTTAATATATTGAATTAAATAAATATGGAGCCAATCCAATTACTTATTTGTTTTTTTTTATTTCGTAAAGTTTCATATAAATATATACATTTTTTCTTATGTATGTTTTTTTTAACAATTTTAATTTTATAATTTTTTTCTGTTACGTGATAAAGACATTATAATATTCGAATGACATTCCGTTGGATTAATATTAATACTGTATAATTTGTATTTAGATTAGTAATAATAATTCAAAAATAAATAAAAGATAATAAAAAAACGGTGATTTAATACGAATTAATTATAAACGCATTATGTAATGTTCATTCTAATCCCCAAATATAAAGCTAAAAAGCTAAAGCTAAAAAAGATAATAACTTAAATATTAAAATAACTTCTGGGTTAAAGATAATTTCGATAAAAAAACCTATGTTGTAAATTTGGCAATATTGAAATTTTATTATTTGTATTAATAGAAATCTATTAGAAATTTTTTAATGATTCACAAATCTTTAAACGTATCTTAACATTAAGAAAATTAATGTTTCCATTATGATTAATTCATGTGTATCTTAAAATAATTATGTGTAATAAATCTACATATAAATAAATGCATATTGTTACGATTGTATGCAGATATAGAAAAGTGAATGATTATATTAGTACTTATTTATAAATACAAAATGAAATTAAGAGCAAAATTAATTCTCAAACATATTTCAATGTATATAAACGTATATAATTATAATTGTATAATTAAAAATAATATATATCCATGCATATATATATAAATGAATTTTATATAATTGCAGTACATTTATATAAAAGCGCATTACATATACAAATATATATGTATATAAAAAGACAACAATTATTTTCATTTTAAAACAGAAGAAGATGAGATAAAAAACAATTTCTAATCACATAACAAATATATAATCTTTATATGTAAATATAAATAAATATAAATATCATCACATAAACAATGTGCATAAACAAGGTGTCAAACTCAAAACATAAATGTTCATTTAATCATTTGAAGTCGAAAACATTCTTATACACATTTTAAGGCGATTCGGATTTGAGCTTTAACTTCGTATCAAACCGAAACGATTGAAATGTTTAGCAATACTATCAACTCAAAATGATTAATAGCATTTATGTTTTAAGTTTAACTATACGTAGATGACTGTTACATCCTGTATACATACATACATCACAAAGAAAAATAAACTGAAGTGATATTTATGTAATTATTGTTTAACATTTTCTTTGATTCTTTTTGCTTTGTCATAAATGCGATATAATACAACTTTTATATACAATTTATTATTTTTTTTAATGTGTTGTACACTAATCTGTACTAATCTGCGTTATATAATAATTATTAAATTAAATATATTTGTTTGTATAAAATTGTTAAGTTATTTTAAAAAAAAAATATATATCTATCCTTTTTAATTTATTATATAATTGAGGTATTATTATTAATGTTTATAATAGAGTAAAGAATCTGAATTTAACATTGCACGTCTTTATATCATTTTTGTGATAAAAATTTTCACATTTATATAACAAAATAATTTTTTTTATTTATAATAACAACACGTTAAATGTATGTATATAAGAAAATATATATTACCTTATATAGACACAATTTATATAGGTAGAAAATTAACGCTAAATCACCATAAATAATTATCGCATTATTTAATCAATAATAAACCAATTTCTAAATTGCATATGTAACTCTTTCCGCATTAATTTTTTGTCGATAAAATATTTTTTTTTATATTTATATGAATATTTTTAACGCTTCCGATATTTTTGCGGGAAAAAATATCGGTATACGTAGGTGAATAAAAATCATTTTATTTTAGTCTATAGAGTATTCGTTGAATACAGAATTCATACTAGCAAATAGGATAACTAACAAAAAAAAAGAAAAGAAATTCATAAACGTTCTTTGCGTCTTCGAATATTATTTCATTTGGCTTGAAATATAATACAGATTTTCTTGAATCATATATCGGAAATGAATATCATATAGTCACAATAAACGAATAAATATATAGTGTATATATCTTGATTGGTTACACCACTGTATAAAAAATGTATATAACTTGAATGATTATTATAAGGGAAAATGTGTATACATATAATTGGTAAAACCACAAATAACAAAATTTTTTAGAATATGACTTTTATTTTTCCGGTTTTCACGATATTCAACATAACATGAAAATAAAAGTCATGTATAATAAATGTTATTAATAAATAATATATACCATTTTGGTGTTATCCATTAAATGTAAAAAAAAAACTCTAATTTAATGACATAAACCTTCGCACCACTAGGTACTACCGCGTGGTATTTACTACGATATCATATATATTGGTAATTCATATTATATATATATATGCAATTTAGTAAAAACAAAAAATTATATAATATATTTAATGTAATATAGTATAGTCGTATACATATATCGACATAATAATAATATTAATATATTGATATGTCAGTATATTAAAATCTACATATATATTTTTTGATGATTTTGACACGTGTTATATCAGTCCTATATATATATATCTAAAAACCATCTCATATGATATCAATTTGTAAAATGATTATAATAAATGCAATAATATATATATATGTATATGCTCTATGTACATATTAATGACTCGGGTGTACGCACATTAAATAATATCTATATATTTGATAAATGATATAAAGCATATAATAATATAAATTATATTCATTTTCATTATACATTTTTTTCCTATCATATCATTTCATTAACCCGCACTGATCTTATTATAATGCGTTTTTCATATTGATTTTCTAGTATTATATAAAATACTATTAGTCTTATACAAATATGGGTCATATGAATTTTGATTTAAATATAGTTTTATGATAGAACCTTATAATAAATTTCTTTATATTTTCGCTCCGTGATTACTATATCCGATTAACCACAACTATGAATACAAAATGTCTAATATATCATCCGCTATTTGTTGATTTTAATTCATCATCTAACTTGTCGGTAACAATCGACATGAATGATATTTTTCGATAAAATTCGATAAAATGGTTGATGAAATGCACACATACAAAGTAAAATCATTTTTCTTCAAAATTATTAATTAATTAACTTATAAAATAAAGACCTTATTAATAATACCTGGTTATAATTTCCGTATTGCTATAAATATATATAAAAAAGCACTACACATTTTCAATTGTTCATCGTTTCGTATAAATATAAATATATGCATATTAAGAATTTTATATATACCTAAAATATATCGTTTATAAGCTCTTGTATGTAATCACCTTTTTAGTTATATACAATTATTACCAATTTGACATCCCATGATACAGTATGCAATAATAATATTAATCATATCATGTGAAACAATAAATTAAATGTTTGCGTATAGTATTTCTTCATATAATACTATCAAATTTACCCGCATTCAGTATTATAAAGAAAATATTTATATATAAGGAACGTAATATTACACTTATATATATATATAAATTTTGTATACCTGTATAATTTTGTAACCCTGTATAATTTTTAACTCTTCTTCTTATACTATACATTTTGTATAAGTGCATAAGTGTATGTTTTTAATTTAAATATAATTACTGCCAATTTTGTATCACATAAAAGTATTATTATATATTAACCACAGCTTCCGAAACCATAAATACAATACACATAAAAACGGACACAAATTAAATATAAATATTATAAGAAAGAAAGATACACGATCAATATTTGTATCGTATAAAACATCATAAAGATATATATCTTTCTATATAATGATTGCTATGATACTTACTAGCTAGTATAGTATAGATATAATAACATTCTTATATATACGGTTTTGGATTGCAGGGACCATACAACCATTTATTTATTTTATTCACATATTGTTCTCACATAAACCATTTATTTATTTAATTTTTAGAATATATATGCATTACAAGTCTAAAGTATTTATGCAGTATTACTTGATATATATATATATATATATATATATATGATGACTTACCATTGCAAACTTTGTTTATTTATTCACATTTTATTTAGGTATAAGGATATGTATTATATATATATAGGATTAGGTAGCGAAAAGTACAAACAATAATTCTTTTATAGTTATATATGTGCATATACAGTCAACTCACGTATGTTATTTTAAGCTTACCCAATTTATAACAGGCAAAAAATAAAATTAAACAAAATAATCATCGACTGTCATTAGAAAATAAATCTAATATGAGTCATAAAAAATAAGAAAATCATTAAATAGAATGTTAATCAATTGTGATTTTGATTATATGCCACAACTGCAATATATAGTGATTATATTAATATTATAAAAAACATATATTATTATATATGTATATATAGTATCATATATTAAAATAAAAAATTTTAAACCAAAAAATAAACACCAATACAAAATATAATTAAAAAAAAAAAACCAATCACATAATTTCAATTCAATTCTTTATGGGTAAAAACAAACTATATTATAATATGCGATGCCATGCATCATTAGGAATGTTTACTATACATTATATACATACCTACCAGCTCACACAACAATTATATATATATTGTAATTCGAAAAGTTATATTTAAATTATTTAATAAATGATGTGCTTTGTGCTGTGAACTCACATAAAAAATAAAATTGTGTGTTTTATTATGCATTTCAAATAAATTGTTCATAGAACAGCAAATTAAAAAAAGAAAGAAAAAAACTAATGATTGGAAAATTAAATAGTATAAGATGGTGTTTTTATATCTGTAATAATAAGGTAAAAGATGAAACGATAATTATAAAATTGTTGATTTTTGCTATATATATATACAATGTATCTATTAAATATGGTATTTATTTCAATGAAAATGTATATAAAACTACATTTAATGAATTAATAATATAAATTTTATTGTTTATTGATGCGAAAAATATGTATTATTTTATTGGTTTGTGTTTTTCTTCAAAATTATATACAAATAGATCGATTATTATTTACAAATGTTATTAATTAACTTTGTTTTTACACATGAATAATAATTTTATTATATTGGGAAGTTTATTATTTTATATTAAAGTACTTGAATAATTGAACAAACAAACGTAAATATGATATTTTTTAAACGATTTTTCCAAACTATATAAAAATTATAAAAAAATTTTTATCAATGTTAATTTTTTCAGATAATTCCCTTCATTCCTTGTTTGGTAACATAAATTTCGTCTTATAACCACTCAAAAACCGCACTAAATAAACAATATGGAAATTAAATTTGCATATCCATAATCATACACCCCAAATATCATAAAAATCATTCCACATAATGTCACATATTGTTATATACTACCGCGATACACACATTATAATCATATCATTTAATATTGCGTGCAATAAAATTGTAATCAAAACATATTATTTTTTATCTTTCTCATATGAATTATTAAAAATGTGCATAATAAATAAATAAATGATAATATGAATATTTATATATCGTTGCGGTATTGATATATAATGTGTCAAAAGGAAAATTCCAATATATATACTCACACGTTTTTAAAGGAAGTTCTATATATATTTACAATATGTATTTACTATATAACCCAACAAATGTTTAAATAATGACTCCTTGCTCATTAAAGTGTATTTTATTATCAATGTATGTACTGTGTATGTGGTTGAATTTTATTTTTTCATATGATTTCATATACATATATAGTAAAGTAATAAAATGCATTGCAATATAATTAGATCAATGCGTTTTCTCCCCCTTTTGTTTTTTTTTTTTGTAGAATAATTGAATAAACAAATTTCATGTTCTATATATATGCAATGAAGTGAATGTGTGAGTACGCACAAATGTCATATATATAGGTATATAACTTTAACTATATATAAAGAAAAATAATGAAATGAAATTTCCCACGACTTAATATATATATATATAGAATAATATATGTTATAAACAAAGTGAAAAACAAGAAAATCAAATACATAAATCTATATAGAGGGGTTGATTTTTTTTTTCGTTTTGCTATAATAATATACAAATTTAATGTATTCGCTTAAAAATGCATATATGTATGGTATTATAGACTCGTTGATTTAATCGAATTGAATGAAATTAACGTGATATTTAATTGTTCTTGCGTGATTTGTTTCAATTTTTTTTTTCGTTGTTTCAGTATTTATTATGTTCATGCTTTATAATAATACATTGCATAATTATATATCTTATACACATAAATATATATTTATTTCATTTAAATTAACACTTGAAAAATTTTTGTATTTTTAATCAAATTAAAATTCATTGAATTCAAAAATCACACCTTAACTAAATCTATATAATTATTTAGGATTATTAATTTTATTTTAGACATTTACTTTACAATTGCATTGGAAATTTACTGTGATTATATGTAAAATAGTTTTACTGTTCAACTGTGTAATACATAAAAAAAAATCTTATAATGATAATGATGATTAGTGATCAATATATTCATTTCTATGTTAATTAAATGCTATGTATTATAGCGTGTAATTATTAAATGACTATTAAATTATATAATTATCATTTATCCATCCATTTATATATATATATACATATATTTATTTAATTTGATTTAAATATCCTTTTATTATTCAATAAACTTAAGTAATTATATATAGTTCAGCAATTGCTTGATATATAATAATAATAATAATAATAAAATAAAACATTTTATTCCCTTTTTATTATATTTTTTTTTAATTCAAATACATATTGGTATTTTTTTTTGTTCATAAATAGAATTAGATTTTTATATTTATATGGTATAAAAAAAACAGACATCATAATAATGTACTGCCAATTGTGCGTTTATTTTTTTCATATTTATAATATTAAATGTCATAATTTTAATGGAATAATAATATTTTTAAATACATATATAGAAAATCTATGGTGAAAACAAAAATATCAACCAATATCTAATTTGGGATTCAATATATGTATATTCTTATATAATTTTTTGATATGCATATTATATTTTGATTTCTATTTTTTCGATGCGATAAATAAAATTAAAATTAAATTTTTTATGGTATTCAAAAAAGAAAAGAAGATATTATTAGATTTAATGACATTTTAAAAAATATATTTATTTTAATAACGTTTTCAGATATATAAGCATATTTCTCTTTTTATTGATTGACAGATAACAACAACCCCATCAAAGCATATGTGACATTTATATTTAAGGATTAGCAAAATATGGTAAGGTTTTCTTTTCTATAGTTATATGTTTTTTTTTTTTTTATAAAGAATAGTTGTGATTCTCATAGGTATAAAATGTATATGATTTATATAAGTTATATGACCTGAAAATGAAAAGAAAACTAAAAATATGTTTTGCTTATTATCTATTGGAAAAAATGTTTACAAATTTGAAAGTTTTGATTAGGGAAAATTTGTTATTTTCCCAAAACGGTTTCAGACATAATTCCTTCGTTTAAAGTTAACCAAATTTATATGCATATTATTAATATAAAAAATATTTTAAATATCTTAAAAACATGTAAATTTTTAATTTAAAACTAATAAAAAATATTAATTCAAACCATTTACTAATTTTTTTATCATCATTAGCACTTACCAGAGTGCGAAATTTTTATTTAAATTGTCCGTATATCAAAACTTTTATGTAAATGAATTTGTTCATATTTCGAAAAAAAAACACAGAAAAGATTGATGTTATACTTGCGTGCTTCTGTAAATTATACAGATATACAATATACATTAAAGAATTTATATGATTTCCTTTAAGCAACTTCGCACTATATAAATATAATTATATATATATAGCAAACAAATTAAATTGATCTATATATGTATTTTAAATAAAACGATGATGATTGTTATAAATATTTGCAATACATTTAAATATTTATATGCACATATAATTCATTCTCAGATCTTTTATTTTTTAAAAATTTGTAGTTTATTTTCTATACATCCGATTAAAATGCATATATTTGTTATATAATAATGAATATTTGCATTAATTTGTGTATAATTTATATAATACCGCATGTATCTAAATTATATACATTCAACCATTCAACATACAATAAAAATAAATGTGAAAAAAGTCATTTAATGCATAATCACGTTAAAAAATTATTGTTAAATTATATATTATTTATTATATGTGTATAATTTAATAATAAGATAATTATTTGCGTTTATACATACATTGTATTATATAATATATATGAATTATGTTATAGTTTTAATCATACGCACATATGCTTTGTAAATATATGAAAAAAAAAAAAAACAAAACTGAATAATATTTTTTAAAGAAGAAATTTGAAACTCATTTATTAAATAAATATAGATGTATTTTTTTTTTAATACCTAGTTGATATTTTAAATATATATATATTATATAATTATGTAAAGGTATATATAATATATAAAAACTTTGAGTTTAGTTTTGTAATGAAATAAAATTATATGTATATGGATATATGAACCGTTTCTCAACCATTAAAATACACGATATATATGCAGTATATATTATATGCTAATGTTATTATTATGATTGTTATACATAGAGTATATATTAATCAAATATATATATATATAAATGCTCATAGGTATATAATTTATAGTTGGACCCCCTTTTCCGGTCACCGGAAATATAGAAATCGCATATTCATTAAACGTGTATATGTAGATTTTATATATAGGTATATCTACTATATACATATAGAGATTTTATTAAATTTTTTTTTTGTTTTAAATTTATACGTTTCTGAACTATATGGATTTTTTCGTGGATATATATGAATTAATTATGTTTGATATAAAAAATAAAATAATATAACATTGCATTTCTTCTTGTATATATATAATAAAACATCTGATTATTGATATAAAATAAAAAATTTTGCTTAGTTTTAGAATGATTTCAATGAGATGATTTCTATATAATCTATTAAAACAATTATACCGTCATTTTAGATGAAAACTTTTTATATAAGTTACCATAAAAACCTTATAGAAAAGCTGTTCTGAATTAGAATAGGAAATGGAATTTGGAGATGATTAAGAAAATTACTGCTTTTCTGTGTTAAATAGAATAATATAGAAATTTTATTTACATTAGAAAAATGTCCTAAAATATCCTTAAAAGAAAACCGAATTACGTTTTATTTGATATATACATATATATGAAATTTTGTATTCGTATATATATCAAAAAAGTTTCCAATATATAACTTTAGAAATAATTATAATATAATTAATACATTTTCAAATTTTCATTCATTTTTCCTCTATATATGGTATATATAAAATATATAACAACATAAAATGTTATTTGCAATTTTAAAATAAATCAAAAATGTCAAATTATTTACTAATTTAAGATACGATCTAGAGATATTATCAAATATCGTATATCGAGTAAAACATAAATAAATATTGTATATATAGATGAATGAATATACGATATTAATATAATAATAATAACAAATGAATTGGTTATGTAGAAAATCCTTATATATAAAATAAACGCATATATATATTTTTATACAAAATTATTGCTATATATAAATTGTGTATATATATGCAATAAAATACCATCATTATTTTATACCAAAAAATTAAACCTATATATATATTTATACACATCATATATATATGTTTCTATTTGATTCTTATCAATTATGTATGTATATATAAAACAACTGTATTGGTATATACGCACAATATATATAGATTTTGTGTATCCAATAATATATTTATTATATATAGTATCTAATCGATTCCCATTATGACCATAATTGAGTTCATAAAATTATACATTACCGCAAAGATAAATTTTTCGATTACAATAAATTTATATAATAATTTTTGGCATTTTATTTATTATTATTATTATTATTATTATGGATTGTACACGCAATGGTGTATATTTTTGTACGCCCGAGAATAATACCATATTACGAAATACAATGGGGGTGTGGGTTGCAATTATTAAAACAAATTGTTATATTAATTATATAATTATATACACTCGCTGTATATATATACAAATTCATTAAAACAACACCAAATAATATCCTTTATATATATATATATATATATAAAATAAATAAAAAATTACAAAATCATTACATTAAAAGAAAAAATAGAAAACCAAAGCATAATAATTTATTTGATTTATTTTAATTCATAAATTATATATAGCCACTGTATTATATATATACTATATATAAAAAGAAATAAAGTTTTATTTTTTTTTTTTCAATGAATATTCTAAATTTCAGTCATTTTTCTTTCTTCTTTTTTTTTTTTTTGCAATATCACTTGAATAAAAAAAATAAAATATATATGTCATATAATAAAATTTATTAACCCATATATATATTTATAGAATGGAAAAAAAAAATAAATAAATAGATGACAATTTGAAAATATAATATCAATAAATATAAAGTTATTTTTATGAATTTGTTATTTTGAATCAAAATATTCAAAAAATTTATTTAAAATAAAGCATTTTTGAATATTTTTAAAGGTAAGGGCAAAAAAAAAATACCCCCATTCCAGTATACGAAGGAGGAAAAATTCTTTTCCTTTAAAAATAAAATAAAAATCCATTAATAAACAACGGGGGGTTTGTAGCTTTTTTTTTATTTATTTTTATATTATTATATGAATATTCAAATATTTATAAGTTTTACTCCACATATATATATATGCATATAAGGTAGACAAATCGGCGCTGGCCTTTACTCAAGTTTTATTTGTTCTATTCTATTAAATTCTTCCTTATTTAGGTTCCACACACATTAACCCACCAGAAAAAAGATTTATGAATGTACATATTTCCATATATACATTCCACTATTAAATATATATATATATATATATATATATATATATATATAGGTTAAATTCTAGACGCAATGTCTCTATAAAAAATAATGTATATATGAATATTATAAAATCTATCAATTCACCTTTTCTGTTTTTGGAAAAAAACTATATATGTATATATAATATACCGCGATATGCATTTTATTAATCGTTTAACATATCATATATGTTTATATATATTATATTTTAATGCATATATACCACCTCCAAAATCAAGATAAAAATATGAATTCATCTATAAGCAAACGACGATATTCATTTTTTTTTTATATATATCCAATTTTTAACCATTAATAAATTTTGTATTTTTAAGAAATGCATATTTTTTTTTTTTTTTATATTTGGATTTTTGATATTTTTCCTGTTCTTTCACAAAAAATTTTACATTTTTGACAGTAAAAATGATCGAATGAATATTTTGGACATTATGAATTATGTTTCTGGTTTTATAAATATATATATATATTTAGATATATGGTTAAAATGCATATGCATATATCGAGGAATGCAGATGCCATATATTTTATTATAATATTTATTGTATATTAAATATATTAATATATGGTATATATGGTATGCGAGATATATATATATAACGATTTTTATCGGAAAATGTTTATCTATTATTAGGGTGAACTTTATTATAAGATCTTCTTTGCATGATAATGGTCCAGCATAAAGATTGTTTTATGGCATTTTAGATTTTATAGATACCATAATAATTTAAAATAAAAATATATGTTATTTGATTAGAGGCTTATAATTGGATAACTGTAACTAAACATAAAGATATTCCTACATATATTCAATTAGTTTTACAACATCCTTGTGGTTCTTTTTTGTTTTTGAAAAACTAACAACCTTAATATTTTGCAATAACTATCGATAAATACATATATTTGTCGTATATATATACATCAACGTAATATATGCGGACAATATAATATAGAAATTATTGATTTAACATTATAATATAATACGACGACGACCAATATAATCAATGTACATAAATGTAATATATATAGCAAAAAATAGAAGGGGCGGAAATAATATTATTAATTTTAACTTTTCGATTTAATCGATGACTGATGATTCTTATATAAATAATATAATATAAAAATTTTCTACAATTATATATATTAAATAATATATATAAATTTATTTTTGTATATCATTTTGGCTAATAAATATACAATTTTTTTCGTATATTTTAACTAAAAATGATGAGTATTTCGATTATTCTCTATGGATGGATGTATCGATCGATAAATGCACATATATACATAAAATTAAACATGATATTGCACAAAAATTGTGTCACGATATAAATATATATATACAATGATTTAAATAAAATACATATATAATTTTAATGATTTATTAAACTATTTGAAAAATGAAAAATATATTATATATACGATGAATAGAAATTATATGAATCGAAATAATATTATATATATATATATATATACAATAAAATGGATACAAATTAATTTCCTTTTACAAAACAAAATAAAGCGAAGCAAAATGTTGATATAGAATTAAAAAGTTAAAATTTCCATTCATAGTATATATGTTATATATATTTTTAACTAACATACGGTAAGATTTTATTACTTAAATATCGTATTATTATATTCATCTCTCTATATATATATACATTAATTTAGTTATTGTTAACCTAAATGATTAGGTAATATATAAAGGTAAATTAAGATTTCTGAATTCTGTGATTGTATTTTAAATCATATTAAATGTAATATCAAGGAAAATTAAACTTAAAATAATAAGAATATTTTATACAATAAGATAAGTAACTTTAATAATAAAATTACATAATAATACTTTCATAGAATGTATACCGGGGAAGATTATCCAGAAAATTCACCTGAAGGAAGGAAGAACCGAAACAATTTTACAAACAAAAATATATAAACAAATTCTGAGTAAAAAAAGCATCAAAAACATTTTAATCAATTTATCCCGAATAAACTATAAATTTACAAAATTCTTTTACAAATTTCTATTGTATGTATATATTTTGTGTGATGGGAAGATAGTTATTTTTTATATTATTTTGGTATTATTATGGTAATACATATAAAGAAAATAATAAAATAATAATACCAACAATAATAATAATAAATACACTTTTTCGTTTTGAAAGAGGGCTGCGAATCGACCCTGAAATTTATCCCTTATATATAAAGTAAATATTTTTTTGTATTTATTTCAAAGAAATCATATATTTGTATCGAATTAAAAAAAAACAAATAGTTTTCCACAAAAAAAAAATTGTTCAAATTTTATTTAATATATATAAGGTTATAGATTACAATTAAAATTATTAATCATATATAAATCTACAGATAAAATAAAAAAATATGTTTGTGTTCATATAAAACAAAAATATATATACATACAATTTATTATCGAGATATATATATATGCGATTAATCATATCGTCACATCGTTTTCTTAAAATAAAAATAAAGTAAAGAAAGTAAAATTTTCTTTTTATCGATTTGTCCATCCGGACATTTTTACCTTGAAATTTTTTCTACATATCTATTATTTTTTTTTTAATGTACGTAATTTATTAACGAAATAACGATATGAAACACTTTGAAGCGTACCACCGTTCACCATACAGAAATTATAAAAATATGCATCGCATACCATCATACCATGAATACAAAAAAAATAACACAGATGTGAAGATACCATGAAAAATCTATCCTCAAATATGTATGTATAATCAAATCATAACATAACATCATGATCATATATATATATATATATACATGAATTCATCTAAATACGCTGCGGGGTTGTAAAATGATACACGGTAGATTTAATTTGAAACAAGTTTTATAAATATTTTTATTATATATTATAAATCGTACATATGTATATATATTACATGAAATGAGCCTTATTTGTATTAACTACCTCAATATAAAAAATAAAAATGTATCCATTTCTAAAATCAACGGAATCCTCAAATATCATTTTGTTCTAATTTTAAAATTCTGGTTGTGGTCTTTACATTATTTTTGGTTTGATAAAGAAAATTATATTAAAATTATGAGTGTCGGTAAAATTTCATCTAAATAAATCACGAAAAAGTGATTTTGGATTGTAAATCTTGGATGTGTGTATTGAAAACTTTACGGTTTTACCGCAAATAATAGATGAATTTAAATTCAGTTTTAAAATTCAAATTTAAACAATATTTCAAAGCTATTGTGCAGAACGCTATAGTCATCCAAAATAGTATCCAGAGTGTCCTATTTCTATATGTAGGATAATTTTTATAAATATTATATCTGTATACTTTATATTGAATGTGAAATGTGAAATGCTTTGAATTCTCGTGTGTTTACTAACAGTTTTTTATAAAATATCCTTTTTTTTTATAATATATACACACATTTATAATAAAATAAAATGCATCATCGAATTATGTATATGTACATAGATATACATATAAATAAATATATGAATATAGCACATACCGATATTGTACAAAACATAAGTACATCGGGGTAGTTAATATTTATTGCATTTTTATATATTTTATACAGGGTAATTCTGTTAATCTTTTGTTTTGTATTGTATTTTGTATGAATTTAAAGCTATTGAAGTTTGGTTTGGATTTTAAAAAAAAATGTGAACATTTAATATAATTTAAGAAAATTGTTGGATTGCATATAAATTCAAATGTGCGATATTTATTTCGCCACAGCAAAAGAGTGATATTCCATATTCCAAGAATCCGTCTGTCCAATATCCTATTTCATTCCATTTAATTTGCCAGAAACTATTTCAATTTGAGACATAATAATAAGTCACCACTTAATTATAATTGATATCAAATTAATATAATATTGTTGAATATAATTGCCCATCGACGCATTATCACCCGTTATTCGATCAAATAAAAATGATTATACAGTTTTTTTTATATGTTTTCAAATAATACAAAGCAGCTGCTTGAATTGTTCCTTGATACGCAATGCTGTTGAGTGGTAGGACCCATCGTATTAAAAATATATAGGTATATTACCATATACAATATTTTACATAAATTATAAATTTCTTTAAAATATTGTTTCATTACCATGTTATATCATATACATTGTGGTTTAATATAGCTATATATATATAATATATGTATATTAATAATTATCATAAGGATTAATTTCGATTTAAACAGTACGTTTGATATATCAACAGTAGCTGATTATGCATACACACCTTTGTCGATAAACTTTCATGTGATTGTTTTTTTTTTAATTACTTTCAGGGTGTCGTTTTTAAAAAGTCTATATAAAGGTATATACATTTGAATTTTTTTAAATAATTTTATACAAAATATTTCATATTTTTCATGTATATAGATAGAAATTTATTTAAATAACTTAAAATCAATTTATTTATTACCATATATATATGCTTGCATATATTAATCAGTTTATCATAACAAATTCCAATTTTCATGCATTCACTTACATTATATATTAATATTACTTTGATCAAAAGTATATATAAATAAAATTATGGGTACAAGAATAAATCGAAATATATATATAACAAATATTTTAAATTTAATAAATCAAGTATATACATACATATATATATAAAATACACACAACAGTATGTGGTATATGACAAAAAAAAAATGCAGCTGCATTTTTATATGTCATTCTGTATATATTTAAAAAAAAAAAAAACACAACAAAAAAGGTTCTATTGTATATTTCGTCGAAATAAAAAAAAAAAGAATTCAGCAACCCCCCACACTAAAGATAAATCTGTGTATAAAATTAATACTTTTAAATGGAGTGCCTCATATATGTAGTACATTTTTATACCCTCCTATAACTATATAACTACATACAGGTAACCCTCCTACAACGCGGTCAATAGGTTCCTGAAAAATTCCGCGTTATAGGAAATCGCGTTGTAGGAGACTTTAACTCCATACCAAAATCAGGGTTAGGTTCCTAATCGAAAAAAAATAGTTTTTATATGTTTTTATTTAAAAAAATTTTCTATTCATTCAGTTCATATAATAACAACATAAATTAATAAGAATTCTTCTAATTCTAATATATAAAACAAAAGCATAAACATAATATATCTACTCATAAACATTAATCATTTGAATGGTATATTGTATATCATATATAATATTATTTTCACTGTGTGCGTTGGGACTACCGGCGATATAAAAATAATAGACTTTTAAATATTTTTGGTTGTTCTATTTGTTATATCGGTAACTTAGATATTTGCGGTTAGACTTAGAATTATTCAAGGAAGACAGAATAGGAATGTATCGAATTCTAAAAGAAACGAAAGAACAAAGGCGCAGCACAGCTCAATTAGACCAATTCTAAGGATTTTTTTTTAGTATTAAACAAAGTCTGTTGAATTTTCAACCGAAAATTATTTTGTTTAAAAAAATCGTACATAAAATTCAACGCATGTTTAATTACAAACAACAACTTGCTTAACAATCAATCAATGCTGAATTAGTATGGTATAATTAGAGGTTACTACAATAAATTTAATAAAATTAAGCAAATTTTTATAACATTTATTGCAGTAATATTACAATCAATCTTAAGAGTGTAGTTCTCACGTTTTGTTCAATAAACATAAAATGAAAAACTAAACTTTTTTAGTTTTTTAGAATATTTTTTTAAAAAAAATCTCTAAAATCGCGTTGAAGAAGTACCGCGTTATAGGAAATTTTCCGCAGTTTGCAAACCGCGTTGTAGCGAAAACGCGTTATAGAAGTACCGCGTTATAGGAGGGTTACCTGTATATTCATTTCAATATATGCATATACCAAATATTTGATTGGTTTTATACATACCTTTATTTATATATAACATAAAATATATATATATATATATATAATCAGAAAGTGTTTGACATAGCATAAGTTTTAAAATAAATAGATTTCACTCATATATAAACTAAATCCAGGTGCTGTATTGAAATTGCAAAACTACTGGCTTATATACCTTATGTTTATATAAATTTTTAATATAGAAAAAAAATAATAAATACAAATATCTGTATATAAAAAAAAATCGTCCTTATTTATGGATAGATATATATTATAAAAACAGAATTATGTATTATCATTTTCCCAAAAAAATAGATATAAACCTAGGTCGGGATCGAACAAAATACAAATAATTCGATATTTCTCACTTTGGTCATCTAAATTTATTGTATGAAATGTAACTATATAATAAATTACTGGATAAGCAATAAATTAACAAAACTTGACGGGTCATATTGTGAAGTTATTTTATGTGATTTAAGTTTTACCGGGTTTTTACTGAGTTTAGACGGTCATTTTTATGTCTAGACTTATTTATTTTAGTTTTTTACCTGATATAGTTTCTTTTAATACTAGCATTTAATCCGTCTATATATAGAATCCATTCATTCATAGAATTGTAATACCATTCAAAATCATTGATAAACGTTTTATGTATAACCTTGAATTGGCAATGCATTTGTGCGATGGAATATTGATTACTCAAAACATTATAAATTTTATATTAGAATTAATTATTTTTAAATCTCTATATATAATAAATTTACTTTTAATCATTCTGAATTATAATTAAATATATACTTTATATACCATATTTATTTTGAAAATCAATCATTTTATTTTTTTATATTAATATATACATGTGTGATCATCCATTCATGAAAAAAAAAATTAATTTAATTCTGCAATTTGCATTAATATATATATATTTATATATTTTACTGTATATTATAAAGATAATATTTCCGTTTCCTGTTTTACCCATCTATACCCAAATAGATATGGTCAAACATTATATTGACGCATTTAGTAAAATCTGTATATTTTCATTTTAGTTATATTTACTATGTGTGATAGTGCATAAATCTATCTATCTATTCGTACATAAAATATATAGGTATATAGATGTAGATCACAAGTATATATTGTATAATTAATTATTTTATCATTTTCACCTCACCCTCTATATATCAATTCGACATATCACATCTTAAAATGTATACATCATATAGCTCTCCATATATAAATATATTTTTCATATATATATATATATAGATTTACATACCTATATGCGGTATTCTGCGTATATTATATATAATTATATGTATATGTTATACATACGCGTATAATAAAATAACATAAATGATAATTCATCCATATATACATACATACAGATAGAGTCGCTCTTTAATTTCCATCCGATACATGATATGCCAACTGAATTTCCGGCCTCTATGGTATTTCATTTATAAATATATAGTAATAGTTTCTGTTCAATGCCTGTTTCTGTCTAATATAAATATATATACACATATTAATTTTTCAAGGGAAATCTGATAAGTATTGGATGATAATGGGAAAAAAGTTATAGTAAAAAATCTATTTAAAGTTTTATAATTTAAAGGGAGGTGAAAATTAACTAAATATCCAAAGAAAATAATTTACTAGAAATTAATGTGGACATTATTTGACATAGATATTATAAAAATTTCTTACCATATAGAATTGAATTTTGCAAAACGCATTTGAGGCTTAATAATACAACCCAGAAGATTTATAGGAAATTTGTCAGATTCAACTTATATATATTTTTACCTAGTAAATTTTCAGAAAACACTTATGAGTAAACCCTTTTTTTTTTGGTATTCTATTCCAGTAATATTATATAATATTGTAAAATTCTATATATATATATATATATAACTCTATATATGGCGTGTATATATTATTTATAATATATAAAACTATATATATATATATGATGATGCTATTATTTAATGATTTAGTCTTGTGATCTATTTATATATAGTAATTATTATATTCTAGTATATTTACGATTACTGCTGCATATATACAATACACACTATATAAATGTATATATATATATCTGTACTTAATTTCTATTGTTATAAATACTTCGCTGGTCTATTGTTTGTGATGAGATATATAAATTTACAATTATTTATTTTTTTCCAGTATATGATTTAATCATTTGAGATATTTAACCTGATTTATGTATGATATATTATATTATATATGCATTTGCAATAATAATATTTCAAAAAATTAAAATATAATACAAAACAGATTATTTTATATATTTATCATCTTGTGAAACAGGTGATAAATTTCAAGTATGCAATATTTATATATATATATATATAAGTGATAAAAAGTAATTTAAATGTGATATGTTGATAAAATTAATTAATCGGTCTAGCAGTAGTACATATGTTCTTTGATATTCAATATACACAGAGACCGAAAATATTTTATTCTAATTATTTTTTGATTATGGGTTTTTTTCAGCACCTAATTGTCCTAAATATTGAATGGATATTTCTTGGTATATCATGCTTTATTTAAATCTGAATGATGATAGATGATGGAATTTATTAAAAGAGGCAAAATGAGGATGAAGATACTTTAAGAATCATTAAACGTTTTTCATTGGTTTGCACAGATTTTCATGAAATTTAATTAAAATTCCGCAAATCAATAAACCATTTATAAAAAGTAGGTACTCAACCGTTAACATTGGTTTAAAGAAAATTATATATTAAATATAATAATTAAATCATTTGTTTATTCTTAATAGGAAATGTTTAATAAACAAAAATTAACATAACTATGCTTTAAATAAAATATTGACCATGATTTCTTTTTAAATAACTAAAATTAATTAAATATTATGTTTATTTTTTTTTTACATATTTAAGGAAAATTCTATATATATATGCATATTTGAAATGAACCAAATAAATATTTAAATATATGACATTGAAAATATATACGCAATAAAAAGTCAACACAAAAACATACTATTATTTATTTTTAATTAAACATATATTTAATTTCATCACTAAATTTTTTTTATGTTATAATAAGTGATACAGATTTTTCCTTATCCGCATATATAAAAAAATCTACATAAATAACATTATTTTCTTAAAAAAAAAAACAAAATTAATGCTACACATTTTATAAAATAATAATATATATATGGTTAAACATAAAAACATATAATAATAATAAAAATAATAATAATAATAATAATAGTAATATAAAATTTTAATTTTCTCACACAAAACCTTGTTAAGAATGTACTGAAGCTTGACGACTTGAATCTATTACAAAATGACTTAATTTTATTTAGGTCCATACCATTTCATAAAAATAAAAATAAAAAACAGAAACAGAAAATAAAAAACCAACTATCATTAGTCAACAATCATTTTTTTATAATCCGAATCTTATTTTTTAGATTACAAATATATAATTGGTACAAATTTATTTTTATGCATATTACCATTTTTTCATTTTTTTTTATATATATATAAATATAACATAAAAAATTTGGTATGTTTATAATCAACTGCACCTTCCATATATATATATATATATACAAAATATATATTTACAAAATATATAAGTACATTCACATAATACAGAAATGATGAAAAATTCAACCATTTGGAACAAAATATACAAAATAATTATGCCAAAAAATATCAAATAAAATATGTATATATATATATATAGTTATAGAACAGTTAAAGGTAGGTATATAGTTGAATGTAGATATATATACATATATATATATATAATAGATATTTGATTCGTTTAATTTATTTATTTTTTTTTTTTTTACTTTTAAAATAATTAAAGTAATTTTTTACGGACTGTAGAGAATTCAGATTTAAAATGTATTTTATATATATATATATATATATATTTGAAATGTTGTTTTATACTTTTTTTTTTGTTTTAAATCATCGAACTTCATTTTCATTATACATATACTATATATACACTATATGTATAGTGAAGAATTATGATTGGGAAGTTTAAAATTATTCGATCTAATAACCATCACACGGTTTTGTATAAATTTACCTATAATAATTTAGTTTTGTTTTTAAATAGAAAATTAAGTATTTATTCTGAATTTGATCATCGACGTTGTAATTGCGATTATAATTTTATATTTTTAATTATAGGAATTATTTATATAAGGCAATTAACAATTTACCACCAGAGCTATAACCAAAAAAAAAGAGTTTTAGACGATTATATAATGATAAAAATGATGATCGAAGTGTATTATAGTTTTATAGAATTATAATTACAGCAAATTATATATAAGAGACCACCAAATTTATGTAAAAATCATCATCACCTAATTTTTTTTTGATTATTAAGTTTTTATTAAAATACAAAAGTGTATTTCAATTAATTTTTATTTTATTTTTATTTGCAATTAAATAAATATATGAAATATACATTTTAAAGTTATATATAAAAAATAACGCAGCAGATATATACTTATAATAAAATATATATATATATTTTTTTAATTTAAATAAAAGTGCTTTTATTATAACTTGATAAGTGTCATCATTAATATAATTTAAATTTATATATATATATATGGTATTATGTATATATAGATATATATTTGAAAATTATTACAGATGATGACTGACTGCATGCAAATAGAACTGAAGTTTTTTTTTTTTTAATGAATTTCAAACTTTTCCACTTCAATGTTAAAAAAAATATATCGTATATACACTCTCTCATATATAGTCAGACATACTCGTGCGGTATACTATATACATATATCATGATGAATCAAAATTAATGTTATGAATTTCATATCTATATTTATATATAACCATATAACATATTTATATATATAATAAATTTATCTAAAATATATTTTTCTCTCTAAAAGTATGTATTTTCATATACTAATTGATGGAGTGCTATACCGTTTAATGTACTTATATACGCAAAAATATAAAAAAAAAGAAAAAAGAAATTAATAATTTTGTTACATTAAAAAAAATTAATTGGGCTTACATTTACAAAACAGCGCCCATACATAAAAATATTCCTATGTATACAATAGAAAGAATAACAATATCATATATATTACATTTTAATGTTATATCCATATACTATATATATATATGTTTGAATTGAAATTAATATACATATTTTTTCCTGTGTCTAAATTAAGTATACTATATACGTAATCTAAATACATTTATATATATGTACTCATTATTGTATTATCTGTGTATATATCATGTGAAGTAGGTTCTTTGAGTTATAATGAATAATATGCTTTAAGTCCACTTAATATTTAATTTTGATATTAAATATATCTATTTAATCAAAGTTGTTGTCGGTGAATGGAGATTTTTCGTGGTTTATATGAATCCTTATATTATTTTACATCTTGAAGTTAACCAAAGAAAAGTGTTGAGGAAAATTTCTTAATTAAAAATGTTTGAGAACTGGAGATTCATGAAACAGGATGATTTTTCTCACCAAAAATTAATGAAATATTTTATATAGAGTTTAAACCAACAAATCTAGCTATGGTCAAACTTACTTAAAGAAAAACCATTCGACTTTGAAAACAAAAGCTGATAATCAATAATTCACTTGTTTTGCATTTTTCGTAGAATCCTTGAGTTAGTGCGAATTATTTAAGCTTATAAAAAGAACACACTTTATTTTATATTAACCTTTACGAATTTTAAGGATTATACCAAAAATCCTATAAACTGTGTAAAATACAATAATAAATAAATAAAAGAAATAAAATCAAGTGAATATTCGCACAAATGCGATTAATAAAATAAAAATCATGTTTTAAAAAATGTTTTAACACACATTTTGTTTTTTTTTATTTTGGTTCTTTTAATTTTGTTTATTTATTATAAAATAACAAACGAAAGATTTATTTTAAACAATATAATCTTTTTTTTTTATTGCATATATATTTTTTTATTTTTTATGTAAATATATTCATATATGGTATATTGGTATGTATCACCTCACCTCACCATATAATGCATCTAAATTATCGTAAATTTGCATATAATATAAATTTTCAAACTAAAAATAAAAATATTAAAGGTGTAATGCAATTTTGTGCAAATTTTGTTCACAATGGACCGCAACATCCCAACAACACATAGTTTTTTTTTTTCTGTTTATGTGTTAACATATTTAATGAATCATATCGAATTATGGAACGTGTTCAATCATATAAACATATACATTATATATTATGATTGTTTTGTATAGAGATTTTTTTTTTTTTAGACTAAAATACTAAGAAATCGGCAATGGTTCATTTAAATTATACGTTTAATAATATTTTTGTCCAATCATATATAATATATATTTATTTTTGTAATATATTTTAAAAAAAAAATTATTACACTTTTAAAATTTATAAAAATAATAAAATATCCATATGTATGTTCTTGCATATACATAAATATGAAATATGCAATAGTACAGAAAACACTTATGAAGATTATATTTTTTTATTGAATATAGTTTGTGATTTTTAATGTATATTATATATGTATACAAACACCACAGCATATTTAATTAGTTTTATAAATAAAAAGTTTCTCTTCAATATGAGGTTGTTAAATAGGTAAATGAATTATGTATAAATAAATATATTGCTTAAATAATAATAGAAAAAAAGGTAATGATAATGTTTTTTCTTTCATTACTACAATTTTCTTTTAGCAAAAAAATAGTGACTACTGAACTGGTCATGGTAAATTTATAAAATAATATGTTTTCTAGGTGGATGCAACAAATGTGTATATATGTATTTAATGCGTTAGTAGCAGGCACGTACCTATAATTATAATAATTATATATTCGGTTTTCGTTGGGGAATCGATCGTTATTAATATAATTATAGTGGATTTTTAAGTATATTAATTGATGTAATTATTACGATTATTTTTCAGTCTATAATGGAATTTGTTGTCATAAAACTCTGCGCAAATAACTCGATATTAATTTGTACAAAGATATTTAAAGATTAATCAAAATTAAACCAATTAAAAAGAATCTTATGGTTGGAAATTAATTTAATTAAAATATGAATTATACAAAAAAAGAAACAAATTTCATACATAATTTTTGTTACAAATTGACTATATATAAACTTACTATTCACTATATATCACTATATATATCATATCCAATTTAATCAAATGATATGGTAATATATATAAAATGAATTTTCATCCTAAAATATTTATATCTTTAAATATCCTTAAAAATTTCTTTATATACTATTGAAAACAGATCGCAATGCGATAGTACGCACATATGTTTTCTGTTTTGTTTTCAAAATTAAGCACATTAATCATTTCAAAGAATTTCTTCGGTATATTTGGTCTATTCTATATATCCCTATATATATATAAGGATAATTTTATAATTTAAATTTAATAATAGTATAATCTTTCAACACCAATTAAATTAAACAATAATATACACCTTAATCAATTTAACTCGCATCTATTTCTACCTATATATCACACATATAACTTAATGGATAAATTGATCAATAAAATATTTATAAGATTATTAAATTGGTACACTCTATATCATATTATATGCAATCCATGCCCGCATGCTATAAAATAATAATATTATAGTAATTTATATAATTTAATTTCATTTTTTTTTTCTTTTTGAATATGTATAAAACTGAAAATGTATCGCTTCATATGTATATTTCCATCTATCCTTTTTAATATAACATGTATATATGAACATCAAATAATTAATCATTAATATTGCGTTTTCTTTTGAATTATAGTTACTCATATACAGATATACGCGATCATCTATCTATATATCATTTTTTTAATTTTACGGCTATATTATATATATATATTTTTGTAAAAGGATACATATATAAGAAGGATATCAATGTTTGTTTCTGTTCTGTGTTATTTTTCTTCTGTTTTTTTTTTTTAACTTTTTTAATCTTCATTATTTATTAAAGTCATCTATATATGTATATATAGTTTTATATAATGTATTTTCAATATAGTCAAATATGTATATAGAGTATATATGTTATATATATCATACACGAGTTTGAGAAACATAAACAAAAAAGCCGCTTTTATAAAATCATTCTTTTTATTTATGTTTTTTTTTTTTTTAATTTGCTAAAATCCATCTTCTATATATCTAATTTTTTTTCTTTTTCAATCTGTTTGGTACAGATACGTATACAATACCGTGTGTTTTGTTGTTTATGTATATGTATATATAATATTCTAGATCATTGCATCGAATATATACGAAAAATTATATGATTTTTACTAGACAATTTGGCATCAAAAAAAATTCTATTGTATTGTGTAGGTATACAACACGTATATAGGTATATATATATTTTCATTTTGATATATCCATATAGACTAATTTATAAGTTATAGAGTATATCGCATCACATCACATGACGTATATGTAGGATTAAAAGCACATATCAAAAATATATATATATGTATAATTTGTGATTAAGTACATTTATTTATTTTTCATTTGTTGTTGTTATATATACATTTACATATAGTATCTATATAGTCAAAGTTGGAAATTGTATATGTATTCTATCGAGTCAACAATATTTTATTTAGACTTTTAATTTGTATTCATTCGCATGAATGTATCATTCGTGTACATTTTTACAATACACATAATCACTTATATAATTGCTATAATATTAACAGTGTGTCGCGAAAGAACAAAAAGATTTGAATCAAAATTCATCATCAAAATTTACTTAAATGGGAAAATAGTATGGGTATGGGTTTATTTTCAAAATAACAAAATAATAAATATCAATAACATTGATTTGAACCTGATCTGTCTGAATGAAATGATAACCGATCATAGTAAATGGAAATATATTATTTTTGTTACTTTAACATCCTTAACCCTTCATGATCATTAGTTTTATATATTTGTCAAGATAATTCTATATTTTGACATTTGAAAAAATGTGGTATTTGTAATTCCAATAGTTATTTTATATCCTGTATATAACAATTCATTTTTTTTTTGCTTTAACAATACGAGATATTATTGAAGTGACTGCCTTTATATATAGCATTTGTTTTATATAAATATAATAAGTTTTCGGAATTTAGCGTGATTATAATTATATATATTAAAGGGTAAAATTACTTTATTCGTTTTTTTTTGTTTTTGCATTGTCACTTTTAAATTTACACTTATTAATATCAGAAATAAATATATTTAATATAAAAAATTTATAATTTAATTATTGCAGGATTACAGTTTCCATTTTAATCTGCACCTTTGCATAGTATATAGTTTGATATTTTTGTTAAGAAGATGACTAGAGTATTGACCTATATTTTTTATGATATTTTAATTGATTATCAGATTGCATATACCATAGATACAGTGAGGCACGAAAATGATCTAATGAAATTACGTTGAACAATACAATAATTCTATTTCATGAATTAATTATCGACTATAATATTCCTTTATTTATTTATGAATATGTACATTTTTGATCAATCGATTGATCACCCCCCAATAATTTTTGATGCACAACATCGTTTGTGAATAAAAAAAATTATTTTACCATATATTTTTTTATGTACATATATATACAATTATAGATGAATATCAAATTAAGTTATTGGTTCATTAAACTTAAACTTCATAACGTAAATTATTGGTTTGTATTATAAATAACATGCGTTATAAATATTATTTTTATATATATACACACAAACTGAAAAATAATCAGTTGTATTTAAGATAAAAATTTAACCCCTTTAAATTATTATTATTATTTTCAATCCGTATAAAAATATATATACAATCCAAACAACATCCAATATATAATAACCCTATGGCCTTTGTGTATATTATTATTTATATATAATATATATAACAAGTTTTTTTTTGTGTGATTATACTTTCAAATATATATATATATATATATATATATATATATATATAATTTAGCTCACAAAAATATAATTTGTTTGGTTTGATTTTGATATATTTATATTTTGATGTTGATACAAATCAAATTAATGCATCATCCCATGTAATTTTAGTATATTGACAACATTTCAATAAAGATATATTGTCAAAAATTCGCGCATATAACCATTTCATTATCTGCATTTGAACAATTTGAACATCTATACGAACACTGCGTATACAAAAAGGATGCGGTATATATAGATCTTTATCAAGAGATATGCAAATTTTCCATAATTGTAATCAATTTTCTAAATCAATTAATCGGTTTATTTATAGATAGATATACAATCGTATATATTCTTTCTATTATTAGAAATATTTATATAAATGATATAATTTATATTAACATATTGTGATTTTTTTTGTTAAATAATATGTATAATAATTAAAAATTAAAATTTTCTATATTCAAGTTTAAATTTTATAATTCTCTAAAATATATACACATTTAACTTTAATAAAGTTAGAGATATTTATATATATATAGTTTTTATTATTAAATATGCATTCGAATATTGTATATATATAGATATGATGACACAAGAAATACATAAATCGCAAAAAAAAAAAAAATAAAATAAAAATAAATGAAATAAAATAAAATAAAACAGCATATAAAAATGCATTATCATGTATAAAACTAAACCTTTCCATATATTTATTTGTATGTATATCTATACTATGATGTGCTATATGCATATTAGAGTTAGATATATGGAACGACTGCCGGAAACGGATACAGGAAGTCCATCCAAGTATGAATTTATATATATAAATATACGGTGTTGTGTGAATATATATATATTTATATATATATATGTAATGTTTAATGTGAAAATCTTTATTTATATACCTCTACTAATGCATGATATAGTTTTATATAGGAAAATTATATATACATTGGAAAATAAATTGCAGCACATAAAACACGATCATTGCTTACGATGTGAAAATACAGTTTTTTTTTTTTTTATTTTAATGTATTTTCAATCATTATTTTTAAGTTGGTTTTAAAACTTTGCAAAAATATTAGCAATTTTTCCAATGTTATTCCAATTATATTTCAAAAATATATAATTTTTATTATTATTTATTTAATTTACACACGGGAATGTTTTCTTTTTTATTCTATAACATTGTGATTCTATAATAATATATTAAGCTTAAGATTTCTTGGTGTAAATTCATTTGTTGAAAATTCAGTCATTCATTTAAATTCAATTATCTATTATTTAAATTCAATTATCAATTATATTAATTAAGTATCCCTTTTGCAATGTGATTGAATTTTTACAAGAAATTGTATTTATCAAGATATTTTTATTATAGTGAGTGAGATCAGAATGTTTTATAGAATATATATTAAATTTTTTAATAGCAAATTTATGTAAAAATGTATGAAAATATTTAAATATTAAATTTGCAAAATATTCGATAATTATATATCTTAAAAATAATTAAGAATTTAAATTTAAAATGTCGCATTATTAATCATATATATGTGTAAATTTAAAAAAAAAAATTATTCAAATTTATTTAATTTCTATATATACATATATATAAAACCAATTCATTTGTATTTCATTAAAATGTTAAAATATTTTCCATTTCATCTATATTTATACATATATCTATATATATTAATATATAAATTAAAGTTAATCTATTTTATTAATCGATTCGCATATTTTCATAATATCTTCTATATATATTTTATTCTTCTTCTTAATTCCCAAATACATATATTTTTATACAAAATAAGTTCAATATAAATTATCATACCTACATATACCTAAAAAAATTGTATGTATACAGTCATATAGACCGAGAAGTGATTATTCGTATTTTGATCTTTCTATTAAAATTCTATATCATTAATTTTTGTCGATTTTTTTTTTTGTTAATTTCCATTTTATAAACATTTTAAGTGTTATTGATGTTTTTTTTTCTATTTTTAATTTCTATAATCGATAATGAATAAATTGGAATAATTGGAAACATTAACAATTCTTGTTAAAAGTGATGTTAAATATAAATATTTTTTTTTTATGTAGATAGATATACTATATATATATATATTTAAATAAATTTTGTTTTATTTGTAATTATTCAATTAAAATTAAAATATTAATTATTATAGCTAATATTTGAATATTAATATATTAACTTTTTTGTTTCTATTTTAAATATATAATATGTTAATTTTATTTTTATATATATATTGAGAATGAATAAAATTATTATTAATTTAATTATTATGTGGGTATTATTTTATTAATTTGATTGTGTCATATTTCAAAAAAAAAAAATAAAATAAAAAATATTAAAAATATGAATGATAATACATATTTTCTTTTTGGTTGTTGTCTTTTTTTGTTTAATGAAAAAAAAAAACTTTATAAATTTAATGATGATAACTGGATTTTAGTTTTATTTGTTTTCTATTTTTGTTTTAATTAATGCAGTTGTCAGTTTATATCATCATTTTATCTTTGATATCTATTTATATTTTTAATAAAAGTTATTCATTTTTCTATAATGAATTTGGTTTATAAAAAATTAGAGCAGCAATTTATGAACAGCAACATATGATTAAAATCTCAATGTATTTTACGTATATATATAGAAATGGATTTGAAATTGGATTATTTTCTATAAAGTTTCGTTTAGAAAATAAAATAACTTTGCCGCAGCAGAGGAACTCTGCGCAATATTCAAATTCATAATAAGAAATTTTTATCTATATATATATGAAATTATTATACTTATATAGAAAATAAATTTTATATCTTAAGATCAAATGGATTATAATATATATATAATAATTAATTTTAATTAATCACAAATACATTCACGCAAATATAATTAACTGTTTGTCGATGTTTATTTAATAAATAAAAAAAAAATCTTTAATTAAAATCATATATTTATATATGAATATTATTGAGTATATCATTTTTTTTTCTTTTTTTTATGTTGCTAATTCGCTTATAACTTTATTTATAATTTTTTATTTATAATTTTTTTTTTTTTTTGCAAAATATGATTAATGACCACCATATGAATTAAAAATAAAATATCTATAATAAATAAAAAAAAAACAAATACAGCAAAATATGAAGAAAAAACCATTATAGTTATAATGGAATAAATCGTCGAAAACGAATATCCGCTTAAGTAAACATTAAAATATTCATAATTTATAATATATCGAAGACTTTCCATACATTTTCTTAAAAAAAAAATCACCTTTTTGGATTGGATGCTATTTCATTGTTGACAAAGAACTTTCTATGAATCTTCGGCTATATTCCAATAAAACTGTTTCATTATGATTTCGAAATCGAAATTTTATATATCTTAAGCGTTTAAATAAGCCGAATCGAGATTTTTATTTCCAAATATAACCATTCATGGACGAGTTTTTATAAAAGTGCGGTCGATCATCGATATGCATATGCGAATGGAAGGTTTTATAATAAATACGATTTAATTGTTATGAATATTATTAATATTTTGTTATTATAAAAAACACAATAAAATATATTTATATATAAATATCATTTTTAACATAAAAGTGTTAAATGGTTATAAAAAAGAAAAAAAAAAGGCAAATTATATTTCTTTTCGCACATTGAGAAATAAAATCTTTTAATAATATATAGTGATAATTATAATATATAGTAAACATAAAAAAATGCAGATATAACATTTTGAAATACGATAAAACGCCAATAAAACAACGAATAGTAATAAATATAAATAAATAAATAAATATGCAAATTATAAATTTTTTAATTTTTAATATAAACATAATCAAGACATATGTAAAATATGATCTAAGAATATCATATAGAGGTTTTAAATTAAAATATATATTCGTATCCATAACATATTATAGAATATTTATAATTACAGAAAGGTGCAGTCGATTGATAATCAAATAATTTATTATAAGAATTCCCTTAGGATTTATTTCAAAGTAACGATAGAAAAGTTCATACGGGATATAAGATCCCAAAGTATTTAACTGAATTGTTTTTTATCAAAGATTTAAAAAAAAATTAGATAAATATAAATTAAATATTTCTATCGTGAATTAACAATATTTTTTATTAAATAATTTAAAATTATCTATATATATATATATTTTGGAAAACATTTCTGAATTTTTAATATGAATATTTATTAATTTCATCGTGAATGTTTTTTTGTTTGAGTTGCTCAAGCGTTTCTACTTTGTTGCGGTATAAAAATTTCGAAACATATACACAAATTGGTGAATTGTTAAAATATAAAATTAAAATAAACACCATATCGTCATATATATATATGAAAAAAATATTATCATTAAATTAAACATAATTGATCAAATTGATAATAATCAAATATCAAATAATAAGAAAAGAACTTGTTTAAAATATATACAATCATTTTTCATTAACTAATTAAAAAACATAAATATGCATAATCGTTATATTATAAATTATATTATAAATAAACATATCACCCTCCTGCTGTTCTAAATTATTACATATTCTCAGGCTTCCTCCAACAATATATAAAGTGTTAGAAATAAATTAACGCAAATTAAATATATATATACTATTATTAAATTTACATATAACCAAATTATATTTATATATAGACAATTATAAATTTATATATTTATATATTGACATCATCATATGCATATATAGTATATTATGAGATATGTTATTTAAGGTATAAAGACATTTTTTTATTATATATATATATAGTTTTATTATGGAATATATTATTCGGAATCAGTTGGTATATATATTATGATTACAAGAATTTTAAAGGTATATATTGGATAAATTAAAGCCAATTTGGATCACCACATAATAATATTGAAACCCCTCTATAATACGAAAGATCCTTAAAAGAAAGTATTAAAAATATTTATGCAATACAACAAACCCCTCAACTCTGCGTTGAATGTAAAACTATTTTATATAAATTTAAAAAAAAATATTTTACGAAAATTAAATTAAAAGAAAAATGCTAAATAATTTTTGTGGTTTTTTAATATAAAAAAAAAAAAAAAAAACCAAAAATTAAATCATATCATTGAGTTTTTTTTTTATTTTAATGTTATTTTTTGTTATATTGCACTTTTTAAAATGAATGCATTTTTTTTTCATTGTTTCTTTTTAAATCACGCAACGCTACCGTTTAATGTAATTAAGTTAAATTTAATTCTCTCTATATATCATATGTTTTGGAAATGTAATTTAGTTTTGTGTTTTTTCCCCCCAATAAAACATATATATATATAGTAATTCAGTCAGTACAATATTATTTTAATATAATTACAGTATATATATATACATACCGCATCATATTCAAATATTAATATAATTTTTACATCACACTAAAATTATTTTTATTTTTTTTGGCTGCTTGAATTATTATATTATGTGCGTTGTAAAATTTTGTGTTAAATAATTTGTTAAATATATATACACACATTTAATGATGTATATCTACCTATTTTAATATGTACCGCAGATACATACATTTTGTTAGTTATTATAACAATTTTGTGTAACAAATTATTTATACACACCAAATGATTATTATTATCTTATTTCTGTTATTTTTTTTTTTATTTTAATAAACCGCAAACACGTCATATTTTTATAAATCTTTATAAATTATTGATTTTAAATATATATACGTATGTATATATATATCTATTGATGTATTTAAAATATATTGCATTTGAAAATATGTTATACTCTTTACCATATCTTTTTATATATATATGGTATACTAATAACAACCACATTAAGAATATAAATGTATATATACAGATTTTTTCATATGAAGCAACGTTATAATGATTTTTTTTTATTATTACTATATAACTATATATTTATACTTATATCGGTTGTTGGATTATCATCCTGTATAAATATAAGTAAAAAAAAAAAACTAGCATGTATACAATATTTATAATTTCATATAAGAAGAAACTTTTTTTTTTTTTGTGGTAGCAATATTTTAAATATGGATACCACAAGATGTTATTCAATAAAACAAAAAAAATAAGAAAATTTTTATTAATCATAAAAATGATGATTACTATAAAAATTTAATTATCATAAAATAAACGATTTTATGTGACAGCATCATAGAGGTAAAATACTTATATTTATCATTATTAGCGATGCGAAACGTTTTTCAATTATTATATATATGTATAAATATTGGAAAAAATCACAAGAAGCCCTTTTAACAAATCTTATTTATATACCATCGAATATATGAAATATATCTGTGGATTAGATATGTGTAAAATGTATTTATTATGTACAAAAATCATTTAAAATTATATTAATTGATATTGTATTAATTTTATAATCTTCTACACGATCGCCGATGGAATAACATCATTGCGAAATTGATATCGTATACTTAATTTCGGTTTCACATAAATACCCATCCTAACATTTTAAGCAACTGTATCATCATTCAATATTAAATCACAGTGTTTACAGGTTTTGATTTTCAATCACAAAAAATTTATAATTGTTTAATTGTTTTGCAATCATTTGTTCTTCAATCAATATTCAATATTTTCAATATGAATAATGTCATATCATTTTTAATCAATATGTATATTAAAATTCTATGCATTCTTTATAAGTTATACGTGAAATTCATATGCACGGTATATAAACATAATACAATTCTTTATTAAATGGAATTTTATCTGAAATTCTTCAAAAAAAAAAATAAAAAAATATTATGCGTTATATTAAAAGGTTTACAAATCTAAATGCGTCAAGATGAGTATTAATTTCATAAATAAATACATATACGAAAGGTTAATTTTATAAACATTCTTATACTTTGAGATATTTATATTTAATATAATAAATTTTCTATGGTATAAATCAATTTGGACAATTTATGGTCATCAAAATAAAACGATATACATATAGATAGACAATGATTTGGTAAAAATAAAATAACTATAGGATGAATATATATATATATAATATAGAAGATTATTAGTGAGTTGTATTATTATATTGGAATGGTATATATCTATAATACATAACATACATACATTAATTATGTATATATACATAAAGAGTTGGTAAAAATATTAATCTATGATGTATGTTATATAAATATATATAATAAATTGTGATGATTTGTAATAATTTCTTTATCAAATCCTTTTTCATATTTTTTTATTTTTTTGTTAGAATTTTCTGCGGTCTTATATTTTATTGCTTTGCGCTTTTGAAGTTGTATGTACAAATATTGTATTTCATAATGTATTTTTAATGAATACATAAAAAATTACAGAAAAATAACATAACATGACCTCCATATAAAAAATAAAGATATATTATAGATATTATACCATCGTCGTATAAAAAGTATAAACTAAAGGTATATTTAACCTTTTTTTTTTTTTTTTAAATTAAAATTTATAGCAAAATATGATTTATACAATGTTTTAAAAAAATAATTTCTAATAAATTAACATTAACGCGAATGTATAAATGTCCGAAAAAAAAAAAAAAGATGTAGAAAATATTTTTAAATGACTTCCTTTTTAGCATCCTAAAATTTCATTTCTTTTTTCCATTTCCACAGATTTCCACACGCAGATATCACAAATATTTTATTATTCATATTTTATTATATATATACATTAAATACGAACATTAGTCATGTTATAATTACCGGAGAAATATAAGGAAAAATTATGTGTGCGTATATATATATGAAATAAATTTAAGGAAGGAAGAAATAAAAATATTCAGCCCATCATTATCGTCATCATTTATATTGCTCTATGTACATTACTTATTTATATTATATCCATATATATGTATACTAATATATCCATTTAACATTATACACGTATACAATATACACAACTCTATATATAAATGTATATTATTAGCAACGTTCACTTATATACCCGAATTCGAAACCCCGTGTTTAAAATGTCAAAAATTTAATTTTATTATAAGAATTATATCTTTAAAACTGCGTCTGTTAAATATTAAATATATATTATTATATATAAAGATCATATAAGTTTAAGAAAAAGAAGTATAATATAACGCAAGCAATATCTTATTATATTTATAATTTATATATATATATACAAAAAAAAACCCCGCACTATATAAATAAATAAATATACATTGCATATTTCATATATATCCACCGAACCGAAATATTCGGCCTCCACCTCCGCTCCACACATTTATATATATATATTATATGTACAATAATTATTAAATAAATATAAGGAGGGTCTGCAAATTATATATAACCACGATTATTTTACTCAATATATATGCTATCCATATATACCATACATAAGAAAAATATAGATACTGATGTTGTGATTTTTATTACAAAAATTTTTCCATTTATACATATATGTGAAAAAATAATAATTATATATAGTAACTTCAGCTATATATAGACCAAAAAAGTATATATATATAAAAGTAAAGATGAAGCTAAATACTATATATATAATATAATATATATAACGATATGATGATAAAATAACAAATAAAAAGTTTATCTGTTAAAGACACGACAAGATCATGCATCATCTTTTGTTGTGTATCTTGTATATACAATTATACACTCACACACACACAGAGCATAAGAACTTTATATATATTTTCTTGCAACAAGAAAATTATTAAAAACCATTAAGGCATCATAAAGTTTCTACCATCATATATAAGGATATATATAAAAATATTTTTCCTCCTTGTGCTTTTTTTTTTGTTAGTTGATTATTTTCCTTTTTTTTTGTTTGTGGTGTTTGTTTTATATTGAATTCATGTGCAATTGCAGGATTTGTGATATATGTATATTAAAGGATGTTAATAATATATCAAAGTGTATATGAAATTTGTCTTATAAGTTAGTGTATATATTATTTAGGATTCATTTTATATTTGCTGCAGATAAGATTATATTATATGATAATAAGGAATAAATAATAAATAAATTTTTTTGAATAGAATCAGTAATCCTTATACTATGATTAATTAAATTTTAGTAATCACTTATTGTTTTAACATCAATTGTACAATTTAAAATGCGAGTGCAACAAAGTATTTCTATAGATACATTTTCACTAAGTTTTCTATAATAAATTTTCCTTTTACTTTCTATAATTCGTATGCTAATGTCCGATGCTTTAATAGTTTTACTGCAAATACATTAAGATAAGGTTTACGATTTATTCATTTTTATTGTATAAAATCACCAGGCAATTTAAAATGTACTATTCGAATATTACGAAAATATTGATTATATAAATTTAAATACAAACAATTCGAGAATTCAAAGGCATACAGAGTTAATTAATATATACATTGCAAATATTTCTAATAACTTTGCAATTTATATTTAAAAAACATATATATTTATATTCAAGTATATTATATATAGTATAAGATGAGAATATGCATATACAAATTTTAGATATATTGGACAGATCATATATAGTTATACTTTGTATTATAACAAATTAACTATAAAAATTCCATAAAATATAACTTCTCAACACTATATTTATATATTATAGATAGATAATAATATATTGATTCATATATTTTTTGAAGTGTTGTAAAAGAATTAAAAAAAAAAAAATAAAAAATATGAAGAAAAAAAAACGTGTTAAAAAAAAAATTTATTAAAAACAACTCAAAAAATATTAAATATATGTACGAGATTGTGTCGGCGGTATTCCTTTCACCTTCAGAATATAGAAACAAAAATTAATTTTGACATTTATGCCGATTCATGATGGTCGAGAATGTGCCACATTAATAATGACCGCGTGACGAAAAAAAATAATACTTTTTTTTTTTTAATAATAATAATATTATTATTATTTATGATTATTATTATTATTATTATTATTAACCACCTCGCTATACATTTTTTTTAAACATTGAATTATTTTAGCTCTCTCTAAAACTATATATATAAATATATTTTTACTATATACCGATATATATATATATATATATATTATATTATTTATAACATTTATATAGTTAACAATTTACATAACGAAAATTGTTTTATAAATTAGAGATAAATATATATATATATATATAATATCTCTTATAAGATGTGTCTAGGAAAAAAAATAAAGTCCATTTAGATCGATTTCTATATATATAAAAAATATAAATATAAACGAATAGAAAAATAAGAGATTTATTGGAATAAAAAAATAAAAAAAACTTTGGATATTATAAATTTTATTACAAATCACTTTTTATAATTAAAATAAAATAAAACTATTTTTAATTTTTATATTTTTTTAGCATTCACTCAAATTATTTTAAGAAATTAAAATTATATGTTTATTTTATTTTTTTTTTTCGAGATAAAGGTGGTTTATTTTTTTTTTTTTTGTACGTAGGTATTAACGAACTCCGTAATATTTTTTCAACATTAATTATATAATTAACTAACGATGACAATTATTAATGAAAACACGACGGTCTCTGTTAAGTGAAAAAACAAAATTAAATAAAATTGACAATGACATTGTGCGTCGCGATATGATTAATAGTTGAAATGATATTTACAAAAAAAAATTAAATATAATTTTGTATTATTTATGCGGGAGTTTTGTCTTGGAATTATAATATATGTATAGACGTATATATAAATATGATTGTAAATATATATACAAATATTGAATATTTAATTGTTAAATGCAAAATTCGATCCGTGTAGTGTTAAATTATTAATTATTAATTTTAACTATAATTATAATATTTTATAAAAGATTCATTTATAAGATGATGCTATTTGCCGGAGATATATTTTAATACTTTATTTTTTATATACATGTGGAATATCATATAAACTTTGTAATATATCTGGTATACGTTTCATGTCCATTTTAGACGATTGGATGGTGGTAATTGAACGAAAATTTCATCATTTCAATTACAAAAATATACCTTCTACTGTTATCCAGATTATTATGGTTCGGATTCGTTAAAATATTGTCGTATTTGTTACCATGAAGGTTAAGAGAGAATTTCATTTTCATTTAGATAACAAAATTAGCAATAAAATAAAATATACCTATCATGTGACAATATTTATTTGAATATGATATCTTCCAAGAGCATTTTGATAATTTTCAATTATATTACTAATAAATATGTTAATGTAAATGAATTTGTAATTGAAATTCCATTGAAATCAAATCAAATATTCTCACAAGTAAAAATAATTTTCAGTATAATATAAAAAATAATTAATCTATATATTTATTATTATATTAATTTTTTTTTCTAGTTGAAAATAATCATAAAAAACTCTTAAATATTAATTATTTGATTTATATCAACTTTACATAATTTATATTAATATATATGTAAAATGATTTTCTTTTTCCTATATATCAATTATATAGACAAGACAAAAAGACGAAGAATTTACTCATTCATATTTATTGTATATCTTTTCAAATAACATACAATAAAATGCATTAAAAATATGTATATATATCTACAAATAGTGTGAATAATAATTTTGTAATATATTATATATTTCACTGAAAAAAAAAAAAAATAAAATAAATATATTAATCATTAAAAAATTTACATATAAATTAGTGATTGAAAGATTTGAATGCAACAACGCAACGTTATGATGATGATGTGTGTGCGCGGTATGAATATTTAAAATTGTGGCGTTGAGGTTATTATTAAATAAATATACAACAAGAAATAATATTTCTTAATATCTTATGTTTTATTAAAATCATTTGTAGAATAACCTCAATATTTTGTTTTTTATATTATATATATATTATATCACATTTATATATCCTATTGTTATCTTTTCCACAGATATTATTTAAATAAAATATGAAATGAATACAAAAAAAAAATTATTTATATATTATTTGTTATTTTCCATATTAAAAATTACTTTGTTTGTCATATATAGTATATATATAATCTATATAAAAGAAAAGTATATTAAATTTGAATATATATATATACGTTTTATTTTGAAAAACAAAATATAAAATAAACTTGCATATAAATTAACAATTTGTTTTTATTTACATATATATATTATATGGATATATGGTAAAAAGTATATCAAAGACTCTCATCATATATGGAATGTAAAAAAATAAAAAAAAATAAAAAGGATATATATATATAAATGCCGACTTTTTTATATGAAAAAACAAAAAAAAAAATGAAAAATAAAAATATATAGTCATATATCAAAGTCAAATGTATATATGTATAAAGTGTTAATCGTTTTGAAAACAAATAAATAATAACAAAAGCAAAATGAAAAATCACTTTATTTTGTTGACAATATGTCACTTATATATATGCGTTCATTCATTCATTCATCCATTCATTCATTCATTCATATATTTCTCATCCATATACATGAGATTTGTGATGTGATACACGTCGAATATATACATATCTAAAAGTATTATATGGGCATCAATTATATTTACTATATTTATCATTTTGTTATTTTTGTTTTCGTTCTTATCCAATTTTTTTTTTTTTTTTTTTTTTTTTTTACATATCAAATATGTTGTTTACAATGCATATTGTAATTATGATATTACTCCCACAAATATACATATATATATATATATATATGAATGTAATTTTAAAAATAATAAATTACATATTACGTGAATTTGTGTATTTTTATATTGTACGATTTCTTTATAAAGTTATGTAGATTGTTAATATTTAATGGAAATCCAAATCTAAACCACTGAATCCACATAAACTTATTTGAAATATATATGAATTAATATTTATGTAATATTAATATATGAAAAATTGGATTTAGTATATGTTTCAAAACTTAACTTTGTTGAAGTTTTTCTGATTTTTAAGAAATTTTTCTCTGATTTCATCTACAATCCGCTTTTATTGCTTCACAAACAAATCCTATAGATTATTCGGTATATTTCGTTTTGTGTGCAGTCCTTTTCTTTATAATACGACAGTCAACATGAACAATTATAATATTATATATATACTTTTAATCCTTAAATTGATATACACAAATTATCGATGTCCTCATCCATTCGAAATAATTAAAAGCTATATGTTATTATATATATATATATATTTATTAAGTGATTAGATTGTATATATAAAGGTGATATAATTCTTTGATTTAATTTAATATAGGTATACAATACAATTTAATTTATATTATTATTTTAGATTAAAATTTCAAATTAATTGCTACAAAATTAATTGAAATTTATAACATCTGTGAATATATACATTCATGTACGCATATCAATGGATCTCTATATCTTATAATCTACATTTATATATATAAAAACAATTATAATAATAATATCCTTATATAAAAGCTTCATTTTCTATTGGCATAAAAAATATAATCTATATATAAATAATAAGCTATTAAATATAATATGTATTTGATATAAATAATATTTGTATGTCAATATTCTTATAATGTAAAAATTCTTTTTTCAATCGTTATGTTTTATATATAAAACAAAACCACACGATAAGAGTTCCATCAAGATGTATCAAATTATTAAGATGTACCACTCTTACTTAAACATATTTCATTGACAACATTAACTATTTTCTATGTATTAAGTAAATTTTTTAAAATGATTTTTAAGAATATATGAGGTTATTATCAAGAAAAAAAATGTTTACAAATATATATATATGATTTATGGTATATATAGAATAGAATTAGTGAAGTGAAATTTATGAATATAACTAAATGGAAACATTAAATGTAGCCATGGTAATATCATTTGTATATCTACTAGAATAGTTATGTTTTTAAATATTATATAATAAATTAAAATTCATTAAATGCATGTTTTATATTTTCTGGTATATCCTATATGTATTTGATAACTGCACACAATCATATATTACATATATATTGTCTTATCCGAAAGTGTGTATTAAACTTTAATATTTAGCACAAAATATATATATATTTCATTTTAAATATAGAGGATATAAAACTATATACTATATATAAATATGTTATATATATACGATAATGAATGTATTGAAAATTTAAAAACATATTCATATATATATAGAAATGTTTTATATATAAATTTATGGTAAAATCTTGTACCGATGTACCGATGTTGAAGTATATGTACAATGTTTAAAATGTAACATACATATATTTATGTATATATTAATATAAAATTACATGCAAATGGATTAATTATATTAAATTCTCAGAAAAATATGTAACTAAAATTCCATAGAAATATAAGAATTAATAAATATTAAATACATTGCATACCTGTATTCTGATTCTGATATATATATATATATATATATATATACATACAAATATAAATACGGATGCATAACATAGTTTTACAAATACTTGGAAAAAAATGTAAAATACAAAAATCATTGCATAAGAGAAAAATTACCATATTTACAGTACAGTGTCTTGATATATTTATACGGTGGACTGACAATTAAAACAGAATTTTTAAAATATTCATAAAATTGAATTGTTTTTCTTTGATAAGATTTCGAATCCCTTCAGTAATTAAAGTTTCTGAATTCGTCTTTTATAATACATTCCAGAACAGAACCGAATCATTTGCAAAAATACTCGTTAAATTGATTTAATAACTTCTTTTAATTTTAACAATATATCTCAAATCGATTATATAATATATATAAGGGATATAAACCATAATTAAAATAGATTACATAAGGAAAATCATTCAATTATATATCTGTTATAATTTTCTATATATAACAACTTCTTTTTTTTCCAATAATTCTTTATATATAAGATATTTTTTTCTTTAAACACTTTTACATAATTGCAATTTTATCTTAATGTTTGAGTAGATATGTTTTATATATTTATCCCAAAAAATAAATTATATACAAAATATAATGCATAAAATAAAAGAACAAATTATCTGTAAAAGACATATATCGTATATATATATATATAAATAAATATCCATTAAATTAAAGGACCTCTTAATTGATGCAAAATGCTTAAAGATTTAATTGATATATAATAGAGGTATATAATAAATGTATATAATATTGATGGAATAAAGGACATATATATAATTTTATTTGAACAAAATGTATATCATCTATACAAAAACCAATATAAAAAATACTGATTTATTCAACTAGAAATTAATTTAATATCTTTCATAATTCGTTTTTTTCGGTTTTTGTCCGACGACAGGAGTTATAACATTAAAATATTTCTATTGACAATGATTATAAATATATAATTAAGTGAAAACTTATAATATTATTTTGTTATTTAAGTATATAACAGTCGTAAAATATACATTCATAATACTTTCAATCTCCATTATATACAGTACAGAGTTCGCAAAATGTAGATATATTTGTTTTGGGAAATTTCATGATATAATAACAATTTTGTTTTTTGTTGTCCTCTACATATCAATATGTATATATTATATAATTAAAGCAAAAATTATATAAAAAAAATTGGTTAAAAAACGTTTTACATTAAAATTAATTTTTTTATAACGCTTATAATAGTATAAATATATTTTATATCTATATATAAAAAAAAGTCCATTACGAAATTAACAAAAACATGATTATTTATATATCTACATATATAAACATTTATTTATTTATTTATTTATTATACCACACATACGAGTATATATTTTTATAATGTCACGGAAATAAAAATCAATTGATATGCCCAACATATATAAATATATATATATTGATATACAAATCGTTTCGAGTACGTTAAAATAATAAATAGAAATTTTAATTAATTTTTGTTTTTCATTATATATTTATATATATATATATACGATAATATACTCGCAATGTCCATATGTGATATAAATTTATACATATATACTTATATTTATATTTGATAGATGCGGTTATAAACGAACGCGTATAAATAAACTATAAGTCTGCGAGTTCATATACATACATTTTATATTATATATGCAATACACAAATTTTAAAATGTAATTTAATGATCTATATATATATAATTTTTTACTTATAGATATACAAATATATCGCATCATATACTCACGTATTGTTTTTACTCTATATACCATATATAGTATTTTGAATTTTGGTAAATTAATAATTTTTTTGTTGATAAATACAAATTGGTTTTACTGCTGTTATATATAAATATGTAATGCGTTATAATTTACGAATCGACAGAATACGAAGAGTATATATACATATATTTTATTGCAATCATTACGTGTTTTGTACATATATTCAAATGTACAGTGAAATATTGTTTAAACAATTAATTTCAAATATTTATTGATTGAAATTCAATATACTATTTTATCTATAGAACTACAAATATATGTTTAATCGATGCATTGTTTTTGAATATCATTTTATTTGAATTTATCTGTAAAATATATTATACTATAAAAAATGTTTACAACGATGATATTGAATTCTATATATCAGATATATATCAGGGTCTTGTGTTTTTTTTTTTGTTTTTATTTTGTCTTTATATATTTTAATTTTAATATATTTATATCGATATACACGCAGATAGATCAATATTCGATTGCTTAATTCGTCACAGTATCCCCACATATATACATATATTAAATTATATGGATATGGAATATATATGTAAACAATTATATTGATGTACATCACGAGCATTCTAAATATATACATACATTATATATGTAGTATAGGGAATATATTGGTTATTTTAATCGAAATTTATTTTGTTTTTTCTTCATATCATTTAATTTTGATATTTAATTTTATAATTAATTTTTTTTTTATTAAAATATATGTTATTTTTTTTTTATTATATTTAGTGTATAGATATACAAATTTTTTTATTAAAGATTTCTATAATCGTCGAAATATTAAATTTACAAAAAAGAATTTGTTCTTTTAAATGTATTGTTTTTGATAAACTTCTTCGCATAAATTGCATTCGTTTTACTGAAAATTATAAATTTATAACTAATTTTTTGAGTTAAAGCCGTAGTAAAAGAAATAACATGAGATTTACTATTTCGATTAGAAATAGCGACAATTTTTACCAATTTGTTTACACTTTTGATAGTTGCATTGAAATGGAATTACGTTGAAAATATCATGTAAAAAAACATAATTGGAATTGTTAACGTGATTTAAATATTATGATCATTGAAAGAAAAGACTTGGTTTTAATTATACATATCCCACTCGTCTCACTACTTTTCTTTCTATAATTGTTTCCCACAGTATAAAATTAATTATTTTTTTTATTTCTATTTCCAGGCATAAAAAACAAACAAACAAGAAGACAGTGTTTTTTATAATTAATATGATGCGAGGATCATTAAATATATATTATATTATCCTGTCATATGCGACATATCATAATATACTTACAGATATAACGCTATATAAAGTTGGAAAAAATGAATATTTTATATAAATAATTGAACAAACACATCATAGACTTTAGTGTTTTAATGATGCGAATATATGGCGTCTGCCGTGGCTATCTAATATATAATGCGATACAACAAGGATAACCGCAATATCTATATATATGTATATAGATAAAAGCTGTGAACAATTAAAGAAACGAGTATATATTTTTTTTTTAAATTTGCTTAATTGCAATTAACATTTTCACTTTCTTGCAAAATAAGTGTATAGTATATATATTTTTGCATCGTCTATAAAAAAAATAAGCATATATATACAATTATACATGTATATTTTTTTTATATTAAATGCTTTTATGGATAATATATATTATATATAAAACATTGTGTCCTTTCCTATATATATATTCAAAAGAAAATGAAATGAAGGATATGAAATTGTTTTCATAAATGAATGTATTAACAATATCTGTATATATGGATATGCAAATGAGTATTTGTATTACGATATATATCGAAAATTGAATTTAATGAAATTCAAAAAAAAAATAACATAATTTTAATTACTACAAAATTATGATTATTCTACTCTTAATTCAATTTAATTTTATGTGAATGTGATCATCTTAAAAAATATAATAAATATTAAAAATGGAAAACGGAATACGTATATATACAGATGATATACATTTTATAATTGGATATAATATACAAAAAATGTGGATAATAAATGAAGTTCATGATAATTTTTTGCAATTTTTATATATAATTTAAGTTCTGCTGCGTATATATTCAATATATACACACATTTAATAATAATTTTCTTTTATATTATCCAGATATTATAATTAAATAAAAATAATTGGAACCAAAATATATTTTATTCGTAGAAATACTAGAAAGAAAATATTTTATCAACAATATAATGCAAAATTAAATGTTTAACATAATTTCAAGTGTACACATTTTTATTATTATCAATTCTGGGAAAAAGTTAACATTTAATGAAGTCAGGTTTGGTTAATACATTATAATTTGTCTATTTATATAGTAAATCATTAAAAAGGATATTAAAATTAAATGAATCGATTGTGTATCCCTCGATTGCGAAAGCGGTCGGTAATCAAATCATAACCATGAAATATTATTGATTGCGTTTAAAATAATTTTCATAAATTTTTGGTTTTCCAAAAGTTAAAATATTCACATTCATTAACTTGATATTAATTGTTCAAAACACCTTTAAACAAAAAGAAATATAAAATTTGTTTTTGTTGATTGTTTCGATTGATTTGACTTACCAAAGTCAACAACAAATTGTTTTTTTTTTGTTTGTTAAATATATAAAATTATGATAAAATAATTAAAAATGTAATTAAATAATTATCATATAATATAAACTGTCAATATTGATCATTATCAAAAATGTTGTTTTTTCAATTTACCGGCGGCGAGGACATATACATACATATATAAATAATAAAATAAAATATTAATACATAATTTTATTTGTATATATATATATAGACATTTTAAATTGATGAGCTTAAGAAAAAAAAAATAATAAAATAAAGTGTTGGTTTTACATATCTTTAAAAAAATACCTCATCACCTTAAATTAATTTAATATATATAAACATATCCAAATTAAATAAAAATAAGTATATTCATTATAGACATATACGATGAAGTCAAAAAAAAAAATCTCATGCACTTAAATCTACATATTTATATATAGCGGTATATAGCTGAACAATCATTATGATGGGTGACTTGACGATATTTTAATTTTTTCTTTTTTTTTTGACATTTATTGCGACATGATGATTTTTTGAATATTTATTTAATTCTTTTTGTTTTCTCTCGTATATGTATTGTATACATTAAAAAGTTAAACCAAATATCACATATTTTAAGTTCAATTTAAATATATTTAATTTTTATATGCAATTATTATTATATTAAACCTGATTGACCCATTTCCATTTCTCATTCTGAGAAGCTAAAATTAACAAAATATGAATTATGCAACATTACTTTATTTAATCAACAAAATTATTATGAAACATAAAATATTTCCTTAAATACTTTCAACAATCAAAACAGTTTTAATCTAATTGTAACATAATAAATGTCTTAATATTTACAATATAATGTGTTTAAATTCCCTATTACTGTTCCAATATGATTGAAACAAAAAAAAAATAATAATTTTTAAATAAGACATACGGGCACCAGAAAACACCTATATATATTATATTTTAAATAATAAACAATTCATTATTAAATAAATATACCTGCGATGATCTAAATAAACTTAATGTTTTTTTTTCTGTTCGTCTTCATAAAAACATGAAAAATCAACGAAGCAAAAACAAAAAACATTTTAATACGATTAAAACAGATCATTATTACAAATATCCCATTAAGATAACAAATCTATTTTAAAATATGTTTTTCGTTTTTATATATACATATAAAGATTATTATATATAAAATCTGTTCTTTTATATAAAACAGAAAATGTTTAAAATAAAATAAAAGATATATATTCAATAGAAATTGGGATCATTGTCATTCAATCATTTTCATTGTCATTATCCTATTGACAAGATTATAATATTTAAAAACAAAAGAGATTATACAGATCGTTTTTCATGTAATATCAATTTAATCATCGGCGGTCGGCATCTCTCTAATATATATATTTACACCATTCAATTTTTTTTTTTACACTTTCAATACACACAGAATTTAAAGAGTAAAAAAGAATACACAAAGTATAATAATATAACAATAATTTTCCTCTATATATAATATTAGTATTTTTGATTATTATTCTGTATCTTCTTATTTATTATATATATATATGTGATTATTTTATTATTACTATATATTATTATCAAAAGCTCGCTTTTGTTAAATGGAAAACAAAAGAAGAGAATGAAAATAAAAAAAAATTTTAAATAAAGTTGTTGTCTTTGAATTCAACCAGTAATAAAAGCAATCATATATTGGAATGTATATGATTAAATGAGGTAAGAGAATTCGTTTGATAAAATTGAAATATTATAGCAATGAATGATTCAAAATATTTTGGGTTTTCATGATCATATTTCGACTTTAGTTGAGTCCCTTTTTAACGCTACACGATTTTTACGAATTAAAGCAATAAATATTGTAACAAAAACCGGGTATGGCCAAAAAGAACGAAAGGTACAAAATTACTTAGATATCATTTCTTTAGCATTTAGGCTTTATTATGACATTATATGAATTAAAGAAAACGATGGTAAGATAAAAATAATATCAATTATAAAATCTAAAGAAAAAAAAAACGAATGTAAAGATCTCGTTAATAAATATCAATCAATATCTATACCTTTAATTTTTTACGATCGATTTTTTTGCTTGTTTCCAATAACATTAAACAATACAAACATATGCGTGTATGTCTGTTTTTAATTTATATGTGTTTTTACTTTTAAATGCATTGTTATTTTATAAACTATAATATGAAGATGATGATGATCATCGTTTCTCTTATGGATATCAATTGAATTCCAATATATATATATATATATATATATAATGAATGTTGATTATTATAATATAAATATAAAGTGCCAATAAAAAAAAAATTAAATTAGGTGTCAAATTAATTCTATTATTAAATATATATATATTGTGTGTTATTTTTGATATAAAAGGTGTTAAATAATTTAATAATATCGTTAATGTTCTTCTTTATAATGTATCTATAGTATATATAATATTAAATTATGTATTTTGAATTTTTTTTATTTTTTTGTGTATTCTCTGTTTGTCTTTTATAAATTTATACAAAATATATTTACTCTTAAGCAATTGATTAAACAAATTATGTTAATAATGTGAAGTAAAAAGAAAAAAAAATACATTTTATATTAACCCACACAAACCGAATATATAACGTTAATATAATTTGATATATAACTATAGTATATATGATGATTTGTTAATATACTTTTAGAACTTTGAGATTAATTTTATAAATATAATGACTTGTTAAGATGTATATAAAAGAATAGATAGATTTAACAATAGATTTAAATAATTATATACTACTATCAGTATATTATAGCGCATGATAAATAAAATTATCTTTGAAAATGCATATATCAAAACAAAGAAACAAGAGAATATTTATGAAAGAAAATCAATCAGTAAGTTTTCCTGATTGTTCTATAAATATACAATACAAATTGTCTAGTTTTTCCATGTAAATTCGATTCAACCATTTTTCAGTTTAATATAAACCATTATAAAATACAATTTTATCGTTAGTCGTTGGTCGTTCATAGAGTCACTAAAAATGCGGAAAGTTATAGGTAACTTTTTTAGTATTTGTACTATTTCTCAATTTCCCAGTTTTCTCCAGTTTTCAGGACAGTTTTCACTTTTTCAGGACACTGAACTGACACGCCTTAAATAGTACTAATGTCTTTATAAGTACATTAAATCATTATTTACACAGTTGTTCGCTAAAGATCAAACAGAATAAAGATTTATAATTATTAACTAAAACAGGCAAATTGAATATACTAAAACAAAACTTACTTCATTTAAATGGAATGTGTATCTATCTAAAATATAAAACTATATAATATATATACACCAAAAAACTTAATAAACATAATCACGATATAGTATTATTATACATATATACCATATGATAATATATTTAAATTATTATTATATTCATTAATTTATAATTTAAAATAATTAAAAATTAATTTATGAATATCGACCGCTACACATTGATTATATGAATAAATATAATTTAAAACCATCTATAAAATATGCGATTAAAAAGAAAAATTAAAAAAAAATCCAGTTTTTTTATTTTCAAGAAAAATCACAAATAAAAATATTGTTGTTTTTGCATTTCCATTAGAATTTATAATATTTAGTTCACACGCGCCAGTCGATTCCTATATTAATATATTCATAAACAATGTATGTATAATTGTATATACATATATAATATACATATATAGAGACTATATATTGGATACAAACAAATTTATTGATAGACAAACAAAAATCTAGTTTTTTTTTCTGTTAATACTTTAATTATTAGTATGTCTCATATTTATTTATAGAAACATTTTTTAATCATAAATTTTTTTTGTAAAAAATATCATAAAAATCATAAATATAAATATTTAAATAAAATAAACATGAAAGAAAAATACGTAATACACTGCGATTTGCTCTTATTGCCATCACCTCTATCATCAAAAAATATCTTAATTCATAATAAATTCAAAATAATATAATAAATTAATTATTCATCATATATATATATCATATATATATATATATATATATATAGGTATAAAATTAAAAAAATATTTCAAAAAACATAAATAACATTAAAATAATTATATTTTTGAATAATTATAATAAATGTATATTAAGAAATGCTGTCAGATGTTGTTTTTTTTTTTTTGTTTTCATCCAAATATAAACTTTTCTTTTGCTATAGAAGATCGATCGCGTATATAGCGAGGTCAATATTGTTTATCTATATATATATATATATATAATTTTTTTTATGTAAATATTGTACCAATTTTTAGATTATTGATGAGATGTTTTATCGATACATTTATAATTAAAACAAACATCTGTATACGAGCGCGCGAATTATGAATAATATATATATTATTAATTTTTAATATATGCGTATTTCTTTTTTAATAAATATTATATTGCCATTATTTACAAGCAAAATCTTACGATAATATGCAAGATTAATAAATCTTTTTATAATGAAAATACAATTTTTCTATAACTGCTGTATATATATAAATATAATCATATAATGAAGCTGAATATCAAAATTATCCGATAGAATTTCGTCGAAAAAAATATTATGTATTATTATCTTATACTACATAACATATATTTATGATGTATATCTTTTTATTTTTTTGGTAATAATTTACCAGTGAAGACAATGATTTATTGTCAATTTAAATTAAATGTAAAAAAAAAAATTAAAAATTACATTGAACTTGATAATAGACCGGATCGGATAATAACTGAATATTTATTGTTTTTTGCTTTTTTCTAATAATATTATTCGTTTTTTTTTAATCACACCGTTTTGTGTATTTTTATTAGGTTATTTTGTTTGAGATGATTTAAAATATATATACACACAATAAACAAAAAAAAAATATACAAAACAAAAATAGAAAAGAAAAAGAGGCCTACCTACATATTACTTTTTTTTCTCCATAATTATATTAATCTTTCCGTGTATCTATTTTGTAACTTTTACCGTAAATAAATATTTATGATGATTTTTTTTAAATTTTTTATTTTGGTTTTGAAAAGAAATTATTAATTTTTTTTTTGATTTTATTAATAATTTGTCGTTCATTTATATATATACATATACAACCAAACAATAAAATTCATATAAGAGTTTTGTTGGTATTTTAAATATAGACCTATATATGCGTATTTTTTGACAAACGCAAAATAAATTAATAAGAAAAAAAAGTTCATTAAAAATTATTAATAATAAAAAAACAATAAAAAAAAAATTGAAAAAAAAAGAAAACCGTAAAGCTTTATATATAGATCTGTTGATGAAATAGTTCAAATATATTATAATTATTGGAATATTGAACTTTAATTTTTGTTTTTTTTAAGTAAATTGAATGTTGGACCAATTTTCCTTAAATAATTATCTATATTATAAGGAAAATGTCTATAGAGACAGAGAAATTAGAGAAATTCAGAATCAATTCGTTTTTTATTACAAAAACATTGTACCCATAGATTGGATCACATGTCTGGAAACATACCTCATTGAAATAAAACAGAATTACATCATTATTGTAGATATTATAATATAGTTAACCCGAATGAGATATATTTTATATTATAAATATAATACTGAAAGTGAAAATGATTATAATTTTAATGCAATATTGTAATTTTCCCATATATGATATAGAAAAAATAAATAAATATTGTATAATAAATTGTCACACCTGTATTCATCCTTTTTTATTTATTTTTTTTTGATGCCCTTAAAAACCATACCATATGTATCTTAAAAAAAATAAATTATATAATCATCAAATTTATTCATCTCAATACCACAGGTGTGTTTTTCATTTATAAATGAATAATGGACTGTTTATTTATATACCGCATACATTACATAATACAAAAACTGTCATTATCATTATTATTATTCTTATTATATTATATCATTATTATTGTTATTATTTTTCTATATATAATATATTTCTATATCCTCTATATAGGATATATTATACTATAGTAGTATAATCCTTTTAATTCTTATACCTATATTTTTTTGTATATATTTGATATGATAAATAATTTCATGTTTGATTTGATTGGAAAATAAAAAGTGATAAATAAACGAAAAAAAAAATTAATGCTGATGTTTTATTTATTATTTATTATTATTATGAACCATTTAAAGAAGCAATATGAAAAGATCTTTTCTTATTCTGGTTTTGTTTTTTTTTTTGAATAAACAAATTCTCCTCATCACATACTATAAGGAAAATTATGAATAACAATACTTTTAAAGAAGAAAATAATAAACATAAAAAAAAAATAATATAAAAGAATCATTATTTTTATTCTGTTTTTTATTGTATTATTTATTATAATAAATATATACAATTTATATTTGTGTGATTGGTATATTATATATTTATTTTTTTGTATTATATAAAACGATAAAAGAAAAATATTAAGATTTTGTAACCCCATTTGTTTTGTACATATATGTCATAATAATATATATATATATATATACGTTGGAGGTCTATTAAATTCAGATATACCATTCCACTGCGAGGTGGAAAAAAAAATCAACGAGCTACCTTACGCACCTTATATACAATATATACGAAAATGTATATCATTATCACATATAAACAAAATAAACAATAATTTAACATTTATATTTTTATTTTTTTTTTTTCAAAATATATCGAATAATTTATAAATGAATGGAATGGAGAACAACATAAACCAATTGGATTTGTTTATAGTAAAATTTAAGAATATAATAAAAATTTGATTAAATTAAAAGTAAATATATAACAAATATCAGATATTAATAAATTTATATTAAAAAAAAAACACAAAATATTATTTATATATTTCATTCGTTTCTTTTTATAGAATATTTAGTTGTATTTTTTTTTAAGAATACACAAAAATAAAATAATGTTTATCCGCAACCGTTTATATATTCGAGTTGTTATAGTATATTTTAAATATGGATAAAATAGTACTATATATTTTAATAATTTTATGTTATGAAATCATTTTCTTACTGTCTGATTTTTGTTTTTTTTTTTTTTTCATGTTTATAAGATATTTAAGTATAGATAAATTTGTGCGTGGGATGAAATATAGATGATAATTTTATAATACTGTATACTATATATATAAAAAATTATTCATAAATTTTTGCTTATATTTTTAATATCAAAATGTATATGTATAAAAATAAATGATTTTTGTTTTCAATAAATGTAAAACTCTTTTTGGACGTTGTTGATGTTGTTGTTGTTCTTGTTGTTGGTGAATTTTATAAATTACAACCCATTAGAATTTTTTACAGATTCACATCTTTTAAATACTTGTTAAATGTATATTATATGATTTATGTTTTATTTAATATTCTGTTCGGTTCTATAAATATATATATAAATAAATAAATCTATTATAATATTTCTATGTAATTAATGACTTCCTTTTTGTGTAAGGTGTAAACCATTATACAAAACAATATTTTATTCATTGATAATCTTTGTATTTATATATTCGTTGTCAATTTTAGAATATGCGATTTTACTATTATATAAAAATATATTAAATATGATTTTGAGATCATAAACTAACAAAATGTTCTCTATATGTTTGTATCAGCTGTAACTTTAAAGAAGAAGTTTTCTCTAAATATAACTTCAAAATATAGTTATTGTAAAAAAAAAAAACCTTTAACTTGATTTATATATGCGAACGTATACAATTAAATTAATAATTATTTAAATTTTACATAAAAATGATACATATTTAATAACCACATGATATTTTTACCATTATATAATACGAAGCCGCGTATACGAGTATATATCCTTCAAAAAGATAAACCGTATTTGAATGTGGTACCTTTTTTTTTAAAATAAATCATAATATTTCCGTTTAAAGTTTTACTTCTTTTTTTTTTGGTAACCAAAAATCTATATAGAATATATCAAATAGAGAAATTTGCACGCAATCCCCTCATTATATATATATATAGATATAGTTTCGATCTGTATCTTTCTTTAAATTATATTTTAAATAATATATATACACATATATCGATTTAAAAATTATAAACAACAAAAATCAATAATAATAATAATAATAATAACAATAATTTTATCCTTAAATTCACACGATGAGTATATATTCATTCATTTATGCCGTATATATAAATATTTTGACGCTTCCTTTATAGAAGTGTCTGAATTGCCGCTAATATAATTTTTCCACCAAAAATATAATATCCGTAATAATCATGAAGGGTCTCATAAATACAAAAATTTGTTTTAAAATATAGAGAAATTGTACTTAATTTTTTTTTTGTTTTTAACTTGCGTATTTTAGTAAAAATGTTTATCACGCAAACAAATGAAATGAACAAATTTAAATCGAACAAATTCATATATACATATAAGTACTCTTATGATAATCTCATCATCCAGGATGCGTTTAGATATATATATATTTTATTTATATATATACATAAATTTAAAGTATGGTTTATGATAAAGGTAAGAAGACATTTATTATTGCAACAAACATTTATTTAAATAGAATTTAGTTAATAAATTTGTAATGTATATAAATAATTTTATCAATATATGAAAATGTCAGTTAATATAAGTTTAAGACGTGCAATGTTATCAACTTATTATCATTTTGAATACATATCTATACGAACGAGTATATTAACATTATAAAAAATGTGCGTGTTAATCATAAATTATAATTTTCAAAAAATGTAATTAGTTTTGTTCTTATATAACATAATATATTGGTTATGTTTGACAGTCAATAAATAATATAATAAGTGAGAAAATTATAACAACATTGTATATTATTGATTTAATTTAAAACAATTACATTTTTTTACTTATACATAATTATATACATGTCTTTGATGTAATATACACCAACAAAAAATATCAATAACACGCGGTAAAATGATGAAAATTTCTTCAAGGGTTTTATACATGTTTTTTTTTCTATAATTTTATCACCCCAATCACAATATTAATAAAATTAAACAGGTGTTTTATCTTTTTTATTCAATTATGTATAAAATATATAAGATGAGAAATCAATAAAAATACATTTTTTTTGTGCATCTCCTCCTACGCACGCAAACCATAAAATAAAATAAATTAAATGAAATGAATGAAAGAAAAAGAAAAAAAAAACAAAAAGGTAAAGGTTTATTAATATTTTAAATATATATATTTATGTCAAACCTTTATCATTTTAAATCATAATCATTATATATGTTCATGATAAATTTTTTCATATATATAATATATACAATCAGACAATCTGTCAATATATATATATATATATATATATATATATATGCTTCTTTATATATATTATTGTTTTTTTTTCTTCCTATATCCTTTGTCTTCCTTTGAATTTGTTCTATATTTGTATATATTAACAATGTATAATTAATGGATGAAATAGATATATGGAGAAAACTTTTGAGTAATTGTTTATCATCGATCTTTTAAATGTTGAACAACAAAAATTTGTACATATATAACACACTACATTCGTTTTGATATTTACGGTACGAAAGTGAGGTATATCAGAATATATAAAAGAAAGATTCATTTCATATATACATATTGACGGTATATGAATGAATTGTATTTTTAACTATATATAAGATATCGTATACATTGCGGTAAAGTTATACGAATGTATCAATATTTGAATGACTAATTGGATTGCACCAAAATATTATGGATATTGTTTGATCATAAGTTATAAGGAAAATGTAAGTATATATATCATTATCAATCTTATAATTAGAAATATTTCAGTTGTCAATCTCTAACACCTCTACGAAAATAGTTGACAATTGAAAAAATTGTATGACCATTGAATAAAAAAACAAATATTAAAATGTTAAATATTTATTTTTACTTGACAGACTTATTATTTATTATATATATATTGAATTTAATAAACTATATGTAAGTTTATAGACAACTCAATTTCAAATATATGTATGCATATATACAACTAATAATGATGCGTTGCAAATTTAATAAATTCTGATTAACGCAAACGAATTTTGAATCACAGCAAGATCACACAGTCACAAACAAATAACCATTTTCATATATATATAATAATAATCTATTGTATATAACTAAAATATAATTATTTAATAATAAATGAAAAGTTCTTTTTCTTATATATTGAACTCGTATTCTTATATGTATGAAGATTTTTGTATTATAAGTACTTTGAATATATTAAAACCAAAAAATTAAACTCTGACTGAGCGCGTACGTTGCCCAATTATTTATTTATATATATAATAACTATTTAATCCATATAATATATATATATGTTATATATAAGAATAGAATATATTATTTAATCGAATCAAATGCATAAAAAAAAATATATATAATTCATGTGATTTTTGATGTTTTTGAGTCAAAGAAGAAAAGTATATATATGTAATATAATAATCATAATGTACTTACCGTATATATTAATGTATAATTTGATGTTCATAAAATAATTGGTATAATGTTTTTGATTGTAAAAATGAATTTAAAAATATATATGTCCATCCGTTCCGCTGTTTTAAATTCTTTCTCGATATATTATATTTATAAATGATGATGGTCCGATTAGCATGTCTTGTTCTTGTCTAATTACATAAAATAGATATAGAAAAAGAAATTTAGATATCATTAAATTTACAGTATATATATGGATTTTTTTTATATAATTTTATTTATATTATTATTATTATTATTATATTAACTTTGACGATTCTAAAAAATATATTATATATTTGATATGTATAGGTATATGAAAAGATATAAAAAATAAGTTTTTATACGGCTCGTTTGATTTCATCTAACTAATTTCACGCACGTGTATTTTGAATATTATTAAATAAATACCAAACCATTACATTTGAATATATGTATATCGAATAAGGAATTTATCATTTAATTTTCACAAACGGTGATTTTGTAATATTTCTAACCCTTGCAAAATATTCTATAAACTACAATCACATTTTTATAATATATTATTATAATAAAAAATATAATGTATTTAATTATATTCTTGAGAAATCTTCAAAAATATTAAATCTGCATATAGAAATGTCGGAAATTTATGAAAGAAATTAAGAATATGTATCATAAGTTTAAAAAAATTAAGACATTTTGAAATATTATATTTTTTGTCTAGTTTATTTAAATTGTTAAAAACAAATTGCAAAAATTATTATTATTTAATTTTTTATTTTCGTTTTCAATATATCAATTTATCAATTTCAATCTATTTTATAATCTATATATATATATAAATATTAAAATCGAAACATTATCTCACAAATATCATATTACACGTGCTGTTGTTATATATATACTAAATAAGATCAATAAATACTCAAGTATTAACTGAATTACTCACAATTTAATCAGCATATATCCGATATGTACATCTACATATTTTATAGTATATATATAAGTCTAACAACACTTAATATTATGAGACTGCATGCTGGGTACTTGTATATTAGATTTCGTATATATATATACATATGCTGTGATGCGAAGAACGAATTTATATGATTTAAAATGCATAATATTTTTGTACAGTCACATTTTATTATAAATGTTTTATGTATATATATATCTACAAGAAATGAATTTCAATATGTAGACAATTTATTTATTTTTTGCAATATATAAAATAGGGTTTATATTGATATTTGATTGAATTATAAATTGATAATATAATATACGTTAGAGATACAAATTGAAAAAAATTGATTATATTATATATATACAATATACAATACAACACAATACATGAAATGAATACTATAATCACGCAGGTACAATTTGATGGGATTTATTTTTTCGCAATTGATTGATATATAAACTATATATATAACATATCACATATGTCATCCAAAATGAAAAGGGAAGTTTTACATAATAATTGCACGTTTAATTGTAAATTTCATATAGTAAATATTTTTTAATAAAGGAATTCGTTCTCGTATTATATTTGTATATCGTCTCTCTGTTCAGTGTAAATGTTTTCGTGAAGAAACATCATTTATATATATGTGAAAAACATATATAAAAACAAAATTTTTCTATTACAGTATATACCTATATAAAAAAAATTAGGAAATTCATGACAAAAATTAAAAAAAAATGCAGATGTTTAATATACTTATATTTATTTTTATTCATTTTTTTTCGTCATCGGATGAATATTTCGAATCTTGCACTATAATGTTTAAGGTTGTACTGAAAACGATTGGTCAATATTCAGAAACATGAATGAAAGCGATTGATTGAATAGTATGTCTCTATATCTTTAACCATAGGCAATTTCTAATAAGTATAGTTTTCCCTAATTTTCATCCAAATGCGCGGTTGTATCTGAAATGGCGAAATAAATATTGCAGAATCAAGCTTCGATAGATTTGGATTAGATTTATAACCATACACCCAACACCGTATAATATTTAAATTATATTTGTGATTTTAATAATATACGAATTGAAAAATAATAAAAATTTAATATGCATTCAATAAAGTCATTACGGTATGATTTCTCTAATTTCCATTCAAGTTTTATTTTATCTACATATAAACATTTTATAATGAATAAACAATTTTTTTTTTAATATTCACAAAAGAGATTAATTTAATTGATATAATTTATAAATAATTATATTGTAATTATCAAAATGTCGATAATATATTTCAGGAATATACTATATAGATATATAATTATTTTCATTATTATCATTAAATCAAAAGTATATATGTATATACCATATATATATAATGAATTGAGTGTTATTTTTACTGTTAAAATAAAAATTATAAGATGAATTGGAACAAAGATCAACAAAAATGAATATTTTATTATATGGTATATTATATATGGTGTATACATTCGATATAGACTTCATAATATAATATTTAATAAATATAATATTTTACCAATGTAATCATCAATAAATTTGTTGAATTTTTTCGTGATGATGATCATCAAATATATTTCTATATGTATGTATATAAATTTTAAGACACACTTCAAACTCTGTTATATTTTTATTTTTAAAAATATATTACTATTATTATTATTTATTTATACTATATAGGTATGAGATGTTTTTACGACTAATATTATATATATATCCATCCATATAGATATAGGTTTATAAAAATAGATAAAAAATAATATTAAAGAATATATTATATATATATATATGATCTGATTAATATTAATACCGTTCAATTTTAAATACTCTTAATCATATAGTCATCGAAAGTCATATAAAAAGTCAGAAAGACACCTCAAGAAATTGATCTTTTACATCTTTCAAATGTAAAAAAAAAAAAAAAAAACTAAAATAATAAAAAATAAATAAATAAATAATAAAATAAATATATAATATCAAATGTATGTTAAAAAGATTCATATACAGTTCTGGTCATACAGAGAATGAAGTGAGTAATTTTTTTTTTCCTATTGGATCTATTGGATTCATTATAAGATTTATGCTTTGGCTTTAGAATACTTGGACCCACAGCATTGATATTTTTTATTTTCATAATAAGGATTTTCATTGTAATAATATCAATTAAGGTGTGAAATTTTTGATCACCTTTGGTTTTATTTGATTTTTCTTTTTCAAAGTTTGTAGATTTATTGAAATTCCAAGAGTTTCATTTTCTATTAGTGGAAATAGGGGAATTATTTTAATACGAATTTCTTTGGTTATAGAGAATTTTGATTTTGATGTTATCAAATCAGGATTTACTTGATTATGCAGATCGGGCATATTTAATATTAATATGGAAACAACAATTTTTTCAATTTATAAAAATATATATTAAACTTTATGAGACCACAAGTGTATAAAATATATATACTTTAATAAACGATATATAATAAAATACAAAAAATGAAGTGCCAAAGAAATAGATGTTTGTTGGATATATTAAAGATAAATAACACAAAGGTGTAAAATGCCGACATCTATCCAACCAACACATAGCATACATATATATATATAGAGAAATACACATAAATCCACATTTATACAAATTACAACAAATTTATAAAAGTCATCACTAGCTTACAGTTTTTGATATTATTTAAATATATGTATATGAATTTAGATATAATATATATATATGAAAATGAAAAACATTCAAAGTGATCAAATTTTTTTTCTTACTATATTTTTTCTAAATTTTATATATCATCTGTATATATAACATAGAGTTATTTTTTTTTTAATAATAATAATAATAATAAATAACAATTTTTCTCCTTCATATTCATTACGATTTAAAAAATAAAAAGTTTTTTTTTTTTTTTTATCTATGGTATAAATATATAAGTACATTTTATATAGTACCTTCATTCAACAATGACTTGATGAAAAATCTTACAAATTGAAACAGAGTATATATAATCGAATATAATGTAGTTGAATTAATATAGAAAAAAAATAAATTTGCTTATATATACTAAAAAATTATATAAAGTAAAAAAAAAATAAATATAAATAATATCAATATTATATTAACCGTATATATAAAGTTTTGTGGTTTTACATAAAATTGATAAATTATGTATTTAAATTACGAAAATGAATATTGTGGTAAAAAAAAATAATCATGTTTATAACCTAAATATGGATGCAATAATTGCGTTGTCATCTATCCTTTTAATATATAGTATATTATATATACATTTATAAACCGTAGATCTTTTAGTCAATATTTTCTACGTGACAAATATTTTAAAATATTATTTATATTGATTATATATGCTTAAAAAATCTATTAATTTTTTTTAAATTTTATGAAATAAATATTATATGTGGTAGAAACTTAATATCAATCGTATATATTATTACTACGAAAAGTGTATTCTGTTTTCAAACAAGTAATTTTCAAACAATTTTTTAATGCAAAACAATAGAATTTTTCTATTTATTTATCTGAGGCAACGGAAAAACTTGACCTGTTTTTCCATAAAAAGGCTCAACGATCGAAAAATATGTTGTTGTTGAAGTGATATGAAGAAAAAACCGTATTTCTAATCTTATATAGAAGGTTTTTCGAGGTGGAAAATTCATTATATAAATCAAACAAAAAAACATTTCGCAATAAGATGGAAATTAACTGAATTGAGAATAAGAAATCCATTTATTAGAAACTAAAACGAAATTCAGTATTTTAATAATTTAGTATTTTAATTAAAATTATATTTAAAACATTTGAATAAAAAACGGTACAGAAATACACAAAAATATCCGATAATTAAGATTTAAGATAAAAATCATAATTCTGTTTTCTGTTATTCTATTTTTTAAATGTTTTGTTTTTTTTTTCAAGAAAAAATTAGTTATAAATTAATATATTGTAATAAGTCATTTGATAATAAATTAATCATAAACCATATTAAAATTCCATAATCTGTATAAATATTTTGTATATGAACCTATTAATATTTAAAAAACTGGATTTTCAAGAAACAACTTTATCAGATAATCTTCTCCGTCTTATAAATTGCCGTTCATTAAAAATTATTAGCCCATCTCAAAAAACATATATATACATATAAATATTAATATATTAAAAATAAAAACAAAACAAAAAACCCAAATACAAATTTGTTTAAAAAACCAAAAGAAAGTTAATATATTTGATTTTCAATAAATTATCTTACACTTCTTATATTTTTCACTCACAGAAAAAATGTAAGCATACATACAACACAAATACAACGTAGGTAAATTTATATTTAATATACAAAATAAAGCACACCAAATAAATAAATTGACATAATATATTAATTCATATTTTTTTATCCATTTTTTTTTTTTGTATAATAAATTAATGAAAATTCGTAAAAATAAAGTAATAAACATACATGCCAACCAAAAGATAATCATATTAAAATATTATAGATTTAAAAATATATACTATCATATTTTTCGTAAACATACCTGTGTATAGATAGAATATGTATATAGATATATAAAAAAAAATGTAAACAAAAATAATAATAAAATAAACATTTATTTATACACACTATTATTATTATTATTATTATTATTTTTAATATTATGATTACTATTTTTACAATGAATGGATTGAACAACAAATCTAAGGTGTATTTTTATATTATATATATATATGGTATATACATATAAAAATATAGTATTTACATATTAAGGTATTTATGAATTCAAACTGATCGGATGAGAGTCTATATATGTATAGTAAATATAATAATTTCCAATGTATAAAATCACCTCAGCAGGTAGTCATATGCGCGATATTGCTACCGCTATCTTTATTTTATTTATTATTGTTTTTTTTTTTGTTTTTTATTACATTGTTATTATTTTATTATAACAAGTATATATATTCTTATTATTTTGTTGGGGTTTTATTTATTGATTAAAGAAAGAAAAAAAACATATATTTTTCATGTTATTACGACTATTCACATTCGATTTTTTTTTATATATACAAACAATATACAGATAGACATTTATATATAGCAATAAGCCGTTTATAGTTAGTTATTATCTTATTATATATAGGATTTGTAGTAGTAACACTATATACATTATATGTAAATGTAATATATGATTAGTTAATGTTGTCATATTCAATTTATTGTAGCAATTGATTTGATAAACTGATCTTTATTATATACAGGTATTATATTTATTTAAATTAAATTAATTTTAATATAGAATTCAAGTTGTAAAACAGAAAACAGAGCTTTAAAAGAGATTTACACCAATATTTTTCATAGACATTTTAACAATTTTCATTGAAAATTCTGTTGTGATGTAAATTGGGCTGTATTTTTTTTATGTGACGATAACCAAAACCCAACTCTGTGTATAATACCATATTATTACGTTGATTAACCAAACAATAAAATTAAAAAAAAAAACTAAAAGTGATATTACAAAAATACACAAATAAATGAATCATTTCTAATGGACAATATACAAATAATAGTTCATAAATAAGTAATTTCATTTATAGATTCATATTTATATATGAGGAAATTCAGTAATCCTTTACATATATACACAAATAATATACCTCAATAAAGAAAAATAAACTTTTATTTTTACATAATAACTTCATTACTTATATTAGAATAGATAGTTTTTGTCGGTATATATATGTTATATATATAATTTCAAAATCCATATATATATATATATATATATTCATTAATTGTATTCCAATATAGTCATAAACAAACATAAATTATGTATTTATAAAATAATGTCATATGTCATACAGCCTTGTATATAATTGTATTATATGATCATGTATTTAGAAAACGTAAAAATAACAAGATCATAATATATATTTTTTATGAATTATAAAACTGAAAATATACACTATATTTCTGTATATATTTGTGATATATGAACAATTTTTTTTTTTCGTTAGTAAGACTATTAAAAAAAAAATAATATATGAGCATATTAAACTATTCATAAATCAATTTTTTTTATCATACATTTAGATCAAAATTTTAGTTGTATTTAAAGTGAATATATAAGGAACGAATAAAATAAAAAATTACAATGTCTTATATTTGACATTTACTGATTATATTTTGAAGGTGTAAAATTTATTTTAAACTAGTTATTTGTTAAAAAGAAAAATGTTTTTCTTTTTGTACTTTTTATATGGACACATAAATTAAAAATCATGTACAAACAGTAGTTTAAATATGTAATGTATTTATAAAAAAAAAAAAAGAAAAAAGATCTTTATTCTGATTGGTCTTTGAATACAAAATAAATATATTTATTTAATTCTATATATATATAAGAATGGACACGTGTGGGCATATTTGAAATATAATATATATATATATATGTATATATGAAATTGTTTCTCTTATACCACTTATATTATATTATATATACTATATAAACTTTACAGATAGATACACACAACGCAGCAATGTATCAAATTACTTCTTTTTATAATACAAAATATTATTTCATATTTTTATACCAATATATATAATAAAATATTATGCATTTGTATAATAATATAGATAAATGGTCATTCGAATATATACCTATGTATAATAGGTGTATAAAAATGTCTATAAGACTCTGAATATTATATATGCATATAAATATATGCCACCGTGTTTAAAAATGCATTTATTTATATTTAAAAGATATATATATATAAATATAACATTACACGATTTATTATAAAAATAAAAAGGATATTAATTACAATGTTTGTATACATTTAGTATATATAGAATAGAAGTTTATGAATGAATAATTATTATGTATACATTTGTAGGTATTTTTGTTTTTTTTTTATTTTAGAATTTTTAAAGAAATAGATATCATATCACAAACACTTTTCATAAAAAAAATGTTCATATAACAGATTCATTTTGAATCGCGAAGTTTATAATTTTTTGTTTGAAAAATAAAACCTAATCTGTATAACTATATAGCAACATTTTGTAATTCTACTGAATTATTATATGAATATTTTTCTAGTTTTTAATTTTTTTTTGGCGAATTTAAGATTTACATATTTTTCGCGATCTCACATCAAGTGCAGAAAAAATGCGAGTTTAATTAAACCAACATATTGATTTATCTGTTTCAATCACAGAATCCTACGAACTAAAATCTCAATGTATAAACATCTGAAATTTAATGTATCCAACAAGTGGCGAGCTATTCTATTTTACAAAAAAAAAGAAAAAATAAATAAACATACTAATCTTAACTTAATATTTTTCAAAACTCAGCGTGTCTATTTTGTTCTAATAAACCGAAGTAAAAAAAATCTTGGTTTTAGTATTTAAGAAGATTTTATTTTGAGATTTGAATGATTAAAATAGGGTGTAAGGCGGCTGGTTCGTATATACTTTAAATGATCTTTGTATCGAGCTGTGTATATACTTTAAACAAAAAAATAGAAGAAAATGTCACAAAAACAAAAATTCAGATAAATCAAAAAATATATATATTTATTATTTGATAAAAATCTTATAATTTATAAATCTATATATATATATATAAAAAAAATTAACATACTCACAAATCAATTTATCACTTTAAAAAACCATATATAGTATATATCGAATTTTCAATTGATGCGTATTCCAAAAAATAGAAAAATTTAGTATGTGTTTGCGTACGCATAAAATTTTTGAAATGCATTTAAATTTATGCACCCCAAACATAATAATATATATAGTAACATAAATAATGTATATACATATATATTGATATATGTAGGTGATGGTGCGTTGCATATGTTTATTGAATGTTTATTTTTTTTATATATATAATATAATTTTACGACGATACCCCTTTTTGCATGAATCTTTTTATCATATATATAATATAGTTTATGTAACACATAATAATAATAATAATAATAGTATTTTATTTTTTATATAACTATATAAGAACCCTTAAGTTTTTCTCTAAAAACACACAACATTCGTTCTAGGGATTTTCTATATATAGAATATAAATACTTTTATATAACCAAAATATATATAATACATGCGGTAATTGTGTAGGATGGTCTAATTCAATTATTATGTATGGTTATTTTCATTGATTTGATTTTATATTTTTGATATTGATGGGTATTATTTAAATTAAAAAAAAAAAAAACAAATAAATATATTTATTTCGTTTCGTTACATATATCATTATTGTTGTGTATATAATTTTAGTTGATTTTTATTCATATATATGGTTTAAATTGTTATTCTTTATTTTTTTGTGTTTAAAAATAAAAAGGGTGTTTTTACACACCCTAATTTCTATTCTTTAAATTCTATATATGATGATGTATTTATTTTATTAATAATTTGATATTAAAATATATAAATACATGAGAGATAACCTTTTACCTTTATCCACCAAATTTAGATATAGTTTTTTTTCCATTTTATATACTTATTGGGTGTTCGTTTGCTATATATGTATGTGTATGCATATAGCGCTTATTTTTTTTTAAACATTATCACCTATATCGAAATCAATAATAATTTATGTGACCTATGATTGTACACAATTTTTATGTAAATTATAAAATAAATGTAAATACTTAAAATTAGAATTCATAAAAGAAAATTTTAAATAAAGATTAAATAAACCAGAGTTAATGATTATTTAAAAGATAAATGCGTGCGGTGGTATTAATATGATCAAAATCATTTCAATGTTCGCCGAAAAATCAAATTTTTTATATATCTATAAATAAATAAAAAACAGCCACACAGAATATAACTTATTATATTTCTATATACTATATATGATTTTGAGAAAATTTTATTAGAAAAATATGAATATGGGATAACGTCGAAATACCATCATATAGAAAGGATAACAAAAAAATTCTGAAAAACATCGCAAATTTTCCGTCCTAAATAACGGAAAATCTTTCTTATCCAATTATTATTATAAGGAAACTCCAAATTCATTTAAATGAAATTCAGATAATAAACGGCAATTATAGCGGCGACAAAACACTTTAAATTAGTATATTATTTTGTTAAGTGGAACCAATTACATACGCAAATAAAATAAATTAGTTGAAGTGTGCGTGAAATATAACAATGTAATATATATATACAAATTTAAATGCATATCTTTATCATAATTATATTATGTATTGCATACGCACATTTAAAACCAATTGATGATGAAAAGAAACATAAAAAAATTAATACATTTTTGTGTCCACATACGATAATATCAAAATAATTTGGTATTTATTTAAAAAAAATGTGTAATTCGCTTATCACCCAACGCAATGTATATATTAATATATAGATATATAAACTGTACTTATAAAATAATGATAAAAATTACTCCTTTGCACATATATATATATATATATATATATATTTTAATGGTTTAAGGTAAGCTTCAGGGGATTTGTTTTTAAGTATATTTCCAAAACAAAAAAAATATATTAATTTGAAAAATAACACCATCCATACTTATATGATATGTGCTATTGTAAAAAGCCACACTTTGCTAATTTTTTTTTTTTTGCTTTATTGTTTAATTTCTTATACATGATTACATGATATCATATCTCATCAGTATATCTATATATATTTTTTGACTTTACATTTTTTTTTATATTATGTGCTAATGGGTATATAATATAATTTTCTTCGAATTTGTTGGTCATTTATATTTTTAACAATATTATTTGTTAAGTATAATTACGACTTCTTTATTTTGTAACCTTTTGAATATCATATAATTGATCTAATTGTATTTGGATGGTATGCATTTATATTTATATAATATAAGATGTGCGTAAGTTTGTATAAATGATTGCGACAATGCAATATATTTTATTTATGTGATCATGTACACGTGAAATAAATAATTATTTAAATAAAAAAAAATTAATATATTTAAACATTATATGTAATTTAAGTTTGTATACATTTTATTAATACAGTTTTTTTTTATAGATTTATAAATATTTTGGGTTGATGCGAAATAAATTACCGGGTGATTTGTATTAAGCTATTGAAAATATAGTTTATTAAATTATGGAATGTAAATAAAGTAAACGATTACTTTGTCGTGTTTTCTGATGGAAAAACATTTGATTCTCCAATATTAAGGATTATAAATAATTGGTTATGTAGTGGGATAATATGATAATAAATGATCCTTATATATTAAATACTAATTTGTATATGAATTCAAAATTAGAATTTAAAAAATTTTAAAATAATAATAATACAACAGACAACAAATCTTCAAAAAAAAAAAGAAACTAAAATCATACATAATAATATTAATATAAAAAAATTAAATAAAAGGATAAATTATTTAAAAGAAAAATATATGAAAATAATTATTTGTCCTCAGGATACAAATAGTTTATCATGTATTTGTATAGTATATATAATAAATATATATATATATATATATATATAGAAGTATAGCAACAAAGTATAAATAAGTATTAAAAATTAATTATCAACAAAGTATATAAAAAAAATATATTTATTTATAATAAATGAAAACCATTTTGATATCGTTTATCATTTATTTTATATAAAGACTTCTTTTTTTTTTTTTTTTGATAGAAATAAATAAAATAAAAACGTTTACTATATATATTATAAATTAACGATGATGGATGAATGTATCGTCGTGTCGTTTGTAATGCACATATAATTAAACGAAAATGTGTTTAAAAACGAATCATTTATGAAGTGTATAATTTTTTTTATACAATAATCTTGTCTTTCCATTACAAATGTGGCTAAAAAAGGTATTACATACGAGTATTTAGAAAATATAATAATTTCATTAAAAGAATTATTATATTCGCACCTATAAAGTGCCGCCTGGACAATTGCGTTTCCTAACCATCCATTTTTTTATGTGTATCTATTAAAGTAACAAAAATCGAATACAATTCAGATGCAACCTTTCATGTGTATTCCGAGGTATCTCGGATAATACCAAACCTTTTAGAATACATATGCTTTTATATTCGGATCTTTTCATATGAAAGTATATACATCTTATCGGTATTTTTAATGGATCAAGGATTTTTATTTGCAAGAAATTTTGTCAATATTTATTTTAATTATATATTATATAATAGAGAAAAAAAATTAATTATTTTCATACGGACATTAATAATATTTAATTTTTCTTCATGCATATAAAGTATCATAAATACAAAACAAAAAATGTAAAAAGGATTCACTGAAAATGTATATGTAACTCATTGTAGAATATATATATTTTGTTACTGCGGATAAAAACAAAAATGAATATATTTCTTTTTGATGCTCAAGGTTTTTTGATAATGAGTTTTCTTGTTTTTAGGTAGCCTCTTGGCCTATACAAATAAAAATATGTACTTGTAAAATAAACAAATACAAATCAAACATATATATATATATATATATAAAATTATTAACTATACATATTTTTTTTTAATATATCTATATCAAATATATACCTGCATATAGTTTAAAATTAAACATATGTTAAGACTCTTTGTAATTTTACAATACATGGAAAAAATAATTTAGATGAAAGTAGAAGTTTTTACTTCATTCTAAATTTTCTATTTGTATATATATATAGTTATTAATATAATCTTGCTGATGTTTTTAATCTATTCGAATATACTTTATGTATATAATATATCTATAAAGATAAAATAAGATCTGATGTGAGATGTAAAAAAAAAAAAAAAACAAAATCGTATATACATGTAAATAAACTGTAATATGTATTATGAATTCATTTCTAATTACATGTCCTAGTTTAAAAAATATGTAATGCAAAAGGGATGTAATTTTTAGTATATATGTATAATAAATAAACACAGATTTTGTATTTCAATATTTTTTTTTTTTTCAATAAAATATACATTGATAATGAGAATGTATGATGAGTTACCTTTTTTTTTTTTTATAAGAAGCATGAAACTATGTCCTCAATTTTATTCAGATGTCTATATATATATATGAATATATATGTTCTATCCGTTTAATTGATATATACATAAACATATATATATATATATATATATATGCATAATTATGCATATTTTATCAAAGTTAGAAAAAAAAACACATTAACTGATGTAAATAAAAATTTTGCACATATTATATAAATATATACTCTACATTGAGGTATATATTTATAAGTATAGTAATAATATTTACATTTACATGATGGAAAACATTGTATGTATATTGCATATATATGTCACATATATTTCATATATATATATAGAATAAAAGTAATATACTAAAGTAAACTATATAAATTCTTAATTTCAATCATCTTACCTATAACCACAATATATAATGCAACGTAAATATACTTGAAAAAACAATTATTAATATGTGCATTATTTGTATGCCCGCATGTGTGTGTGTGTGTGTTTATGTTTATTTATATGAATGTGGGTAGGTGGGTGAATATAAATGCATACAAAAACCGAAATCTCTATATATAAGTATATATATACTTTCTTAAGTACACAAATTTTCACATCAGAATTCGTTTTATAATTTAAATACCGTATATAGTACATATACTTTCTATTAATATATGTATATACTATATATGTTATATAAAAGTAATGTATGATGTACATGAGATGCGGTAATATATACATATAGGATAAAAATGAATATAAACTGTATGTTTGTTTCTATATATATATTTGTTTCAATGTACAATTTTGTAAGTCTATACACAATATATATATATATTTACATCCCATTCCACAAATAGATATATATTGTAAATTTTCTTTTTCTATATACTATATATCCACAAGCTTCCATTTTCCAAATAAAAAACATTGTTTGTATTTTACAAACCTATATATATATATAAATATCTAAAATGACTCCCGTATGGTAAATGGTGATTATAAAACTTTTTTTTTTACTTTATCGTATGGACCATCCCCACACATCTTTATTGAGTCAATCTAAAGAACGGTCAACATTTTGAAATGGTATGTATCATTATCATTACAGATAAAATCTCTTGTATAAGTTGTCATGAATATTTAAAGAAAGTTCATAAAATATTTTCATTTTCGAAACTTGATATGTAAAAAATGTTCAAATTCCAACTAGAAACAATCAAAATTATATGAAATTCTATGCGATTCCTAAAGAAAACTGGTCTGAGAATAAAATCTTATTCACCGAAATATTCAATCATTTGGAAATGGACTGTACAATATATATATTTTTTTTTGTTTACAGCGTATATACAATAACTATATACATACCTGTGTTTAATAGTATGTAAGTATTATTATGATATATATATACCGGGTGTTTACTGGTAAAATTTACTACTTTGTTTGGTCGCCATTTGGGTGATAAACATGCCATTTGGGTGATAATCATTATTTGTAGATTTTTTACTTGTTTTAAGGTTCTGTACTGCGTACTATAAAGTTGTACAAAAATTAGTAAACCTTGCACTCGAACACCTAGTGTATATAGTAGATACATATATATATATATAGTGTATTATAGATGAAAACTATATTATATATATATATATGAATACATAAATTTCCATTATAAAACTATATACAAAATATACTTAATATAAAAGCTTTAGGAATATTTACTTATGCATATATACATTTATATAGATATATATCAAATGAAACTTTGTATATAAAAATGCATGTAATATATATATATTATATTATATATAACATATATATAGTAAATAATAATACCATTTATATAGTTTAAAACCTATAGTATATAAAATATAAATTTCTGTTTATATATAAATATATAAGCTTATATATATAGGGAATATCTAAAGTAAATGCATTTTTGTTATATATATGCATACATAAATATTTTATAATGTACATTGCACATATTAAACTCATATATGCCATTTTAATATATATATATTTATGTATTTAATATATGGATATTTTATATGTATAAATATATGTAAACGATTTTTGGATAGTTTACTTAAGGCAAAATGTTCACGATTACTATAGTATATATATATATATAGAAGACTATATATGCAGTTATAGAATTGCATCCGTATCGCATAACATATATATAGATAGATGTATAAAATGTGCCTGTTTTTGCCGCATGCATATATAATGTTGATGTAGCTTTAGGAAGTTTTCTGCTGTGTGTAGTTTAAAATCTATTCCACAACAATAGGTATATACATATATGTAAACAGGTGGACAAAATTTATATATACGTGATATTTTATAATATATATATATATGTATGCCTGCATATGTGGAATACGATCATAAAATTGTGGGTGGTATTTTTGAACATCGTACAAAGTCGACAGATTTGTTATGTATATGTATATTTTGTATATACACCACATATTATTGCCATTGTATTATTCCGATATATAATCGCGCATATATAATAAAGCATATTATAAATATATAAATGTCCTTAAAAATTAATTGTTGTAAACGCATTGATTCAACCATGTGCTTTAATATTAAATTATAGGACTTTGAAACCATCTGATGCCAACTTTTGTGAGGGAAACAAATTAATATGTTCGGAAAGAATTGCCGAATTTAAAAATATTTTCAATCTCAATTATATCAATCCTATATATATACATTTGCCCAGACAATTCAATTATAAAGATCATTTTATAGTAACATATAATCCATAACCATATATAACAAATTTGTTTTATTTCTTTTAATTTATAAAAAGATGTTATACAATCGAAAGATATATAATATCTCTAGAAATATATAATCATCTCAAACTATATATATAAGAATAATTATTTTTCATTATAAATTATACTTAAATTATACCCAATTTTTAATGTAACGCCTTTTTTTTTTTTTTATTTGTATATATTTATATCTGACTACATTAATTATTTATACGCTATATATATTATAAACATCATATATGATTTGTTAAATGAAATTAAAACCATATATATATATATTGATGAATATCTGCGTGTATATAATATCAGTATATAAGTTTTTAAAAGTTAACGAATACAAAAAAAATATATCAAATTTATCAAATTATAACATAAAAAAAAAAACAATAAAATATTTAAGAAAAATTTCCCTCAATTAAAATAAAACACATACATTTGTTTTTTTTTTCTTATTTCAATCAATGATTTAATTCAAGTCACAGTCAATTCAATTTTAATCTATCTTTAGTACGCCTGCCTAACGCAGATATATGTATATCAAATATTAAGAGATTATAATTATTGAATCGTATATAATATACATTTTAATTTCACTGTTTCGAGCGTTGTTATAATTATATGTATCGCCGTTTTATATATGCGGTATTGATCACCCATAACTCGGCTGTAACCTATTTTTAATATGTCTGTATATGTATATTTAAAAAAGATATAGATATGAAGCGTTGTACATAAACTTTATTAAATATTATAATATATAATATAAAATTGCATATTCATCTTCTTTAATTATACAAAAAAACAATTTGTTTTATGTTAAATCGGAATTTGACCAATAAGAAATATAATCTTCTTGAAGCGGATATTTTTTTTTGCATATTATTATTAATATTTTTCACTTGTATTATTTATATGACTTATTCGTTAAACTTAACGTTTGATACGACCATGGTGGACTTGATGTATAATAAAGGTTACAATGACACAAACAAAAGAACGTAGGAATTGAGATTCTTATTCATATATAAACTAAAAAATTGATAACTGTGTCTTATGGAAATTAAACAGAACTTTTTTTATGGAAAATTGGACAGTTTTTCTCAAGGAAAATTAGACAGTTTTTCTGAACAAACTTTAGACAGAATTGGTTTTGGAAAATTATGCAGAATTTTCTTTGGAGAATTAGACAGAATTATGAATGGAAAATGGTCAGAATTTTCTATAGAAAATTATACAGAATTTTCTTTGGAAAATTTGACAGGATTTCCTAGAAAAACCTGAACGTAATTTCCTTAAGAAAACCATACAGAACTTCCTTGAGAAAATCATAGCGAATTTCCTTTTAAAACAATACACCAAAATTTCACTTCTAAATATATGCCCATAAATGTAAAGTTTAGAAAATGCAATATTCAAATAACAAAACAAAACTATAATTTGTATATTAAATAAATGTGTGTGTGTGCATGCATGGTAAAAGAAGAAAAAAAAAAGGAATGCTACCGGATTTTACATATATATAAATAAAGATTTTATTTTTATCATTAATATCATATCACTTGTATATGCATGTATGGGGATGGATATATAATTCAGTCAGATAAATATCATATTCATATTCATGAATAAATGGTACCCATCTCATATTTATATATATAAATTTTTTATTATAGGTATATTTAATATTTTATTAACACTATATATATATATACAACGGCATCATAATAACGTGAATATAAATTAGGATATTATTTACATTTTATAATAATTTTTATTTTATAAACATCCACTTTTTTTTTTTGTTAATTTATATATATTTTAATAAAATTATATTTTACAAAACAGTTCAATTAATTTTCCATCTTATCATAAAATTTTATCTTTTATAAGTTTCAAAGACAAACCAAAAAAAAAAAAAAAATTATCAATATAATGTTTCAAGATTAATTATGTATATAGGTAAAAATTTATCATATATATAAACATACTGTGATTTCTTGTTTTTTTTTTTTTTTTTTTTGTATATAAGAATTTATATATGTATAAATTCTGAATATATAGAATTAATAAATCTTATCCGAGCAATAATGCATTCAAATTAATGGATTTTGTTTAATATGTAAAAAAAAAAATCGTATATATATTGATAAGTTTATACAAATAGCGGTAAAGATTATCTTGTAAAAGGTGTTATGATTAAAAATATGCGTATAAATGAGTTAAATGTGATATTATTCTAAAATATATATTGAATATTTGGATTTGGGAGATAAACTGAATGAGGAAGTCTGAAAATTTGTTTTAAAACAACCACGAAAAAAAAAATTGTAAGTTATTCAACCTACCATTTCTTTCTATAACGATGAAAAAAGGATGAGCGTCGAATGTTGATTTTCTTTTCAATAAAAAATTCTCTTTATTTATCTATTGCATAAATAAATTTAGAAAAATATTTTGTTTTGATAATTTAATTCGATTTATTTGGCATTTTTTTTAAACAAAATTAATAATATACCAAATATAAATAAATTATCAATAAATTCTGCAAAAATTCTTTAATGTCATATATATTAAGTAATAAAGATAAAATATGCAAGATTATTTTTTTAACTGTTTTGTATTTTATTTCGACCATAGAACAAAAACGAAGGCAGCTTAATTAATAATATATATTATAAATATAAATATATAATAATAAAATTTATTTGTTTTTTATTTTTTTAATATATAATCCCATTTATAAAACCCGTAAAATTTTATATATAATCATCATAATATTTATTATATTATTTTTGATACTTATATATATAATAATTATATCTATATCTAGTCGCGCGGTCTGTGCTTTATGACAGTTTATCGTTTATATATGGTATATACTTATAGTATAAGTATATATCGAATATCAACAATTATAATAAAATAAATAAATATTAATAATTTTTATACAAAATAAAATATATTATATAAATAACAATTATACATATATATATATATAAAAAGATATCTATAGACCAGTTGGAGGAATGTTTCTATGTGAATATTCTTTATTTATATTTATAAATATTAGGATGCTTCAATTATGAAACATTTTTTTTTTGTTATTTCAAATTCATTGAATGAATGAAAAAGGCTTGAATTCGGAATGCTGTAAAGGGATAGTTGATAAATTAGTATGAATTGGTCATCTAGAACTTTTAAATAAATTTTTGACCAAACCAATAAATTGGTGGACACATTATCAAAACAAAACAAAATCTATTAATGTTGGAAGCCATTGAACAAACCGATTCATTTATTTTATATATAGAATTTACATACATTGTTTGAATGGAGATCCATCCATGAATATAGACATATTTTTAAAAGCGATAAAACATCAAAATCTCTGATGAACACTTACACACAAAAAATAAACAATATGAATCACCCTCACATAAAATTTCCCAATTTCTATATATTTTATCGAAATTATCAATCATTATATAAATAACACGAACATTCAAAATTATATTAAAATTAATTAGGCATTTTATACGATGCTAATTGACACTCTATATGCCAAGTTTATTAACTTTATATATACATATAATAGTCTATGTGTATAGTTAAACATATATGAATAAAATATATATTAATATAATATATGCATATATATATATATATATATATATATATAATTTATGGACATATAGAATATATATATATATATATATATATAAAAAAAAAATCTGAATAAATGATTGTATATGGTAAATAACCGATATAGAAAGAATTTATATATATAGATAGTAAATTCTAATAATATTTATAAGCTCAATGTAAATATATAATTCTTTAATTCCTCCACACACAAAATTAACGCTGAGCCCAAGAAAAATTGTTATTTATATATATTTATTCATGATATATCTTAATTATATTTAAATATTTTTGTTTTTCTCTTTTAAAATATATCTATATACGTACCATATTCAAATATTGGATTTGTTTTTAATATGGAATATTTTTCGATATATTTATAAAAAAAAAAAAAAAAAACAAAAAAAATTTAAATAAAATAACAATTTAAAAATTGATGTTTCAATTAAATTTTCTATTCCCATTTTCTTTCTTTTATTTTTTTTTACACAAATTATATAGTTATTTTTAAAATGTATATCTCCACATCTCATATATAGTATGTTATGTGTTTTTAAGCATATATGAATATAAATTCACCTGGCAGTATATTTATAATTATTTGTAAATTTTTTTAACATGAGAGAGATAGGGTCATATATATATAAATACATGAATTTGTAATCTTAATAAAATAGATAATACAAAAATATACAAAAATTTCTTTAATTGAGATTTTACATCAACGATTGGTCGTTAATATATAATTTATCCGATTATTTATATTTATTTTATTAATTGTATTATTATTATTATTATTTTTATAATTTAAAACATTAATCGATGGGTTTTATTTTATTTTGATATACGATTTGTATATTTACATGGTGTTCCAAAGTAATAAAAATTAAAAACTATTTATTTATAATAAAGACAAAAATTTCTTTAATTGAGATTTTACATCAACGATTGGTCGTTAATATATAATTTATCCGATTATTTATATTTATTTTATTAATTGTATTATTATTATTATTATTTTTATAATTTAAAACATTAATCGATGGGTTTTATTTTATTTTGATATACGATTTGTATATTTACATGGTGTTCCAAAGTAATAAAAATTAAAAACTATGTAGGTTTTATACATAACACATTTCTAAATATAAAGAAAATTATATATAACGGAAAAGTTTTGCTTATATGTCGATTCTTTTTCAATGCATTAAGGTACATTTTCAGTCTCGTCTTATAATCCTCGGCTTCGTCTTTTTTTATTTTAAAGACACATAAAAAGACGCACCATTTTCAGTCTCGTCTTATAAGCCGCGGCTTATATTGTGTTTGTGTTTGATTGTGTTTATATATATTGTTGTATATTATATGAATTTTCACAAAAAAGCCTCGGCTGTGTCTTATAAAGACACAGACAATCCTAGTCACGGCTTATAAGACTCTCTGAACATATAATCGATTTTTATTGGTTGATTTAAAAAAAAGACGACGCCGAGACTTTTAAGACGAGACTGAAAATTAGCCTTTAGGGGCTAAAAACATTTCTGAATCATTATAATGAATCATTTCATATATTATTTAAAACCCCCAATTGTAATCATTTTCTCTAGAACAAAATATTTTGTTAAATTTAATAGTAAATCGCAATTCAATTCTAAGCGATTTTTCACTAATCAAATAATGTTTTTTAAATTCAATTTGTTTTTTGAATTGAAATAATAATAAATATATAATTCTGAATAATTTTTTGTAACTATATATCACCCAGAGGAGAAGCATTTTGTATCCTCAAATTAACAAGCAAAATTTTCCTATAATTTTCCACATTTTCCCTATCATATTTAATACAATATACATAAAAAAGCAATACCATACCGGATTTCTTTTTAACGAAAATGTATATATGGTATAGTAAATAATATGATGTCTCGGCTAAAATACGTATAACATTTATTTTATTTTACGTAATGAATGGTTCAACTATATGAAAATTCGAAATTGAAAAATTTTACAGATAAATTTATGTATCAGTATATAGATAAATTGTTATGAGAACAGAAATAGACCTGAGATTTGATTTTAATTATAATTTAATAAAATTCTTTAACTAACATATACAAAATATAATTTCATTTCATTCTGATTATTGTGTGATTGTGAAAAATATTTAAAATAATAAAATAACATTAATTTAATAAAATATAATATATGAATTAAACTTACCGGTAATTTTTTTAAGATTTCTTTTATTTTTTCTTTTGTTTATTCGCTCCTCTCGTCTCGATTGTGTCGATTGTTTTCTTTGAAATATGCCCAGACAGAATAAAAATTCTCTGTTGTACATTGGATATTGGGGTTAGTTTTTCGATGATTTTTTTGTCAAATAAAATTGGATTGGCTTTATATGGTTAACTGGAAAAATTAATTTACATAAATAAATTAACAAAATTAAATCATAAATTTAATATAAAATTAATTTAGATTATAATTTTCAAAATTTAGCTGTGTTTTGAAAGAAAACTTATTATAGTGCCGTCGAAGTTCATTTTATTTTTTGTGCTTTTTTTGGGATTATACTTTTAAAAAACAAATTATAATATTAATTTTCAATTCAAACTAGAATTTATTAGAAATTAAGGTATATAATTCAAAGAATTATTTAACATTAATTTTTATTAAATTTTTATTATCAACAGTAAATTAACAAATAAAAAAATACACATGAATTAATTATTTTAATTAATTTTATTTATTTAATTATATTTAATTATATTTTCTTTCTTTTCAATATATTAAATGTATTTATATGTATTATATATTATATATAGTTAGTTTCTATTTATCAATATATATTAGATGTCATTAAAATGTTGTTTTGTTGATTTCTGTTTGTCTGTTTTTAAAATCCACTACACTGAAATTATTCTGTATTATTTTTAAAAGAGATATATAAAATACCAAAATTTGGAGATTCCCTTACGAACGCCATTCAACAAAAAAAAAAAGAATAGTTTTAAATTCTAAATACTATATCACTTTTTTTCAGAATTACTTCATACAAAAAAAAAAATAAATAACATTTTACCAAAAAACAAAAATCTAAACGCGCAACGTTGTTTTTGAGGATAAAGAAATGTTGTGTGCGGATAATTTATTAAGCTAAAAAATACCCAAATATTTAAATACAAACAAATGTTATATATTGATTTAAAAAACTATAATAATTTAAAAATATAATTAAATTAGATAAAAGAAAAGAAATATAACCCAATTTCGCTTGTAATTTTTAAAAAAAAACACATACAATTTTTTTGTTTGTTTAAATTTTATTATTTTATCAATTCATTTTAATTAAATATATATATATATTTTTTTTTTATTTTTAAAACTAACGAAAAAAAAAAAAAAGAATAACTAAAATATAATTAATAAATATTTACAATTTGATTTTTATTTTCTTTAATATTATATTATTATTATTATTATTATTATTGTTGAATTTATATTATTTAATTAATTAATTTTCTCACCATCACTTTTATTTATTACATATATATTTTTATCATATTATATATTAAAATAAATAATTAATTTAGAAATTTAATTCTAGTATTTGAAAATAACGTTTTGATTATGGAAAATTCACCTTTAGAAAATTGAATTTCTGAAGACAAGGCGAATATTTTTTAAGAAAAAACAACCCAAATTTAATGAATTTTTAAAGGAAAATTTAAAAGAAGATAGGTTTTTCGTATTCATTTTAAAATAATTTAAAATTTTAATTTTTTATAATACAATTTTTGTATCAATTGCATAATTAGCAATTAATTATTGATTAAATTTATTAAAATAATTTAACTGTTTTTATTTTATTTATACACAATTCAATTTTTTTTTTGGATTCTATGATTAAAAAACATTTTTTATGATTGCAAATTGCAAAAAAAAAAAAAATAAAATAAACAATAAATATAATTTACAAGTTTATTTCTAAATAGATATATTTATATATATATTTTTCTTTTAATAAAATTCATTTTAATTTCGTTTTGTTTTTTTTTTTTTAATTTTTTATATAATATAATTTTATTTTATTTATAAACATGCTTTTTATTATATTGTTGATTAATTTTTTAAAATTTTTTTTACTTTTTCTACTATTTTACAAGAAAAAATAAATAATATTCAATAAAATAAAATATTTAACAATATCTTTTGTTTTGAATTTTCATTTTCATTTTGTTTTTAATTAATTAAATTATCTAAATTTTTATTTTATAAATATATATATTATATTTATTATATTTATTTATATATTTATATAGTAATATATTTAATTTGTATTTTTCAAATCATCAAAATAAAGAAAAATTTAACAGTTTTCCATTTTTTTTTTATATTGATAATAAAATTATTTTTAAATTTTTGTTTAAAATATTGCAACTAAATGTTTGTTGATGTTGTTGATGTTGATTTTCTTTTTAATATATATATTTATTATATTAATTGTTATTTTAGATTTTGTGTTGTTTTTTAATTATTTTTTTTTCTCCTTTATTTAATTAAATAAATTTAACAATAATTTAATTAATTTATTATTTTTTTTTATTTAGTTATAATAATTTATATTTTAATTCAATCCATAAAGTATTTCTCTTTCATTCGTTTTTGTTTACTATTTTCTTCTTTTTTTTTTTAAAATACAATTTATTATTTGTCTATTTTATTTTATAAGAAGATTTAAAATCATCATTAGACTTATAGGAGGATTGAGGTGGGTTTTCAGGCGGTAGGGAACATTTATAATATGTTTTTATATGGATTAGTAAATTAATTCAAGTGTCTATGATTAGTATATTAGGTTTTCTGTGGGGAAATTGTAAAAAAAAAAAAAAACAAAAACTGAATTTGGGGAAAGAGAAATTTGCTCCCTAATTTGGAGTTTCGATGGAAGTCTATTTTTTTCTGTTTACTTTTGCCGCTATTATTATTGCTTACAGCCAATCACATGAACTGCACTGGTTTTGGTTTTTATTTTTAATATTTCTCTAAATGCTTTAAATTGTTATTAATTTTTATTGAATTTTATTTCTATAAGTAAAAGTAAAAACAAAACAAAAATTGTTGAAAGAATAAACATTGAAATTATATCAAAATAGGAATGGATGGATTTTTTTTTATGAAATATGTAGAACTTTGAATATGAAATTATGATAAAAAAAATGAATTTTGTCACTTCGCAATTAACTTAAATTGGGGGTTTCAAGAGCTTATAGACTCAAAGCAGTTACTTTATTGGTAAAGTCAATTTGAAATCGAGTTTTCTCATTATTAAACGCAAAATAATTCATTGATTTTAATCAAAAACTAATTAAAATAACAATTATTCAAATATTAATGAAATCAAGAATCAAGATCGAGTTAAAGTTGATGCTAAAGTTAACGCATACAATACGAGCAAAAAATAATACAATCACTTTAATATAAAATAAATCTGTTTTGCTAATTTTAATAAATTTTACATGTAAAAATTTACTTGATATTCTTTCGAAAAAATATTGAGAGAAGAACCGTTCATCCGTTACAGCGATGCATCAAAACGGATCAATCATCTTTTGATTCTTTTAATTTTGTAATTATTCTTCAAATGTAGAACCAAACATTCTTTTCAGGATGTTAATTTATATTGGATATCGCATTCAACAGGTTTCCAATATTATCACAAAAAATCATTTATCTTCTAATCCAATACGGGGAATCATTTCAAACTATTAAGAACATTACAACAAATTTTTGAATATTTGCAATTCCGAATAAAATGCCCCATTTAATGAAGGTGATTTAATAATAAGATTACACTTTTATTTGTATAATTCATATAACACTTTTTTAAAACTTAACACAATAAAATTTAAAAAAAAATAAGGCTTGTAATTTGAATAACCATAAAAAACAAATCTTTGAAAATCAAATATAAATTCTTTATCAATTTAAAATTGTTCTGTAGCAAAATCCGCTGTAATAATGTCATAATATTTCAATGATATAACTAAAATATTGTATTATCTATTGGCGAGCGCAATTGCCGATACGAAACGAACCCGATTTTCAGTATTATTGTTTATGTCACATAACGAATTTTAAAGTAATTTTTAAGTGGTTATCAAGAGCAAAGTACAAAATACGGGAAAAACAAATTATTTTGGTAAATGTTTGTTTGGGCGACGCCGACATGACAAAATACAAATGAAATTAAATATATGATATTTTTAAAAATACAAAACTTACCGCATCGCTTTATCCATAAGCGTATTAATTCTAGTTTCTGAAAAACCCGGAACTAATTTATGTATAATTTCCTTAACAAATAAATCACTAACACCGGGGCTACTTTTTTCGGCTAATTCAAAAGCTGCTCGTAAATCAACCACTTCAATTGCAGATCCATTCTTGGATGTATAATGATATTTACGTTGCATCTAATTGTTTACATATATAAATTAAAATAAAATATTTATAATTCGTTGTCATCTTATTGAAAAAAAAACACATGAATTGAAAATTCCTTGAAAATTCTTAACACTTACATCTGATAAAAGTGGAAAAATCACTTGTGAAAGACATGAATTATTATTTAGGCGACTTCCATTCTTTGTATTTGTTATACTTGTTATATTATTATTATTATTAACATTATTATTATTATTATTATTTGTATTATTACTATTATTATTTGTATTATTATTATTATTATTAATATTATTATTATTATTATTATGATTACTACTATTATTATTATTATTAATTATAGGTGATGCATTTCCATTATGTGTAGGTGTTATTGGTTTCTCTTTGTGTGATAACCGTTTTAAACTCGATGATAATCGTTCTTCAGCCGTATCATTATTATTATTTCCACTACCAGCACCACCAGCATTGCCGCTACCGCTTCCACTGCCACTTCCACCACCCGATACTCCTCTATGATCTAATGGACTTATCTAAATATATACATTGAAAAATTATAAGTTAATTTTTTATATAAATGGTAAATTGATTAACAAAAAATAATATTACATCTTTTGATGAACGTTTTTCACGAATCTCTTTCGATTCAATTGTTGATGAACGTTCACGTTCTTTTTCCCATTCTGATCGATCACGTTCTCGTTCGCGTTCACGTTCACGTTCACGTTCACGATCTCTTTGTTCACGATCCCTTTGTTGCTGCTGCTGTTCCCTTTGTTGCTGTTGTAACAGCAATGACGTTTGTTGTTGTTCTTGTTGTTTCTGTAATAGTTGCTGTTCCTTTTGTAGCTGCTGTTGTAATAATTTTTCGTTTTCACGATTTTCCTTGTCTTTCGGTGAAATCGATGCTGTTTGTGTTAGCTGAATAATTTGATCTGTATCACTAATGACCCCACCACCACCACTACCACCATCTTTTCGATTATCAATTGGAATCGGTGATGTTGGCGTTGGCGGTGAAGATGATAATGCCGTCGATGATCGTGACTGTAAAAAAGAAAATTATTTGTTATTTAAATTATTCAGCGTTCATTGAAAAAAGATATAAATTAACAAAAACAAACCTGATTAATTTTATTATTATATTGATTTAAATTTGTTTCTCTCATTAAAATATTATTATTATTATTATTATTTGAACCGTTATGTTTTAGTAATGCATTTATTGATTCTTCATTATTCAGTAAACCTTGTTGATGTTGCTGTTGTTTATGTAATGGTATTCGGACAGTTAATATCCATGGTTCATCAGAACTATCGGCTTTTGGTTCTTCACTGTAAACAACAATTGAATAAACCGATTTTATATACGTAAAATTTATTAGAGATTTAGTCTGATTATATGTCAATCAAATTTTATATGCATGCATAATAAAAGAAAACATAAAGTGTAATTTTGTAAATTGTTAAAATTGTATTAAAATTTCAAAATGATTTATCGGAAACATAAAGCAAAATTGTACAAATAAAACATACATTTATAGGCAAAAGCATATATAAATGAATATAAACAAAAAGTAAATGTCAATATAACTATATAGACAAATCGTTTTCAATAAACAACGTCTATTAAAACGCGTCTATCGCAAAACATACACGCACACACACACACACCAAATAAAAGAGTATATCAAACGCAATTTCAAGATTTTCCCACATCCCATTATTTTCAAGTCAAACAATCAAAGGCAATAAAATTCTGCCAATATATTATTATTCAAAAAAAAAAAATAAAATGGAAATACTTTAAAGGAAAATTGAAATAAAATAAATATAATCATTGATTGCATTGAAAAAAAAAAACAATCAAACAAACGACATGAAATATATTAATATAAAAAAAAATAAAAACAAATAAATAAATAATTCACTTACGAATCTGAATTTTCCGATTCTGTTTCACTTTCTTCACCCCTTTGTGTTTTCCATTTCTTATATCGATCGATTAAATCAATAAGATATGAATTTTTTTTCGATTTTTTAATAAATGGAAATTTTAATAATTCTTTTGCCGTTGGTCGCTATATAATTTACGAAGAAAAAAACAAATTAAGTTATAATTATGTTTTTATTTTAGTTTTTCGATCATAATCAATAATAAATTTATTATACATACATTTTCAGGATCCTTATTTAGACATGCCTCAACGAAATCCTTAAACATTTTCGAATAATTTCCCGTTAATTGTGGTGGATTATTTTTTGGTATTAAAAATAATACACGCATCGGATGTAATTCGGAATTCGGTGGTTCACCTTTTGCCAATTCAATGGCCGTTATACCTAATGACCATATGTCCGCCTTGGAATCGTACATTGATTGTTTTATCACTTCGGGTGCCATCCAAAATGGGGTACCAACAAATGTATTACGTTTTGATGTTGTATTTGTTAATTGTCCGGCCACACCAAAATCCGCCAATTTTACATCACCATTTTCACTTAATAATACATTGGCCGCTTTTATATCACGATGTAATTTACGCTCGGAATGCAAATAATCTAAACCACGTAATACTTCACGTAATATTATTGCTATATGCATTTCCTCAAATGAACCGGCTTTCATTAGGTCCAGTGCCGATCCACCGCCCAAATATTCCATAATAATCCATAATTTAGTACCCTATACAAATACGATTGAATTTATTGATTATTATTAATGTTAAATATATTATGTTATTTATGGTAGATCAAACAAATCATATGCAACAAATTTGTTTGGGAATTCAATTTTAATTGTAATTGTTTCTAATATATAGAAGGATTTAAACTATTATACAGAGAATTTTATTCGAGATCGTTAAAACACATGTTGAAAGATCTATCACTGTTTTATTTAAAAAAAAATGTTTTCAATTCCTAAACCCACATAAAAAACCAGCAACAAAAGTAGAATTAATTACTTAATTTTCAAAGAAATCATTCAAAAAAATTTATCGGAAAAATCCGAAATGAAAAGCTTAAAAGATTTATTATATAGCAAAAAAAAAAATATTAAAGTTTTCCATAAATAAAATACATTTAACTATATGAATAGAATCAATAATGTATCTAATATGAACACTAATTTTAAATATTAAATATCATATATATAGTATAAATATAAAGAAAGTATAATCCAATTTTCCAAGAATATCGATATATATATAAATACAACTTTTTACATATAATTTATTTATTATGTAATACATCAGATATCAGATATAGTTTTTATTTTTTTTTTGCTTGTGTTTTTTAAAAATAGAATATGGAAAATGTAATTCTTTGTTATTTTTCTTTTTTTTTTTGCTTATTACAATATATTATAAGGTTTCCCGTCGTTTATACAAAGTAAAAATATATTATAACATAAAATAAAAAAAAAACTATAGTTAAATTTATTCAATTGAATCGCAAAATAAAAAAATAGGTATTTATTTACGTATATTTCTATTTTTTTTAGGTTTTTATGATACAAAACAAATAAATTAAATATAGACATAACAGAAAATTTGAATCAAAATCACAAAAGTTTGAATTAGTACATATTTGTTTAGTGATTTTCGTAAAATAAATTAATTCAATGCATCTAAATTGATATTTTTATATCGTAAAATTTATGGGAAAAAAATACAATTAATATAAAATTCTTTAAATATTTTATAGTTAAATTATTTTAATTTGTTTTTTGGGTATACAAATTTCGAATGAATTGCAGAGATTAAAATCAGATAATTTAATTTAAATTTAACTATATATATATGCATAAAAAAAAGGTGTAACTCCCTAGAAATAGGTATGGTTCTGACAAATTTTTTTTTATTATTAATAAAATACTACAATTACATTCATCCATATACAGGGTGTTTTATAGATTCGTTCGGTTTGATGAAATTAATCCATAAGAATAAGTTGTTTCAATAAATTTTCTATATAGAGAAATTCCATTAAATGAAAATTTTAACAGAATAATGAATATCATTATGAAAAAGATAATAAATCCTTTCAAAATCCTTTCAAATTCAAAATCAAAACTATACTTAACAGTAATCAATTTTATCAAAAATAATTTAATTCTATTATACTGAAATATTATGTACAATGCAATCATCACAAAACACGCTTTACTTATATATTTACCAAATAGATTTATAGTCTAAATACTGATTTTTTTTAATGTAATATATCTGTTGTATATATATATATCAAATAACAATTACATGTATTGACAATATAATTTAATTTATTAATCTATATCAAACAATATACGATGACGACGACGACGATATTCATTGAAATGGAAATTTAATATATATACAAAAAAAAAAAAAAGAAAAATAATTTTTCTATTGAAATTTATTTCTATATATATATATATAATATAAAAATAAAATCATAATATTATATGGATGATGGAAAATCATTAAGCAAAACGTAATTTTAAACAATAAACAAAAAAAATGGTACGACGAAATACAAAAATAGACAACAATTCGATAGATGACATAGCAAATGCCATTGCAAAATATTATATATATATATATTTGAAAAAAATAATATATGATTTAAAAATACAAATAATAATAATTGAATTATTGAAATTTACATAAAATTTAATATATTTAGTAAGAAATAAACAAATTAAAAATAATTATAATATATCCAAATTTAGATAAACTTGAACCAAAAAAAAATCTGTCTACGTTCAATTACAATCGCTAATAAACAATGATAAATTCCTATATCATATCTTGTGTAATCAGCGTATCTTTTCCTATATATTATTGATATTAAATATCTTCTTTTTTTTTTTTTTTATATTTACGTCATATTTTTCTTCCATTCTATGTTTTTGTTTTTAATTATATTTTATAACATATAATTTTTATATTAATAAATGAATAAATGAATAAATATTTTGTTATATACAAAACATAATATTTGATAAGATAAAAGATTATATAAAATAAAAAAATAATGATAAAAAATTGTTATATATACAAAAAAGCATTTAAGTATTTCGTTGTATATAAATATATATATCGGTAATGGCTGTTTAATGTGAAATAAAATATAATAAAAAAAAACCACAAAAACGACAAATTTATTAAATTGGAAAATTAAAAATTATATTGGAAATTAATCGATTAATTGAATGAAAATTTGTTCGATTTATCAAAATTGAATATGTACAAGATTGCGATAAATCTTTATAGGAATTCTAGAAATACTAATTTATCAATTGTTGACACGATTCAATTGTACACGATTAGAAATACTAACTGAATCATTTAAATCTGAAATATCACTGAAATATCAAATCATTTGTCTAGAAATTGCTGGGTCAAAATTTAGTATATCGAAATATTGGGTTAAAAATACATTTATAATCATTTAAAACATCTCTAAATGAAAATTGATATATAATACATACTATAGCAACACACCACAACGATTTTTATAGACATAAGCTGTGGCAAAAAATGCAATTAAGTTCATCTGTGTGTATACCAATTTTATATATATGGACATTTATATGACTAAAATAATTTCAATTTATTATATCTGCGTGTTTAAAAATATATGAATGCATATATTGTTATCATCATCAAAACCAAACCTTTATCTATCATCAAAAATATCACTTAATGATGATTCATACTTGAATGAATTTAAAAATATATATTTTTTTAAATTTACTTTATTTTCATATATGTTACATAGAAAATACAATAAATTTAAAAACAGACATTTTTAAACAGACTTTTTAATTTTTTTTAAAAAAAAAAACTATAAAATAAAAACACAAACAAAATCTATATATAAATTTCGTAAATGAAACAAAAAATAAATAATGAATATCGTTCAATTTTTTTTTTTTTTTTTTTTTTTACAAATTTTCGTGTACATATAAATATTGAAAATTCAATAAAGCGTGTATTAATGTTTTGTATATTTGTCAAAATTCCAAAACACCTTTATTTTAATTGTATAATCGACCGCCGTATATACATAGAAAAAAAAAAACATTCTCAAATATTGCGCTATACAGCAATATATGTATATAATATAAAGTGTAAAAAAAAAACAGAAGCGTGACATATATATAGAAAAATAAAAAGGTAAAATAATGTTTTTTTTTTCCAAAAAAAAAAAAATAATAATATTAAAAACAATTCCACAATTGTATTTTCAATAGATGTAATTAATAATATATTATATATACGTAGAAAATATCACAACAACCTGTTATTTATCACCATCTCCATTTATAGAGCTTTTGTTATAATATATGGTGGACAAAAAAATTGCACGTGGGTTTCTTAGTTTTTTAAACATTCATGCCAAATATTAACATATATAATATAAAAAAAAAAGAGTATCACTTAAACATCATGTTTAAAAGGGAATTCCGCATATTTTATATAGAGAAGTCATCAACAAATTTTGATTTTATCAAACAAATCTTACCTTAAGATATGATCCAAAGTATTTTGTGACAAATGGAGAATCACATTGTGATAGCACCATAATTTCTTGTTGTATATCTTCAATTTCATCTTCGGCTTCTTCTAAGTCTATTATTTTTATGGCAACAACCTTAAAAATACAAAAATTCAATTCAATTAATAATCAATAAAAACAAAAACACGGTAATAAATTAAATATAAAATATAGTATATATTTGACATTGTATATATAATAATAAAATGTAAATTGCGCGCTGTTTTGGCGAACAAATTTTAAAATATGCGTTACTTTTGAGTTATGTCTTCCTTGCATAGCCGCATGTATTATTATTATTATTGCTAAATATTTAAATGCATTTATGAATAGAAAAAGAAGAATAGGACAATGTATATACAATTCAATATGGTCATTGAAAAATTGTATATATATATATAAATATACCTATCCTCCATTCCATATATACACAACATATAGATTTATGTATAATTAAAATTGAAATTCAATTATACAAAATACAATAATGTCTATATATATCTGCTTATATGCATATTAAACAATTATGTATTTATAATAAAATCAATAAACTGCAGTCATAAAATATATATATATATATACATTTCAATTTCTATAATACTCATTTGTATATATGTATGTTATGTAATTTTGTATATTTGTTTGTATATTAGAATAAAATATTGAATGCAGATGTTCCATTTATTATTAAACTCATGATGAAATTCATTATTTATCAATTTTACATCAATATATGTGGTATTTGAATATGAAAAGATATAATATATTGTAAAGTCAATATTATATATATATATATATTTATTCATACAACTCTGTGGTGTAAATGTTAAAAATGCCAACCTAAAAATTCTAACGAAATTTTGGGGTCGCGGGTTCGAATCCTACTGAATGCATAAAATATGTTTTGTGTTTTCGGTTATTTTTCGAATCTGAATTTTAACACAGAGTTGTATATTCCGCTTGCGGTTGGTCGTACGGCTAATTACCGACACCGTAAAAGCCACAAATTAAGTAACTAATAACAGAAGGCTGTTGTTGGACGCTAAAACCAGATTGTTGGTTGTATAGCGAAAAATTTATTTTATTTTTATACATTTATTCATATGTGAATATAACCAATATAAAACAGACAATAATTCTAAAAAAAAAGTATAGCACATCAAAATACTAAACATATAAATATATAGAGATCTCGTTCGATGGGTTGGGTAATCCCAAAGTAAAAAAATTGAATCGAACGCACAATGTTTAAATTAAAACACTAAATCAGAAGGATTGTCAATAGTTATGAGTTTTGAAAGCATGAAATTTGTTTTTTTTATATAACTTTGAATTAAACAAATTATTCGTCAAATTTATCTGATATGCACAACAAAGCGTGTGCAAGATTAAAAAGATATCTCTAAATTTGTATAAAAATCACTGCAAATAAATGAATCAAAACATTTTCTAAAGAAATTATATCACACATATATATATATATATTAGAAATCAGACAGATCACTAAAGCAAATCAAATAAATTAGTCAATGTTATTTATATATAAAATATTTTAAGTAAACACTTTTGAACTCAATCAAGGATTTTATAATGTGTATATTATAAATATACCTTTAATTTATTTATATATATATATATATATATATGAGAGATATATAATTAAATAATTTTATATATACAATATAGTCTATATGGAAACGATAATAAAACGTTTGTCAAAACAATAAACATAATGAATTGGTTTACGTATAGTGATGATTCACTCTATATATATATATATATACACCGTATAAATATATTTATAATAATGTTATCAGTATAATATTATTATTATTATTATAAACTTGTATCTGCTATCATTAAATAATGAAATTTAAACAATATAAATAAAGATAAATATTATTATATTTCAGTCTATATATATAAACATATGCCTTTTTTTATTTATATATATACATAACAACAAATATATATATATATATAGATAAATATGATAGAAAAACAAACGTATATTATCATTGACATAATGTAATTTTATTGTTTTTGTTTTTCGTTTTTTTTTTCTTTTAATCAATATCACCATAAAAATAAAACCTATCAATTATATTCGTCATCAATATAGAAAAAAAAAATGAAATAAATATATAAAAAAAACATCACTCACCTGTTGAGTTCTATTGTCAATACCCTTAAATACTTCACCAAATGAACCTTTTCCTATACGTTCTTGTTTTGTAAATATCAATTCCGGGTCAACTTTCTGTAAATTATAAGAAGAACAAAAATTATTATTAGTTTTATTATTCATATTATTTTCTTAAAAATCTAATTTTATAGAAATGTATTCAAAAAAAACCCCTTTTCACCCCGGTTTTTGTAAATATTTTATTGATTTCTGTTTTTTTTATTGTTGTTCGCTTACCAACAACTTGATATTATAAATTTTTTTCATATATTTTCGATTTAATTTTTCCGACTTGGAAAAATAATGAAAATTCATTGTTTTACAATTTTATTAGTATTTATTCCTATGATTTATATTTCAAAAATAAAATTATTTTAATTTAATTAATAAATTATGGTTCTCAAAAAACAAAAAAAAGAGTGTTATAAAATAATCTGTCTTAAAATGTGTATTATAAAATAAAAGTACAAATCAGGTAAAACGAAATAAATAAAAAAAAAAACTGTGTGTCTTTTTTTTTTTTTATTTCTGTTTATGATTATTTTTTTAATCAGCAAAGTATTAATAATTTATTTATACCTCTTTTTATATGTGATATATAAAAAAAAACACACACAGGGAGTATTTGCCAACAATTATTAATTATTAATCATATTTAATCAGTTGCCGAGTTTATGTTTTTTAATGATCTTAATTTATTTCTCTAATTTTCTAACAAATTAATTATACTCAAATGTAAGATCATCTTGATACAATTAAGTTATTTTTTTTAAAAGGGAAATTACTACGGTTAAATATTTTGATACACCTTTTGCAAAAAAAAAAAACACAAAAAATTATATTGCACTTGTAAATTATAAACACAAACAAATAAATAAATTTACGCACATATCTCGGCGGTGCGGTATGATATCGGATAAAAAAAAAATATATGTGAAATGCGATATTGATTTTAAACCAATAAATATATTACAAATACTAAATTAGTAATTTTTTGTGTTTATTTGTTTGTTTTCCTCATCATCATCATCAGCAGATATATTAATAAATTTCAAAATTGATAATAAATATAATAATAATATTAATAATTTTTATCTGTATATTTTTTGTATATTAAAAAATTTTTATCAATATTTTAAACCTTTTTAATAAATTTTTTTTTATTGTTATTTTGTACATAAACACGTTTAAAAATTTTATTATTCTTTGTTAAATTGAAGTTTTTTTCATATAAATTATATTTTATATACCCCACCGATCAATATATGAGATCGGTGGCGTCCAATCAGGAAATTTACCGGCGATAACATAAATGATTAAATATAAATATTTTTTGTTCGATATAAAGAATATTGGAAAAGTTAGAATCAATCAATGCCAAAACCTAAAATATTTCAATAATAATAATACTAATAATAATCAATCAATCGGAAAAGAATTCCAAATATATGACTATACATTTATAGAACTAATGAACATTTAATACAATATAAAAACGATCGGTTTTCAATTGAATAAAACAATATTATATTTACTAAAAGATACACATATTTGTTGTAAAATTTGGTACACATTCATCAAAAACCAAAAAACCGATAAAATTACTTTCATTTTCAATCTTTGTATCTAATTCATTTTTAATGGAAAAAATAAATATTCAAAATACCCAATTTATCTCAAAAAATAAAATCATATAAACAAAAAAAGGCATATTTATTGTGTATGAAAAATTGATTACAATTAAAAAATATAAATTTATTTTCTTTTTAATTTGTTATCGCGGTAGCACCAGCAAGGTTTTTTTCTTAAAAATATATTAAATAACCAAATAAAAAGTCCAAAAAATTAATTACAAAACAATTTTCATTTTTTGCCATTCAGATAATAAAATGGAATATACAAATAATTATGATTTTCTTTTCACAACTCGTTCTTTTTTTTTTTTTTTGTTTGTTAATTTAACATATACTTTAATGATTCTTTGATATAAAAGTAAAAAAAATGTATAGGAAACTTATCAAATATATTTGATGAACTTTATCAATCATAAAAATGTTAATTTAATATACAAACCGTAATTGACCAACGCATTTTTTCCCACTTTTAATTCACCAATTTTTGTTATTATATTAGTTGTTATTTTTTGTGTAAATTAAGTAAAACTATAAACAAATTGTCAAATAATCAAAAAAGGTACACACAAATTGTTTATATATTTTAATAATCAATTAAACAAAACAAAAAAAAAATTTGTTATAAAAATTTTATCTCAAAAGAAAGAAAAAAAAAACCAAAAAATAATTAATATAATAAAAATCACAAGCCACACAAAAACGCACACAAATCGACAGCACCCAAATAATATACAAACTAAATTATAAATTGAATTGAAATATATAAAAAGAAAAAAAAAAAAAGCGAAAAAGCAATTGAATTTCCTCCGTTTTTTTTTTTTTTTTATATCGCAAAATTAATATCCAATTATAGAAAATACCAAAATAAAAATGTATATAGACGTAATATCAATCGAAAATATAAAAATAAAGTAAATATCGTGATATTAGTTTTTTTTTTTTGGTTTTCATTTTTTGCGAGTCTGTATATGATGTGATAAATATTTTACTAATTTCTATATGTTTACACTGACGTAATAATGTCAATATATATATTGTATATTAATAAATAATAGCAGGTATATGTATAATATTTGGTATTTGTTATATAAATAATAATAATAATAAATAATAATAATTTTTTTTAATATAAATACCTATACACAGATATTGTTCAAATAAGTATAATGATAATATTATTATATATTTTCTACTGTATATATAGTGGAACATATAAATTGAAAGGTGTAAGCAATTATTCAGTTTTTTTCTTCTTTGTTTTTGGTTGACATTTAATGAAAATCCTTGACTTTGTTCAGTATACTATTATTTTACTAAATATATAAATGTTGGCATATGGATTTTTTTTTCTTCTCTAAATATAATATTGACTTGGTCAATATTTCTATTTTCATAATTTCATTGAACAACATTTTATTGTATATAGTCTTTACTTTAATTATATGAACTCTATATATAAAGTTCAAAAGTTGAAATTAAAATAGATAATATTTTTTTATAAATGTGATATATTTCGTGGTTCTGGTTTTACAATTATTTAAGGTTACGCTACAGATATGATAGTTTAGTGACGCATTTAGAGGAAAATGATCAAATTATTGTAGATTCCATTTTATATACAAATTGTCGTTTTAAATTTCACTGAAATCAAATAATGAAGTAATACCCGTAAATCAATGTGGTTAAATTAAAATAATATTGTCATTCGTATCACCCTATATATTTCGAATTACGAACAAATTAAAATTTATATAAAAATATATTGGTATTGTAAAAATCTAATATATGAAATAGACAAACAACTATCTATATATATGTATATTGAAAAGTGAACGGTTATTTATTGTTTTTATTCTGTTTATAATAAAATTAATAAAAAAAAAAAAATCAAAAATTAACACTTTCAATTTATAAATTCCATTAATTATACATTTTGCTATATGATACCAAATTTAATAGAATATTTGAAACATCCCCCGATCATTTAATAAACTCCATAATATAAATTATTCAAATTAACAAAGAAATAAAATAATTTTATGACAGAGGTTGACAATTTGTTTTGTACACAGTCAATAAAAAATATATTTAATTCACATTATAATTGCATGAACCTGTCCAACTGAGGAGAGATCAAATAGCTAAAAGCTTTCTTATACCCCCAACTTTTTATCACGTTTCGAAAGCGATCTTCTATATATATATATATATATATATATACTTTTCATTCGTATACCATAAAAAAGAATATTAATAATATTTTCTATATGAAATTGATAAGATAGCAAAAAATAAAACATGAAAATTAGAGATATATAAATGTGTGAGGTGTATCAATGAAATGCTATTATACATTTTATGTATATTATGAAAACAAATCAATAAAGAAATAAATATATGGTACAAATATATATAAAAAAAAAACACCAAATAATTAATAGTCATAAAAATGGTCAAAGAGAGTCTTTTTTGTATATAGGATTCAAAATTATATGAAAAACACAAGTTTTAATAGAAAATATAAGTAAAAACTATTTGTCTGCGGAAAAGATTTCTTTTAATTTTAAAAACTTTTTTACTTTAGAAAGAAAAAGTTTTATTATTGTGCTATGGAAAAGTTTTTATTTTTTTGCAGGAAAACCCCCATGGAATCCATCAGACGAAGAAATTTTTGTTTAACATTACCAGGCAGTACATTCAACTCGCAGTTCATTAAGGCTGCGATAATTTAATATTTTATAAAATCGTATATAAATATATTAAAATATATTGAGTAATTATATAATTATATATAAATCAAATTAATATTCTTTTAATGTTTTTTCTAAAGTTATTTCTATATATTAAAATCATGACAAATAAATTGAAATAAAATAATATTTAAGTACAAATTATATATATATAAATAAATATATCTCTGTATATATATATATATGATTTTATGAGTCATCAACAAAAATAAATTCTATATTTGTAGTATTTATATATATATATAATATATTTAATGAAAAATAATGAATCGGAATTTACTAAAAGCACACGTTGAATCTATATATCTATGGATGGATGGATGTCTATATAAATATAGTATATTCGGTGACACATCAACAATATAGATATTTTTTTTACCATATAACAATAGTTTTGTTTTTTAAAATTAAACAACATTAAAAAAAACTCTGTTTTATTTAATTTTTGTATTAACTATACATACAATGAACCACGGGGAAAAAGTACGCGAGTCTTTATAGGAACACAGAAAACACGGATTTCTAATAATTTGCGTTTTCGATAAATGAGAAAAATGTTTTTAAATGCGTCCATCACAAATAATAGTTCCATGACTATAGAAATGTACATTAATTTATATAGTATATCTATGATTTATATCAAAGATTTTCCTACTGAAGATCTAGGGTGTCCTTTTAAAAAAAAATAATTTTATTTATGCCGATTTTCCAATTCGAAACTATTTAATAGGTCTATTATTATTTCATGCATATACGTATATATATAGTAATAATAATAATTAATATATTAATTATTTTTAAGTATACATTTAGGTAAAAAATATTCATTAAATGCAGAAATGTATAAGTGTATAAGCGAGGTGGTAAAAATATGCATATAGATGTGACAGGTGTAAATATAATTAATATTATACCTCTATATATATATATTATTGAATATTGAACTTTTATTATATTATTTAAATGTATATTATCGATTAGATCACATATTGTTTTTTTTTTTTTGGTATATATATAATTTTAGAGTTAACATACCAAAAAAAAAACAAGAATCCTACGCAAAATGTTTGTAATATTATTAAGATTTGTTAAACAAAAAAACTGTGGACATATAAGCGGTAAATATTTTTCCAATGTTGTAAATATATTGATGATGAATGATTGATGTATTTTTTTTTGTTAATTATTTAATTTTTTTGTTAGTAACTATTATTATTATTTATAAATGAATGGTTTTTAAGTTGATATATAATAATCATATATTGATGTTAATAAGATGACCAAATAGAAATGTGAGGCTATAAATAAATGTATAGTTTTTTGGTTTTGAAACCTTTTAGTACGCTTAGTCGTAGCATATACAAAAGAAAAATAATTCAATTATAATGTTCTTAAAATAACATCATCTCGCCAGTTTTATTATTTTAAATTCAAGATAAACACATAGGCATTATTATTATTGTTGGATATATAAAAATGTGTGCTTGTGTGGTGTAATATTTTTCAATATTATATAGAGATTACAACTAACGCAATTCTGTATATAATTCTTTTATACTATATTGTTTTTATATCAAAATATAGTATTATAAGTACACACAAAAAAAAAAATGATGCTAAAACTAAAATATTTATAAACGTTTTGTTATCATTAATTATAAATCTTTTATATGTATGTATACTATTATATATCAATTTATATAAAGTAAATATATGGTATATAGATGATCAATAAATTCTATGCGGATAAATTATTGGATTTTATTTATTATATATACAAAAAAAACACCATATTGATGTAATTGAGGCAAAAAAAAAATGAAAACTGGAGTATATTGACCAAGTTAAAAAACACTCAGCCATTACGCGCCCATTTATTATATTAGTATATGGTCGTAAAAAGTATACAGTGAGTTTTTGGAATAATAAAATACATTTGTTTTTGTTGTTCACCACTAAATATATAGGAAATTTTGTAATATGCACTCAAAACGCATTTATGTTATTTTTAGCTTTCCACTTTTGCCAATCCAGAAGTCACATATTTTCCTTATTATTTCTATATATACACAGTATTATATATATATGTGGGGATATTGTTAATAAAACAGTGCAAGCAAATAAAAAAATAAATTAAATAAATATAACTATACTGAGAAGATTTTTGCAATTGACCATGATAATAATTATAAATATATGTTCAAAATAGCATACAATTTTATATATATAGGTATAAATATATAGAAATAAAATGAAATACAACTCAAAGTTCTGTATATCGTATTTTTTTTTTTGCTTTTTGGTTTTGATTTAGTTGGAAAACAAACAGCAGAGAACATTGCCAATATTAAATATATTAAAAATTAATTTTAAATAAACGTTTATAAAACTAAATAATACAATTTTAATTTATAAAAAGTTTCATATATAAAAAATATTATAAATTCATGTATGATATTCATTATTTTAATATTATTTATTTATTTATATATATATATATATATATATATATATATATTGCAGGCCCTTTGTAATTGTGTGAGAATATATATACAGCGAATGTGTGCAAATTATATAAACACTGATATATATGGGTTGAACTTTTAATATAAATAAATTGTTAAAAGACATTTTTATTCGCACTATATAATCACATAAATATAAAAGCACAGACGACATATCATTTAAAAATAAAAACAGCTCAATATAACAACATAACAATAAGTATATAATAAAAGATTTTAATTATTAGATTAAAATTCATTTATTAAAGTTTATTTATTTATATATATATAAATATTTAATTTATTACTTTATTACATATAATGTGGATATATATATATCGTATAATAATAATTATTGTATATATATAGAAGAAAAAAATTACAATTTATAATCAAGAAATAATATAAATCACTTTTGCATTGGAGTTTTGCGTTAATATACAAAAAAATATTTTATTAAAAGTCGATGTCCATGATGTTATATTATATAAATATACCTTTATAGATATATATATAGATTTGTATAACTTTATTAAATTCGTATATATATATATACGTGTATAAATTACCTTTAACAAAATGAGTAATAAATGTAAATATATAAAATTATAATTGATCGATATAACGCACGAAAAGGAAAGTATATATGTGTATATATATAGAAATACCGTGTTCTATACAACATTTTAAATGGTATACACAAATAATGTAATTTGGAAATGGTGGGTGGGTGGATATATGAATGTTTTTAAATGGTAATGGATAGGAATATATAAAAAATATTTCATATATAGTTATGTATGTTAAAATTCGAGACACTTTTATTTTTTTTTTTTCAATTTGTTCAATTTGTGTTAATTAAATTATTTTTTATGATATACGATTGAAATATCTGTAAAATTCAGGTATAAAAACAAAAAAATTTGTTCAATAATTTAGTTAATATGGCAAAAAATGTTCACCATTCATTACTGATCCCAATCCATCATATATACTTGCATTTTTCATAAATTTTCCATTAAAAACATTGTCATTTTCATTACTACATTATCAAAATCTAATTCATCGCATTTTAAGTCATCCATTTAAGTACACATTCGTTTGTGAAATCTATTCTCCATTTATATTATGATAAAATAAATAACATAATAAAAGGTATAGGTCGGTCTATATACAAAAAATTAAATATATGAAAGAATTTTAATTATACCAAACTTTTTCCATTTGTATTTGTATAGACAATAAAATAAAAGAAGATACAAATTTTAGACAATTTAATTTAGGCGCATTTATCTATTATCTATGTGTTATATTAAATTATTGCATCAACTCATTCCACAAAAGAGATGAAATTGTATATTTATTTATTTATTTTTTGTCTTATAATAAAGTATAACATAAACTGATGACTGACTTTGTATATTACGAAAATATATTATGTGATGATGTATCGCACCATTTACTTTTATTATCCATTATTATCATTAGGTGTATTTCACATATGTATATATACAGCATATATAATATCTTTAAAGATTACTATTAAAGTTTTCTATATATATATATATTTATTTTTATTATTGTATATTAGCGTTTATTTTTATTTGGTTTTTGGTTTAGACTTTATACATATATATATATATAGATGAAATATAAAATGAAGTCAAGAGAGATTGTATCTTGCATAAATAATAAGAAAATATGTTTCATTGGGATTATTCTTATTTGAAAAAAAAAATACTATTATTATTATTATATATACTATATATATAGTAATAGTAGTAATAATAACAATAATCATAACAATAAAAATATTATTCTTCTTTAAGATATTGTTTTGTCCATAGTATATACACACATTCATCCATTGCCAGTCCATATATAAAGAGAAAATTCATCTAATTTGTATATGGTTTATATATATATAGGAAATTATATGATTGAAAACAATGGTCTATATTCATTATTGTTATATGTGTATATATACAAATTGTTGAATGAAAATTTACCACGATGAATTTTTCTCGTCGTCGTATTAAATATTTATGCATATATAGTTTTATTATTGTTGCAATGTTATTTTTATTGTAACATACATTTTTTTTTCTTTATAACATAAAATTATTTGTTCTTTGTGAAATGCAGCAATAATGTGAAAGAAAATACGGCAAATATAAAATAGTGTATATTACATAAAATATGTAAAATAGAAAGTCTTTATCTATATATATATATCTACCATATATCTGATATGCGATGATGTATAATTGAATTTCATCTCGAGATATAATGATGTATAATAAATACAATGAATTATTTCATATTTCAATCCATAAACATTATTATTATTTTTTGATCTATATTATAGATAAAACACTAACATATTGTAATAATGTTGTAATAGACATTAAATAGATTGAAGGGAATATATATATATATATTCATATATAGAAGAAAAATCTATATATGCATATATACGGATAACAAATAAACAATCTTAGAGATTATAGAATTAATATATAAAAATGTATTTTTGATTTATAAAAAATAAAATTTTACGAGAAAGTTTTGCTTATTTATTTATTTTAAACGTATTTCGTATATGAGGCGAGACAATATAATATTTTCTATTTTTCCAAGTCAATGACTTGAATTATATATATATATATATATAACACATATATCTTTTCACATTGGTTTAGTGACACAACTAAAGATAAAATTTTCTTCTATAAGTGTATGAAAACATTTTCGCTATTTTTCATTCTTAAAATTTATAATGAAAAATAAAACTAACTCTATTATATATAGATGCATTTTTATATAAATATTATATATACTATAGAAATTTTATATTCATTTAAAATTGTCAACAAATTTTATCAAATATTGCACATTGTACATATACAATGATGATATTAAATATATATATATATATACACTCTTATAAATAAAACTTTTCTTTATTTATACATTTATAATTTAGACATATATATATAGAATGAATTTCTAATCTACAAAATATATATTATATTGTATTCCTATAACAAAACAGTAAACAATAAAATATGTATATACAATTTCCCTTAAAAGATTTTCTATATAATATAATAAATACATTTAAATAACTCTGCAGCAATTGATTAACTTTTAACTATAAAAAGTTCTACCCCATTTTAAATAAAATTATATAATTATTTTAAATAACGCCATATATATATTTTAAATGAAATGTAAAATTTATATATAGAATTGTTTTTATTAAGTAAAAAAAAAAAAACCTCTGTGCCGTGGTTTATTATTATTATTATTATTATTATTATTATTATTATTGTATTATATAATATTACTATATATATATAGACATTTTCTTTGTTTCTTTTTATTTTCTTGTTGAATAATTTTACTTTGACGGCACACTTTCACATAATGTATTATTTATTCTATATGAATATAGTATCCGAAAATTTAAATTTAACTTTATTCTAATTTTGTATTTTACTCATACCGCAAAATTATATAGATTTTATATTGTTTAGAAATATATTTTGTAGTATAGTATAAGTCTGAATGTATTAAGTTGAATGTATATATATATATATATGTATATAAAGAAAGTGAAGTGTGTACAGATTATTGTGTGTGTATTTAAAACAAATCAACGAAAATGTAGCCAAGAAATTTTTACTTATGTTATCAATTTAACATCCATTTGGTTTGATGAGGGAAATTTTTGTATTTATATGGTTGTAAAAACTTCTTGATTTAATTTAAAATGGGATTTTTTTTTTAATTTTGGATATATACATGAAGCAATTTGAAAGGAGTCATATCAGATGCATATTCTAGATTTATTGAAAATATTACTATAATATACATTCAGATGATAATCGATTAACGAAATACCTTTTTAAGGTGTTTATAATAACCTTTCCTGTTAATATCCAAAGCAGACAATGACGATGGTTTTCTTTGAAGCGCTTTCCTCGGATTCATCAAAGCCTTACAATTTGAATTTATTATAAAATTGAATATTGAAATTTTATAGGATAGTATAGTATAGCAAAAATATAATAAATTGCCTTATCGCGTTTGTATCCGATAACTTTTGAGATTATATGTATGTATACCAATATATATATATTGGAATAATTTTACTTTATATATATACTTGCGACGTATTACTTTAAATTTACGCAATAATGAGGGGTTGAAAGTTTCTTTTCATAGACGTATATATATAATTATATATATATATATATGATAATGTTTTTATTTATTATTATTATATTTTTTTTTTTTTCGTATAACATATAGATAAAGATTTTTCATTTAAATTGACTTTGCATAATTTATTTATTTTTTTACTTTACTTTGTGCAAGTATAAAAGTTAATGTAGGCTATACCTTTTGCGTCTATATAGAGATTGATCTAGATATGGGTATAGGTATAAATAAATAGGTATATATAAGCAAGGTATATATTTAATCGTATTATACTTGAGTATAGATATTAAATTTTAAACTATATATATAAGGTTTCACATTTTTTTTCTTTTTCTTTTACTTTTTCTTTATATATGTATATAATATTTTTTCAAAGTAATATACAAAGTAAAATAAAGTAAAAATTAATTATATATATAAAAAAAAACCAAAATTTGTTTTATAGAATTGAATACAATTTTTTTTTTTGATATATATAGAGAAAAAAAAAGTTTAACAATATCACAATCTGATACTTAAATATATTAATTTTGTAATTAATTTTTGGTACGTTTCAATATTTATCATTAAAATAAAACAAAAAAAAAAGAATATTTGCTTCATTAATGTTTTGAATTGGATTATTTAATATTGATTATATTGTTTTTGAAATAACCAACACTACAATTTTGATTTTATCAAAACCAATTAAAATTAAAATAGAAAATTGAATACTTAAATAAATATAACAACGAATTATTTAAATTTCAAATTTAAGATAGGAAAATGTGTTGTTGTTGATTTTAATTTATATATAAAAGTAAATATCAAAATATTTTGCATTATCTATATTTATTTGAAAATAAACTATATGAGATGACTGAGAATATCAATAATCATCCCTTATAAATTATAATTCATTTACATCCGTCTATTCACTAATTTTATTTTGCACAAAAATCTATAATAATTTGTTTTTTTTTTCCTTATCAAATTTAATATAAACTTCTTATGTATGCTTATATGCATTTATATAGAATTAAGTTTTGTTTTATTTTTAGTTGTTATTATTATAAGGTTCATTTACGCACCAAAAAAAAAAAAATTCTTTCCCTCAAAAACAATAAACAAAACCGAAAAAATATACTATACTTATATACATACCAGTCAAAATGCAGTCAAGTCAATATGCAGGATGGAATAGAAACAAAAAAAAATAAACATAAATATAGGAAAGAAATTACATTAGTTTTAGATATCCCTAGGGTGTTTTGATACATACACAAATTGTATATAAATATATAAATTTCGATTTATATATATGGTGTTTTATACACTTCGCCTTATAGACAAATACACAAATTATACATATTTTATCTTTATATATAATAATAATATATCTATATATATTTTGTATCGTATCTCATATACTATATGTATATGTCTAGATAGGTATATATCGTAGATATATATTATATATAGAGATTGTAGATGTAGATTCTGTCAAGAATCCATATATGAACATTTATGGAAAACATTAAAGGAAACAGGAAGCACGTGCAATATTTTGCACATAATCATAGATTTAAAAGCTTGTATATCTATTTTCTGTCGTGTGTGTATGTGTGTCTGTATAAAACTGAAATACACCTATCTATTTCTTTTTTTTTTTTTATATTATATATATCGTTATAAGTAATCTCTCTATATCTAGGCTACGTGGTGGTGCGGTATTTATTATTTATTTATATTATATGATATTCGTTTAACATATATATTGCTTGCATATATCCATACATACATATACAATAAAAAATGTTACGTGAACGCAAAATACTATATATATGCGGGTGAATAAATCTTTAATATTCTTCACCATCATCATATATATACATACATGTTTTTAATGTAAATATGAGTTTATTGAACTATTATTTTGTCTGTATTCTTTTTTGTTTTATTTATCACATATTACTGAAAAAAATATTGAAAAATGCGTACACACCTGTGAGGTACTTTCATCTTTTCGTATATTTTCGTGCTTTTTTTTTGTTTTTAATATAATAGCATTATTATTTTGTATACGTACACAACACTTGATATTATTTAGAGATTATAATCTATTAAAGTAACTATATACATAGGACAATTTTCAAATGTAAACAGTTTTATCATAAATATAACTAAATTACGCATCTTGTTAAAATATCTTTAAAGTCCATTAGTGCAATTATCAATATATACGATATGATTATGATTAAAAAAAAACAAAAGGCAAAATATGATTCGTTTGAAAAAACACTTTAAAAAATTAATCATAATATAATGAATAATATAAATAATATAATAAATAAAAAAGAAGACTCCAATCCAATTTATTTATTAATATAACAAAAAAGGTAAAAACTAATTTCGTAAATATTATACAGAATAATGTTGTTATCGGTTTAATAACACGACACAAAATAAAACGAAACAAAATAATCTAATTAAATAATAATAATAATAATATATAGATTAATTGTAATAAATATATTATGAATTTCTTTATATTTCTTTGATAAATTTGTAAACAATGAAACTAAATTGTAATAATTCGATTGTAAGATGTGGTTATATAGATAATGAAAAAAGAAAAGGTTGTTTTTTTTTTCATGGAAATAATAATCCAAATTTACGCAAAATATAAACGTAATACTTTTTTCAATTGAATTAATTGAGTCAATTTGGAATGACTAATAATATAGGAGCAATTTGGGTTCAATTTGGAATGACTAATAATATAGGTTTAATGGTTATATATTTATATTAATGGTTATATATTTATATTATTATTAATAATATTAATGATAAGATTGTTTAATGTTATCTCTAATTTTGGGGGAATTTATATTAATAAATATTCAAATTAATGAATCTGAAAATTTATATATAGACAAATTGGAAAGGTTTGGTTTTTATGATCATATGAATAAAATTAATGTTTGCATTATGAAAGAAATTCATATTTAATTTTTCTGCATTTCAATTTGACCGCATTGCCTAGGTTGATTTTGAATAATCTATGGACGGTCCACAAGGTACGAATAAAATTAATTCTTCCCAGATTGATTGCGAATTGAAAATATTCTATATGATTAAATTCGTAAAATTTTGCAACAAAAAAAAAAAAGAAAGAAAAATATTATTAATTAAAAAAAAAAAATAGCATTTAATTTTAAATTCATGGTAATTTGGAATGTATATAATTATATATTTATATATATAATTGCAAAAGTTCAACAATTTATTTAATAAATTTTTCATAATTTGTGTTTTTATTTATAAAAATAAAAATTATATTATACTAATTAACAAATATTTATTTCGCATAAATATATAAAAAATAAAAAATAAATATTATTTTTAAGTACAATGTCAATAGAATTTATCTATGTAAATAAAATAATTACATTTATTATATTTATATAGTATCTCTATATATCTATACGCATATATAACAATTATAAATAAAATATTTTATTTATTTAATTTTCCAATTAAACTCATCACATTTTGTCGACGTCCTCCCCGCATATATGTATGTATAAAAAACGTATACAAATATGTACATAAAGATGTCTTCAATAGTGCACTCTGGCGTACATGCAAATATTGCAATTATATTATATATACTGTTATTTATGAAGTATACATTTAAATAAATAAATATATTGCAAGCCATTACATGCAATCATATATTTTGTATAATAAACATCTACTCAATCTGTTGTATATATATTCTATGCTATAAGTATATATATAGTACATGACAACATTTTTAAAAGTCATACAACAAGATACAAGTAAACAAAATGTACATAATTTAAAACAGATATGTACAATCAAATAGAAATACATTTTTTTTTTTCATTATCATCTATTTTTTATATAGAAATTTTTGTAACATTTCAATGTGAAAACCAGGAAAGTTATATTAATCGTAACTGTTGTGAATCACAATAATGACAAAATGGGAATAATACATTTATGATAAAACGACTTTATAGTACAAATTAAATCGAACCTGATTGTTTCAAAACTTTCTTATATATGGTATATGCAATAATCTCTCACATGCACGATTCCATTTCATAAAAAGAAAAAAATTACCATTTGCTATTATGTGTTATTATTCTCATATCAATCCAATGTTTATGGACATAGCTGTACAATAGTTAAATAAATTAAATACAATGCTATATATGAAAAAAAAATTTACATAGATATATTATTATTATTATATGAATTATATTTCAAGATACATACAAATTTATATATATATATATATATAAAATAAAATAACCTCATTTAACCTTTCATTTCTTAATAAATATTTAATTATGTATATAATTATTTATGCAATTTTCTTTTTATTTATAAAGGTAAATAAAAATACAGAAAAATATAATAATAATAAGAAAAAATTGCATTATAAGCGAAACTAACAATATATAATATTTGTATATGCAAATGTTCATAAAAAAAAATTGTAAGTATACTGAATAAAAATGTATTATAAAATTATGATCCTACAAAAATAAAAATGCTTTGATATTTAAAAGTCATTTCTGTTATTGAGATATTATATATAGAAGGCGACAAAAACATCCCAAAAATACTTTATTCTTTGTAACATATAAAATAATTAAAAAAAAAAACATTATAAACAAAAGGTATTATTTGACAAACAAAATGTTAATAAAATAAATAGAAATATAATCAACTATAGAAGTATATTCATTCTACAATATCATAAAAAAAAACTATCTTCAATTGTTAAGGCATACGACGATATTACTAAATATACTTATTACTACCAACTACGTTCATCTTTTTTATGTTTTTTTTTTAAAATAGGTATTCATTAGTTAATATTTTACCACCTACGATAAATAAAGGTGTTTCGAAAATAATGAGGTATTGTTTAAGTTTTAACACATTCAATTATACAGATAAAATCCACCAAATAAGGAAAATGCAATCAATTATTTTATTTTATATATCATACATATACATATATGAATAATGATGAGTTTAATATAATATGTATATAGGACAAAGAAGAATAAAATTTTATATATTATTTGTATATAACTGCAATGAATGAAAAAAAAAAAGTTAATTAATTTTTTTTTTAATATTCATTGGTGTTCTAAATATGTACATCAGGATGAGGTGACGCTATCGTGCATAGGTAATAAAACATCTAAATTAAATGTCAAAGACCCTAACAAATTTTAAATTAATTTGAAATTTTCTTTCTGACAGATAATCTTATCTTCCAAAAAAATCTTATATCACATTTCAACATATATTCAACAAATTCTCATTCATAATTTTATTATAATAACAAATAACAAAATTAAATTGTATATTCATAAAATAGAAACTATATTCATATTAAACAAATTTTTTTTTAAACAAATGGGAGTTATTATAAAATTAAAGATACAATTCTGTTTTATTTAATTATTTTTTTGTTTTGTAACATGACATAAAAATAAAAACAAAAAATATAACAACTATTTGTCAAAATACTAATTATATGAATACATAAATAATTTTAGAAAAAATGTATAATTAAAAAAGAAAAATAACAGAAAATTATAAATTATATATACATGCAAAAGGCACCTACTAACTAACTAATATTATAAATATTTTATTGCATAAAATTTTATAAAAAATTTCATAGCACTGACTGCGAGCACCAAATCCAAATAAATAATAAAGAATTTGCAATATTTCTTTTTTTTTTTTTTTATTATATCTTATATGGAGAGAAAAAAAACACGCAATATGACAATTTTTTTGTTTCTTAATGAAATTTTGCTTTTATTTTTTACAAAATATTTTTATATATATCCATCCCATAAAAATTGTTTTGTTTTTTTTTTTTAAATAGTTTTCATGCTATAAAGAATTGTTAAAACATTTGAAATGCCATACCTCATTTTTTTTTTTTGTAAATCGAAAAATAATAAATAATTGTATAATCATTTATGCCAAACACACATTCATTAACGCGTTTATGTTAAATTTGTATTTGATTTTTTTACTATAATATATATGATATATAAAAATAATATCTATAAAAATATTATCAAAAATTTGCAATTCAAATGAATGTTAAATTATTGAAAATATTTTTTTTTTATTTTTATTATTATTACTATAAATTTTGTCTTTATTTTATACCATTATATAGATTTTAGAGTATTATTGTTAAAACTTATGAAAATTTATAAGTTTATGCATATATCGTATATAATATTATAAGTGTGATTGAAAATATTTCGAGAGTTTAATGATTGAAGAATAGTTATTCTTAAAAATTTTAAATTTTAAACCAAAAATTTCTAATAACTTTTGGTTTGAACTAAAGAATTCAATAACATTCCATCCATATATTAAATTAAAAAATTATATAAACAAATAAAAATCAATATTGCAATATATATACTGTGCTAATGTTTTATCCGGTTTTTGTTGCATTAAAACTATATAACAAAAACATTATTAATATTAATAAAAAAAAAAAACAATTTAATATAATTATTAAAATTACATCAGAATGGCGTGTGTGTGTTCTATTGATTTAATCAAAATTATATATAAATATCATTTACACAATAAAATAGTTTTTTTTTATTTTAATATATTAAAATCATAAAATAAAAGAAATATTAATTTATTCGAAATTGAATAAAAATACATACTCAAATATATTAAATTTAATATTTACCATAATTTTTTCATACAAAATTTTATTTTATATATCAAAAAATATAGTAAAACCACCATCCAAAATTGGAATTGGAATTTATCTATAATTTATTGAACATCATCATATATATTTAAGAGATGACAGTTCACTTACCTATGAAAAAATAGAAATACAAATTCAATATTAATTAACAAGATAAAAAAAATTGTAAAATAAAATTAAAATAAATTAAACAAAAAAAAAACTTTCAATAATTGGTGGATTTCAAATTCAACCTCATTTTAATACAAGTCATCTTATAAACATTAACCTCATATCTTTATTATTGTTATGTGATAACATTTTATTATTTTGTTATCATATTTTAAGGTTTTAAAAAAAAAATAAAATATATTTAAGAAATCTGCCTTTTTTTCCTAGTAATTTTGATTGTAATTTTGTACTCGGATATTTTCGCAGTTACTTAATTTAATTCTTATTCAGAATAAATCCATTTGATATTCTTTTCATTATATATGGTTTCCTCTATAACCAACTCGGAATTGGAAAAATTGCCTTAAACTCAACTTTACAATAAAAAATTTTATTCCAATTAATAAAACACATATTTTGTTTTTTAATATCTATATAAAAACACCCTGTATGCATTTGAAAAAAAAATGAAAAGATAAAATCATACTTTTTTTATGTTATATATAAAAAAAAAAACCCATGTGTGGTAACTATAAATTAATTAAAAATATTTCAAAGTTAGCTTTTTTTTTTAATAAAATAAAAGTAGTTTGTAGTTTTAATATATTTTGCCTATTTTTTTTTTAATCATTAAATATAGTTAATCACGAATTTCCTGTGTTTAATCTAAAAAAAAAAATGTATTATTTTTTTGAACTATTTTGCGTATACTACTGCTGCTGCAATGGATATAATTTTATTATTATTGTTATTTATATTGACCTTCTATATAGTAAATATATGAAATTTAATTATATATATATATGTAGTATATAATTTGATATAATGTAGTTCATTACAATTATTTTAATACATATTTATTATACATATATTTTCGGTTTTTGGTATTTTTTTATTATTATTTTTTATTTTTTGTATATTGAGAAAATATTTTATTTTATTGATTCGATTTTATCGATATTTTGAATGCGATGCTTATACCTATATAAATGTATTTAACATGAAGATACAGCTTTATGAATTTGAATGGTTTCCGGTTTTCGAGGGAGTATAGAAATATTCAAAATAAAAACAATTAACCATCGAAATTATAACCGCAAACTTCCCAAACATTGACAATTTAGTTTTTATAAATGGATTTTTTTAATAATTCTGAATGTGTAGATCTAATTTTGTAAACACACTGAAAATATATATACTTATTTCAAGACCATATATGATAGAGAAATATCAGCAAAACTGTTTTTTTTTAATATTACAACACACCTTTAAAACATATCTTTATGATGTTCTAACAAGCCTTTACTAACAAGCATCATAATATATGAAGAAAAAAAACGAAATTTATGTTATGACATACATTTGAAAAGCATTTAAAAACAACGCAAGAATAATTGGTATATGGTATACAATATTTAATATAAGTATATAGAGATACTTAAAATTAAAATTTATGTTAAATTATATGATAATTGATGGTATTTTTCATATTTTATCATACATATATACACTGAAGTGTGCGTATAATAAATTAATTATTTTAATATTTTTTTATTTTTATTTTTTGTATAAAATCATGTATATGAAAACATACACATAATTTTCTATGTATATTGTATATAGTATAATATGAATATGGGATGTGTTTGAGTAGTTTTTTTTCTTCTATATAGTCAATAAAATTAATCTAATAATATTTTATAGCTTAAATAATTTACACACCTATAAAAATATAGCTATATATATATATATCTATTTGTGTTATATTATATATCATAAATAAATACCTCATCATTTTTTTTTTTGTAATTTTTTAATGATATTTTACTTTATTTTTTTTAATACGCAAACTACCGTTTTTATTCTTTAATTCTTTATTAAATATATATTATATATAGAGAGAATAAAAAAAATTAATTATATTATATGATGTGTATTATTTATTTTATTATTAAAAAATGTGTATAGATATATTTTATATGCCCAAAATAGTTAAAATTATTTTTAACTTTGATAAATTTGTACCGCACCAAACAAACAATTCGGTAAAAATAATAATAATAATGTTTATTATTCTATATTAAATGTATTTGAATTAAAATTATCTCATATAATTTTTCCCAAAAATATATTTTGTTTTTTTTTTGTTTTCATCGTAAACTTTCTCTTAATGAAAATTTCCATTGTTATTATACTAATTTTTATACATCATATATATGGTTAATAAGTTTAATAAATAGATACATTAAATTAAATTATTTAAAAATGAAAAAAAACATTGTTTTGAAAAATTAGTATAATAAAATTTTATAAAATTATCAACTTTATGGACCATTAATAAATAAATTTTGTGGTTCACACAAAAAGTAATTATGTATTATTTATACAATAAAATAAATTGAAAGTAATTTAATAATATAAAAAGAGTGCGTATACAGTCAAAATAAAATTAACAACGCATTTTTATTTATAATTCAGTTTTGCATATATTGTTCAAAAATAAATTGTTGTAATAATACTATTAAATTAATTGGATGTGATTATTAATACCAAATGAGAATTAACACTTGGTAATTTCATAGACAAAATTTTAACATCAATGAAACTACAATGTTTATATTATTTATAAAAAAAAATTAATATTGTATAATCAATATATTGTATAATCAATATAATCAAGTAATTCACAACAATTGACATTTAAACGCATTTGTTTAGGGAATTAAATATATATTTTTTAGGTTGCGTTTTCATATATAAACAATTAATTACTTAACATTTAATTGCAAACGAATCAATAAAAATCTAATTAAAAAAAAACAAAACACAAGAGAATGTTTAGAATTGTATAAAAGCAAATAAAAAAACATAATTTAAACGCTGGTGTATTTTAACTCATTGAAAATCACTTAATTATTATAAATTTAAATGATTTAAATAATTTTTCACAATTTAATCTGATTATTCTTCTGTTTACAAAAACATTTCATGATGATTAAACTATATAATTTTTATATAGTTATTCGATTTCTAGGAATGTCGATCATCGTTAAAACATGTTTATATACAAATCATATATATTATCAATATCTCTTAAACAATTATATCATATATAAATGACTTTAAATGATATAATTAAAAATACACATTAAATGTGCAATGTTTTTTTAAAAAAAAAAAAAACAAACATTTATCATTTTAATAAAATAATATTGTTAAATTAAAATTCATATTTTATAAATATACAGAAGCAACTTTATAAATTGCTTATTTATTAATATATAAATTTGAAAATTATTAATTAAAATATAATAATATAAAAATGTATATAATTATTTTAATTATTGAAATTCCATCAATTTGCAATAATTTACTATAATAATAATAATAAAATAATAATATTTTGCGCAATAAATAAATGTGTTATTATAATTTAAAGATTTCGCTATATGAATTGATATCGCGAATATATCCAATTTTTCATATATATTTATATAAATAAATGCAATTTTAAATTATAACTAAACATAAATATAAATGAAAGAAATATTTCTATAAGCATTGAACGTCGTCAATATTCATATTCATATAAAAAACGAACGAGGAACGCTATATTACTTTGAATTTGAATGTATATATACAATAACGATATATATAGATAGATAAATAATATATATATAATATACTATACTAGTATAATGAAGGACGTTTCAGTTCGATGAAATCGTGTCATATTTCTTCATTTATTTTTTTTTTTTATAAATATTTATTTGTATAATTTATATTAATATAATATTATTAAAATATAAAGTACTCTAATAAATTATATATATGGTCATCTTCAATGCATAAACAAAATATTTTGATACGGATGAATTCGTGAATAATTCTTTTATTATATCTATATTGTAATATAATGTGTATTGTAATATAATAAGCGTATCATTTGATAAGCAGTTGAATAGAATTTAGTGATATATCTGGAGTTATTCGGTGAGGATTATAGCCGTTTTAGATTATAGTAGCTTCAGTGGCAGAATACTAACAAAATAAGCATATTGCAAGATATAAGACCAAATTATTTAAAACTATTTGTGGCTGGTTTCGATTGCCTATGGAATCAAAGCTTAATCGAAAATTTTACAATTTAAGATAATATTCATTGTAATCGATTTTAATCAATATTACAATTACTATATCGTACTATTATTAAGACCAAACCCAATTGAATATCAATATAAATAAAAGTATGAAGATATTTATAAGTTTCACTTTTCAAAATCAATTGTTATATAGAGATTGTTATAAATTATAACAAAAATAAATTATATTTATATTCTCAGAATATATAAACAAATTATAAAGCAATGAATATGCACATAACACACGTATTATATACGTAAATATTTTAAATTTATATATATTGTGTATAAATGAGATGATAGTTAAATTATGTGTGATTTCATAATGCAACAATGTCAATGATGATGAGTAAAGATTTCTATATATGTTATATTGTTAGTAGTACTACTGCTGCTGGTTATATCTTATATATTTTACATATACCTATATACCTACATATAAAATTCAATACAATACGCATGGAACTGGAAATCTATTTGAATATATTATGAAATCATTCAATATTTCATATTCAAAAGCATCATCTGCATACAGCATTTAGGTTAAAATTTAAATCTAAATATATTAACACACTAAGATGCATAATATATATACATTTAAGGTGCAGCATAATATATATATATATATATATATATATAATATGTGTGTAGGTACTTTTTTATGTATATGTATATATTTTTTTTTATTAATTACAGTAAAATCTTTAAAATCATTTATCGAGATGAATATATCTGAAATATACCTTCATGTATGGTAATAAGCAATAACGTAACCTATTTTTATTTTTTTTTTAGAAACTTAAACTTTAACCGATTATAATTTATTTCTTTTTGTATACATATATTATTAATATATGTTACTTAATTTGAATTGTTAAATAAATGATTTATATGTTATTATAATCATTCAAGAGGTATTCAATTGTAATTTATGTAATTTATTGAATATATTAAAAATTAAAAGTGAAAAATGTCAAGAACATTTACAATTTATAAATTAGTTATATTATTAATTTATATTTCAAAATGATGGTTGCACATTCATCGTAAAATATATTCGATTAAAAATTTCTCACAATAGAAAAATTACAATCAAATTGAAACAATTTTTTTCCCGAAAAAATTTGTAATAACAAAAAAATCCAAAATCTTACCAATTCACCGGGACCTTGTCGTAAACCTTTTGGATATTGACGAGGTGCTGGTGGTTGCATTGATTGATGTTTTGGTGGTGATGATTGAAACAATGGCAATTGTGATGAATTTGGTCGTTGTTGTTGTTGATGTTGCATTAAAATCATTTGCTTGGGTATCGATGTTGATGATGCCGATTGTTGTAAATGCATGGCAGCTGTTGGTGGTGTTATTGCTATTGATGTTGATGATGATGATGATGATGATGATGATGTATCATACATTGATGCTGGTCTCTGTCGTATATTATTTGGACCCAAAGCATAACGATTTTTATTATCTGGTGCCGGATGTAAAAATGATGGTGTATGTGATAGATGACGTGTTGAATTGGAAATGCCAACATTATCCATTAAATTTCCACCATTATTATTATTACCATTAATATTATTATTATTATTGGTTTGCCATCGCATATTACTTTGGGCATGTCCTGGATGTGGTAATGAATATGAATTTCTTGATGATTGCTGTTGACCAATCATATTTGATGAATTCACAGCTATTGAAGATGATGGTGATTTTGACATTGGATTCCATTTGTTTCCATTCATATTTTTATTATTATTATTTATATTGATATTAATATTATTATTATTATTTGATTTATTTTGTGATGATGGTGGATATTGTTGATATGAATTTAATGATGTATGTATTTGGGTAGATGATGAAAAATTACTATTATCACGCCACATATTTATATGTTTAAATTATAACAATAATATGGTTATGATTTCATTGTGTGTATATATATATATTAAATATATTGAACACTTTTTGATGATTTATTTTTGGAAATTAACGACTAGAACACTTTTATTATTAATTAATATTAAGTTTGAAGTAATAATAAAAAAAAAACACAAATACACTTAAAAATGCTTTATGGCACAATTACACTTAAAAAAATCTTTCTATATTTGTATTTTTTTTTAGAAATTGATATATTCTTTAAAAATGACGTTTATTAATATCAATACGTATTTAAATTTATTGATATAAATTCGTATTTAAAATTACTGATAACGAAAGAAAAAAACCATATAAAAATTTAAAAGGTAAATTCATTTATTTTATATAACTTTTAAGACAAAAATATATAAAAATGAATTTGATTATAGATACAGATATAGATAAATATCTATATTCAAATCTTGATTATATATTTAAATGTATATCGTTATTTATACAATACAATAAATTATTATATCCTTTTTAAGGATATATATATATACTGCGCTATTAATATCCATTTTTTAAAGTCTCCTTACAACTTCTTATTTATATATATATATATATTTATATGCGATTTATATACAAAACGTAAATTGTTTTGTTGTAAGACAAATGTTTAAAAACATATTTTTTTTTCATCATTTTATTTTCAAATATGTCATGATTACATGCTAAAAACGCGATAAAATCTAACCAATTTATTATAATATTCTATGTTTTTTATATTTTTTCTTTCGTCTTCTTTATATTTGTTCCTTAATATAATAATACACTTTTGAAGATATATACACATAATTTTACTTGATTTTCCTATTTTCTCGTTTATATATAAAGTAATAAAAACAGTCTATGAATATATATTTATATATAGAGATAATGTGGGGAGCTATACTATATTCATTTTTCAATCGGTATATTATTTTGTAAAGAATGAACATATTTTAAATTATTACATCTGGGAAATAAAATTATGTCATATAAAATGTATAATATATAGATAATAATAATATTAATGAAATTTAGTGTTTTTTTTATGTATATAAATAAATAGTATAATGGAATGATTAATTAGTTTTTTTTTAAAATTATTATATAGAATCTGCGATATTTTAAGTATTTAAAATATATTATTATAGACCATATCAAATCGTATATATACCCTTTCAAATGGGAGGAAATTTCGGGTGGAATAAAGGTATTAATATAAAAATATTTCAAAAAAAGTTTGTGAACAGGGCAATGAAAGTTTTAATTACTTTCTTGCTTCTGCATTTAATTTATTGATAAAAGTCTTTATATTGCAAAAATATAGCTCTCCATTTTTACAAAATTAAAACACTCTATATTAACAACAGAAAAAAAAAAACAAACCGAGATAAAATCTACATTTAAAACACTTCATTTTAGATAAAATTCCATGATTATATTTTTATTTTTATGATCACAAATTATCGAAAAGCGCATCTTAACAAAAAAAAAACAAAAAACCAAATAAATAAATAAAAAATAAACCAAGGTTTTAAAGAATAAAATAAATGGAATTAAAAATAAAAAAAAAAAAAATAAATAATAATATTATAATCTTTTGATAAGATTAGAAATTTGGTTGACAAATAAAAAATATATATATATATATATATAGGTACATTCTTTAAATTGTTAATAATAATAATAAATTTCATAATCAAATCATAATAAAAATGCTTTATAATCATCATATATTTTTATTTTATATACCATAAAATATAATTTTATTTTTTTTTCTGAAGCGCGCAATTTCATATAAATCATATAATATCCAAATAATTTACAACAATCAAAATCACACTTATTTACTTATTTTATACTGTGAATTATACGAACAAAACTAAATTACATTAAAAACAAAAATATTTTATTAAATTAAAAACAAATAAGAGTTAAGTTATTCGTGATTTTGATAACGTTATATAGTTATTCACAAAAAAAAAAAAAAATAAATCATGTTTTTTGTATTTTTTTTTTAATTCTTATCAAAAAAAAAATACCACTCTCACGCACTACACCGCATACAATAATTTACATATATATATATATGAATGGTAGATAATAGAAAAATCCAACTTTTTGTTTTTAATACCTTATATTTTAATTTTTTTTTTTTTTAGATTAAAAAAAACACACATTTAATTTCTTTAATTTCTAAAGCGTTTGAAAATAAATTAAATAAACGTAAAAAAAAAAAAACTCGTACATTTACTTTAAATAATAATTTATTATTTCTTTTTTTTTTTTTGTATATGTATTTTTACTATATACAAGCTCATCACAAAAAAAAAACTTGTTGTATTTAACTTTTTAAAGTTTTTGTTATTTATTTATTATGCCCTCATTTTAGAATATAGCATTACACGAAAGAAAAAAAAAATTCAAACAATCGTTTCTAATTTTATGTATAAGGAATTTTTTTTTTTTCAAAAATAAAAAACTTATGGAAACCAAACTTTTAACAAAACTCTTAAAAATATATATAAATCATCAGAATAATAACACAAACACCAAAACACATAAAACTATTCCATATTGTAAAAATGTAATCCAATTACTTGTTAAATTAAGACAAAAAATTAATAACAAACAAATGAATAATTAAATTACATTTAATTAAAAAAAACTTATTAATAAAAAAAAAAAGAAAAAAAGGGTTAAAGCGCGTGCTATACCTCATCAACCAGATTCTTTGGTATCTCAACATAAACTGTTATTTTTTTTATTTTAATTCATAATTTTTTTTTATAAATTCATTCGTGTATTAAAAAAAATTATATATATACACATATAAATATAAATTTTTTTTATTATTTTATATTTCTTATTGTAATATTTGGTTTTTGTTTTGTATTTATTTTTTTTCTTTATATATATATATATAAAAATACACTCCATATTTTAATAATAATAATAATATTAACATGAGTAATTTCAAAATGAAAAAAAAATAAAATAAAGTATTAAAAAAAAAAAATATTATATTCATTATTATAAATACATGTGTATATGGTATACAAATAAATATACCTATATGCGAACAGTGAAATAAATTGATGTTGTTCTCTATTACTGCGTATATAGTGTTAAACACAAATTGAAATTCTGAATAAAAATTTTGGAAGCTAATGGGTTCGTATACTTTTGGATTAAATATTTTTTCTGTTTTTTTTTTTAGTTAATTTTGGGATTTGGGAATTCCCAAATTGTATGTATAGTTACATTATTTTTCCTTGCGATTAGTAAGTACCGGTTAATTAAAGACACCGTAAAAATGTACTAAACCAACCACAAGAAAGGCTTTTGTTGAACACTAAAACCGGTCTTCGTTTGCCAAAGGTTGTCTCTATTTTATTCGATTAACTAGTATTAATATTTTGACCAAAGATTGTTGTGCGATTAACTAATAATATACATTTTACTGTAAATACAATTTTTTTTTCATTTTTTATATCAATATCAATACAAAAAAAAAAGTCAACAAACGACGATAATCTCGCACATATATGAATAAAAAAAAAATAAATCAAAATTTATTATTCATATATATTATTTGCAAATATAGTAAACAAACAAATACCAATTAGTTTTTTTTTTGTTTTTTAGTATACGATTGAAAAACATATAAAAAAAAAAAAAGTCTTATACAAAATAATTTTAATAAAAAATATTTATATTTTCAAATGAATTACATCACAATAAAATTTTAATATCGAAATTAGTTTTTGAAAAAGTATTTTAATTTGTTTTCGAATAGAATTATTAAGGATAGTCTTCAACTTTAAAAATAAATAAAATGATGATGTGGTACTGTTGCTCAATCAATAAATACATAAATTAACATTTATTTATACCGAATAAAGAAAATAATTCTAATTCAATCGTTCTGAAAATAGTTTGTTTTTTTTTATTTATAATAATAAAAGTTCTTTAAACAATTTTTTATTTAAATTTTCTACGTGAAATTAATACGTAATTATTTTAATTTAATTTTTTTATTTAGTATTAACATATTTTTTGTATGTTAAAATGATAAAATTTTTATCGCAATATTTTTTATTGTATATATATATATATACAGAAAATGAAAATAAAAATTAATAAACACACATAGGTATCTGTAATTTTAAATATGTTGACTTTATATTTTAATTCTGATATGGATTTAACAATTGATTATGATGACGTTTGCGTTTTATTATTTAATATATAAATGGTTGTTTTTTTTTTTAATTAAAAAAGAATTCATTTTCTGTGGTATATGCAATGAAATTGATATAATTGTTTTTTTTTTCTAAATGTCATTATGATATGTATAAAATAATTTTGGATGAAATTCATATATTGATGCGATAATTGAAATCGATTTAGAATTCGCAGCATAAGTAAATGAAGTCATTAATTCTCACAAAAATGACATTATACTAAAGAACCCTAAATGTAGTAAACGAATAAATTATGTTAATTTGAAAAAAATATTGTTTGTTATAGTATCTACAGAATTCCGTTGGTCTAAAGAAAATCAAGTATTTCGGTGATCTGAAATACATACTGCAGAAAGACCGAATCAAAAAGCATTTAAATAAACTATGCATTTAAAATTATTCTTATGTAAACCAATCAATTTTAGATGTCTCATGAAAAATTTTTGTTTTTTATTCATTTTATTATGCAGAAAATCAATAAATCTATATTATAACAAAATCAATGAAGTCTTCTTTTGTCATATATATAGGCGTATATATATATATAGTTAATAAATACTTAAGTATTAAAATATATATATATATACATAAAAAAGTATATGATAATAAACGTATCGTAATTCATTATATCCCATGATCACCACATCATAAATCATTATAACCAATATTTTCGTTTTCTCCTTTTGATAATTTCAAAAATATATCAACACACGCCATATCATAATTTAAAAAAGTATTAAAAAAACAAAAAATTAATCTTTCATTTTACATATCGGCAGACCGCATGCAAATGCAATGGTTGAAAGAAAAAAATAATCTATAATATAATATGGAAAATATATATTGAAATATATTCGCAAATACATACAAAATAATCATGATAAATATTTAATTTTTTTTTTTTACTTTATAATAATCATAATTTTTAACACATTATATATATTTTTTTTGCTTTAATCTCAATATAGAGATATGTGGAATAATTATAAAGGTATATAACAAAATGCAAAATCTCCTTAAGGCAATGCGTTCCAGATTAAATATTTAACGTAAAAATTTAAGATTGTTTATTATATATTTGGTGTGATTCTGTATAGCATAGTTGATGAAAGGTAAAACTACAAAATTCAGACAAAGTTTTGAAGCAGTGTATTGGAACCCTTCACTATATAGTTTTCTTGTTTTTCTGTTATTCTGTGCGGCAAATTACCGATACCGTAATAAACAACCATAATTATATGAAAACAATACAACAATACAGAAGGTTGATGGTCAAATACTAAAACCAATAGTCGGTTGTAGAAATTTTTTTTGATTATTTATTTCTTATTTTAAATGCAAAAATTATTGTACAGACAAATGAATTCAAAAACTCTAAAATCATTCAATTTCTTCCTCATTTATATTGCCATATACACTTGAACCAACTATGAACACAATTTATTCAAATGAATTAAATAATAATAATAAAAATACAATAAAACCTCATATACCTATACATATTTATATGCACGCCGTCGTTTGCATATATACAAAATATAAATAACTTTTTTTTTTTTTTTTTTTTTTTAATAATAATATGCATAATAATGCAGATTTTTTTTTATTAAAAATTTTTCTTGCATGACGAATGCTGATAATATAAAAGTTCCCCATATTTTTATTTAAAAATTTTAATGATGATATATATTTAATTAACAAATATATTATAATATAATAAATATTAATGATTTTCAATTTTATTCATATATATAGCATAACAAAAATATATAGAAACATTTTCAATAAATTACACGATTTGTTTATTATATATTTTATATTTACTCTAAAATATTATATAAATTAATTATTAAAACACGTACAATAATTTTATAAAAACAAAAACAAACTTTTATTGAATTTTGGAAAATCACGAAATTCAAACAAACATATAGTATTTTACCTAATTTTTGTGTGTGTGTTTACATGCAGCAAACACTTATTATATATATATATTGTTGATATACTAAAAATTATTAATTATTAAAATTAAATTTTAAAATAAATAACTATTTTATTACAATTTTTATTATTCATATTTATATTCGTATATATACATACATACTCGTGTGTATATTGGGAAGGGAGGAGGGAAGAGATACATCGACATTTTACAATGTTATTTATATACTGATATAGAGATAAAACTCTATTTATAAAACCAGTACAATTAAATTATGTGAATATATACATAAATAAATAAATATAGAAAAAAAATATCATATCTAAATAGCTAGAGGTATAATTTAAAATGTTTTGTTTTATATATGTGATATATCACAACTAATATGTTTAATGATAACATATTACGATTATGGAAAATAAAATGTAACATCATATCATTTTTTTTTTTTTGTATTAAAATTATCAACAACTATAAAATACAGAAAATTGCGATAAAAAATACAAAATGTATTAAATAAGATAGCCATATGCGGGCATGGAATGTCGATTTGTAATTGATTCATAATTTTGAATTCAAAAATGAATATCTATCCAATTTTTTTTTTATGTATGTATATATTTTATTTAAATAAATTGCAATCGTCATCGAAAACATTTTTATTAAATATAGAAATTTTGTCATATAAATTTGTGTAAAAAAAAAAAAAAATATGGTATAAATAATTCATTAATGTTATAATCATTTACATATTTTGATAATATCATAAGCATAAGCAAAAAATTAATATTAAATCATATTTAAATTATAAACAAATATTTTCGTTTTAGTCATAAATGTATTATTAGTTATAAATTATAATAGTGATAATGAGCTGTTCTTTTTTTTAAATTCAATCAATTTACAATTATTTGTCAGGTATTATAGCAACTATATTTTTATGGAAGCAATTAAGGATATAGATTAATACTTCAACAGGTATTTTTGATATACGTTTCATTTAATGATAGATGGTTGGAATACGAATTTCAATCAAAACATATCAATCCCATTGTTGTAAAGCTGTTTTATGTGAATTTTTGTTTTATTTGAAATTTCACTCTAGTTTTGCAACTTATTTATACAGTTCCATTTGATTTGCATTAATATATACTTCTTATAGAAATTAAATTTTTTTCCACGACTTCACTTTCATTTTTTAAAGTATTTTGGGGTTTTATAAATGAAAAATTTATAATAAGACTTGTATAATTAAAATGAATACAAAATAAAAAAACCTTCGACAAATGTCAAAAACAAAAAAAAGACAAAACATCATTAATTAAATAATGAATGATTAAAATCAAATGACGACAAATTCTAATCGCACCTCCTCTTCACTGTTTTTTTTTTTTGTTAAAAAAAAATTTTAATTATACATTGAATTTATATGCATATATACCTATATTAACAAATAATTTATATATAGAAATTTATGATGAGGATATATACGAACGACGATCAATAAGAATAAATAAAAAAAAAACAAAAAACAAAACAAATTCTGTAAATCAAGAAAGGTAAAATTTTTGTTTATGTAAACGTAAAAAAATAAACAAAAATTACCATATATTATTATATTTTTTTTTTACTATATATACTGACCTCCAAAATATATATATTTATTTATGTATATTTTATGACTGGTTTTTCGAGTTCTATTTAAAATCATACATATAAGTATAAATGTAAATATGGTATTTTTTTTTCTATATATACACCACTCACGGTATATAATATATGGACCCTCTTTGAATCATATGTATTTTTGTCTCGACATGGTAATATTTAAAAACAAAAAAAAAAAAACCGTATATGTATGTAGTAGGTAAAATAATAATAATATTAAAAACAATTAAATGTTTTTTTTTTTTCATTATTTTATTTATTTTTTTTTTCATTAACATTTTTTTTTGTATATTTACTATTGTTTATTTTATTATCATTGTAGTATTGCTTTAATTTTCAATTGTTAATAATAAAAAAAAAAATAAATACTGCGATGCGGTAAAATAAAATTATAAAATATACGCTATACACTATGATACCATATGGAATCAAAAGTTATCCGAATCATTTATTCTATTGTTTAATAAAAAAATAAAAAAATAACAACAACCCACTATTTGTTGTTTTTATTATTTAGTCGCAACATAAACGATTGAAATGCATATACAAATTCGCTGTCATATATAATAGCAGAAAAAAAAATTGATAGTTTTTTATTTGATACTTCAATTCAAGTCAGTTCTCCTACTTTTAAAACAAATTAGTTTTACACATAATCATTAATGATTAAAATTCTTTATTGATTAAAATAAGTGAAAATCCATTGGACGAATAGGTCATAAAATAATTTATCACCTTATATTGTACAAATCAACATCATCAATGAAGTAATACCATTGAATAACGTGCGACTTTTGTGTATAAAAAAATGTAAATTATCCGTCAAATTTGTACGAATATATAGAAAACAATTTATTATAATCAAAATAATCTCATAAAATTTTTTTTTTTTAATCAAAAAAAATTCTTTAAATATTACAACAATTCCCATACCTATCTAAAATATCATTCAAATATTATGAATTTTCAAAATTTATTATAAACAAAATCTTATTATAAAAAAATATATGCAATAATAATAATCGTAAAACTAAATATTTAAAATGTATAAATTAATTTTGGTTAAATAATACAAAAAAAAAAAATCATCATCTATCAAAATGTATATAATAATATTTTTAATTAAACAAACATATAAATAATTTATTATATATTTTTTTTATTTTTTCACATTTATATATAACTTATTTGCTTCATTTTTTCATTTTTTTTTTCATTTTTTTTTGGGTTTCATCAAATTTTTAATAATATACTGAAATTAATCATTATGAAATAATAAAATTAATAAATTTATTATATATCTTTTTAATAAGTGAAAGAAGAAAAAAAAATTTTTAATTTCATAATTTTCAATTGAATTTTTATTTTTGTTTGTTAAATGTAAATATCACATTATTCAATTCATATATATAAAATTTATTCTATTATTTATTGCATATTTATTTTTTATTTTTCAATTTTATTTTATTTTTAAAAATAAAAATGAATTATTTATATATATGGATTTCGTACATGAATGAAAAATAACACAACAAAAACAGAAAGTGTATTTTTTATTTTTTTTTTGTTTGGACAGGATTACGTATATTACATGAGGAAGAGTTTATTTACAGATACAAGGAACTAGATATTAATATTATATTTTTTCTGTTATATATTGCAATGTAAAAATAATTAAATAAAATATTTATCCTATTTTAGGTTGGAAAAAAATGTAAAAGATACATGCACACAAAAAGAAAACCTCTTCGTGTAACATAAAACAGGTATGATGTATATAATATTTCATATAATAATTATAATTTACAATATAGTAAATCTTTCATAAATATATATATATAGATCAAGTTATCTGTTCAGATATAATTTATAATATCAATAATTGTAAAAAATATATAATAATATTTATATTAAAAAATACATTTTTTATATTTATATCCATATTTATTTATATACAATTTTATATCCATATTTACAAAAATAAAACTGTGTTCAATTACATTGTGCATTTTTTTTAAAACATGAATAAAAATTTGGTTTCACTAATGCAAAAAAAAATTATATGCAAACAGAAGATAATCTCAACAATTATTGCTGTTTTTTTTTTCATTTACTTTTTTTGGATTTTGCATACCGTATAATAAAAAATAAACATAAATATATATATATAGTTTTATTTCAAGATAACCATTAAAAATACATATATATCTCGACTAAACGATACTTTAAATATGTGTATATATACTACGATATATATATATTATGGATATATTACATCAATATGTATGTTATGGAAAAATATGCATATAAATATATATATAGATAAGGCAATATACCATTCGAACGTCGTCAGTATAATGTTTGTATATGAACAGGGAGTTCGTTCTTAATTCATTCATTCATTCATATCAATGATAAGGAGCATATATAGTATTTTTGGTATTCATTGAAAAATTGAAATACAAATCTCATAATCAGTATATGGATATACATTTGAAATCCAGTAATTTTTTAAATCAATTACTCTAATACGAAAAACAACTAATATGATGAGAATTTTTTGATAAAAACAATGTCAGAACCATGCCTATTTCCCTTTGTTCTAGATCAACTGAATCACTCTGTATAAAATGCAAAATATATACATAAAAGGATTGAAAAGTTTATAATAATAAATATACAAACAAACCAAAAATAAAGAGAAAAAAAAAACAACTTATAAACATATAAATAAATAAATGCATAAATTGTTTAAATCTTTTAAAATTTATTGCAACATTGTATCAACAATTTATCTGTGCATATATATCTATCTATATAGTATATATACATATGCATTTATTTACATATATTCCATTCATATATGTTCATGCATATATATATATATATAAAAGTAGTAGTTTTGTAAATTTATCTGTTTTTATATATACACATAAAATATATATAGGAATAAAATAAGAAAAAAACTGTACAAAATTATGCTTATAAAAGTGCATCTTTATATTATAAAAAAAAACAACTTTAAGGATTGAAAAAGTTCCATCACATATATCGAGATGAATTTCACTGAAATGATCAAATTTATATAAAGATCTTTCAATACATCATCACAATTTATATAGGAATTACATTAATTTCAAACTTGGAAGTTAATTTTATATGTAAACACTTTGCGTAAAAAATCGTTGAATGAACTATAAAAAAAATAAAGGAACTTTATAGATAGATTTATGCGTTCAAAAAATTATTAAAACATAAAATGTAATTTTCAATTTATTACGTATAAATCTACGATGAGTATATATGAATATTTATTTTTCAATTAATTACAGGATATAGACGATAATTACATTTTCTATTATATAACAAATTTTAAAGCATTTCGCGTGAATGGAAAATGGATTACTAAAAAAGTACATGTAATTTCTACATGTAATACATGTAATATATATAGATAAATATATATTCAAAGCGGCAAAGCACATTACAAAATATATTACAACATTCTTTTTACAAATATATATTAAATAATAAATTTTGATGCATGCTTTGCTTCCATATATAATCTATATTAAGATATACTATATATAGTTATATATAGATATTTTAATATCCTCGATTTATCTCATAATATGCATACGATGAATATGTGTAGATATTTTTGTTATTATATGCTCGCACAGGATATATATAAAGTTTTATCTATATTTATCTATTTTACATAATATAATATTCTTGTACAAATATGTCTCTATATATATAGAATATTCATATATGTGTATTTTATCACATATATAGTGTAGTATATATAAAGAAAATTTAATAATATGATGTGGCTTTTGGTTTAAATTGAAATTTGCATATGGTTGAATAGTCAATAATATTTTCATTACACACAAACACCCACATTTACAAATTTCACTCCATATACATACATATATGGATATAAAGGATATTGAAAATATTTACATGCAAATTATAAATATATATATTACATATTTGAATATTGTATTTATTAGGGCAACTTTTATTTTAATTTAAAAGTTTTCATTTTTTACAATGATATAATTTCAATGATTCTTTCAATTATAGTCTCTTTGAAAACTAAAACATTTTTATCATAAACTTCGTGTTAATTTTCCTATTTTTCTTTTTGATTAACTCTAAAATAAAAATACCACTGAAAAGGTTTTCCTATTTACATTTATGTATATAATTTCAGGTGTATATATATATCATATTTCAAAATTCATATATATACTATATAGAATATAATATTATTTAAATTGAAATGCATATTATAAATTTATATTGGTTTAAATAGTATATTTTGGTAAAATGAAGTTATGATTAAAAATATTCTCCATTTACTTGTGAAAATTTGTTTTTCTGATTTTGTAAAATTAAATTATAATGAATATTCAATATATATATGTATTGTATATATACCACAAAATTTATATTTCAATTTGGGTATATATTCGCATAATAGAACTAATTCAGTACAAAATTGTGTATACGTTTATATACATAATTATGATACAGATATAAATAGTTTCTGATGTGATTTTAAACAAATTATTATATAAATTTGTGGTTTACATAATAATATATATTCTACACACATTTAAACATTATATTTGAATTATTAATATTGAAATTTTAAACCGCATATGTATATATATATTTTAAAGTGATTATTATTATGGTAAAGTGTATTACGAAAAACTTAACAAAATAAGTACAACATTTTTTGCATATTTAAAGAATAATCTAAATTATTTTAGATGGATATCGTAGATAGTTGAATATCACTTAACAAAATATCTGAACATTTGCGAATATTTGAATTATGCGTCGGTTGTTATACTCAAGATCAGTTCAGAAATCTCCGTTTGTCATATAAATTAGAACTTATCTCATTCTCTGAACGATTCAATTAACACTTAATAATTTGATGATTTTTTAGATGAACCTTCCTGATGGACTTTGTCTTTTAATTTATATCGTATTTATATATCTTCAATACATAAATACATAAAATGATATCATCATAATTTTAAAAGACATTCAACAACAACTATATACACGCAAAAAAACTAAGCAAAATATGAAACTATAAATTATATTATAATAAATTGATATGTTTATTTAGAAAATGTTTGTTGTTTGTAAAAAATTTATGATGTTATTAATCAAAATAAAATTTACCCAACAAAAAAAAAACGAAACGAATTATTCAATAGATTGACAAAAGATCTCTGTTTGATCTATAAAGTAATAATAAAAATATACATTCAAAAAACTTAAGTATAATTATTATTATTTTTTATTATTAATTAATACCTTTAAATATTGAATTTATATTATCATTAACATTGTATTTAATTTAGTTATTTTTAAATTATCAATCAAAATAATCAACAATCATTAATGTATTTTTGTCTATACACGTATCGTTTGATTATGTTATTAAAAATTTGTGTTATAAGTATTGTAAAAAAAAAATAAAAATTCATTTATGTAAGCCAAATGATGTGAGACAAAATATATATCATTAGATCATTTAAACTATATTTTCTGTATATATACATTCCATATGTTAATAAATAAATAAATAAATAATATATTACATAATAATTAACAGGTGTATTTATATATTATATGAAATAAGTTTAAAGTATTAGTATCATGCTTTTAGTTGTATATATAAAGAGAAAAAAATTGGTTTTTTTGCATACAAATTTGTAAAAAAAAAAAAAATATTTAATATCACCACACAACATACAAGTACATACTATCTCATATATATTATAAATATATTACCGCATTCCAAACTTCATTGAATATATAAAGTTATATATACAAAATATTTTCCATATATGTATATAATATCATAAATTTTTTAAATAATAAAATTTTAAATGTAGGGTATATATAAAAGCAATATAAGTGATATTGGATAAGTAAGTATATATATATTAATAATTCTACGATATATCTATATATATATATATATATAAAGTACACGCATATCTGTGAAATTACACAATCAATGTGAAAATATAGTATTTGAACATTTAAAAAAGAAATATTGTAGTATTTATGTTTACTCTATTCATTATTATATGTTGTTTTTAAAGAAAAAAAACATTTTTTTTTCTTATTATTTTTACTTATATGATTGACAGACAATTGATTATATGTGCGTGTAAATAAAAGCAATTTTTTTTTTATTTTAGAGATATAACACAATTGATGGATAATAAGCTAAGAAAAATTCGAATATTAATAAAAAAAAAATTATTGTATATTAATTGGCAAATAATAATGCGTATATAAATTTACATAAATAAATTAGTAATCCATCATATATGTTAAAAGATTTGTTTCAATCAAGCAAAAAAATATTCATATATGTTATATTGTAAAAAAATATTTGGCAATCAAAGACTATAAAATATAATAAATAAATATTAGAAAATCAAAGTATGATGGTAAATATATTTAGCTGAATAATAAGTAATATGATATTAGGAGATCGAATATGGATGGATGTGTACAATGGATTAATGGAAGTCATCAAAAACAATTAACTTTATATTACTATTATATGTAGTATCAAAATGTCCTGGTTGATGATTGATATATAAGAATTGTGTTTTATGATAATTTTATTGATAATCCTTTTTGTGAATAGTTTAAAAGAATTATGCTAAATTTAAAATAAATTCCTTTATTTCAATTCTTGCCACCATTCATAAATATCATTATCATCTTCGTCGTTGTCATCGTCATCCTCAAAGGACCATATAAACAAAATAATAACACACACACACACACAAAAAACCCGGAATTAAATCTTTTGTTATATGTATCACATATTGATAATTCCCATGAGCTACCACAGATATAATATCAAATCCATTTAGGAATCGAATTTCAAAACAGAAAACAAACATATATTCTATTATATATAGGCTTTTATAAATATATAAAAAATTATATATATCAATAATAAAAATACCTTTATATTTAACAATCAAAAAAAAAATTATTTTTTTTTTGTCAGAAACAGAAGAAGAAGAAGTCGTATAAAGAAAATCTCCAGAGAATAAAATGTTTGTACAATATAAAAAAAATCTAGTAACAAAAAGGCAACAACATTCAACATAACATATTTTCTATAAAATTGTACATATATAATAATAGAAGAAAAAAAAATAGTAACAACAATTTCACAAACATGTATAATATACAAAATATAAATGTAATTAAAATATTTAAATTAGAAATTTTGTAGAAAATAATAAATAAATACAAAAAACATCTAAAATGAGATTAATTTTTCAGTGCAAAGCAATTTCATCTTATTCATAGTGTGTTATTTGTTTTGTTTTCTATTGTACAAAATACAATATATATATATATATGTATATAAAACAATGAATGTTTTTCTATTTTGTTATAGAAAGAAGGTAAAATAAAAAAAAAACAATTCATTAAAATATATAACAAAAATATAAACACAAATAAAAAGATCTATCTGTCGATTTTATTTCTTTTTTTCTTTTTTTGTACTTACACTTTAAAACGAAAAAGAATTCAATAATTTCCGATACATAAATTTCATTTCGATTACAAATTACTCTATTATTTTATCATTATTATATTGCTATATATAATACATATTTTGTATCTGCAAATTTAAGTAGAAACAAAAAATTTAAATAATTTTCTATATATTACAATCGGCGAGAGACAAAAAAAATAAATATCACTTCTATATGTAGAAAAGCAAAAAAAAAGAAATGATCCGGTTGAATTATTTAGAAATTTTTACAGATAATTAAATTATAATATTGATGAACACACAGACACACAGAGAAATAAAAATTTAATGATTTTTATTATGTGCATTTTTGCATATTATATGGAATTCATTAGATAATTAACTATTTTTTTTTTTTGCTTTATAAAATTAATGATTCAATTAATTATTACAATTTTTCGGTTTTTATTACTATTATATATTTTTAATGACATACAAATCAATAATTTTTCTATTTTGGCATAGAAAAATATATACCATCACTTTTCAAATTTCAAAATATATGCTGAAATGTCATGGTTTTTTTTTTTCTATTATTATATGTTGTTGAATGGATCGGTAATATTTTTCACAAATTTTTTAATAATATTTAGAAAAATGATCACAAGAATTTGTTTTAATAAATATTTGTTTAGTAATTTGAATCAATAACATATATGTAAATAATTATTTATCAATAAATTATCGCATTTTTTTCACTAGATTTTCTACACAACAACGGAATTTTTACCACGCGTTTTATTAACAGCACGCACCTTATATTTTATATTTTATAGAATTAGATTTAATTTTTTCCTTTAGTATAATCGTATAATATACCAACAAAACACAAACACATATTTCTTTATTTATCACGCATATTTAACATAAAATTTTATGGATACATTTTTTTCTTTAATTATAGGGATATTTTTAACCTTTTTAATTTGTATTTATGCATAAAATCGCGCGCGACACAATTTGGAAAACTTGAAAACAAAAATAATTTTATTAAATACTATAATAATACGGAATTTTATAACATATAAAATTTAATTTAAAAACATAAAAATTAATTTTTATTGACGATTTTTCATGAATGTTAAAAAACAACTGTGAATGTGTCGCTTTTTTTTTAACATTTTTTTTTTTTAGTTCTCTGTTACACAGAGTTGTTGTTGAAGAAACAAATCAAGCTTCATTTATATACATGTATATGTGTTATATGTGTACAATTTTTTTTTATATATGTACAAATTGTTGAAATATAAGGTGATCATATATATTTATTATACATATATTACCTGTTGTTTTACCTGTAAATATTATTAGGTATTTTTTGAAGATGTTATGTTGTCTAGACTTGAATACTAAACTATTTTTTATGGATTTCTTAAACCGCATTCCTTCATTACTCATATTGAAGTATAAAGATAATCTAAGAAAAGATTAATTATTCTAAATTGAAAACAGATGTGACATTTTATGCAGAGAAACAATAATCGATTTTTAAGAAACAATTCTAAAAATAATCTTAAGAGGACGGCCGGATGCTTTTAAATAACATGGGGGTGGTCGTAGGTTCCATATTCAGAAAAAAAAATTTTATTTTTAAATCGGAAAACAAATCACCCATATATTTTTTGTATATCTATATCTACTTTATATACTTTTATATAAGAGATAGAAGATTGAATGTGTTTATATAAATAAAATATACCAAATCAAACCATATAATAATAAAAATAATAATACAAAATATATTCCTACACACGACCTTACCATTTTTACGTTTTATTTTTTATACATATACTTATTATTTCGTGTATATATACGTATATTCGTTATATAGTATCTGGCTATACAACAAAAAATAAAATACCTTCTATTCATAATAATATTATTACGCTTCGCATATATGTGATGATGAATACAGCAATGGACAAATTATTGTGAATTGGGATTATTCAACACTTCGAGAACTGTTTTATCCATAGAAATTTTTTGTACAATTCAAATTGAACAAAATTCTATTGTATGAATCACAAAAATATGATATTTTTCAAAGCTTTTCGATTTCTTTTTAGTACTTTTTCGTATATCGTTTTTGATTTGTTTGATAAAAATATTTTCTGTATTTCTATAAATTAGATTGATTCATTTTTCTGGTATTTTTCTTCTGATCTGATGAATGGATGATGGATGATGGATGATTCTGAAGGATCTTTATGGAAAAACGGCGTTATTTGGAAGCTAGCTGAAATTGTTTTAGGAAAATCAGAATTGTTTTAGGAAAATCAGAATGGGAAACTAAAAATGTGTTCTCATATATTATATTATTGTATATCTTATGGATTTTTTTTTTCAGAAAAACAAAGTTGCTGAAATGGATAGTTTTTTTTTTTGTTGTTATATTATTATGTAGATAGAATAATAAATAAATAAAAGTATATAAGAAATATTTACCTTTACGAGAGTAATAAAGAAAGGTAAATAATTCTATATATTATATTGTTTTGTGGTGTGTATATATACAAAATAAAATAATAATAATAATATATTTTTTTGTGAATGTATATATATACATTTTCTTAATACGTATATGTAGATTATTTATTCAATTTTTATTATTCAGTTTATTTTTTATATATTTTTTTTTTTCATATAATATATAAAACATTTTATTTTATTATTATTATGATGATGATGCTGATGGGAACAAGTAATTTGTCATTTTACGAACGATTCGGTTCACATCGCCGTTCACTATAATAATTGGACGGATATATAAAAGATTCACTTTTCTATATAAAGAACCAATAACTTTTTTAAATAGAAAATATAATTAAATAACATCGACCGCAGAACATGACGTAAAATTATATAAAGAACTTTATCCTCTTTTTGATTCACATTAAAAATCGATTATAATAAATCATTCAGAAATTAAATTAATTTTTTCTTTATTGTATATTGAACTATCATCACAATCGAATACAGAATAAATACTATATATTGAAAAATTGTATTAAGAGAGAAGTTGAAATTTTATAGAAAAACTACAAAACATATTTCATATATGGTATATATTAATTTATAAATTAAAAACTATATCATATATAGAATTTTAAACATATATAGATTAAAGATATAAAAATAATTTTTTTCCCAAATTCGCATTCGCATATAGAAATGATATCCTTCAAAATAATAATTTTTAATATACAATTGCTTTTTTTCCTCTTACATTTAAAAGAAAATATTTCTACTATACAAATATCATATATAATTCAATTATTTTTGCATCATCAGCAAAAATAAAGAATTTTTTTTTTGTTTTGTTTCTGGCTATGGCTGTTTTTTTTTCTTCATCTTTTCTATTTTATACTATACTAATTTTTCATATTTACTTTTCACTTATATTTGCACAAGTGTATATACGCGATGATAAACTATTTGAAACGTACGTTTTGTTATAACTTTTATATATATATAATAGGAAATTATTTGTGAAAATTTATATATTTCAATTTCTGCTATATATAATTTTTTTCATAATAAAACACAAACTCATATATATATATATAGAATATATAGAGAGCAAAGTAAACAGTTTTTCCAGATACTATACACGAAACAAAAAAAACAGTAATTTTCTTGATAATAAATTTTAATGAAATATACGACTCATAATCAAAAGAATGTTAAAAAAAAATTCAATTTGATGACAGTCGAAAGGTAAAGTTTTATATATGAAAAATATAAATGTAACGAAATAAGGAAATGAAAAAAATAAAAAATCTAAAACACTGTAATAGAAGGTTCTATATATGAATTTTCATTTTCTATTTAATTATCCTAATTTTTCTTCTATGTTTTTTTTTTTTTTGAACTTTCTTTAAATCTGATTGTTATATAGATAGATATTTTTATTTAAAATAACCAAAAAACACTTAAGACCATTTTCCATTTTTAACTTTATTATTATAATATCTTTTTGTATTTTACAAATTGAACGATTAAATTTTGAAAATTCAAACAATTTTCACTAAAATATATGTATATACGGAAAAAATGCAAACGCGGAAATTTGTTATATTTATTTCATCATTATAGATGAAAATATATATATATATATACAGTGAAACCTCGTAATCGGACCCCTCTATAATCGGACCACCTCTTAATCGGACCACGGTTATGGCACCAAAAATGGTTTTGTGAACAATATTCCCTCTGTAATCGGACCACCTCTCAATCGGACCATGGACCACCTAAAACATATAGAAATAAGTATTTATTACCTCTTAATCGGACCATAACAATACGTATGAGCAAATATATATAGTATACAAAAGCTATATATATAGTATTCAATAATTTGTTTTACCATTTAAATAAGGCAGATCAGATGCTTGCGGAAGAACAGATGTCATTAACAAAACATCAACCAAAAATAACTTCGCATTTTTGTAAAATATAAAGCAATATGAATGCTTTAATTGCTATATGTATACTGAATTTCTTTATGTTTTTATATGTAACATATTTAGAATATCCTTTTCTTTTTTACCTTTTTCTTTTTATTTAAATGTTTATTATGTAGTTTTTAATTTTATAAATGATATTAAATATACGTAAATTTGAATACATATTGCACGTATTTTATTTCGTTTTTTAGTCAATAGAGACATTTTAAAACAGCTACCTCTGTAATCGGACCACCTCTTAATCGGACCACTTTTCTTGTGGTCCCGAAAGTGGTCCGATTACGAGGTTTCACTGTATATACATATAAAATTCAATAATTTTGAATTATAAGATATTTTATACTTGAAAATAAATAGAATGTATATAGAAGAGTATATATGCGATTGACGAGTGGTGGTATATCATTATATGGGAGGGAATATTGTTCATTATTTATATGGATAGGAATAAATAAATGGAAAATATAATGGAACCTAAAGATTTTCGTTAAAAGTATCACAGAAATATTATTAATTTTTATGATTATTGTGCATACCATTAAAAATATTAAATGTATACATTTTTTTTTATATATTTTACTCTATCCATCCATATATATTATATATATATATAGTACAAAACATCTCTGATAATATATACATAAAAAATACTAAAAAGTGAATATATTATGATGAGGTCTTTTAAAATTGAAATGTATAATTTTTGTATATATACTATATATAGGTTTGGTTGTTATTTCTTTGATAAAAAAAAATATACAGTATATCAAAAAACACGAATATAGAAATCATTGTACCATGAACCATTATCATCATCGTCATCATCATCATCACCTTCATCCTCACCTTCATCAGCAATAACATTTTTTTGATATATATATATACAGGGTGTCCCAGTACAGGGTGCCAACCCGAAACAGGCAGGTTCTACACCTCATTTCCAATCAAAAAATGTATGGCGACCCCATGTCTATCTGCCTTGGTTTTCGAGCTAGCCCGAAAAAACGATTTCGTTGAAGTTCAAGGTAGTACGTTGATGTTATTTACCATATCTCAGCAACCACTTATCGGAATCCAATAATTATAACCTTGTTGGAAAGGTATTTTAACTATCTTTAACTGTTTCTAATAACACAAACATCGGCGACAACCCGTTTTCATGCTATAGCTGGTCAAACACAAGAAATTTCAACGGCCTCAAACATTTTTGTTATTTTGCAAGCCGAGAACTATAGAACTTTTATGTTTATCAGCTGTCGGTTTTTAGAAAAACTTCTTTGATGTTTTAGCTTTAATTTGATGTACAAACTTTTAAAATATGTCAACTCGTCTTAGAGATATGACGAAAATAATATTGAAAAATGACGAAAATAATGCAAATTTTTCAAAAATTTAAAACACATTTATTACATTGCAAAGTTCAATGTTCTGTTGTTATCGCGTTATCTGGGTAACATAACTTCAAGTGATTGCAATTAATTTAATGGTTACTTAGAAATAAAAACAGTTAAATCTATTACCGTCATAAATTCATTCAATTCTTTTGTTTTTTGTGCTACATCTCTTCGGCATTTGTATGTTACATTGTTTTACGTTTAATATTCATTAGAAAATTAAGTTTGTTTTATAAAAATAATTCGGAAGTATGAAACGGTAAAAAACAGTAAAAATAAATTTCAAAAGCAGCCATCCAAATTGGTGTAAGTAAAAACTATGCTTGGCGTGCAAAGAAGGCTGCTGGTTTACATCCTTATCATTTGCAAAAAATTCAAGCACTTAAAGAAATAAACTACGTCCCCCGAATAACTTTTTGTGATTTGGTGATTCGTTGTTATGAACAAGATCCCAGGATATTAAATCAAATTTTATATACGGATGAAGCAATTCACACGTGAAGGAATATTTAATACTAAAAATAATCATCATTGGTTAAAGGAAAACCGGCATTCAATTCGGCAACTCGCATTTCAGGAACGAATAGCAGTCAATGCATGGGCAGGAAAGATTGGAAATCAATTAATTGGTCCATAGTTTCTACCTGGGCGACTGGATTCAGATTCATATTTAGTTTTTTTACGAAATAGGTTATTCGATTTACTCGATGATGTTACTTTAACTGATTTGCGATTCATTCATTTTCAACATGACGGTGCACCCCCACATTTTGCACGAAGTGTAAGAGAACACTTAAATGACACATTCGGTCAAAGATGGATTGGAAGAAATGGCCCATTAAATTGCCACCACGGTCGCCAGACCTCACACCATTAGACTTTTATCAATGGGGGGTTTGTAAAGACATGGTTTGTAAAACACCAGTTCATACCAGGGAAGATTTAATGAATGGCATTAATAATGCGTTTGAAGTTTTAAAAATAATCCGAATCAAATTCGATCGGCTACTAGCGTAGTATTAAAACGGTGTCGAATATGTCGATCACATAATGGACCCCATTTTGAACAATTTTTGTAGTAAAAATTTAAATTTAATTTAATAAATATGTTTTAAATTTTTGCATTATTTTCGTCATTTTTCAATATTATTTTCGTCATATCTCTAAGACGAGTTGACATATTTTAAAAGTTTGTACATCAAATTAAAGCTAAAACATCAAAGAAGTTTTTCTAAAAACCGACAGCTGATAAACATAAAAGTTCTATAGTTCTCGGCTTGCAAAATAACAAAAATATTTGAGGCCGTTGAAATTTCTTGTGTTTGACCAGCTATAGCATGAAAACGGGTTGTCGCCGATGTTTGTGTTATTAGAAACAGTTATAGATAGTTAAAATACCTTTCCAACAAGGTTATAATTATTGCATTCCGATAAGTGGTTGCTGAGATATGGTAAATAACATCTACGTACTACCTTGAACTTCAACGAAATCGTTTTTTCGGGCTAGCCCGAAAACCAAGGCAGATAGACATGGGGTCGCCATACATTTTTTGATTGGAAATGAGGTGCAGAACCTGCCTGTTTCGGGTTGGCACCCTGTACTGGGACACCCTGTATATATAAATTGCAGTGCGTTGTTCTTGTTGCTGTTTGTCATCAATGCTGGCGTTATTATTATTATTATTATTTTACCATAGATCCCATCAACATCCACCATATATACGTATACACCATTAACATGCATCGGTTATTATCATTTTTATAATCATTCAAAAGATGGATATAGAAAAAAAAATGTAAATATATGTCTCTCTATATACATATTTAATAAAAAATAAAAAATATATGTATGTTTGTATCTGATATTATTATTATTTTTTCATCAACATATAGAGAAAAAAAAAACAGAGAGGTGCTGGTGGAAAAAGTCTGCATAACATAAAATTGTTATACAACAAATAAAAATTATGTATATGTATCTACAGCAATATTATTTTTCATAATATATCTATATATATATTGATGTATGATCACTTCATATATATGTATACATTTTAACTGCTGCTATACATATAGCCATATAGATATTGTATAAACAATTGTTTGATAGTTGTTATAATATAAATAAATATATATATATATATATAGTTTTTTTTTAATATTTAGAAAAAAAAAGTATGTTACGTGTTGTAAATAGATAAATGTTGTCATAATATACATATAGATAGAAAACAAAACTCCCATGCATAAACAAATGAATAGGAAAAAAAAAAGTAGTTGAATTCATTGTTTTTTTTTCCATTTTTATATATAATACTTTTTTTCTATATATATAAAAAAAACTTATATCACGAAAGCCATAAAAAACAAAACTATGAATGAAATAAATACTTTGGATTCTTCGTTTTTCATTTTTTTTTTCTTGTTTGTTTGGTGTATAATTTTATCTTTTAACATATGCGAAATAAAAATGCGAGTACCTTTGGTTCTTTTTAAATTTTTTAGGTCATGCCATATATATATTCATATATATAAATCATAATCATCTATATAACAACTCTTCTATAAAATAATAAATAATAATAAATTTTTCCCTATACAACCAACAATCTGGTTTTAGCGTCCACCAACAACAGCCTTCTGTTGTTAGTTTCTTAATTTGTGGCTTTTACGGTGTCGGTAATTAGCCGTACGACTAACCGCAAGCGGAAAATACAACTCTGTGTTAAAATTCAGATTCGAAAAATAACCGAAAGCACAAAACATATTTTATGCATTCAGTAGGATTCGAACCCACGACCCAAAATTTCGTTATAACTATTCTATACACAAATATATTTTCTATGTCGCGTATGTTATTTTTATGTATCTGTATTTGGTTTGGATAGATAATAATAGATTAAAAATTCACTTTTTTGCTGAATGATTAGAAATATCCATATAGAATAAGAATGTCACAATAAATGGAAGTTTTTTATAAACATTTGGTGAAATATCTCGGAGAATGCCCATTCGATAAAGCATTGTATTTTTGGGGAAAACATATTCGTAAAAAAAAAATGGGCTGCATTAAAACGAAAAATATTAAATAAAAATAAATTTGTGTGTGAAAAATATAACAATATTAAATTATTCTATTGTTATACTTTTAATAATAAGACACAAAAAAAAGTATTACAAGAACAACTTTTTAATTATATTTTATTTTTTTTTTGTTATTATTTGTATTAATCGCAGTTATAATATAATATATTTATATAAATTATAAAATAAAACAAAGCGACTTACCTAACATTAATATAAAAAAACTCATATATATTTATTTAATATGTTATTTATTCACATATGAGTGAAAGGAATTAAAAAAAAATAAAATAAAATAAAATTATATAAAAATGTTTTTTTTTTAAACCACGTACAACGACGATATAGGTACCGATAGGTATTTAAATGTATTATATTTTTACATAAACAATATAAAAATATTATGTTTATTTATACACAATATATAGTATAGAATAAGTAATAAAATATGTACTTGATCGTGACTTGATTGGCATATAGTTCATATTAGAAAAAAAATAAATAAAATAAAATGTTTCTATATACTTTATACAATACATTTTGATATTAAATAGGTACATGTACTTAAACCAAATGTATATATACATACAGTATTTATTAAGACCACAATTTGAACTAAAAACTTTTGGTTTTCTATTTCTATATATTCATTTCATATAGGTATATGTATATAACAAATTGCATTTAGGTTAAAAGCACAGTCGTCTATATATAAGTACTTATTGTGAATAAATATGCGACATATTAAAACCAGTGGGTGATATCATTTTCTTTTTTCCTCATGATTATATGAAACATGGACAAAAACGATTTCCTGCTGATCAACCATTATTATTATTTTGAGTTCATAAATGGAATGGTTTTTTAATGTAAACAAAACCTTTCGGTTGTGCTTTACATGTCAGTTTATTTTTTATCATATCATGAATTTTATATATATATATATATATGTTATATATATATATAGATTATAAAATTGTCATTCTTTATACAAATGATAAAAATTCAATTATATTTTGAATGAATAAAAAATTAGATTTTATTTTCTATCAAATTGTATAAATTATTGTTTATTGTTATTTATGCAAATTTATAAATTAAAACAATCCATATATACAATTGACTATATAATAAATTTCAAAATCCTCTATGTGTACATACCTTAAAGTATTCGAAAGCACAAGTAATTAAAAAATATATAACTCACTGTAAAGTAAACTATATTTCATTTAATTATTTCTACATACACATTTTTTTTCCTTAACTAATCTATATTAAATTTACTTTCTGTAAATGTACAAGGAAACAATGCTGTAAATATAATAATAATATATATCTTTTAAAGAAATTTTTATTGTTTTCACGATTTATGTTTACCACTCAACTATATATATAATACATTTGTTAATGATTGATCTTATTTGTATATATATAGACGTTTATAATACTATAATATACATTTATAGATATATAGCCAATAACTCGATCTAATCTAAACAGTTACCAACTCTTAATTTGTGTTTAAATCATAAATTTGTAAAATAACTCTTAAGATATCTAAGGATAACATGAAGATCTCGTACTCGTTCAAAGAAATTTGTTACAAGCTCATTTAAGATGAAATAACTCCGGCATACAGAAGGATTTATATAGAAGAATTTGTAAACGTTTGTAATTTTATTTTAAAACTATACCCTTTAAAGTTTAGATATTGAATTAAAATGAACTAAATTGAATCTGAATAAGTGTAATATTAATAAAAAAAAAAACATAAAAAAATTATGAATAATATTAAAAAAAAAAAAAAATGGAATGAATATTTAATAAAATCTTATACTCGCGTATATATACACAAAACAGCATTTAATATTTATTTATATATGATTTTTTTTTTCAAGGTAAGTTACATTCTTTTGTCAACTATTCAGATAATATAATAATGAATGTATGATATATATGCAGTTTATAAACACCTATTTATATTAATATTATATATTATAAATTCATTTTAATTAATCATTCATATATATATATTATATTAATTTATTAGCGTATGTAGTATAAATGTTAAATTCTTAATATTATTTATATATATTAGTGGCGTATCCTGGTAATGTCCTAGTTGTCATATGACAACTTGATTTTTGCGAATATAAAAATTCAATATTTAAAAAAAAATGTGTCCTGAAAATTTGCGAAAAGTTTTTTTAACTTCGAATAGTACGTACGATATAGAATTGATTTTAAATAGTTTTGTTAAAAATAAATGTTGACAACATTCTTCTTAACACATCATATAAAAAATTAAAAAGGCCATATATTTTAAAATTAACTACAATTTCATTTAGAACACCAACACACTTAATCAGTAGGTTGTTACAATAAAATACTAACAACTTCCATTCCATTCATATTGTCTTATATTTACCTATTATCCTATTATGCTATTATATACAAATTCAACTATATGCATATGTATTTGAATTTAAGTTGTGAAAGCTTTGTTGTAACAACTCAATGGTTAAATTTGTTCTAAATAAAATTGTAGTTAAGCTTAAAATATATGTGCTTTTGATTTATTTATATGGTGTGTTTAGAAGAATGTTGTCAATATTTTTTTTAGCAACCTTCCATACACATGGTAAACTAACATTTTCATATATCGCACATGCTGTAATGTAGTCTATATTATGTAGATACAATACAAAAACAAATGAGGTAAAGTATGAGAAATTAGTAGTGTGTGTAAAAGAAGAAAATATATAATAAAATAATTCTCATTTAAAATTAACAAAGTATTTTTGCAATACGAGCATTTATTTTTATTTATTCATGTTGCTAATTTAGTTTTTGAACAACTTGGAGATTTCATATTGCATTTTAATGATATTTAGTGCAAATTAAAAATAATAATTTATTTGTGAATTGAATCCAGTTTAGCATTTCTAAATTGAAACTCCAAAAGAAATTTAGTTGACTTTTTGAATAAATTAAAAACACATAAATTATTTTAGTTTAACGAATTATTGTTCTTTTCAAAAATTTTGACAACCATAATTTTTGGCTACACGGCGCCGCTGATATATATATATATGCGGTTTAATTTCCTCATGTAATTTAATTGAATTATATGATTATTATATGTATAAGTGTATAACAAATAAACAGTTTGCAAAATATATATAACATTGACCAATAAAATCATAGTTTTGGAATAATTCCAAATTTATGCAATATTGAATTTATTAGTGAAATGCAGTTACCCAAGGTATTTTAACATAAATTTTCTTTTTTGTCCTTTAGCTTGTTAAAACATTTAACAGTATCTTAAAAAGAAAATATACAAAACAAAACATAAGTTTTTAAATTTTTGCTATACACAACACAACAACTAGGAATTAGGACTATTTTTATAGAAACATCGCAAAATACTCATAAAAAATCCAATATATGAAGAAAAAAAGTTATGAATACAATACAATAAAAATAAATAAAGATTTGTATATGGATATTAAACTGTATATAATAAGATTTAGTCAAATATAAAATTATGAAGATAACATACCCGAACATGGTATCTATAAAACATATTTATATAGATAAAAAATGTATACAAAAACAAAATAAATATATAGGCCAAGTGAAAATATATTTCAAGATCCTTTCAATAAAATATACTTGTATGTTGCTGGCATCGGTAATAATAATAGTAAAAAGAAAAATAAAATCTCAATAAAACAACCTTCAAATAAAATAACGTCAATGCACATCAATATATATGTATATACATATAATAAGTATGTATATGATTTTCCAAAGAAAATATTGTCAATATATATGCATATATTTATTATATACAATCACATTATATTGTTTCATATATAATATTATATAGATGCATATATAATATTCCTTTTTGTCTTATTTTTTTTCATTTGAGTATCATCGTATTATATCCCCATCTACATATATCACATCACATCACATACATGCAGATGTATGTAATGCAAATATTCATTCATTTAGATGATGTTCTATATGTATACAGATATACTGTATATATAGAATAATTTCAAATGAATATATACAATCATTTTTTATTACAATTTTTCTCACTTACTATAATATAAAAAATTTATATATATATATTTTTTTATACATATTGATATGATGTAAAAAATAAAATCTTTTGTAAAATATAAACACACAATATGAAAGCAAGCTACATATATATATATAATAAGAATATAGTTTTTATTTTATATATCAAAACAAAATAAATATATATGCATACACGTTCGTAATAATTGTATATGTATGAAAAATATTCAACACTATATATATTTATATAAAATAAAAAATATCCTTTTTTTTTTACACCACAACTCACTCACCTATGTACATATTTATATAGTGCTTTTAGACCATCTGAACAAGAAAATTTAAAAGTATTATTCATCATTTATGCATATCATTTTGGATGCGGTTGAATTTTTAAAGAATATATATTTATATGATATTGAAGATGGTTTCGCAATATATACGAAGGATCACACAGTTTTTATTCTTATCCTTATGATTTTCGCAAAATGTTTTTGCAAATTAAAATTCACATAATTTTTTGATCATTCAGTTTTTATCTCTTATATCATATAGAATTTTAATCAACCAGATAGGATATCATAGATCAAAGAAACGTGTTAAAAGTAAAAGAAAAAAATTGATTGCTCACACAAGGCGACAACGACAACATTTTAATTATCATCATATTTATATACTTATATATATATATATATATTTTTTTTTGTAATTTCTTATTTATAGATATCTGTATATATTTACAAATGTGTATGAAAATTCTAATTAAAGTTGTGATTTTATGTAAATTTTATATTATTGAAATGAATACAAATTTATATAAATATATTTTTTATATATGCAAATATAAAGAGTATTTCACGTAAGTAATGAGAAAAAACCACAGCAGGATGCATTTTTTTTTTTAAAAAACAATATTTTAAAGTTTTTTTTAATTATATGCATATATATGCTTATCGATTACAAGGAAATTTTCAGATTCGCTATAAAAAATCGTAGTACATATTTATAGGAAAAAGTTATATAGATCCTGTCAAAGTGATATATAGGGTTTGCCGTCTGACGTTTGTAATATTTGGAATATATATTGATATAAATCAATAATATTAATATCATTGACTGCAATTACTCTATCAACCGGATAACAAATTATCAATTTCAACTAAAGTATAAAAAAAAAAAATTGGCAAATTGAACAAGAGATAGTTTCTATATAAAATGTTACAATTCATCGTTCATTTGTTTGCATCATATAATATAAATTATTATGTTAACTTTATAAACTATAAAATTATAATTTGTTATTACAATAATAAATAAAATAATTGCAGTAACTTTATTTAAATATAGAATGTCTATATTTATGTATGTACATTGTACATGTATATTAAAAAAAAGGATAAATTGTACTTTTATGTATATGATATATAATAGTTAGTAAATATATATGTAAACTTTATGCAAATAGTTTACACAATAGGTTTATTACAATATTATATAAAGACGCATTATATAAATGAAACTTTCATGTATCATTATATATATGTATATATATATACAGGTTGTTTCACTAATAACAGAGCTTATAGTTTGATTAATGTGATGTAGTAAATATTGTATCTTTATAAAACTTTTGGCATTTGGATCACTTTGTTTGCTCTTGATTAACTCAAATATTAACTGCATCAACATTTAACATTTATAAACTTATTATAAAGAAATTTTACCGCATAGGGGTAAAACGTGCATCAAATACAATTCATATATTATTATACGGCATCGACACACAATGAACCATCTTGTTCATAGTTTATTTTATATTTATAAATTATAAATGTTGATAATTTTCATATACATAGATTATATTTTAACATCATTAAAACCTTCGTCTTAATATTGTATGTTTATTTATAGATCACATAATATATATATTTATTTTTTTAGTTTTAAATATAATGAAATTAGTTTAACAAAAGACGTGAATTTAGTTATTTATTAAAACAAAAAAAAAACACAAAATAAAACCTTTTCTTTCATTTTATTTTATTTTATAAATAAAGAACACGGAGTGACAGACAGAAGATACATATAGTATCAGAGTGTATTACAAATTTATAAAAAATTAAAAAAACAGAATTTTGTTGACACTTTGAATTATAGAAAAAATTCTATTTAAATCTAACAAGGATATGACAGAATTTATTTAATAAATATTTAGTAGTATGTATTATATTTTATAGTATCAAACATTCTATATATAAAATAGATATCACGAACTTAACCAATGTTGACAATTTATTCATCATCAAAAAATAAAATACCTATATGCAGCAATTATTTGAACTATTTATTTAGAATCATGTCAATTCCATATGATATACATATCAATTCCATATCGATGGTATACCATTATACATGAATGGAGAGGTTTTCGTATAGCAAAACAGTTGCTATAGGAATCTTTTAACAAATTTTAAATAAACCAATATGTGTACGTATATAGATATGATTAGGTACTTACCATAATTTCAAATTAATATTCTTAAAATCTTATATACAGGTAATCTAATTTACAATAGAATAAAATTGTTTGTAAAACATACCTGAAACGAAAAGAAAAAAATAATTTAATTAAATTATGTGTATATATATTAATATTTTTATTTTAAAAACTAGATCCTTTAACTGAATCGAACTCATTATTATTTATTAAATTATTTGATCATCATCACCTTGACCAATGATCAAAGACAAAAAAAATATTAATTATTTATAAACATCACAATTATATAAACAAATATTATTAATTATATATTTACACATCAAAATATATCTGTATTCTAATTAGAAAAGTAGAAGAAATTTGAATAAACATAATAATTGTTGATATGAAAAACAAATTGTTTAAAATATACAATATAGAGAAAAGAAAATATATAATAGGAATAAAGGATCAACAACGTTTTCTTATGTATACCTATATATTTATAGTTCAAATCCACATTATATAAGTAGATATATGCAGTTAAAATATATAGTTGAATATATCCTTTTTATTTATATAAGAAGAAAGTTCAAACGGTTTTTTTTTAGAAAGCAAATTCTCTAATTTAAAAAAATATACAAACAATTTAATTGTTGCACCTTTTATTCTTTTGTATATTATATTTCATATTTTTTCTTTTTTATTTATATTTATTCGCTCCATTTAAAAGAAAATATAAAACTTCAGATATTTGCATATATGATAAGATAAAAAAAAAAAAAAAAATGAAAATTCCTTTGCCATTTGTATGTAAATTTTTTATAAATATGTGTACGAAGGAAGGAAACGTTGAAAAGTTTAGACCAATCAAATTCTGTTTCAGAATTCGATTTAATCTGACACATAAATTTGGTATACTGAAAAGAAGTTCATATCAAGTCTAAGGTAAACGTGTTGAATAAATCTAAATAGTTCTACGAAAAATAATGCAGTAAATGAAATTTTTTCACAGCATTTTCTTTTTTATTCCGGAAATTTTCCAACCAAATACAAAAAGGATATACAATAAAGTAGTAGAGTAGTGTCTATATACCGTAATATATACAATAAACATAAATTCTACTGCAATGAAGTAAAAAATATTTCTTAAAAATATCTATATATGGTATATATATACATACATGAATAGCCAAAAGAGAAAATTACAGGTGAAATTTTTTATATATTATTAAAAGAAGAAGTGTTTTTTTTTTTGCTGTTAAAGTAATATTTTTATATCGTCCGTTTTCACACATTCTATGCGGTGATATGATAATATAATGAATGATAAGAGTGTGTCGGTAATCTTTAGTTTCATTTTTTTTTTATTTTCTTTATTCGCATTTATTACTATATATATAGTACATCAAGATTTTATATAGAGGGTATATTAAAAGCTTAAAATACAAAGGTAAAACTATATATATATATACATTTTCATATATATTAACATAAACTCTTAATGGATTAATATAAAATTCAGAAATGTGTAAAAGAAGTACTTTAAATTAAAAATAAAATATAAAAAAAATATATATATATATGTCTTTAAATATGCATATGAATTTAAGTGCATATAAAATATCATAGCAATATTTAAATATTATAGAATATTAGAATTTTTTAAAAAGTTCTTTTTTACTCTATATGTGTATATTATAGAATATTAATATCATTCTTTTTTAATATACATGTTTTCTATATATTTTTTTATTGCTCAGAAATAACTTTAACAGTAAGTATATAAATATAATATTTCTTTCATGTATTGTATAGGTATAAAAACAATTTATCGTCTTATAAGAAATAAGAAATCCATTGAAGGAATTTTATATTCGTATACGAGCACATTTAAAACACAAGAATATTTGCAAATATTAAATCAGACATTCTACAATCGGGACATACAACAATCTAATGTATTAAGCACTTTTTAAATTAGAACACTGCCTACATTTTTTTGGGTCTTACGAAGTGTAAAATGGAAAAATGATATTAAGCCAAACAAAAATGTTATATTCCATAAATTTGACAGAAATATCAACACATTATATGATATATATATAGATTCTTTATAGTAATCCGTTCAAATTAGGATGTAAAACAGAAGGATACACATTTCGTATATAGAAGAAATATGAAAATATTGAAAAACTTGATAAATCTATCAGATGTTATATATAATAGAACAATTTCACCCACTTTACACAAGTATAAGAACTCTATATATGTATATTTGAAATTCTATTTTTGAAATTGCCCTTAATTCATGTAATATATAGAGAAATACTTTGAGAAATCAACGACTCTAAGTAGATTTTATGTATATATATAGGTACAAAACACATCAACGAACTATATAAATATATGCATTTCTATATATAATATAAAGAAAACATCCTATGCATATTTGTACATATATGAATGGATTATTTCGTATATATATATATATATATATATATATAGATAAACCTCCTGTTTGTTAAAGTTATTTATGGATAAATTAATTTATTCACTGAATATTAAACATAAAGTTTAATAAACGATAATTTACTATATATATATATAAAAAAAACATTTTCATTATATACATTTATATTTAGAACTTTATATAGAGTGTATTAAATACATACCACCTCTCTATATCTATTTTAATTTATACATATCTATATACTATTATCCGATAATACGATGAAAATCTATAATGGAATTATTATATTCATAAAGTATATATATAAATATACAATTTGGTAAAATAGAATATTAATAGTATTCAGTATAGTACTTAAGAATAATTGAGAATTCTATATATATATATATATAGAATATTTATTCCAAATCTTATATATATTTTACCTGTATTTTTTTTGTTTATTAGTATTTGTCTGCTATATGAGAAAATTAATGAAGAATTGCAATCAAATAAATGTATATATATATATCCAATTGAATTTCTTATTGAATACAAATGATCTTAAAATACATTTTATTTACTAGATTTATTTACTATATTCATGCGATTAAACTAACTAAATATAAAATAAATTAAATAATATTATATTAAATAAATACTCGATATATAGGTATATATATATAGAGTATATCAAATTGAAGTGGTATTTTATGTTATTCCTATGGAGTACCCACAAAAACAGATATAATAAAAGAAAACTATCACGTACAGAATTAATTGTATATTGATTTAGCAAGTAAATTATATATAGATGATATTATTTCATACAATAAATTACTTTTAGTGTGAATGTACTAGATTTTGTAATTATTGTAATTTTAGCATATATATACAATATATCGAAGGAACGAAATTATCAATTTTATAATACTTATTTAAATAGGTATAAAATTGATAAAGTTATGATAATTATATAAGATCTTTATAATCTCACATTGAATTTTCCATATAAAAATGTATCAGAATCAATAATAATATTTCTTATGAAGCTAATTTTAACATGTTTGAAGTTTCGTAAAATTGTACTTTACATGAATATGTTTATATATATGTATATAATAAATCGTGCTGATAAAAATAAAAATTACATCATATATTATTTATTTTGTATCTATTATTATTATTATTATCATTATAATCATCATCGTATAATATTTATTTATTTATATATCTTTTGAAAATCAAAAATAGCACGTAATTTTAGTATATGTTCAATGAAATATAGATATATAGACGATTATGGTATATCATATACAGACGAAATCATCTATAAACAATAAAGCAAAATTTCTGCATGACTGATTATATAAATATGGAGATTCTAATTATTTTATATATATAAATAAATCTAATGTCTAATACAGTAAAATTCAGGTAATTGGACATCTTATATAGAGATTAGATCACCATATTGGAAAATGCTTGTGGTATTTTTTTTTTGTTTTGCATATCGAGTAACTTTCTTTTACAAAATTAATGTGTATACAAAAGTTTAGTAATATACGTAAATACGCAACGTTAATTGTCTAATAAATATTTAATCCAGCAGGACTCGATAAACAATTAAAGATATAATCTGAAATCTGGTGATGGATGACAAAAAAAAACCCGAAAATTCTATATGTTTACTGTATTATAACCATTATATATTATATATAGATATAATTTAAAATAATTTATAATACCATTGTTTGTATTTACAGGTAAAAAATTTACCTTTTTTTCACATGGATATATCAATCAATCTGGGCATATATTATATAATATAACATATACATAATAATAATAATAATAACAATGGGAAAATCAAAGACCCAATTTAACACAGAAAAAAAAATATAAATAAACAATTTTAAATATTAACTAAATTTTAGTAAAACCAAAAAAAAAAAAAAAACAACAGGAAAAAAAAACGAGTAAAATGAAAAATCAATATACTAAAATAAAATTTCGTTGGAAAATACAAAAATCTGGTTTAAATATATACATAATGTATATAAAACGATATATATAATAGAAAATAAAATTTAATTTTAGAAATATCCTTTTGATCTTCTCTATATATATATAATATTCGTATCATACATGATTTATATATATATTAAAAAATTTTTTGTTTTTATTTTTCATTGCTCTAGATGTGGTTTTTAAACAACACTAAACAAAAAGGAGCAATCAATGGATAGAATCAACATAAAGGTAAAACCAAAAAAAAAAAAAAGAGTTGGTCAGAGGGTCATCAAAATATCTATATATATAGAGGCTATATAGTAAAATATGTATTATATTTATGTTGATGTTTTATTTTTAAATAAAAATATATGACCTATTTTAAATTGAATCAAATTGTTTTTAAAAATGTTCCAAATATATTTATCGATATTTAGTCCATATATATTAGTTAAATAAATGATACAAAATATACGCATATAATTTCGTATAAATATATTTTGTGAAAATTGTGTAAGGATATATAAGGATAAATTTGTTAATGGATGACCTATAATCAAAATATAATTGATAAGACAACATATGTAAAAATTAAGATAATTTCGAATAATTGTAATGTATCTATCACACGTAAAAAATGTTATAACATTTATGGCATTCATTTATTCAGGATAAATGACTAAAATTTAATGAAAATTGGATTAATTAGTAAAAAAAAAAAATAAACAAACAAAAGTAAAATTATTGTAAATTTGTAACAATAAATTTTGAGACTTAAATTTGTTTCTATATTCTTCTTTTTTATTTCCTTCAAACTATAATTTCCTTTATATGAAGGCATATATACATAAAAAAAAAAATACACAAACTTTCGTATAAATTACATATACAATTGTTTAACTTTTGTACTATAACTATTTAAGTTTTTTTTCCCCATTTATATATAAACAAAACAAAAAATTGCATAGCCAAATTTGATAAACACATATAGTAAATGTATATATATTAACTGTGTTCATTCATTCCAAATAAATACTATATACAAAAAAAAAAAAAGCTTCTTTTTACTTCATACATTTACGAAATATTTTATATATATGTTTTTCACAATATATATATATATATATAGATAGAGAAAAATAAAACCCCCAATATGTAATATTACATGTAACAAAATTTTGTATCCCTCATTTATTCGATTTGCTTGAATGGATAAAATTATGTATACCAGGAAGTTGGTATGCCAAATACAATATATATATATATGTACTTAAAAGATGGTGCAATAAAATATAAATAAGTTTCAATATATACATAAAAAGTCAACAAAAAAAAAATTCAATTCCCTTAAAAGCAATTATACATTTACATATAATATAAATTATATGTTATATAGTAAAGTAAAGAAAAAAATGATAATAAATTTTTTTATACACCACCACCGCATCTGCAACCAAAATTCATATAATAGTTTTTCATGCCATATATATAATCGTAATATATATTATAGAATAAATTGAGGACATACCAAGTATTTTTCCTTTTTTTTTTTTTTTTTCAAAGAATACAGAAATAAGAAACATATCACGTATAAAACACCATCACATCTCCATTTATATAAATACAACATATATATATATATATAGAACCTCTATAAATTTTACCAAGTATAAGAAAAAAATAAAATAAAACGGGTCAATTTTTATCCCTTTTTAAAGTCATAGGAATTATTATTATTATTATTATTATATATGCAAGAATAGAAGAATTTTGCAAATTAAATGTGTATAGTTAAAAAAGTTTTATTTTTTGAAACGAAATATAGTAGGAATAGTCTTATAATTGTACAAAAAACAAAAACTTTAGTTGTTAAATGCAATCTCAATCATTATTTTATACGTTTTGAAAAAAACATTCAAGGATATATTTATTTATTTATTTATTTATTTATTTACTATAAAAGTATTAAATACTAATACATGCATTACATTATTATAAATTATAAAATTATAATAAATTATAAAAATATAAAAAAAAAAAAAAGTCAAAATAAAATGACAACAAAAAAAAAAAATTTAGTTATTATTACTATAAAATTTTAATTTAAATTCACAACTTTTTACATTATTGTCCAATAAAATATTACTATAAGAATTATAGGACATTAGCAAAGCATCAAGTGGATTAAATCGGCCATAATTGGTACGATGGCAATCAATGTGAAAAAATTCGATGGAGCGCAGGCTCCGAAAATTCAATTTAAAATGCAATTTATCCAATATGGAAGTGCAATCAACAGTACCATTGATCAATCCGCATATAAATGACAAACCAATATATTGTCGATGTTTCTCAAGCGTTGGCATGTTTAATAATGCCAGCCTTTGAGTATAACAAGGCAAAACAATTGGATCAGACCAAGGAAGAGATCTAAGAGCGAATCTTAGAAATCTTTTCTGGACTGATTCCAATCTATTTTTAGCATTTGAATAATACGGCGACCAAACAGGACACGCGTATTCAAGAATTGATCGGACAAGGGAATAAAACAATGTACGCATACTATATGGATCGGAAAATTCCCTACCCATACGCATAATGAAGCCAAGCGTAGAATTCGCCCTATTTACTACATAATCAACATGGGATTTAAACGTCAGCTTAACATCTAAGTAAACACCCAAATCTAGGGTTTTGTCAAAACTATTTAAAATAATATCATTTAAATGATAAGAATTAATCAAGTGTGTATTTTTACGCGTGAAATGCATAATCTTACATTTGTCAATGCTTAAAAACATATAATTACGACAACACCAAACATAGAATGCACAAAGATCGGCCTGCAATGCTCGAGCATCATCAAGCGTAACAACAGATTTATAAATTTTTACATCGTCCGCATATATTTTGCACCTAGAATATTTTATAACACCGGACAAGTCATTAATAAAAAGAATAAACAAAATAGGTCCCAAATGACTACCCTGCGGAACCCCAGACCTGACAATAAAGCTTTTTGACCGCACATTATTATATAATACGCTGCAAGAACGATTCCACAAATATGACCGAATCCACGACACAAATTTATGACCAAAACCAATTGCCAACAATTTGGATAATAGTATATTCTGTGACATTTTATCGAAAGCCTTGCAGAAATCGGTAAAAATACAATCAACCTGCGCACCCATGTCAAATTGTTCAAAACAATATGTGGTAAAATCAAGTAAGTTTGTGGTAGTGGATCTACCACGAATAAAACCATGCTGTTCTGGACATATTACGGATTTAACGCTAAAAGCCAGAACCTTCGTAATAATACCCTCAAATATTTTAGGTATAACGGACAATCGCGCAATCGGACGATAATTCATTACATCATTTCGGCCACCCCTTTTATAAAGTGGAATGATGAAAGATTTTTTCCAAAGATTAGGAAAAGAAGAAAGTTCAATCGATTTATTAAACAAGATTGTAAGTGGCAAAGAAATACAATCAATACATTTTCTCAAAACCACGGATGGAACACCATCAGGGCCACAGGTGGATTTGCTTTTACAAGTAGTAATAGATGCATAGACATCAGAATACGAAATAGAAAAGTTTATAGCAGAAAGATAATCAAAAGATGCAATTTTACCAACATCATAATCACCGGGAATGACAGTGTTATCAAAAGAAGTTTCAAAGAATTCGGCGAATAAATTAGCCACTGAAACATCATCAGTACCATCAACGTCATTATAACGAATAGACGAAGGATAACCGTTCACAGATCTTTTATTTTTATATACATTAAAATATATATACACACAAATATGTTGAGTTTGATAAAGGATATATAACAAAATCACATTTAATTCATTTTGGATTGTTTTAACTATATACTCTATATATATATATATAACATATATATAGAGAATTTAGATATATATACTAATTATATGTGTGTTATTATATAAATAAAAAAAAAAGTTGAAGTTCATGTTTAGATATGCCAAAAAGGATTTTAAGCTTACTTATCCACTTCTAATCTTTGTACAAAAATGGGTTTTTATAGTGTGGGGATTATTTACAATTAAAATACCAAACACAAAAATGAAGAAAAAAAAACAATACAATTATCGAATAAAAACAAAACCGTATTAGTAATCTAAATGTGGTTTTTTCGTTCTTTATTTTGAAAATTGATTCGTGGTCTTTGATTATACTGTCTGTTTATAGATATTTTATATAATAAGAATGTAGTAATGGAAAAATCTTTAACCACTTTTCTATAAACATATAATAAATTGGGATTTGACAAATGAAATTCTATTATATTGAAAGATAATCCAATACAATCTCATATAAAATTATTATTTCTATATATCACGAAATAAAACTTAATAAATTCTGAAAATGTCAATTACCGTATTTTGTGTAGCCGTTGGTGATGACCGCAATGTTATTAACGATTTTGATGTTTTCATTAAACATTTTGATTTTTTATTCGATTTATTTGTGGACGTTGTTAACGATAACGTTGATGCACTTATTGGAATAGTATTATTATTATTTATATTATCATTATAATTACTATTATTATTATTATTATTATTATTAATATTTTTATTATTATTCACATTTATATTACAATTATTATTATTATTATTATTTTTTATATTACAATTTTGATCTTTTTTTATGGTTTCATTGGAAGTGGAATGTGTTATTGTTACCGATTTATTATTTATATTATCATTATTATTATTATTATTGCTATTATTATTATTATTATTGTTGGCGTTTAACGGGGCCTTTTGGAACACCATCGCAAATCCACTTGGCGACGGTTGTTCCTCAGCCCCGTGAACCGCTCTCCAACGACGAAATATTGTAAGACCGATTATTAACTTTAAAATATTAATTGTTACTGATTTTTTAAACCGTAAACGATAAATAAAATCGTTTTTAATCAGCACAAAATATCTATTTTGATGAATTTTCCAATAAAAAATTAATTTCATATATATAAATCTTGTTAAAATTAATACGTTAATACGTTACTATATTTATTTTGTGTATAACACCATAGAAATATATTACAAAATAAAAAAGAAAAAAAAGTAAATAAATATTTATATATATATATATGTTTTATTATTTAAAAGGTATGCAAATGGGAAAATTTGCATTCATTTCACACATTTTTTTTTAAATGTAAATATATCCATAATAAAACCGACAAAATTTTATCGTATATCGTAGCGAATATGCATTAAAATTCTCTATTATTAAATTATTTTATTTTATTTTTGTATAAAAGAAAATTTATGGTAATGTGAATTATTAAATAATAATTTTCATTTTAACCTTGAACAAATATATTAAAATTGATTTAAATATTTTATTAAATAAATTTCAGTATTTATATATACTTATTTTTTTTTTATGTATTTATATATAGAATATAGTTGTATATAAGAATATTACAATAGATTGAAAATGTATGTAAAATAATAAGAAAAAAAAAATGGTATTGATTTTTCTTTAACAAGAATTCAATCAATATAATAGTATATAAACATTCATACAACTATTTTTATATATATATATATATATATATATAGATAATTTTTAATAAACGTATTTATATATAACACATAAATGTATATATATACATATATATAAAGCTGATAGACGACAACGGCAACGACAACGCACAAATATACAAACCTCTATATATGGTATGGTATCTATACAGTATGGATAAATACGGAAATAAATATAAAAGAGTTTTATTTGAAAAGTATTTATATTGCAATTCAATATTATCATATTATATATATTGTATAATAGAATAAATTTTATCTTGAATGAATTGTCGAATTGGAAATTGAATGTGATGAATTTATATGGTATATACTTTATTTATATATAAAAAAAATCTTTTTATATATATACAACACTTATATGGATATCTTTATAATCTCAATAATATATACAATATATACGTATAAAGAAAGCTATAAAAAATACGGTGTTTATAAGATTCACATCTTAAATTCCTTCCTATATTTTATATTATCAATATTATACATATATATCTCCTTTCTTCTTGAAATATATACGAACAATTTTTTTTTTTCTTATAAACTTTCACAATTTCCACATAAGAGTCTGTCATATGTTCATCATATTATATCAACTATATATTTATTTATTATTGTTGAGACACATCGCATATATAAATTTAATATAAATTCCTATTATATAAACATAGTATATTAAACTGTTTTAGATACAATAACCTTACTATTTTAGATACAATAACCGATAATATACAGATCAATCTTAAAAGGTAATCAATTTATAATTTATTGAATTAAAATTGTATACATATATTGATGATATTTCATAAAAAAAAAAATAAAGAGCGTGTATTGCAAATAATATATAGATAATTTAAAATTAAATTTGTAATTAAAACAAAAACTATTTTATTTTTTTTTGGTACAGGGACATTAAAAAATGGATTAAAGTTTATAAGTTCTAGGGTGGATATAGTTTATAATATTATGATAACTTAATATTCTGACATAATTTTGATATCATACTGGATCGAATTCCAGACTACGTAAACAATAAAGTTCAAGTCTGAATTCCATGTTAATAGAGTTACAATTCATGTTTAGCTTCTATTTCATGCACATTGCACACACAAAAATGATATTAATATATAAAATACGATTATTAATTTGTTGGGTGACATTAATCAGAAAAAGTTGAAAACGATATGAAAAATAAACCGATATTTATCATTGGTTGTTATACTAGCATATATTTAAAAGTAAAATTATTTACATTTTGAAACAAAAAAAGGTTCATTCTACTATATATATACGTATATATATTTTTTGCTTCATCCCAAAAATATAAACAATTTTGAATGTTTTCATAAAATTATTTACATGTGATATATTTAATTTATTATGACGCCATAACTTTTTATTGTAAAAATATATTCCAGAATATATATTTTGTTTCTTTTATACACATATATATATAATATATTGTTGTATTATAGCTCGGCACAAAAAAAAAATAATCATACTATATAGAAAATTATATTTAAACTATATATAATTTTACCCGACCGCACATAAAGTTCTTGGTTTTTTTATATATTTATGCACAAAATATTTATTTAACTATATTATATTATAGAATTGTGAGGAGATGAAAAGTATAAATATACATATATATATATAATAAATAAAAGGATGAAAAATATTTTTGGTTTCCTTAATATATATACCATATATAATTTCATATGCTTTTTTTTAACAGCATTTCCGTTATTTTTCTCCATATTCCATATTGTTTATATATAAAACATAAAAGTTAAACTTTTCCTTATACATTTACTATATATATGATATATATACCTTCTTCTACATATATCCGCAATAATATTATATTTTACTTATACATATACTAACTGCAAGCAATTGAAAACTTTATAATTATTATACATATGTCAAGTGTATATATATATATGGTATGTAAATCTTAAGAAAATTTGTGTTTTCATTCATTTTTACCAAACAAAATCCTTTTTATTTTGTTATAACATTATTTTTTTTTTACAAAAAATAAAAAGAAAAAAACATAATCGTTTTTTATTATTAAACAAAAATAAAACATCATGTAATTATTATTATTATGAATATAGTTTATTTATATAAGAAAACATTTTATTTCAATATATATATAATAGAACTTCCTCAACCTTGTACTGCAGAAAGTCGGAAAACTCTCTAATTTTCTAAATCTTTATACCCTTTTATAAATAGAATTTTTGTTTTATGTTATATGTTTTATGTATATAATTACAAAATATAAACATATATGTATTTTATATATACAATACATATACGATATATGACTTTAGGGCAAGTAAATTACATTTACAGAAATTCATATATACAAAAAACAATGATTATAAATAATAATTGTTGATATATATAAATATATAGTATAACTATAAAAGTCATTGAATATTTGTGTCATTTCCACAAGATTATATATACTGTATTAAAATAGCACAAAAAAAGACATTATCCTTTTTTTTTAATATACATCAGATAAAAAAAAAGTGATAATTTATCATTAATCGAATATAACATAACATAACAAAAACGTTTTTCGGTTCGTTTATAAATACAGTAAAATTTAAATATTTGTTATATTCATTTTTTATACATAATTTTCAAAAATCATCAAAAATATTATAGAAGATAACAAAAAAATTTCCTATTATATTACAACGAATATTTTGTAAAGAAAAAAGTTATAATTTATATATGCGAATATTTAAAAAAAATAAAAAAATAATGTATACAATAATTAAATCAATTTTTCCAATGACTCATCATCGTCGTCGTCGTCGTCGTAGTCGTCGTCATTGGTATTTTATATTATCATATATAGTATAATTTTTTTTATATATATAATAATCGTCTATCCATATAAAATTTATGAAAATACACTTTGAATATTTATTTCTATATATTATAAAGGAATGCAAATTTTCCTCATTTATCAATAGATTATTATTATACAGAATTACAATTGTTTTTTTTTTTGATAAAATTAACTTGTTATTATATTACCACTGTATATATATATATATATATATATATATTGATTATTATCACATTTAAACTAGAGATTATAATATTGCACATTTAAACACGTGTTTGTTATATATTATATTGTCATTAAATTATTGAGAATAATTTTCCACAATAAATATACATTTGAAAATCATATATATTTATGATAATTTATAACACCTTTATATATATATATATATTTCAAAACAATTCACACGTCGCGAAATCACACAAAACTTATCGCTTATCAAAAAAAAAATAAATAAAAATACATCATCTATATATGAGACCTCTGAACAGTACCGGCATTGCAGACAGACTGAAAATAAAATAAATATGATGAGAATATTTTTGCCATCGTCGTTTCCATTGCGTTCACTGTTTTAAAGGGTAGAAAAGAAAATATGTGGAAAATTTATGTAAAATATAATAGTATATATATATCTATCGACGTCGTGTATTAGTTACTATGGGGAAAAACCATATATATCCATACATATATAGCAATTGCTTGTATATATAAGGAAAATCACCCAATATATATATACATTCTTTAGTCTGTATATATATATATATATTTATATAAGAGCCTGAATTAAAGGATATTAGTGTGTTAGTGCATATATATAATATACATTCGTAAATTTCCAAGTTTCAACTAACAAAATATATATTTATATTTATTTATTTTAATTTTTAAACAGACTATTTGTAACATAACATAAAATAAAACTATATATACATATCCTTACGGTTGTATATGCATTTGTACGATGGTACACGTATACATTTGTATGGCTGCCACCTACAACTATCAACTATATATATATATATACAAAATACTAATAGTTTATAATGGTAATATAATATACAAGATGATACAACCAAAAATAAAGAAAACGATGTATACATTGTAAGCGTTACATTGCTCAATATATATAATATATGGCTACTTTAAGGGTGTAAAGAAATATTTTAAGTGTATAATTGTGTGAAAAATGTTAAATATTACAAAAAAACATGTGAAAAGTTTTGAAAAATTCTATAGGGTTTATAAAACTAATTTATAAACAATTCGATAAAGAACGTATATACAAACAATGTGATAAAGTATGGTGTTTTTTTTTTGCATATATTACGAAAGATTTTGATTTTAAAATTCGTAACTTTTAAGGATTATTTTTGAAATGGTAAGCAAAAGTAAAAAAATGTTTAAGTGACTTTTTTGCCCGATTATAATATAGTTCTTTCAACACGACACTTCAGTAAATTACGATTTAATATGATATTGATTATAAAACATCTACGATCTGAATATATATTTGACTAAGCTTCTACGGAATCACCTTATTTAAATCGTAAGTATACACAGATGTTTTAGACACGCAACTAACATAATATATAGTATATTATTCATTTTAAATTTTATGTATATATATATATATATATATATATATATACAAATATTATCACTTATTTTACAGATGCACTTTTTACCAAATTTTTCACGTAGTATACATTATAAAAAGCAAATATTTTGCATTTATATATATATATATATATGGATACAGACGAGTATTTCATTTAATATGTATTTATATATAGCTTAAAAATGCTTTATGGATCATGGCATATCCATAATCTCTTGGTCTCTATATCTACAATTTCTATATATATATATATATAATAAAGTGAAATCTAAAAATTAAACTTTTATCTCTATAACAATATTAAACATTATCCTTTTATAGAATTTATTGGATTGTATCAAATATTTTAGTAGAATTTATTTCGGACTCAACGAATGAAATCGATTTCTTTATATTTCAAATTCTTTTCGTTTAATCATTCAAATTCTTCTTTTCGTTATATCATTTTTTATTTTCAAATTGACATACAATTTTCATTAACATTAATCATATTCGTTATATTGCAATTATTCTCTATTCAATAAGAAAATACAAACTGTTAAATAAGAAAAAAAACAAAATAAATAAATTGCAGACAATTCAACAGACTACTAACTTTAAATATTATATTGTAATGCAATTTTACGATAAATATTTTTATTACATGTATGTATATATAGAAAAATATATTATATATATATATTATATATATATATTGAAAGGACAAAGTAAAGTCATGCTGCACACTATATATATATATATATATATAAAGTCTTTGTTGTCGGTGTCTAGCAAATATCTTTCATATACATACCATATATACGCAGGGATAATATAAAGCAAAAATTAAATTTAAATAATTTAAATAATATATATTGGATAAAATACGAATAGAATTTATTTTATATCATATATATATATAACCATTATGTATATTATCATTATTATACATACATATAGATTAAAGACACTTTCTTTTGATTCTTGGAAGATACAAAAAAAAAAACACTAAAATAAAGATATAACATCATGTTTATGTATTATACTATCTATATATAAATATATGCGATACATGCATATATATAGCATTAACAAAAAAAATGTATTTCAAATAGCTTATAATGTTTCAATATGAAGTTTTATACGTTTTGCACAGCAATGATTCTTTTTAAAATATTCAATATATGGTACATTCATATACAATATATAGATTTATGGAATATTTAGAATTCAATTGAATGACTTATCCATGTAATACTTAGATGTATAATACATGCAATATATATTAGTATTCAGATAAATTACTGTATACGTGCTTTAAAATTCATCTATATATAGATATGTGTATATAGTTGTATATATGAATCATATATAACTTCAAATTGTTATTTAATGAAAGATAACATTTTTTTTCTTTGTATTTTCAATATTTGAAAAGCATTTCTCGTTTGTATAATTTTTCTTGATTTATTTATGATGTATTATTAAAAAAAATATTTTTCAAAATTGTTATTAAAATGTTTTTATCAATCAATCAACATATTATTCAGGTAATTCAAATCAACATTTTAAATTTTTAAGTATTTAGTAGTTTTTACCACTCTGAGATAAATGTTAACTATTTGAAATTTTTTTTAATTACTATTTTTTCATGCATTTTTCACACATACAAAGAATTACCCAATGTAACTAAAATAATGATTAAGAATTCCATAAGTAATATAGCATTTATTTTATTTACAACACAAAGAACAAACATTTTTCTTTTCATTTTAAACCCTTTATATGTCCAACCAACCAACCATCTTTTTAGAAAATTTTTTATCAAATTAAAATGTCACATACATTATTTCCACTATATAAATTATTATTATTATATGCTGTAGGCAGCAAATAAACGAAACGAAATAAACGCATTTTAACCACACACACACACACACACAAAAACAAACCTTTTATTTTCCCATTCATATTTAAATAAAAAAACAATAATTCAAAATAAATAGTCCTATAAATATAATATATACCCCATCAGTCTGTCCGACATCTATATACTATTATCTATATATATATATGTATTTATATCTGGGTATTTTCCCAGATATGATTTATAAAGTTTTGGAAATTTTTTAATTTATATCTGCTATCGCATAAATGTAGTAAATATTACATTAAATGATGTATTTTAAAATAATATAAATATAATTTTGTCGAGATTTATTGATATACAAAACAGAAAAGCTTTCGAAAAAAATTGGGTCTAAAAATTCTCTATTTTGATATATTAAATTAAACGATTTGATAAGGTGAATGCGAAATACATTTAAGAATATTATTATACGAAGCAAAAACGTTAAATATCTCTATATAATTTATTTTTTATTAATATCTCTGCTGTTCATTCACATTATTAATTTTGTCTATATAAAATAAATATTTTTTACTTAATTTTCTTATATTAAAGTATGTATTTTTTTATTTTTATTGTGATATTATATAGCAAAATTATACATTTTATATATATATATAAAAAATTCCATTAAAAGTTTAATATTTTTGTTTATATAAAAAAAAAAAAAAATTTGAAGTAAATGTGTAAGAACAATTTTCTGTATACTATATGGATAACAAATGAAATTTATTTTATGTATGTATCACATTCATTTATAATATACATATATAATACTTATTTAGATACAGATTATTATATGCGGAGTCAGTGACCACAGATGGACGTCAATGTATGATAAAGTATAATCATCATTTAATAACCTTTTTTTTTTTTATTATATAATTTTCAATTGTATATCGTATTAGAATATACAAATTCATTAAATTTTTGGTTTTAAAATGGATTTTAAGATTTGGTGAGTGCATTTTGTTATAGAATTTGAATCCACAACCTTAAAATGTTGTCAGAATTTAAAACTAAGGTAACTAAACAACGAACAGAGTCATTAAGAATAATACAATATTATCAAAAAAAAAAAAAAAAAGGTTAGCAAATTTTTTTTTTCAAAAATTACTTAACATTTTAATGAAATAATAAACTTCTTTAAAATGGTGCTTCAAATGAATAATATATATAATGAAATATTTAATTTAAATTTAATAGCAGCTAAAAATATTTATATAGAAATAATACACTAAACGTATGTGTGTATTCCAATTTATTTAGCATATACATTTATTTCTATATAGGGATTTATTTGTCTGGACTTTTTTTTTTTGTTTTTTTTTGAAATCTTATATATGGGAATACGTGCTGTAATTATATTGCAATACAGAATTTCTGTTTATATATCCATAAGCAAAAATATATTATTTATTGTAAATATACATATTTATATAGATGTAGAAAATGGGTATATAAAAAAGGGTATATATAAATAAAAATATAAGGGTATATAAAAAGGGTATATACTTAAAAATGTATAGATGTTATTAAAGTTTTGTAATCTAACCAACAACATAAACGATTAAAAATATCATATATATATATATATATATATATATATATAGTTAAAATTAAACCATTTTACAATTTTAAATGTGAATGTTTAAACAAAAATCCTTTACTCCAGTAAATCTTCAATTAGTATATGTTAAGTTGAGGTATTTTAATATAATTAAAAAAAAAATTTTTCATATTAATGAAATAAACTCTAATTTTTCCGCTATAACATATTTTGATGATATTTTCTGTCTCTAAATTTTGTTCATGTATTATTATTTAAATATCATAAAATTTATTATACAACAAATTTATTTAAATTTTTATTTATTTTTACGTTATATTTCAAATATAAATCATATCAAATAATATAATAAATATTTTACGTTCATATACATATTCTATAAACAGAATATTTGTGTAAAGCAATATTTTATAAAAAATCATACATATATGTTATATAGTAAAAATAAATGCACCCCCATCCATATATATATGCTGTTATACCTATAGAGATATATAAATATTTGCCACATATACATATATTTGTTGTCGTAGACATTTGAATGGCTTCAAAAATTGATATTTTATTTTATTTATAAAATAAAAATAAGTTTTTTGTTACACATATATTCATTTTAGATATACTTTTTTTATTTTTTTACCACATTATATTTATTTTTTAATATCGTAACCGCATATAGATTTTTAGAGAGTAAAAAAGGTAAATCATTTACATGTAAAGGTTTCATTTACTTTAAAAAAAAATAAATATTTTAAGTATATAGAAAATGTTATGTCGAAATGACAATTGCATATATATATCTATAAACAAAAATATATAAATAAATAAAATTATTATAGTTATTTGAAAATGTCAAGCCTTAAGCTATATTATTATTGTATTTTTGGTTTATTTTTTTTTTCTGTTGTTGTATAAATAAATATATATATATTTATATAATTTTGAAATACAAATGATTCATCATATATAGCAAAATCAGTTATTATTATATAGTATATATATCGCATTAAAACGAAAATAATAATAATAAAACACAAAATACCAACATCACACACACATATATATATATATATAATTTGGAGGATATATCAATTAAATTTAATTATTATTATTATTATTACGATTATTCCTAAGGGACTCGCATTAATGATGTGTAAAAATAATAGACAAATCTTTCTTTTATTATTATTATTAAAATGTCAATTATGCGAATTACATCATGCGGTGTGGGTTTAATACATTTTTTTCTATATAGAAAAAATAATTGAGTTCTTTTTTGTCGAATACAATTAACGAAAAAAAAACGATTATAGTATATATGATATCTTAATTTATTCGTTTCATGTGCGGTCAATTTTTTGTTTGTTTATATATAAAACAAATTGAGCACTTTATAGTCAACAATTAGTTTTATCATTTAAAGTCAATCTATATATCTTTCGGTTGTCGATTTCATAATTATCGTTGTTTTTTCAAAGATGTCCTTAATTAGTCGTACGCACGGGAAAATATAAAATTCTATGCGAAATTTTAAATTGAAAAATATCAACAGAAAAGCTGGTTCACGTTTACATATAGTAGGATTTGAACTTATGATTGTAGAATTTTTTTTCAAATTGGGTACTTTATCTGATCTTATACTGATGATTTTTATATTAATATTATTGTTATTAAAAATCAAATTTTAAACAAAATCAAAAGGGAAAAAAGGAAAAAATTCTTTTTGATAGTGTAATATTGATAATAAACATTTTTCACCAAAAAAAACGTAACACAAATATTTATATATGCAATAATAAAATGTTAAACATCTGAATAATACAATAATTTTATTACTCTCCTAGTGTATCTATATACGTATCTATATACTATATACAACATAATTTAACTTGAATGTGTACATTTTGTTTTTTATTTTGTCATGTCTCCTAAATACACAAAAATCACATATTCATATTGATTTATTGCCAAAATTTATCATAAAAAAAAATAAAATAAAATATACCTTTTATATAAGTTTTCAAGTTATACACGTTTTGGATATACATATACATTTGTATATATGGATATTTAAATTTTTATATCTTTCTGGAGCATATCCAACACAAAATGAAAAAAAAAAAATAAAAATACATATTATGCAGATATACCCGTCGTATATATATATATATATTTATATAAAATATTAAATGGTTACGTGAAAATATTGTCAAGGAAAGTATATATTTCCTTATTGTATAATATATATAATACAATATAGAATATATACTTAATATTATGGTGTATTATAAACGTCTCTCAATATATAAGACATATATATTTATATAAATCCTTAACAACACCAAAGTGTGTTCTTAAATTTAGCTATCTGCATGTATACAATAAGATATATATATATATTTATATTTTAGTTCAATTGTATAGCAATTCTTATTTCAAAGTCAAAGTTATGTAAATGTATATAAGGAAGAAGAGATACATATATACAGCAATCATATATGTATATAGATTTTTCATGTTTAAGGAAAAGTTTTCCAAAATAATATAGGAAAAGAAAAAAAAAGATGGTTTTAATGAATGGGAAAAAATTTAACAACATTTCAACTGTATTTTTGTTATTTTATTAGTTATTTTTTTTTTGTTTCCGTCTTTTTTGTTTTCAAATTCAAATTTAACCTAAATTAGTAATAACAAAAAAAAAATGTTTTAAATGTAAAAAAAAATTTTCCATATACTTTTCTATTAAATATTCTATAAGTATTTTCTTTTTTCTGTATATGTCGTGAAACACGCAATCATTCTTTTTAATATATAAATACGTTATACTCGTTCTATATTATATATACAAAATAATAAAACCTATATACCTTTTAACAACATTTTCAAACATATAATTTATAGAAACAAAACATGAATATTAATAAAGTGATTATAATCGCCGCGATATATCCGAATATATTTAAATAATATAAGAAAGTTTTTCCATATGCGTATATAAATCGAAGAAAACTTTTCTTTATAACAAAATATTTTCTTAAAATAAATATTTCATATTTTTTTTTGTTTTTCCATATATACATTTGTTGTTGAGATATAACATATTTATATATATATTATCATATTATATACACATATCAATATAATAATAATAATAATTCAATATCATATGCGGTTGGATTTTATCGAATTGTCTGTATATTTTTTGTTATCTATAGGTTTATGCAGATGTATACACGAAATATCACAATAACAGGGTTATATATTGTATATGGAAAAATACTATACAAAAGAAAAGGATCTTGCCTTGAAAATTTATGGTTTTTTCTTTAAAAATAACAATCTCACAATGAAATCCTATTCTAACATTCACGCCATTTGTATATATTACAAAAGTAACATTTCGAAGATTTCAATCTTTGATTTATATTAAATCAACTACATTTTACTTTTGGACTATTAAATACGAGAAAATCCTATTAATTTTTTTGTTTGAATCCTTAAAAACAAACCGTTTCCAAAAAAAACATTATACGCAATTACTATATTTTTCACGCAATTTTCAAAATCGAATACATCGAACTTTACTTAAGTGAATTTGTTATTTATTTAATGAATGTATATTTTAAAAGCTTATGAGAAATTTACACTTGTTATTCTTCGATGTATATATAATATATTTCTGTATAAGAAATATTTTACATATCATATTAAATATATGATGTGAAAAAAGTTTTTCTTCATAATGATTTCAAAACAAATTTTGTATAAAAACAGTAAAAAGAAACCTAATATACAAATATTGTATATAAGTAAATTCAAATAATAACATTTCTATAATAATATATACGAATTTCTCAAATAACATATTTGAATTGTATATATAGATATATATATACATACAATTGATACAATTAAAGATTTATTAAGTTTAATAATATGTATTTATTTATAAGAAAAAAAAATTATATATTGATTAAATTATATTCACGTATCGCATATTGAAAGAATAAATTAAGTATAACAATAATATATATAAAAGAAAAACGATAAATCGATTAATAAGAAAATTATAATTAAAAAAAAAAAAAGAAAAGAACATTTATATTTCAACAATATATCAACAAAATAAGAAGATATATTAATATTAAATCTTCAATAATCGATATTATTTATTTGTATTCTATATAAAGAATATAATTAAATGTATATTTATAAATTTCGGATCTCCAAAAATAAAAAAAAAACTCCCTTGAATAACCTGGATTGTTGTAGTCGGTACACTTTTATTAACTAAACTGCATTGTAACCGCGAAAATGAATTGTTTAAAAAGCATCCTGCAGCTTATTTCAAGATTAGATTAGATTAGATCAAGATTTCCGGTTTGGAATTTTTGAACATAAAATGAACTAATACATTCGGAGTTACAAAACAAAACAAAAGATCGAGTAAATTTTCAATAGTATCCTGACAACGTTTGATTTTAATCGAAAATATAACATTTCAATTGCAAAAACCATAAAAATTATAAAAATATAATCGGAAGTATAATTTTATAATAATAATAACAATCAAATATTATTTTCCTGTTTTGCTTACAAAAAAATAAAATAAATACAACATCAAAATAAATAATGTTGAAAAAAACTACATTTACTGCAGGCTCATTTATATAATAAAAAAAAACATTTAACTAAAAGGTGAAAGGTGAGAGGTGTCAAAATAAAAAAACTAAATAAATTTCTATTTAGAAATGCATACACAAAATATTTTATGGAAAATTTTATACAAATCTATTTATAAATTCATGTTTCTCAAACCAAATATAGGTCAAACCTTTTCTTTATACTTCATAGAATGTTTTTGATCAACGTTCAAATAGAATAAAATCTGAGTTTTAACATTACGAAACTACAGTAAGATTTTAAGGAAGTTATTATAAATGTTAAACTTATTATAGAATGGCAGTTGCGGTTTCAGTTTCTTTAATTTACAAGAAAATCAAATGGCAATTCCTTAATTTTCTATGATCCTTTTCACAAAAATAATATAAATATAAAATTGAGAATCACTGATTCATTCACATATGTGAATATGTGTATTATATTAGAAAAAAAAACCATAAATACATTTATTTTATATACAATAGATATATGTATATTACATGTCAATAAAAATTATATCATCCTGATTTTCATTATCACCTATATACATATAAATTGTATATATAAAAGTTTATTTATACACTTTGCTTATTTATCCTTCCTCTTGTATATATACATATACTTATATATATATATAGAGAGAGAAAACATTTATCACCAAAGGACATTTATTTTGTATATACACATATAGAGTATAATATAGAAAATATGCGGTATTTTTTTGAATAGGAAAAATAAAAACGAAAAACGTTTGCAATAAATGAAAAAAGAAATAATATACGTATATACATTTTAAGATACATTATACCTTTTTCCTATATATATAGATATACATAACCGTAATGGAAAATACTCTAATAATCAACTTTTCCTTTACAGGATTGTATAAATGTTTTTTATATATATAATATATAATGTTATATAAGCTAATATATATATTATTTTCTATATAGAGTATTTATCTATATAGAAAAAAAAGCAACATGAGACAAATTTTCTATATATATATATAATACATAAATGGCATTGATACAAAATTATTAATATTTGCTTGAATGGTATTAAAGGTAATTTAGTAAAATGGAAAATTAGTTTTAGGTCACTGATCAAGTTCATATTTAAAGAATAATACAAACGTTCAAAAAATAAAAAATGTAGTATTCAATTTGCCAATATGATTTTATTGCATATGAAAGGAGTATAATAAAATTAAACAAATTATTTAATAAGTTTAAATTCTTTATTACAGAATCGTCAAAAATCAAGGATAATAATATACCCAATATAAGCACATATAGAAAATGGGGATTTAATAGTAAAAATAAGATTTTTTTAAATATCTTAATTTTATCTGGAAATAAAACTTAAATTACTTTTTACTTAAACAATTTTCTATAGAAAATATATCCTTTTTTTAAGTTAAACGAAATAACCATATTTTAATTAATTTACAATAAATGTTAAGTCTTTCATTATTTAATTAACAAAAAATCCATATATTAAATTAATTTAAAAACAAACCAACAGTATTTTATTTAGGTCACTTTAAATATTTAGGTAAATTTATTCTTTAACATTTTAGATATATAGAATTTATCGCTTTGATTATATATTAGGTTGTCGAAAAGGTATTGATAATTTTTATAAATAGATGTCATTATAATTGAATATTTCAAGTAGTACTAATCTGATCAGGTAACACTAACATATGTTCGAAAGATGACATTTCGTAGATAAAAAAAAAAAAATTAAATTTGTTTAGTCATTTAAAAGTTGTAGTGCATTAAAGATGAGCGAAATTAGTGAAAAAATTCGATACATTTTACAATTTTATTATGAAAAAGGTGAAAATGCAACGCAGGCACACGAACAAATTTGTGCAGTTTACGGTGAAGGAACTTTATCAAAATTAACAGCCTATAGATGGTTTGCTCGATTTCGTTCCGGTAATTTTGATGTCAAAGATGCACCTCGTTCTGGTCGACCAATCACTGAAAAAGTCGATGAAATCATATCAAAAATTGAAGAAAATCGACACGTAAGCAGTCATGATATCACTAAAGAACTAAACATCCATCACCAAACAGTTTTAAACCATTTGACAAAGGCTGCGGATACAAGAAAAAGCTCGATGTTTGGGTACCACATGAATTAACACAAAACAATTTAATGAACCGAATTTCCATTTGCGAAACGCTGTTTAAAAGGAACGAAATCGAGTCATTTTTAAAGCGAATGATTACAGGTGATGAAAAATGGATCACATACGATAATAATGTACGAAAAAGGTCGTGGTCCAAGAAGGGTGAAGCTCCTAAAAAAGTAGCAACACCTGGATTAACACCAAGAAAGGTAGTGCTGTCAGTTTTGTGGGACTGGAAAGGAATCGTTCATTATGAATTACTAGCACCCGGTCAAACCAGTGATTCCGATCTCTATTGTCAACAATTAACAAGATTGAAGCACGATATTAAAAAAAAAACGTCCAGAATTAATCAATCGAAGGGGTGTTGTGTTCCATCATGACAACGCCAGACCACACACATCTTTGATGACTCGGCAGAAACTGAGAGAGTTTGGCTGAGAAGTTTTAATGCATCCACCATATAGCCCGGACCTTGCACCTTCAAATTATCATTTGTTCCGGTCTCTGCAGAACTCCCTTAATGGTTTAAAATTAAATTCCGCAGAGGACTGCAAAATGCACTTGGATCAGTTTTTTGCCCAGAAAACACAGAAGTTCTACAGTGATGGGATAATGTCTTTACCAGAAAAATGGCAAAGGGTCATCGATCAAAACGGCGCATATTTGGTTCATAAAGTTCATTTGAAATATATAAAAAAATCGTTTGAATTTTGTAAAAAAAATTATCAATACTTTTTAGACAACCTAATATATACAAAAAAAGTTTTAACAAATTTAAATTCTAAAATAAATTTTACTACTATTTAAAGAGTATATATGTATAAGAAAAAATTATATATAAAAAAAGAAAAACTATTAAATACATCATCATTGAATATTTTTACTAAAAAACGTATTCGACAAAACAAATTATATATAGGAAGATACATTTTACAAAAAAAAAAAAATAGAAAAGAAACTAATAATATAGATTCTCACAAAAGAAAAACATGATAATGTTAAAAGTTTTTGAAAACTTAGAAATACAAAAACTATTACAGGTAAATTATATATATAGTAAATGAATATTATATATTAAATTAGTATTTTAATGAAGAAAATGAAAATTTAAAGAATTTTATATAGTATACAACGCGCAGAGAAATATATCACATTTTAATTGTATAATAATATAAAAAGTTTTATATAGCAAAAAATTAATTTTCTATTATAATTTAAATAAAAATTTTGTATTTATGCGGATATATAAAAATCAATTACCTCTTTTTTGTAACGTTTTCTGTATACGTTATGCATGTGACTTAGTCAAACTGTCGTAGGGAACCGTAATAAAATAACCACAATTATTAAGTAAACAACAGAATGCCGGTAAAACCAATCATCAATTGACAAAGCACGCATTTTTTTATATACATGTAGAATTAATATAAAATATTATGATCTCACTTACCTATATATAGAAATAAAAGAAAATAAATAAAATAAAATTAATTAAAAATATTTCATAATTGTTAGTTAAATTAAAAAATTTTGATTTTATTATTAATAATCTTTAGTTATATTAAAAAAAAAAAACTTAATAGAAAATGTAAACCTTTTTTTTTTTATTGTCATAAAAGGTTAAAAATACGATTAAAATTAATTCATTTGTATAAATAAATGCATTATATTTATTATATATTATATAAAAAAACACGACAACGACATTTAAATTTTATTCAATTCAATATACATATATTCTATATGTATAATAATGACAATCTAATGACATATTATCATATGTTGTACTCGTATATATGTACAATGTACATTCATTGAGAAAGGTTATCGAGTTTAATAACTAACCATATTTATTTATATATATATATATAATAATGTCTGGACCAAAAAATATATTTTGATATATGAAAATATACATTTTAGTTTTGAAGCCTTTGAATATATGTATGCATGCATAGAAAACCCACTCTAAATATTTGCTATTATTATTATTATGATATAAGTATATTATAGTAATAAAATAATTTATTATTAAATCAACATATGCGATTTCAATGACACCTACATCCATTAAAAAACTTATACTATTTATACGCATAACTTATATATTATATGGACATTTGCATTTGTAAAATATTTTACATAAAATTCACTTTTTTTTTCTGTATATAAACAAACAATTATTAGGAATTTTTGAGAAAATCTACTCAAAAGGCTAATAACCATTGTATATAAGATCTTGAACTGTATGTCAATTGTAAGCACTTTAAAGTGGAGGAATTTTGTTAGACTAGTCAAGTACTTCGAATGACTATGAAGATAAATTTACAATAATGAAATAAAGAGATTAAGAGATATGTATATTAAAATTATATATCAAATTTTCAACCAAAAACTAAATTTTCTTTTAACAATTTTAATGTTATAAAATGAAAAATCCATATCATCATCATCATCATCATGATACCATGTTCTTATAATTACATGTTGAATTACAAACCACATTCGTCATGCAACATTCATATTTGTACCAGAAATATATACGAAATGTTTTTAATGTCATTGTTAAAACTTTGCTTCTGGCAAAAATCTGTTTTACATTACTTAATTTTTACATTACTTAAATGGAATTTTATTTTTTTGATTGATTTTACAAATTAAATCTTGTAATATTTTATAAAGATATATATCATATTATGGTATTATATTTGTAATGTATGTATAATATAATATATAAAAAAAACAAATAATAAAATTACTTTTACATCATATGACATATATATAAGAAATTAAAAAGCTTTTTATAAGAGAAACTCAAGTTTTTTTTATTTGCATTCCTCTATATATATATATATATATATATATATAATTTATTTATGTAATATAATTGAACATTGCATATGAAGAACTTTTATATTGTACACAATTTAAAAGTTTAAGAAACATTTTCTATATATTTTAAATTTTTATCATAAGTTCTTTCTTTTTATAAATATTCAACAATGAAAATATATATATATTTTATATATATATATATAGAAATTATCTATAATGCAGAATATATCTGTATTTATAAGAATATTTTAAAAACACTTTTTTTTTCTACTTCTTCTTTAACTAGCTATTATTTATATAAACATATAGTTCAATGTTTTATTTCTTTGATATGTATATATATATAAGCTTTGAAATAAAATTCTATTTAACTCGCTATATGTCATTGAAAATCTTATATAGTATATACAAATTTTGAGAATCTTTTTCTTAATATATATATATACACCATACATAACAAAAATATTTTCTAAAAATCATTGGCTTTTAAAAAATATTATTATTATTATTTCTTTTATTTGCTTGTTTGTTTGTTTGTTTCTTTGGTAAGATTAGAAACTATATATATATATATATAAGTATGAATATTCTTTTTATATATTATATGAATTATTCCGGTATTTTAATTATGTATAGTTTTCTTGGAAAAAAAAACCATCTTTATTTTATATTTATTTTGGAATTGGATAGCTTAAATTTGAAGAAATAAATGAATAATAATATACATAAATATGAGATTCATATATATAAAAAAAGGCAAATTTAGTATATATATTATATATTAAAATTCATTATACAGATATTTCTGTATAAACCATAGTATGTTCTATCACGTTCTATATGCAGAGATATTCTATCAAGTTTCATATCAAAACATTATTAAATATATGTTCATTAAATTTAAAAATGTTTGAAATTCTGTGACAAAATCAGCTATAAAACCTTTAACAGTTCCATTTTTAAAATAAAAAAAAAACATCCAAAAGGGCAGACACTTAGAAATCAACTCAAGTTTTTGTAAATTTTGCAAATTTTTCGGTGAAAAATTCGATAATGACAGTCATTTACCGAGACATTGAAATATAATCCTCATAAAGAAACCAGAGAATAGAGTTCGACATAGCTAGTATGTCTAAAGACAACCAGTATTTGGTCCCGGGATTGCTACAATTATAAATATAAATTTGAGTTTTGCGAGTTTATAGTATTGATTGAAATTGATTTGCACCAATTTTAAATATTACAAAACTTATATATACATAGATATTAAATAATTACACGCTATTTCTATATATAAATATATAGGAAAATTTCAATACATTTTCTTTTGTAACAAAATATAATATAACTATATAGATTTTTTAACTATATAGATATTATATATATTCTATTATTCATATATACTATTTTCATATATACTTTATATAAAATCGTATAAACTGAAAAAAAATATTACGTAATTTACGCGGGTTTTTCTATATATTTTATATTATCATTATATTATATTGGTTATTATTATAATTATTATATAGTCATCATTCGTATATATACAATTTTGGAACTAACAAAATGTATACGCGCATTTAAAAACAAACTCGAAAAGTGTATATCAAATTTATAGACATCAAATATGTATATATTAAAGAGGAAATTTGATGAAGACATATATATATATATATATAGACATATATGATATTTAAATTATACATTTATTTATATATATATATATATATATATGATATGGAAGCGAGAATTTTATATACAATTTATATGACGTATATACGACGAGTAAATATATGTTTTATATACTATAGTATATTTGTGTATATAGGGAACGAACAAATATCGATTAATATATACACAAAATTTAGTAAATGTATTTCATTTTGTATATCAAAATTTTATATATACAAATAACACATCAAATTATAGATTCATGAACACAAATACGCACATAGTTAATTTATTTGTTATTCCATTTCATATATATATATATATATATATATATATGTATATAGTATAGTTGAATAATTTAAAAGGATCAAATATTTATATTAATATATACTTAAATAAAATTTTAATATATGTATATATATTTAGAATTCATACAATTCCTTCATGAATATACCTAGACCAAAAAAAAAAGGAATATTTCTCTATAAATAGCATATAAAATAAATATGTAAATAATTAATAATTAAGTTTTTCTTATACTCTTAATTATTTTTCGGCAACATACAGAAATAATTCACACACACATCCTCCCAAAAAGGTATACTATATTTAATTAAAATCAATCTCCTTTGCGGATTATTTTCAAAAATAAATAAATTGTCAAAATGAATTGTATAGGGATTTTCTAACAGACTGCGAATAGATTACATAATCTGTACCAAGTATATTTATGGGTCAACAGTTATCATCTTTAAAGTGTTCAATTCAAATGATTACAAATTTGATAGATATGATTAATGACATAATGGCAAAAATTTGACAGATTTATTGGAATTATCACGGTAAAACTTTGTTAAAAAAAAACCCCAATTTAATTCTATATATATATACATAAAATATTTAAATTAATCTAAATCAAATAAATATCTATATATACCTCAGTCAATGCATCAGTTTCATTTAATGATGAACCTGACCATGAAATCGGATCACATGAATTTTTATTATAATGATTATTATTATTATTAGTTGATATTTTACGCTGATATTGATGATGTAAATTATGATTATTTTGTTGATGATGTGAATTGTATTGCCGTTGTTGTTGTTGTTGTTGTTGTTGATTTGTTACTTGATGATGGTTACGATTATGATTAGGTGGAATTAAATGTTTTTGCGAAGAACTCCATGCCATTCTATCATTATCAATTGACCCAAAATGTGTTGTACTTAATGGATTAAATCCAATACTATGAGCATTACTACTGCCACCACTAGCAGTACCACTACTTCCACCACCACCACCACCGGTTTCAGCAGATTGCAAATGTTGTAAATGTTTATTATATTTTAGGTGTTGTTGTTGTAATGTTGTAGCAGTTGGAAAATTTGATGAATACACCATTTTTTTTTTTTTTTTGCAAAATTATTTAATGTTCATATAAATATCGAATATGAATATATAATTATCAAAAATTAAACACTTATTTATTCTTTAACTCACAAACACAATTTATATGCATTGATTTATTTCTGCGGCCACAAGAGAAAAACAAACAAAATGTTTAATAACTATAATTATATAATTATCAATTAATTAATCATATATATATATAGATAATTATATTGTAATTGCGCGATCATCACGTATTAATTCATTCACAAAACGAAAAATTCCAATATATACAATGTTAAGTTTTTGCTGGCAAACAAACCCAAAAAACAAATACAAACACAAGTCATTCACTAAATTTACAACAAATCATTTAATTATTAAAAATAAGCACACAGCACATACAACAATTTAAAGAAGAAGAAGCACAGCAAAAAAAAAAAAACTGAACAGCTGGAAAATACCGAATGAAAATATATCCACGTAATGCGAGAATGCATATATCGAAAAATAAAACTGTTTTTTTTTTTTTTTTGTTTTTTAGAAAGGTGGTATTACCAATTGCAAAATAAAATTTTTAATTTCAATTTTATAATAAAATATTTTATTTATTTTTTTATTTTTTTTAGATAAATGTTGGTTGGTTTATTTATTTATTTATTTATATATAAAGTGTAATGTGATTAATATATATTTATACGATCTTTCCGCAGAGTATTTGATTTAGCACTGATGCAAAACATACATATTTTTTAAGTATACCTACATATAATATTTATGAATAAAAAAAAAATGTGTTTATATTCATCGAATACGAACATTTTTTTTGTTTTTGCAATTTAATAATATATACATACATATATAGTCAGTCGTAACAACAACAAAAACAGCTATATGTTATAACAACTTGTTTGCGTTGATCAAACGGTATTTAGATGTTTTATTTTTTAGTTTTGTGATGTAGAATAGAATTTCATATACAAAACACAAATAATAATAATAATAATAATAATAAAAACACTGATGGTTATATATTCCATAAAATTGAGATATGCGATGTTGTGGTATTATAGATATATTTAAAACATGATATGAAGAATATATTAAATAGCTGCGGTTTAATTAATTTTTTTTTTGTCAATCACCTTGCGGAAAAAAATTAAAAAAAAAAACATTATCGATTGTTAAATAAAACTAATTGAATATACAAAAATTTTTCTGTTGAATTTATTGATTTAAATCAATTGTTATTTATGGAGAAATGGAAACGAATTTTTTTATATATACTGTAGAATAAAATGTAAAAACAAATGTCATTAAATACACGCCGCAACAACAACCGACAGCGAGTTTCAGGTGAATTATTTTACCTATATAGAAGATAATATATATAATAATCTATATATGTATTATTAATTTATTATATTAAAATATATATTTATATGAATAATTAATATAATATTTTATTTTATTTTAGATTGGTATGTGGAAAGATGCGTTTCCGAATCAACGTATATATATTGAAAGAACCTGTTATTATTATTTTAGCTTTCAGGTAAATAGAAATAAATTTAAATAATACAAAAAAAAAACAGAATTAAATTTTATATATATATATATAGAAAAGAATGGAGAATGTTAAGCATATCATTAATTTTTGAAATATTATTTAAATATTATATATTATATTAAATTTTAACTAACTAATTTTAAACTTGATAGTATAATATGATATTTCTATGAATTAATTTAGAGAATAGATGAAAAAAATTCTTTTGATTATAAATATATTAATAATATTTTATATGGGAAAATTATTTTTTATATGAGAAAACGAAATTGCATAATATTAATTGTTTATTATCAAGTTCCGTGTAACTGTATAGATGAAATTCAGATTTTAAAATAGTTATAATATATAAAAATAGAAAAATTGGTTTAGGTTAGCAATAGGATTCACGCTGAGGATCTCAAAATTTACATAGATTGTTAAATAGATAAAATCTAATATAAAAATATTATTGTTAATAATAATTCTTATCTCAGGGATCGTTTTTTATTGGTAACTATAAGTTTGTTTTACCTATAAGATCATAAGATTTGAACCAACCAAAACCTTTGAACCAAATAATAGAAATGTTTTTTTAGTAGCACATTCAACTTATTTATTTTATTGACCATATATGAAATAGCAACTCTTTGATATAATCAAAGTAAAGTAAAATAAATGGACCAAATACCAATATAAATAAATTTTAGTTCTTGAATAACGCAAAAACCATTGCAATTCACATATATAGATATAGACATTCAATACAATTTTCGTTCTGTACAACAAAATAATAATTTAATTTGATATTTGCATATTATGATGATGAATATTATATTATATAAAGATATTATCATATTTGAAAATATTTTAAAATATATATACAAAACAACACCACACTCGTACTAAATAATAATAATAATAATAAATAACTCAATTTTGAATAACATTTTTTCATATCATCATCATCATCAATATATACTTGTCTTTTATGTGCTTTTATTTATATATAATATATTTTTGAGTATCATCGCATTCAATTTATATATCCATCCATACAAACAATCATGTACAATACATAACACCGTAATATTAAAATCATATTATAAATGTTTTTTTTTATATATATTATTCAACACAATATACAACATATACCGAGAGTAGTTCAATCACATTTTATGTAAATGTCATGTATACTTTCCCACAATTCTGTATATTAATATATATACTATAGATATAGATAATAAAAAAAAAATTGATTTAATATATTTTTGTTGAATTGCACTTTTTTCTTTTTTTTTTGTAAAATACGCGACGAGCAGACATCAGACACAAAATAAAATCAATTTTATAGAATATATAAAAAAAAAAATTAAAATAAATTTTCCGGAAAATCATTTTCTTTTTTTTTTTTGTATTTCATATTATATATATAATATTTATTATTAAATTTTTAATAAAATATTCACAACATTCAAAGCAGACATTCAAAAACTTAAAAATACGCGATAATTTTAATAATATATATTGCAATAAAACAAAAAAAAAATGTGGGTTAACTTCATTTTAATATTTCTTCAATTAAAACGAAGAATTTATATGAAATTTAGAAATTTTATTTATATTCAATTATAACACAACAAAAAAAAAAATTATAATAAAATTAAGTAAATTATGTCAACGTCGTCACCACAAAATAAAAAAGTTTATCAGAAAAATTAGATAATTTCCACCCACAAACAAAACAAATTGAATATTAATTTTTCACTACAAATTATCTTAATTTTTTTTTTTTAAATTAATTAAAATCACAAACACTTTTTTTTTTTTTTACATTCAATAATGATTTTATTTTATTTAATCTGATTCTATACACTATAATAAAAGTATAAACTTTACTATATTTTAGATTTTTCCTATAACGATTCAGAAAAACAATTTTTCTATATAAAATGTTTTTCATGCGTTTGTTGCACACAAATTTAACCAATATTTTTTAGATTATGTATTGAAAAACAAAAAAAAAAAAATCTGTTACCAAATATATAAATATTATACGAAAATGTATGTTTTACTAACTCAAGAAGTAGAAAAAGAAGAAGAAGAAGAAGAAAAAAAAACCACTTGTCCAACAGGTCATCATCAGTACAAAATTTTTTTTGTATTGTTTATTTTTAATTTTTTTTTTATATATATGTATATTGAAAAAATTATTAATACATCATATGATGATAAAAAGTCAATCAACGCAGCAACAACAACAACAACATGCTGAATAACAACCAAAACCAAACACGACATCAACAATATATTATTAACAACAAAACTGTCTTTAATAAATATATAAAAGAAGAAAAAAAAGAGTTTTTATATATTCAAATACACTGATGTTAATAATAAAAATTACAAAATACAATTATTCAGTACATCAGCATTGCAGATAATGTTTAGATTTAACAATTATTGAAAGAGTTAATATGTAAAGGTATTAATCTAAAATTGATTCGGTATCCCATCTCATATAGAATAGTCTATCAATATGCATCCTGTTTTGCTTTATCGTCCGACATCGAAACTTTCTGTTATTGGTTTTTGTTTTTCAAGGTGTCGGAGCCATAACACTAATTGCCATAATATTTATATTTAATATCAACAATGTTAAAATTTTTTTATTTACGTATAAAAAGAAGAAAAAAAAACAAAACATGAATATACATTTTATATAAAAATAAGTTTGTATACGCGTTTTTAATACCATAATAAGAACATGAAAAGAATAACTGGTCCGGTTAGTTTAAGTTTATTTTTTTAAGGTATTCAATATAGATATATATAGTGTATATAATAAGAACAAATCAAAGTATATATATACGCCTATCCTATATAGTATAAATATACATTCGAAGATTTTGAAATGGTATTTATTTATTTTTTTTTTCTTAAAGAAAAATCAAATAACACAACTGTACTCTTTTAAACATACATTCTTAAATATTAAAAATCATTTATATATTATAATATTATATGTTATTATTTCTGCGTTTACCGCACCGATACCCGCGATATCGCATTTGAAGAAGACGAAGAACTTAACTATATATATATATAAGAAGAAAACTAAATACAAAATCAAGGTAAAATTCTTATTTATATATATATTCAATATGTATAATTTATGTGTTATAAATTATTAGGTGGAAATACAAGATTGGAGACTCATGACCACATGGTATGTATAAATTCAAAAACCTATATATACATATATATGCAATAAGGTACATCTTTCAAGTTTTTATGCTACTTTTTCATTGTCGCATATAAATTCAATTATATATTTAAATTAATTTTACATATTTATTATATTTTGTTAAGAGATGTGATGGGTTATAAAATTTCATTGTATCAATATAAACAGATTTTTTTTTCAACGATGGTATTTATATACAACAACTTCATATATATATATACTTCATATTTATATCGTATAATTTGTTCATTCATTAAAGTCTATATACAGTCACGGATAACAGAAACATATATTATTTATTATTATAAGATTGCGTATATGCATGTACGCATAATATCGGTATCGTATTATCGTATATATGCAAGAAAAAATGTTTAAGACAGTTATGTTTTCTATAAGATTGAATATCAATTGAAGTATTACTAAACCATTCCTCGGTATATATGTATATATCTATATATGGAAGCATACGTGAATGTATTATATATAGAAAAGACATTCAATAGAAACCATAATAATATTAGGTTGTAACAAAACTAAATTGTATTTGATGTAAGATGAAACAAATGACTGTTTGACTGGCAAGCTATTTTAAAGATGAATTTTCTTTTAAGGAAGGAAAAATGGAATTAATCGTCTTAATTATCTTCGCCAGTATATCGATGTTATTTAACAATAAACATTAAATTAAATGATTAAATGAGATTCAGTCAATAAATTGAAGGCAAATATGGTATGAAAAATGCGTATAAATAGATAAAATATTTATTTTAAATTTGCAATTATTTTTCAATCAACTTAATATGCGTAGGTATATAAAACATTTTCGTTATAAAAACTTTATATTAATATACATACATGCATGTATAATAAATACCGCATTATTATTATTATATATATATTTTTTTTTTGTTGTAAAAAATCATTACATTATGCAGATAAAAATTATATTATATGTTGTGATTATTATGTAAGGTGCGAAATTTATTATTGTATTATATGCGAATACATTTCGAATACGCAAAACTAATCACTGTTTATATTCATGTCATATAATACCAATATATATAATATTTTTATGCATATATATACGATTAAATGTGAAATTTGATCATAATATATTTGAAATATTATATTTGAAGTGTATTTGAATATTATAGAAAATGTGATTGTACTACTTTTGCATATATAAACGGTGTTTGATGTGAACTCGTGAAATTTTGAGGTTGAAATAATGCGTGTCATCCAAAATCCACTATTTATTGATTTTAAACAAAAAGAGGATCGCTGCAGTACAAGTTTCGATGACAAAGTAGGAGACCGTCAGCTGAAAATATTGATCAATTTCTGTATTGAAATGTAATGGAGTGAAGTGTAACTGACCCAGAACCATTAGTAAAAATTCCTGTTAAATATGTTAATTAGAGAATGTTTAGATTGAAACAAATTAGCGCAAATTTTTTGCTAATTGATATATTGAAATCATCAAATGTTACATTAAATAAATGAATTTTTATGATTGACAAATTTCAACTTGTTGTTTTGTAACAGATTTTTTAGATTTTTTAGTATGGAAAATTACATTTATAAATGTAATAATTATTTATTTTAAAATTACTACAAATCTTTATTCAATTAAAATTGATTAACTAACCAACATATAAATTATATATTCAAACTCATATTCATACATACCTTCCATATTCAAACACAAAAACTACAGAGAAATTGATGAAATTAAAAGATCATATAAGATTTTCCATAAAAATTGTTATATATAAGAAAATGAAAAAATCCATATGAACTATATTTTAAATTTTGACAAATTTTCTGCAATTAATCAGTTTCGATTGGCTCACGACGATTGATATATAATTGTATATTAAAATTATAGTTTTTCATTTCAGGAAATCATTATATTTTTAAGAAAAATAAAAAATAAACTAACAACATCTGGTACATAAAAAATTACACAAAATGTTATTTTATGTAGGTATACACACATAAATAATAAAAAAAAAACATTTTTATGTATATATTCTAAATTTCTAATTAAAAAAAAAATTATTTTTGTACCACAAATGAAAATTAGTACATTTTAGTGCAAAAAGCAAATATAAAATTCACAAAGAATTTTTTAATTATACAATATACAATTTAAAAACAAAATAAATCATACGATTTACGAATGGTATAATCAAAGTTAAAAAAAAAAAACTATTTAAAAACAAATTATTATAAACATATTCTTAATGTACATGTTTTTTTTTCTTCATAAGCTTAAAACAAAATTTACCATATAATAAAAGAATAAAACAGCGAAAAATTTATGTGATATTATTAAATTAATTTTCACAAAAAAAAACCAAAAGAAAAAATATATTCATTTATGATTTCAATGAAAAAAAAACGTTTGTTTATATATATTTCAATAATTGAATCTCGTTTTTCATTCCGCAAAAGAAAAACCAGAACAGATGTCACCGAATAAATCAATTCAATCTATAATCAATTTAATGTATATGTAATATCTATCTATATATTATATGTTCTATATGATGTAAATTTATTGTTTCAAAAAAAAATGTAATTAAATTTTCTTTTGTATTAATTTATTTCCTATATAAACATTTGTACACTGACCTAGGCAAAAAAAAATTATAGTTATAGTTGAATTTTAAACAATTTTCATTGATTATATGTTGTGGTAGGGATTTTTTTTCTTCTACCATTTCATCATCAAACACATATGCAAATACTTTAAAATTATATCTTACATCATAAAATTTTTGAATGTTTAGTTATATACAATATATATTTGTTTATAGAAAAAAAAATCAATTTTCTATACAATTTTATTTTGTTATATAGAAATTTTTAAAAACATTATTGATTAATACGAAATTTTGTGCAGTAATTCTATAATACAGATAATAAAAAATCAATAGCAAATGATATTTTCATATATTGAGATTTTCCTTTTTTGACTATTCAATAAATTTTTGTCACAGAGTTAACTAGTTTTTTTTTTTGCTAAATTCACTTTTGCGGATATTCACTAAATTCACTCTTCCGAAACATAAAATTATTCCACACGTGAGCATTCTGATATAATTTTCCGGATGGGTGGAAAATCTATTATTTTTTTTCCTGTATATACGAAAAATCAGTAATTTATTGAAGAAAAATTGAATGAAAATTGTGTCAGTGATTAAAAAAAATGTTTCTTTCCCAAAAACCTGAATTTTTTTTTATATAAAAATACAATTTTGAACATTCAAACGCATGAATTCTTTATTCAATCTTATATGATCACCAAAACTGTTTCACCCTCTTTCCTTGAATTATTATCCAACCAAACATTCAACTATATATATATATACAAATTCTGTCCCCCTAATAATCAATCAAAATATAATCTCATGATCTCAAATATTTTTTTTTATATGTTTTGAAAAACAAATTTTAAATAAAATTATCTTTTAAATTTCATCAATATATTTAAAAAAAAAAAGCATAATGACAGTACTTTAAATACTATTTTATATACATATATTAGATAGATATATATAGTATATTGATTATATTTGACTTTATTATTATTATTATTATTATATTAATATATTTTGTGCTGAATGTTGATTCTGGAAGCTTGATTAATATATTACAAATACAGAATAAAACTCACAAAAACACGAAAAACGAAAAAAGTTTCGATATTAATCAATATTTTACCAATGTTTTGTAAATACAGGATAAAATCGTAAAATGTCACATCATTTTATAAAATATTATTAACTCGAGTACGTTAAAAAAAATCGAGTTTTATGTAAAAGTTACCGAGGATAAAAAAGGACGATAATGTTTAAGAAATTTGAAATCCGGCAGAGTTTGGATTTTAATTCACCTCTGCGACACCACAACATTTATTTTTTATTTTAATAAAATTACAGGACATTTATTTACTATACAAGAATCAAACACATCCTGTATATAAAAGAGATTTATTATTATTATATTGTACAACATACAGATGTGTACATATTATGTCGATTTTTTCTATATTTTTTTTTCTTATATTGAATTGAACAATCTTATATATATGTATATATTTTCTGCGTATAGGAAAAATGTTAAGCATAACTGTCAAAAAAAAAAAATATGTTTTGATTGACGATGAAAGTATTATATGTCATTTTCATCGTGTATATATACATTTGTATATTATTCAATATTTTATGTTATTTATATGTTATTTTGTTATTATTATTATTATTATTATTATTATGTTCATATTTTCCGTCAATCATCAAGCATATATATATGAGAAAAATCTATCAAGAAGAAAATGGTCAATGGTTCAAAAGAAAACATGTTAATTGATTTTGTATATTATTAAGTTTTTATGATAACCGTATTTTTTTTATTTTTGTTTTGTATACGACAAAAAACAAAAAACTTTCTTTTTTTTTTTGTATTATTAATAAAAGGATAAGGGTTGTAATGGTTGGTGTATTATATATAAATAAATATATAGAACATGTTCAATGGTTTGTAAAAATATGTTAGGTATAAATCATATATTGGGATAATATAATGTATCCAATTGATATTATGATTAGGTATATATATTTTTTGCTTTTATTATTTAATTAAAACAATATCTAGCAGGATGGTATTCATGAAGGCAGATGTATAATTAGGTAAGGTATGGAAAAAAATTAATTTTAAATTTTTCGGAAAATCCATTTTTCTAACGATTTCTTTATTACGTCCATGGTTTTTCTTCAATTATTGTCGTGTCATATGAAAAATTCAATCAATTTATGATTTTTCATAGAAGAAATTTTTTCTTCAAAAGTAATAGCAAATTTTTCAAAATATATCTGTGAAAATTTTGTCATGTATAAAGGAAACGATAATAAACCATAAATATTTTTATCACATCGCAGACCACAAAAATACATTTTTAAAATTTTATTTTAATCCTATTTTTCTTATCAACTGTTTATTATCTAATTTGTAACTTTAGTATATGCGGAAAACTCACATTCTCTTTTTTTTCCCTTTACATACCACACAAAAAAAAATTTAATCCAATTGCATCAATTGAAATATCTATCGTTTTGAATATATACAAAAAAAAAAAAATTAAAAATTAATAATAAATCCTATGACATTATAAAATATTCACTTAATCCATATTTATTCAAATTTAATATCCGAAAACAAATTCATTAAATTCATAAAAGAGAATAAAATTTCAAAAAAAAATAAATAAAAATCCCTTTGAAGGAAATAATATAAAGTAATATTAAAAAAATATCACTTTCTTCTATCGTATTTCAAAAAAAAAAAGAAAAAAAAAAGAGAATAAAATTTATTATAAAAAATATAAATTTGAATTACTTATTTATATTTATATCATATAAAAAAATATGACAGATACAAAAATATGTAATACCACAAAAAGTTCTTCTTCTTTTTTTTGTTTGAAATAATGTTTATATATTCTTTTCTTTGTACTTAAATGAAGAGGAAAATTGATACATAATTTTTAATGTATATATGTTGTTGAAAAATGTAAGCGATATGAGGAGTTTATGTGGTATATATATATATTTTTTTATTTTTGATCCTTTATCCTTTATATGCTATATATTATTCGAACATCAAAAGCCTTATTTTAAGGGTAGTATATCATAAAATCATGGATAATGGGTGATTCATATTTTTTTTGCTTGAAATTGTATATTTATATATTTTCTTAAGACTATAACAACATAGAATTTTTTAATTTTTCTCTCAAAAAATATAACTCTTTCAATTCTGTATAAATAAATATGTGATTTTATATGATTTTTCAAAGAATTTCGTTAATTTCTTTATGGCAATAAAGGTGATAAAAAGAGATCCAGATATTTTATCCAATAGGATCACCCTTCAAATTAATATTATATGTATATAAAATTCAGTAGGATATGGAAAAAATTCAGTATATTATATTTATAATATAATATTAAAGAAAAATTTTGTCTTATCACACAACAATATGTAACTTTGCATGTAACAATTTAAAAATTTCCCTTACAATTTAACGAAATATTTTATCCAAATTGATATATATATGTTGCAAACTGTGTGTTATTTATATATATATATTATAAAGCGAAAGGTTAAAAAAGAAAATATATGCGGTTTATTTATTATTTTAAACATATCACATTGTGTGTATTTTATCTTATCTTATCTTTTAGATGTACGAATATAATATTCAATTATATATATACTTTGGTTTAATCATCAACAGATTTATATGTAGACCAAAAAAAAAACCGAAATTCAATCGAGTTGAAAGATTAAATTAAAATTAAATGAATTGAATTGAAAAAAAAAAAATTTAAATTAAACAATTGAAGGATTTTTTTAATTTAATATGACAAAAAAGAAAAACTGATTTGAAATGAAAATTAAATTAATTAAAGATTATATATATTCGTTTCAGTGATATTCGTTTCAGTGATATAATTTTGGTTGATTCAATTTTAAGTTGAATTTCTATATAAAGGGTATTTCTTTAAATTACCTAAAGGAATACTGAAATTTCTACTTTTAAGGTTTTCTTACAGAAATAGCAAGTAGAAAAATTTCCATTTAATATCATTTCAAATGATCTGCAGTTGAAGTTTTTTCCAAAAATCCGAAAGGAACAAAGAAATTCCCTTAAGATCTTATCGAAATTCTCTATATAGAAAATCTTTGAGCCTTTTTCTTAAAGGAAAAATGTCCATAAAAAATCGATAAACAAATTTCTATATATACAGAACAAAAGTTGAATACAGAATAAATTGATAATATAAAAAGTGTTTTTTTTTATAAGCATTTAAGCAATTATTCATGTAAATTATGTTAGAAAAGAAGCAGGAATAGATTTCAATTGATTGCCCAAAAAAAAAAACACCCTCATTTTGTAAAATTTGATAAATCAGTAAAAAAGGATTTCTTTTTAATTTATTGAAAATATATTTATTTATAAATAAATATAAGGAATGAATTTTATCTAAATATATTTACATAAATGTAAATTGATTGCTTGAATGCATTGAATGAGAAAAATATATATATGATAAATTGAATGGAAGCCAAAAACAAAATACAATTTTAATTTTCCTCTATATAAATATGCGATTTTCTCTATATGATGACGAAACCAAAAATCTATATACAATTATATATATATATATAGCATACATATATAGCTATTTATATTGTAAATATAATATCCTACATAAGATGAAAATTCATATTATATTGATTATCATTTTTTTATATAATAATATTTATTTTTTTTATACACCACAATTCCCCCCCCATTTGCAAATAAAACAAATAAACACCATATAAATATATATATGCAAATATTAAACGTCACGTACATCTGCAATTTATTATATATACATATATACAAAATCTGCTGAATTTCCTATACAAATATTATATATATATTGTGAGAGACGAATCATTAAAATATGAAAAACAAAAAAAAACTGAATCAAAAAGGTCAAGGCTGTTATCGTCGTCATCACCATCATATATTTTTGCAATTTGCAATATATGTATATATAACATAAAATCTACTTAATATCATATTTTAAAAATATAATATATATTATATACCTTACATATATCACCGCATATAAAAATAAATAGATGTTTTTTAAGTATTTCGTTAATGTACATATATATAATTTTACGGATGTAATTTTCATTTAAAAATACATTACAACATTTATTATATATATAACATATGCTCGTATATTTTATATAAATATACCTATATACGTTGCAAGATGATTGTCGTCAAATAATCAACATCATCAACGATTCATTGTATTACATCACACAATCATATATATATATAGATATTGAGTGAATTTATTTTGTAACAATAATACATGAAATGATTCGCAGTCAATCTCATTGTCATAGAAGTAATTTTTTACTATAGATATCTATCTATCTATAGTATAAAATAAATACATTGAATGATTGAATAGAACTGACAAAGGTAAACTATAAAATTTTTTATTATGAAAACCAACAATTGTCTGTAGCAATAATCAAAAGATGAGGTGGTGAACAAAAAAAAATACATATTTCAATATTATTATATATAGAGGATTAGATCATGATTATTTGTTTTTTTTTTCCACATTATCACATAGAAAAAACGAATCATCTCGGATACAACAAAAAAAAAACCATGTAATATAAATTAATTGAAAACAAGTAATTTTTTAAAGACGATACTAAATTTTTTTTATTATATACACAGTGCGACAATTAATATTCCGGACTGGTCCTAGGAAATACATTCAAAACTTTTGATTTTTGAAATTTTTGTTTTTTATTTATTCAAAATATTCTCTTCTTGATTCAATACAACTGTTATATCGATTTAATAATGATTCAAATGCGTGTTCCAGCTCATTTTGTGGTATTGCCTCTATAGTACGCGTGTAGATGCTGTTTGAATGGTTTCAATATCCTCAAAAAAAAAACATCCTTTCAATTTCATTTTAACTTTTTTGGGAACAAGGAGAAGTCACATGGGGCTAAATCAGGTGAATACGGTGGATGATTTAACACACACAGACTTGATTTCGAGCCAAAAACTGACGAACAATAAGTGAAGTGTGACTTGGTGCATTATCGTGTAACAAACACCAACTACCTGATTCACGATATTCAGGTAGAATACGACGAATCCTGCCAATCAAACGCTTCAAAACTTCGATATAATATGAACCACTGAATGTTTGACCAGTTGGAACGAATTCTTTATGCGGATAATTCCCTTGCAATCGAAAAATGTTACGAGCATTGTCTTGATTTTTGATGGAACTTTTCTTGTTTTTTTAGCCTGCGTTTTAGCGATCCACGAAACATTTATACCACTCAAAAACTTGTGTTCTACCCATACAATTATCGCCATTAACTTGCGCTGCATCGATTTGAACGTTTCTGTTGCAGATTTACCAAGATTTGCGTTGAATTTAATGACTGCTCTTTTTGTTCCATGTTAAAATTTCTACTTCAACTCATAAATATTGTTTCACAAGAAATGTTATAACTTTTTTATTTGTCAACCAAATGGAAAAATGTAAAAATTTCAACAGACGATATAGAAAACATCAAGCTTTAAAACGCTCACATAGATCGTCCCACTGGTTATTGAGATATGGTTTGAGTCCGGAATATTAATTGTCGCACTGTGTATATACCATATAAATGAATTGCAATTATCCATATTTAAATAAACATCAATAAAAATTAAATAGAAAATTAAATTTGTTTTTCAATATATTATTCTAAGTTCCATACAATTAATTTGGTAAATATTCTTCATGCTTTAATTATTTTGTTTATTTTATATACGTATATGGTATATAGGATGTAAAATATTGTATTTAATCAAATAAAAAAAAAAAATTAATTGATTAAAAATAAATAATTTATATGGTTTAAAGTTTTGATTAATCATTTTCAAGTTCATCATTTAAAAATGGTTATAAATTTTTAAGTATTTCTGCTGCTATACGATTCAGTGAATTCATTTAATATATATTAATTGTTGTAATTGTCGCAAAAACAAATAAAAGCAAACAAAAATATAGAATATTATATAGAGATTTTTTTTGGTTTGGAATTGGAATTGGAATTTCACTTTGAAATAAATTCAAAAAGAATTTAAACAAGATTATAGATTTTCTAATGGATTGGTAATTTATATATCGACATAAAGTCCATATATATATATATAGTTCAGGATTGAGGGCAAACTGTTAAGGGATAGAACAGAAATTGTTTGAAAGTTAAAATTATTTATAATCTATCCAAAATGTACGTGAAATATTCAATTCTAACATTACAAAAACAGTTCTGGAGTCAAATTACTATTATTCAATCATATAATAAAGTTAATTATCAAATTTTTTCATTGGTAAATTTTCCCTAAATTTTCTTACAGTTTTAAGGGGTGCATAATAGTTTTGCATTTTCCAACTATACAATAAAATTCATAGGTTTCCAAACAGCAACCGTAATGAAGTACCAAACTATTTTATTGCCTAATTGTTTGTTCCATAACAATTAAGAACAAACATTTCCATTTCTTTCACATTTCAAAACAACAAATTACATAAAAAAAAACAATGAGGTCTACTAAAAAAATTCTACTATTTATGGAGCGAGCGAATTCTATGATATAATCTAAAAAAATAAACAAGGAGTATATTATCGCATGTTTTGCAATGGACTGCGAATTATATTGCAAAAATATATATAAGAACAAATTGATTTTTTGTTAAAGGAATTTTGTTAAAAGAATTGTTATAATTTATTGATAAAAAAATAATATTCATGTCATTATCAATATGAATATTCAATATATATATATTTTTTTGTACAAAAATTGTAATGAGTATATAAATGTGATATGATGGATACGATATTTTTAAATAAATGGAACATTTTATGGTTACATATACAAAAACCATAAAGTAAAAGTATATGTTATGTTTGTTTGTATACAAAATTCATTCACAAAACATTCAAAATGGTATTATACATATACAATATATGGAAAATTATATATGGAAAATTTATGTATAAAAATATAGGAAAATATGCGATGTAAATGCGAGCTGACCTAGAAAAATTTTAATTTATTATTATATTACATAACATATACTTTATTTTTTTTATTTTTTTTTACATATATAAAACTGTATATAAATATGGATTATGATAACATACACAATATATGATTATCTCTTATAACTATATATGTATATCTGATTATGATTTGTCGTAATTTTTAAGTCACTCTTTAATTTACATATAGTGTATATATATAAAACATACGATTCAAAATAGCATAAAGGCTATCAAATCAAGCATATGGAATACATTTTTTTGATTAAATTAAGGATTATATGGGTAATTTTAATGAAATATTTTTACTAAATCAGTAAAAGTAATATTCTAAAAAAAATAAAAATAAATTCATATCTAATAAACTATCTAAAAACATATCCTGGAAAATGTCAAATAAGAAAAATCTTTTTGAACAAATTTTGATAAAATCCATTGAAATATGTAAATAATTAAAAACATTATATTACGATTGTAATATTCAATAAAAAAGAGTCAATTTTTCCGTTATATCCCCGAAAATCAAATATAAAAATAATTAAGTATAAATATCAAAAAAAAAAAATAATCAAAACTCACCTCAGTCCATGCCATAGCTTTGCCGGCTCTTGAAAATTTGCCGGATTGATTTTATCCTTTTGTCCGCTTACACCGTTTTTTTTAAATCGTCTTTAACAACACACTTTAACAACTTTAAAAATACCTTCCGTTCAAATAAATTTTAAAAAATAAAATATGAATTTAAAACAAATACTGCACTTAATTACGAATTTAAATTAGATTAATAAAAATAAAGAGAAAAAAAAAACAACAATAACACAATAATAAAATTTAATCAAAAACAAAAATAAATGAAAGTTTTTTTTTTTTTTAAACAATTAAGAAAGAATAAAAAAAGAAAAAGAATACGACGAAAAAATAACAAATAACGAAAAATAAACGTTAATTTATTATAATTTATATAAAATTTTCTTCAAAACACAGATAATTTCCATGCTGAAATCTGAAATGAATTTGAAAAAAACAAAAAAGAAAAGAAAATGAATAAATTTAAGGTAGATATACATAAAAAAAAAAAAAAGAAAAAATTGTGTTTTTTATTTTTCTTATAATTTAATTATTTTAGGATGTCGTCGCAGTTAATATATGTATTATAGATATAATTTTTCTTTTTTACTGATTTAACTCTGAAATTTATTGTGTGTGTGTGCGTATGACTTCATCTTATTTTTTTTACTCATCTCTTTTGCATTATTATTATTTTGATGATGTTGAAAATATATTGGTTTTGTTTTTCATTTTCATTTAGTATATATTAGGTTGTCGTAAAAGTATTGATAATTTTTATAAATAGTTGTCATTATAATTGAATATTTCAAGTAGTACTAATCTGATCAGGTAACACAAACATATGTTCGAAAGATGACATTTCGTAGATAAAAAAAAAAAAAAAATTAAATTTGTTTAGTCATTTAAAAGTTGTAGTGCATTAAAGATGAGCGAAATTAGTGAAAAAATTCGATACATTTTACAATTTTATTATGAAAAAGGTGAAAATGCAACGCAGGCACATGAACAAAATTTGTGCAGTTTACGGTGAAGGAACTTTATTAAAATTAACAGCCTATATAGATGGTTTGCTCGATTTCGTTCCGGTAATTTTGATGTCAAAGATGCACCTCGTTCTGGTCGATCAATCACTGAAAAACTCGATGAAATCATATCAAAAATTGAAGAAAATCGACACGTAAGCAGTCATGATATGCCTAAAGAACTAAACATCCATCACCAAACAGTTTTAAACCATTTGACAAAGGCTGCGGATACAAGAAAAAGCTCGATGTTTGGGTACCACATGAATTAACACAAAACAATTTAATGAACCGAATTTCCATTTGTGAATAAACGCTGTTTAAAAGGAACGAAATCGAGTCATTTTTAAAGCGAATGATTACAGGTGATGAAAAATGGATCACATACGATAATAATGTACGAAAAGGATCGTGATCCAAGAAGGGTGAAGCTCCTAAAACAGTAGCAAAACCTGGATTAACACCAAGAAAGGTAATGCTGTCTGTTTGGTGGGATTGAAAAGGAATCGTTCATTATGAATTACTAGCACCCGGTCAAACCATTGATTCCGATCTCTATTGTCAACAATTAACAAGATTGAAGCACGAGATTAAAAAAAAAAACGTCCAGAATTAATCAATCGAAAGGGTGTTGTGTTCCATCATGACAACGCCAGACCACACACATCTTTGATGAATCGGCAGAAACTGAGAGAGTTTGGCTGGGAAGTTTGAATGCATCCACCCCATATAGCCCGGACCTTGCACCTTCAGATTATCCTTTGTTCCGGTCTCTGCAGAACTCCCTTAAAACTGGTTTAAAATTAAATTCCGCAGAGGACTGCAAAATGCACTTGGATCAGTTTTTTGCCCAGAAAACACTACAGAAAACTCTACAGTGATGGGATAATGTCTTTACCAGAAAAATGGCAAAGGGTCATCGATCAAAACGGCGCCATATTTGGTTTAATAAAGTTCATTTGAAATATATATAAAAAAATCGTTTGAATTTTGTAAAAAAAATTATCAATACTTTTTAGACAACCTAATATATATTTTATAAAATATTTGTTTAAAAGAAAATAAATAATATTTTTTTCACGCCATCGAAAAATCATCATAAGAATTTTTTTCTATATGGAAAATCTATTCGACGTAGTTTAATCTATATGGTTTTATATTTTATTTATTTTTATGTTTATGAGTTTTTGTGTTTTTAATAATAAATATATATTTATGGTTGCGGTTTATTGTTGTGCGGTTTTGTGTATAAGCATATATATAGTGTCCGGTTGTCGGATTGCCGGGCATTTGCGTGACATATATTTGTAGTGCAATGAGAAAAATCTTTAGATATATATTTTTTTTGTAATATATAATTGTATTATTATTTTTTTTATGAAATATAAATGACAAATTTATAATGAAAATTAATATTTCTATATTCGTGATTCATCAATCATAATAAAATTAAACAAAACGATATATATAATTATTTTCACAACATATGACATCGAAATATTTATATATATATAAAAGATGATACAGGATTTAAATAGATGTTGGTTATTATAAATTAAAAATAATTGGCAATTCTAGTTTTATTTAGGAAAAAAAAAATTTTCTTGACTGAGAATTATTATAATTAATGGGAATTATCTTATATATAAAGATTCTATTATTGATTAATACAAAAAAAAACTGAAAATCTACTTTTTAGATAAACCTTTTAGCATCTCAAATTTGTCTAAAATTCGATTGTAATTCATGATGATTAAACATGTAGATCAAGATAATTCAAGCAACAAACACACCTTTACCGAATGTCCTGTTTTATGGTAAACCTATTGAGGAATAACCCTAAAGTAATGAAATTCTTTATTCTTATTCTAAGAATCTTACCGCAAAAGGGAATCATTCTTCTATGAACAGGGCATTTCTTTAGCATAAAAATGAAGGGACACAATAAACATAAATTTACTGGGATGACGCTAAATGATGGATCTATATCAGAATCCAAAATCACCAGTATAATTATTAAATATATTCATAACCAATACACACATCAAGAAACTCCCTGGAACTCATATTATAGGTTGATAATAACACATCATATCACTGAAATGATATGATGATGGATAATTGGAGATTGTTGTGATGTTATACGAAATATATTACCGGAGTAATGATAAAGGCATTTCTTTATAATTAACTTTTTGTGTAACGATGGACTCTTTATTCTAGATATATTAGACATTGTATTTGGTTTTTTGTTTGTTGATGATAAATTTCAATATGTTGATGTTGATATTGGGATTGATATTTGATTAATTTATATAGGCTTATAGCTTACATTATCTTTTTGCGATATTGTAACCGCAAATAAGAATATAATATAGGAATTTTGTCAACTCGAACAAAACCAATACAATACAGACTTTTAGGTTCTATAAATGGCAAGATTATTATTCATTATTAGTATTATTATAAATAATAATAATAATACTACTAAAAAAAATATGTTATATTTGTTTGATTTCCATATAAGTAAATTAAATACTTTTTCTTTTTTTCATTTTTTTTTTAACATTAGCATTACATTCATCAACTACCCACCACTGCCACAATATAAATAATAAGAAAAAAAAGTCACAGATCACCGCCAAATAGAAATACCCACAACAACAACAACAACAACAAAAACAATGAAAAAAGAACAACTGCATCAATTTTCGTGTCATCAGATATAAAAATGTATCTGCCTGCGTGTATGAGTAGGTCTGTTTTTTTGTATGTGATATTATATAAAACAAAAAAACAACCAGAAACACATTAAAATAAATAAAAAAAAATACCTTATTTTGTAATACGGAAAGTTGAATAATAATAATACAAAAAAAAAAAATAAATTAATTAATTAATTAAAACAAAACAAATCAAATTAAATTGAATTTTTCTCATCATCATTTTCATCGTATGTTCAATTTGTTTACATAAAATACATCAAAATTTTCTTGTTTATATTTATTTATTATTTTTTTTTTTTTGGCAAAATACACTTTTGTTGTTGTTGTTTTTATGTTTTTTTTTTTTTATCTATTGTATAACAAAAACAAATTCTCTTATCTATCAAAACAACAACAACAACAACACAACGACAACAACAAATTAACAAAATTCACTAGTGTTTATTGAAAGCAAAACAAACAAATTTTTTTTTTGCGTTGTTTTTCTATCAATTGAAAAAAAAAAATAAAAAAAAAGACACGATCAATGTTTTATTTTTTTATTGTTTTTATTAATTAGACCTTTTTTTATTATTTTTGCAAATACATTCCTCAGGTGGGGGCAGTGAGGGAATCATTTATATTAATTAATTTATGATGAGATTACATGATAATAAAAAAAAATCAACAACAATAATAGAAAAAATCTATTGTAATTTTGTTGTTTTTTTATTTTTCTTCAATTATTATTATTATTATTATTATTATTATTATTATTTTTGTTACTTACCCCATTTAAAAATATTGTACAATATTTGATACGCACACAAAAACACACACCCACCCACACACACACACTCAAAAACAAACACAAAGTAATTTATTTTTATTTAGTTTTTTTTTTTCAATTATTATTAGTTTTTTTATAATCACATTTATTTTTATTGAATTAGTTTATTATTTTATTAATTATAATATGGTTTATTTTTTTGTTAATAAAAATGTTAATTAATTATTTATTAATAAAATTTTACTATTTTTTTCTATTTTATTTTTGTACATAATAGAAATTATTTTATTATTTTTTTTTTTTTTTTTTTTCATTTATATTCATTTGACACCGCTGCCATTTTTCTCAATCTCCAATTTGTCCCAAATTTCTATAATAATGAACAATAGATTCGATGTTTTTGTATAAGCCCAAGTTGGCAAATGTCCCTTGTTTTATTATCGATAAAAGTTTTAATTATTATACTTTATAATGCTTTTAATTACATTTTTTTTTTGTATAATTAAATATTTAATTTTTAAATTAAGAATTTTCATTTAATTTATTTAATTATTTAACAATTAAAAATAAAAAAATTGCAATAAATTTTCCAATACCATGGAATAAAATTCATTTTCAAGTTTTTTTTTGTGGTTGTTATTACTTTCGCTCTTTCATTTATTTTTGATTGTCAACATTTTAAAAATATCCCCAAATGATAAAATTACAAATGGCGTAAATGTGGATTTTTTTTTTTTTGTTCTTGTTTAATGTTTTTCTTCGGCATAATAAATAAAATACATTAATAAAAATAGCTGATGTGAAAAATAAATAAAAAAATAAATTAATTAAATATTATTAATTGTTTATTGGATATAAATTGTTTAGTGAAAAGAAAAAAAAGATAAAGTTAAAGGAAATTAAACATATTAATAATGGGTAGATCACGTTCACGCAGCAGAACTCCAAAAAAACATCATAAATCCAGACATCGTAAAAAAAGTAAATCCAAAGATCGTGACCGTGAACGTGAACGTACACGAGATTTGGAAAAACGTTTAGCAATTTCATCCTCCTCAAAGTATCGTGATCGAAGTAAAGAACGTAATTCAAAATCAAGGTAAATGTTTTCCCCATTTTCCATTTTTCGTCTTTTCACCTCAAAGGCTCAAACTAAACGCCTTTTTTTTATTTGCGTTGTAGTTGTTTTTGTTGTTGTTGTAGCAATTTCTTTTGTAAAATGCCAAAAAAAAAAAAACAACTTTTTTTTTTTGCATATAATTAAAATTCCATTTTTTTTATTATAATTAACATCCATCGATTATAAAATTGATTTTTTGAACTTTGTTCAATTGTTCTTCATGTGGTTTTTTTGTATTATTCACATTTCAATGATTATTTTGACTAAACATTTCTTATTTGTTTTGGTTGGTTTTTCATTTTATTTTTATTGTTGTGTTGTGTACATAAAAAAAAAAATTGTGATTGCCGACGACCACCGCATTTTTATTATTTATATCCAAATAGTAAAAACAAAAAAAAAAAAAATCAGTTCATTTTTATTGATTTCTAGTTTGATTTATTATTCTTTTTTATGCGTGTGTGTTTTCTAAACAAAGATAATCTATAATAAATATTCAAATCACCCACCTTTAAGATACGCGTTTATAATTTTTTACATTTTTTCGGGTGTGTCCATTTAAAATTATAATCCTTTTGGGTTTTGATGTTAATAAAATGTTCAATTGGAAGTGTAATAATTGAAATGTTTCTGCCATGGATATTAACTTCATATTATAGTAATTTCCATATACAATTCGGGAATTCATAAATCATGTATCAAATTTTGAATTTGCAAACGATTTTGCAAAGAATTTATTCCAATACAAACCCAAATTCTTGATTCTTTAATTTTTATTATCATAGAAAACGTTCAATATCATCAGACAGTAGTAGTGCCGGTGAGACAACAAATGGAACATATAATAAACGTCGTAATAAACAATTAATGAATGAAGTTGAACGTTTAGCCGAAATGGAACGTCAAAGACGTCAAAAAGAAGCTGAACAAAAGGTAATTTAAAAAAAAAAAAAAGATGAAAACAATAATTTCAACTACATTCCAAAATCTATATAATTTATATATTTATATATTGTTTATTTGTGTATTAATGAATTTAGATTATTGAAGAGGAAACTGCAAAGCGAATAGAATTACTGGTAAAGAAACGAGTCGATGAAGAATTGGAAAAGCGTAAAGATGAAATTGAACAAGAGGTGGCAAAACGTGTTGAAGCGGCTAAAAAACAAATGGAACGTGAATTAATGTTGGAATTAAAACGACGTCGTGAATTGGCACGCGAAGAAGAATGTAAACGTGAGGTAGGTTTTCTGAAATGTAAATGTTGTGTTTTTTCAATTTTTTTTTGATATTATTTCTATATATATATATATATATATGATATGATATTTATTTTATTATTTATTATTTCTTGATTTTTTTTTTTTTTTTTAATTACAATTTGATTATTTTAATATTATGTTTTTTTTTTTTTTTATCTTAATTTAATAAATATAATTATTATGTGTTTTGTATTATTGAGAAAATGAAAAAGAAGAAGAAGAAATGTGAAGAAAACAAAGGCAAAACAATAATATTTATAAATATTAATTATTTATTTATTTATTATTATTATTATTATATAGATTGAATTGATTTTTTTTATTTTGTAAATACTTAGATTTCGCGCGATTTATTTATGTGTTTTTAATAATAATAATATTAATTTTTAACGTTATATCGTTTTTTTTTTTGTTAATATTTAATAATTATTGTTATTAAGACCGCATTTTATTTAGTGATTAGTTAAAAAATAAAAAAAAAACAAAACTAGGAAGAAAAATTACAATGAAAACAATTAATTTTTATTTGAAAGATACAAAAAAAAAAAAAATTGCACTTTTTCTTTATAATGTTTTTAATTATAAAACATTAAAATTTTATGTATTGTTTTATAATGAATTTTACGGGCACATAAAAATAATTTCATTAAATTATAGAATTTTTTTAATTTTTTTTTATAATTATTTATGGTTTTTTTTTTTAAATTCTTATCTATATTTAGCTTGAAAATATTATTTATAATTTTTTTATTTTAAAGGGTATATAAATTAACAAAACCAAAAAAAAAAAAAAAGTGATTGTGATTTGATTGTTTTAGTTTTAATGTTTTAATTTTTTTTTTTAATGTATTTTATTTATGTATTTATGATGGCTAATAGAGCGCATAGAAAAAAAAAAACAAAATAATCACATAAAAATGATGAACAAAATAAATGAATGAATCATCGTTTTTTTTTAGTGAGACAATAATTGACCTTTTAAAAATAAAATAATAATATTTTGACGACGGGAACAAGTCAAGACCAAAACGAGATATTAAAATTAACTATATATAAACAACAACTTTCTATTATATTTTCTACATTTTTAAATGAAATGCATGAAAATTAAATTAAATAACTAATTAAACAAAAAAAAAATAATCCCGTCATTTCCTGATAATTACGACAACGTCGACGACGACGATGACACGAGATTATTTTATAAAAATTCAATTAGTTACAAACTTGTAATTTTTTTTTTTTTAACTTTTAACATAATATTCAAAAAAAAAAAAAGTGACGATGATGGCAATTTGGTGGATTGGCCAACGGATATGGTAATGATAATTATAATAAAAAAAGGTGATTTATTGATCATAATAAGGATGATGATGATGATGATGAGGATGAGGATATAATAAGAGGATGAAGACAATAAAAATGATGATAAAAAAAATCATGTTTTGGATCCAATTCAAATAAAAAATATACGCATCACCATCACTACAAACTACAAAAAAATTAATTAATGATCGACGTGACATTCAAAATTTTTGAATTGAATTGATAATTGATAAGAGAAATTGTTTTTTTGGGGATATTTAAATGGAATGCTTTGAATTTAGGATAGATTTCTGTGTGGTTCTGGTGCGACTGTTTCAGTGTATGTATGTTGTTTGTATGTTTGTGTGTGTGTGTGTGTGTGTGTGTGGTGGATGCACGCCTCACGCCTATTTGTAATTATTATTAAAAATAGATAAAAACCAAAAAAAAAAAAAAATAATAGTTCTGTATACTAATTAAAAAAGTATAATTAAATATATAATAAAAGTTGCGACGACGCCACGACGCAGGTATTGTTATTATTAAAATTTAAATATACAAAAAATATATTTATTTTTTTAATTGTATTTTTATTTTAATTAAATGTAAAAATTTTTTTTTTTTTAAATATTCTTTCTATATATATTTTATATTATTTAATAATAATATTTTTGTGTTTCCACATCATGATGATGAAAATTGTGTGTAGTTTATTTATTCATAAAAGAAAACTTCTTTTTTTTTTTTATTTTCATTGCATTTTCTATTTTATTCATCAAATTTTTATCAAAAAAAAACAAAAAAAAACAAGTTAAATTGTTTTAATATTATTTTAAATTACATAACACACAATTTATTTACCTAATGATTTTGTTGTGTTGTTTTTTACTTATCTGTTTAATGTTTTTTTTTTTTTTTTTTTTTGTTTTCTCTAAATCACCATCAATAACTCTTATCATCCTCCCCCCAAAAATATACCACCAAAAAATGTGCAGACATTGTGCAGACTGTAAAAAAAAAAAATTGTAACTTCAAATTCACAATTTCAAACGGAATGCAATGAAAGAGCAATGAAAATTTGCAAAAATTCGTTTGCCCCAAATTCGGTACATCTATATAGTGATAATAAAAATAAAACACAGATAAAACAACAGCAAAAAAAAAAGAAAACAAAAAAAACAATAAGACTTAAGAATTTTTCCATTTTAAATGAAATGATCATATGGAAAAAAAAAAAAAAAAATAACCAAAATTTATGGGAAATGTTTTAAGAAAAAAAAATTAAAGAATTTTCCTATATATAAATTTTGATTTTGATTTTGTATTATTATCGAGAAAGAAGAAGAACTACACCATATACTATAAAGAAACCAAAATCTTGACATCTTCACAGTATAATTCAATCAAAAATTAAATTTTTTCAGTTCAAATCAAATATATGTTCTTCAACGCGGCGAAAAATGAAAATTTAAATTGAAATTTAAAAAGGGAACCGACCGATTACGAACGTCGTTGATTATTTGTTGATAATTTTTTTTATATTTTTTTTTTTTTTTCATCATCTAATACTATTTAAAAAAATTGATTTTGGAAAATAACCAAGGATTTATTTTGTAGGAAGAAGAACGGAAAAAACGTGAGGAACTTGCAAACATTGTAGCCGAAAATAATAAGAAAATTGAAGAGGCTCAAAAGAAACTCGTAAGTAACAAAAATTTTATTGATGATTTTCGGACTTTTTTGATGCCAGAAATTGGCAAATTTTTGTTGTTGTTTATTCCTTTATAGGCTGAAGAACGATTAGCGATTATCGAAGAGCAAAGAAAAATGGATGAAGAACGTCAACGTATGCGTAAAGAACATGATAAACAAGTTAAAGAAGAACAAAAAGTTATATTGGGTAAAAATAATTCAAGACCCAAATTATCATTTTCTCTGAAAAATATGTCATAATAAAAGTGAAACCAAACCAAACAAAAAATAGAAAAAATTAAATAAAAAAAAAAAAAACAATTATTATATAATAAATAATGATAATGATAATGACCAGAGAAAGTTTTTACGTGTTACGACGTGCTTCCATTTTTCTTTAAACAAAAAAAAACATTTTTTCCTCCCCCCCATTAATAATCGGAAAATTCTATTCTTCTGTTTTATTTCAAATAATTTTCATTTCATTGATGAATGCGAGCGTATGTGAGATTTTTTTTTTTTTTTTATTTCCATTTCATTTTTAAATGGAATTTTTCTTCTTTTTTTTTTTTTTGTTTTTTAGTGAGTGCTTTTTATAAATAATTTTTTCTTTTTTTTTTAAATAAAATTAATTGTCTAGATAAAAAAAAAAAAACGTATAATATTTAATTAAATACGTAAATGATTTAATTAAAATTAAAATAATTGTTAACAAATTTATTTTAAGTGTATAGATAGTTTTATATATATATATATACCTATAAAAATATATATAATATAATAAAAACAAATAAAAAATAAAAAAAAAATTCAATTAAGTTTAAAATAAACTAAAACAAACAAACAAACAAACAAACAAACATTAATAGTTGATAAATTTTAATAATAAAAAAAATATATAGCAATAATTTAATATAATAATTTTTTTTGTTTAATTATTATATTATTTTTTAAAAATATTCGAAAACACAAAAAAAAAAATAACACATTTATATAAAATAAGTATTTTTTATCAACAAACAACACACTCAAATATTTTATCATTTAATTTTTTTAATTAATTATAAACTCGTTTTCTTAATAAGAATTATTGAATTGAAAAATAATAGTTTTTTTTTTTTAATTTCCATTAAAAAAAAAAAAAGAATTAATAATATAATGTGTGTTAATTAAGTGATTATATATAAAATTAAAATTATTTAAAAAATGAACATGGAAATTAAAAGAAAACAGTTTTTATTTTTTCTTTTACTAAATTTTATATAAATACAATAGAGTAAGATAAAGAGATTAAAAAGCAATAATTAATTCATTATTATTTTTTTTTCTCAAGTAAAATAAAATAGATATTAAATTAAATAAATAAATAGTGTTTTTTTTTTTTATTTTTATTATATATGGATCTTACAATTGAATTTTTTTTTTTGGAATAGGAATAAATAATGTGACTTTCAGGATAGGGAATGGGAAAATGTATTAATGTAACAAACTTTAAAAAGTATCAATTTTTAACTTAAACCAGGTTACAATTGAAAAATTAACACAATAAAATACTAAAATTGAACATAAACCAAATAAGGATTAGGACATTGAATTACGTTGAGGAATTGTCGTCGCCGCCGCAACAACAACAGCAGCAGCAGTATTTGAAGATCTAACATTATTATTCGAAGATGAATACATTTTTGGTTGTTGATAATTACTACTACTATCATTACTACTACTGTTCATTGTCGTCACCATTTGTTGATTTGAATCTACTGTCTCATTTGTCTGTAATTTATTTTGTGTTTTTAACATTTTATTATATTTTGAACGCCATGCCCGTAAACTTAAACCAACCGCAAAAAAATGTGAATAATAATTATCGTTGGCGGCTGTTGATGACGATGTTAATTTTGAATTAAATTTATGATTAAAATTATTTATTGAATTATTTATATATTTACGATACTCTTTTGAATTATTTATAGTTAAATATTTATTTTGTAATTTATTATTAGAATTATTATTAATTTTATCATTTAAATTATTAATTTGTTGAAATGATTTTCTGGGAGTTAATAAATATGCGGCAGATTTACTTATTGTTACCTTTTTCGGTATTGATAATCGATTAATTAAATCATTTGTCGATGACGGTGATAATGTTTGTGATGATGATGGTGGTGGTGGTTGCAATATTGATGATGACGATGGATATAAATTAGAAAGAATTTGTTGTGATGATTGAATTATGGTAGTAGTTAAACTATTATTATTATTATTATTATTATCTAATGTTGATGATGGTGTTGTTGGATCTAAACAATATTTATTACCAATACATTTTAAATCCGGTTGATTATCATTACGATTATAATCTGTAGTAATTAATGTTGTTTGATTACATTCATCATCATCATCATCATCATCATCATGATGATCATCATCATCATCAACAATGATGTTACATTTTGTTGTGGTTGTTGTTGAAATACGTGGTCCACAACTTGTATGACGACGTACAGAATCTGGTCCCGTATGATTATTTGAATTCATTGGGATTTGTTTTTTATCTGATTTTTGAGATTTGGGATTATTATTTTTATTATTATTATTATTATGAATATTAGATGTTCTTATTTGTCGTCTATTTACAGAAGATTGTGAATGATTATTAATTAATAGATTATTATTTGTTGTTGATTTTTTAAATGGCATCATTACCGTTTTAATTTTATTTGTACGTTTACGATTTATTGATTTATTACCATTATTATTATTAATATTATTATTGCTATTATTATTATTTGTTAATGATAAATCATTTTTTATATTTAAACAATCAATTAAATCCATAATATAAGGTCCACCGATACCAGTTGATGAGTTTTTTAAAACATTACTGCTTTCATCTTTTTGATTGGATTTTGATTTTAATAATAATTGATCGGCAGTGGTGGTGAGATTGTGTGATAATGATGTTTTACGTGTTTTATTAGGTTTTTTACCATTTGTTGGTAAAATTTGTGTACCTTTTAGAAATAAATTTAGACCAAGATAGGCGGGTGCCGGTGGTATTATTTGACGATAAATTAATTCAAAACCACCAGTTGATGATTTCGGATCATTTCGATAATCGATAACAACTGAAAAATATAAATATATATATCTAAAAAATGATTTGGTTGTAGTAAATTATAAAATTTTATACCTATACCTTTAACAACATCCTCTAAACATTGTGGACATAAACGAGCTGTTACACTTGTAGATGCACCTAAATCGGGGCTTGCATTAATTTCAATGAGCCACGGTTGACAATCCTCCGAAATCATAAAATCAGCACCAAATAATTCAAATGTATTACATCGTCGATCCATACTGTCTTGTGATGCAAGCATTGTACCAATTAATGCTTTTTGCATACCCGGATAAATACGTTCAGACCACATATGCGCTTTATCAATTTGTCTTAAATACGCTTGAAATGTATGACAATCCCACATATTTTCCTTTGGTAAACGTTCATCACGTTTACCATTACGATATCGTTTTTGTATTGCATGATTTGTTAAATGAACCGATTCATGATAATTGACCAATGTAAATTCTTGTGAACTAAAACGTAAATAACTTTCTTTGTACATCCAAATGATTAACGGTTGAACGCTGGTCACCAAAAACCATTGACGTATATCAAATTTACAATTATGTATGATTAATGGTCGTTCTAAAAAAAGATTTTATTGTAATATATGGAAAAATAATATAGAAATATATGGTATACATAGTGTAATTAAAATTAAAGTTTTTTAAATCCTTGAAGCTATACCCCCACATACATAATAATCACGGAAGGACATTTATATAGAATTTACACAATTGAATATGAATAGATTTAATCAATTTTCATTCCATATAGAAAAATGTATACAATTTTCATTATATATTTAAAAAACGATATGAAATTAAAATAGCAAAATGAAAAAAATGCTATTTTATGTATATATAAGCGATATTTTAAAAAGCAATTGACACGCAATTTGCATAAAACAAAAAAAGTTTATTCATTATTTTCATTGAGTTTTCCTTAAGTTTTTTTTTTTGAAGAAAACCAAAAAAGACTGACTTTTCTTTTATTTTCATCAATTATAATTTTCGCAAAGTATAAAAATTATTTATATATATATATTATTAATAGATAGTTTGCATGATTTTGACTTTTTATTTATTATGTATATATTTCATTCGTCTATTTTTAATGATTGGTTTTTTTTTTGGTTGTTGTATTTATATACATACATATATTTTATTTATAAATTTTGGTATATTATTTTTAGTAATAGTTATTTATAAAATTTTACTATTTTTAAATAAGTTTTAACGTGGATGGTATATGAGAAGTGAAGAAAAAGTTTGTATAATCGAGTATTGTAATAAAAAATATATAGCTTTTGTAAAAATTATTACTATAATTGAACAAAAAAAATAAACCAAAAATATATATAACGTCGGAAAAACATTAAATTGTCTTAATTGATTATAAGGAAATAAAATACAAAAATGTAATGTTTAAGATATTATTAATTAATTAATGGCGTTTAAACTTTTCCATAGAAGAAAATCCCTGGGTTTTCCTTACGCGTTTTCAAGGAAATGTTCACAATTTCTGAACAACCAGAGATCCTCTCTTGATGAGATATTCAAATTAATATTCAAGTAGAATTAAATTTTTCAAGAAATTGATCTTTTTTTAGAATCAAAATTCGAATATGTTTTAAACGCGATTTTTTTATCTGTTTTTGTGTCATGAAAATTTTACCTAAACAATTTTTTTGGTATTTTCCGAAAAACCCAAGGATTTAGAAAGAAAAAACCAATGCAGGACTCACAAATTTTGGCAATGTATTGATCGAAAAAGAAAATTCTATTCATATTCAAAATTATAATTGCAAACGCTCTCCCTCTCTCAAGTTTAGCACTATAATTAAAAACTGAAAATAATAAACTTCTTACCAATATATTTTTGTAAAACAAATCGTCCTTTATTCACAACCGGTGGATTAACAAAATTCATAATTTTTTTCAAATCGTTCATCAATTGAATGCCACGACCACGACATTTATTTGATGGTTTAACAATCCATATATTAAAAACACCATCCAATTTGTATTGTGACCAATGTTCGGCCATATCAATTAAAATTCGTTCAGCATCACAAATTAATTTATCAATTATATAATTATTATTTATATTTAAATTATTATTATTATTATTATACGTATAAGTATCATAAGTACTTTGATTAATAATAGCAGTACAATTATTATTATTATTATTATTATTAATATCACAATCATTATCATCTAATAAACTATTATCATTACTACCAGAACCACTAAAATTATTATTAATATTATTATTAACAACAATTGCATTTAAAATTTTTCCATTTTCTTGTGTTAACATTTGATGATACGTTAAAAATACATCCCATTCATGATCCCAAACATGTTCAACTTGTTCATCAATATCATAATGTAAACATGATCGAATAAATGTTTTACATTGTTTAAGGGCAAATTCAATGAATGATATTGGAATAGCCCCATTTTGATCACAAATTTCTGTTAAATCATTGATTTTATTGTGAGAGGAACGACCAGTTAATGTTGATGATGATGATGATGATGATGATCCTCGATGTACGGCCTCAACAAGATACCGTAAACTGGATATACACGCTGTCAAACGAAAATTATCAATGAATTCTGTTAATTCATCTAAACACCATACATTATAACTACGTGGATAATACGTTTCAGATTTACCCTCATCGAAATACCAATGGAAATCACGTAAAACTGTGCATATACCCTCTTTGGTGGTAAACGGACTTTTATGAAATTTATTTATTGTTAACGTTGGATTACGTGCCATATCAATCCAATCGGTTTTCTCTTTACGTGCCGACCATAAAAAATCAATTGGCATATGTTCCAGAAAACGTGATATTATATTACGTTCACATTTTAATAAATGTTGTCGTCGAGATTCACCTGGTCGTCGTACCGGTAAATATTGAGAAAAATCTTCAAAAACCACCTGACACAATCCATTGGTGGGCGTGCGTCTATGAATATCCAATTTCTCTACCCAACCACGTTCAATTAAACATTTACGTATCGAATAGAAACAACCACGTATTGTAAATATTTTATGATGTTTTATTGCATCTTGAGCACGTTTACGTAATTCCTGTAAACGTTCTGTTGTTATCCAATTTTTACGATCTGTATACGATAATTTATTACCAATGGCTGTATTAAAACCGGAACCATTACGACCACCAGTTATGGTTAAATCATCAAAACTTGTACTGCAAACACATGCCTGTTCTAAATAACCTGAACATAATGATGAATACGTTGATGTTCCTTGTTTTTTATACACTTCCGGTATATAATCAATACTTATTTCATCTTCATTATTTTCAATGTATTCTTCATCATCATCATCATCATCACCGGTAGCAGCAGTTATTATTGTTACTATTTCTGGTCCAATTGGATCTGAATCTATTATTGATTTTGTACAATCTATTAATTGATTTTTATGGGTTACTAATTTTGATGTTGTGACAGGTCGTAAATTATTATTAATACCATCATCCCTTGTAGCAGCTGTTATATTTGATATGGATTGTTTAGATGATGTTTTTGTCGTAACAGCTGTTGGAATTGTTGTACCGTTATTATTATTATTATTATTACTTAACGATGGGGCAATGGATACTGATTTGGAATTTGGTCGACCTAAATAATTTATATTGTTTATAGTGTTACCCGAACATATTGATGATTTTGATTTTATTAATAAATTATTATTATTGGTTGATTTGCCATGATTTTGGATTAATTTTGACATATTTTTTTTATGAGTAAAATTCTGTAACCCAAAGAAACGAAAGGATTTTTATATAAAAATAAACTATTAAGAAAATTATTATTAATTGATAATAACCATATATTATAATATCGCTTTCTATGTTTTATTATCTATTATATTAAATTAATTTAAAAATAGATAAAAATATCACAAAAAATTTAAATAATAAACGCGAAGGACAAGAACATCACATATAATAACACACAGGACAATATAAGGATATAAAAATAATTCAACCAACCAATTATGTATTATAATATAACATCTTATGAACACGGAAACTAAAACTAAACTAAATCATTTAAAATTAAATCGAAGAAGAAATATTTTTTTTTGCACAGGAAAATTTTTTTTATTATTTACTTTGAACTGAACGTTTAAAAGGTAATTCCTTAAATGTGAATTCCATAATAATATAGATTTATTTTGATTGTGGTTTAGTTTAGTTTTAGTTCAATTTTTGTTTTTTATTTTATTTCCCCATCATTCCAGGGTGTTTTTTTTCGTTTGGTTTCGGGAGGTTTCTCGCTATATAATAAATATAATATAATCAATTCGTTATCTTCACGATATATACGTACTCTATATATCGTAATGTTTATATATACAGAATAAAATTATATACTATACCATTTATGTATTGTGTAAGGTTATTTTTATATATATTTTATTATTATATATGAGCATATATACATAAATACCTGTCTGTCTATCTATAGATATAAATATATATATATTTATAAAAAAAAAAAAATAGTGCACGATATCAGATAAGTTGTATTTATAAACGAAAAGCTTTTTGTTCAGTGCTTTGAAATATTTTTTTTTTTAAACTTACATTGATATAAAAAAACGTATATATATTGTTGATGGTATAAAAGTATATACAATATATTTAAAACTTGTGCAACAAACTAAATTTAACCTAGATTTCCTTATTTTATTTGTGCAAATTTTATTCAAAAATTCCTCAATATATATGTATATAATTTTTTTCATATTATTATGTATGTGTCTGTTTTTATATATGAATTCGAAATCGAAATTCACAAATCCGCAGTGGAGATACAGAATTATTTTTTTCCTTGCCAGTACAATATACAAAACAAATTTCTGTTGGAGCAGCTGTTGGTTAAACACACCCGAAAAATCGGCATTCTCTGCATATGAGATCCCATCTTTTGAATAATAATAGCTTGAATAATATTTCAACAATCAAGTTATTAATTGATTAATGATAGTTTACAAAAGTGCACTTGAAACTTCCTGGAAATCTTCTATATCTTTTCAATCTATTTCGGCGGCGATGGTTTAAATAATGCTATATTATACATATATTTTTCTATGTTGATTCTAAAGATCCTTTTCATAAACTATATGATCGACGCCACTTTACGCCTTTTTAACCAAATAAATTCAATTAGATTCAATAAAGTTCAAAATGTATATATATTTGCATCATAACAAATACATTCTTAAAATAAAATTAAAATATACCATATTTAGATCGACCTGTTTTTCGTGTATAACTCTTCAACTGGTACCAAACTTTTCTTTTTCCATCAAATATATATATTTATCGTAAAATATGCTTATATACAATATACATATTAGTTATGGTTTCGATATATCGTTTCCTTCTTTCAATTGTATATACATAATTTTCTTTATATTTTATTGTTTATTAAATGATATGTTTTTGTATATGTAATCATTTTTTGAATATAGTGATGCTTATATTATGAATGTAAGGATATAATAATACATAAAATTTAAAGGATATATATGTGAGAATCAGAAAACATAGAAAAAATCATATATATACAGAGTAAAATATTAAATGAAATGTATCTATATGCAAAAATTAACCAAAGGATTTTATCCTCCTTATATTTTCAAATTTAAAATAAAAAGGGAAGATTTTTTCAAAGGAATTTATAAATTATCACTTTTCATTCCACATTTTGTTATCATATAAACATTATGATTATATTCATGAAAATTAATATATAGGACAAATATCAAAATATGATGTTATTATTATTATTATTATTATGTTTAACCTCATTTTATTCTATTATGTTTCATATCCTTTTTATATCGTTTTGCATTCTCTTTTGTATAACGAAAAGTATATTATTATTATTACTATATATTTAGGGGTTTCACTTCAAATTCACCGTTTTCCATATCAAATTCAATTTTTTCCTATTTAATTCAATTTTTTCCGTGTGAAATTCAACTTTTTCCATATATGTTAAAATTCAAACATTTTCCGATTAAATTCAATTTTTTCCATATCAAATTCAAACCTTTTCTATATCAGATTGTAAAATTATCCTATAATAAACTGTTCAATATGAAATGAATTGCCAATTCTAAATATAATAAATCATTTTGTATTTTATAATGAATATTATAATTAGTAACTCTGTGGTGTAAATGTTAAAAATGCCAACCTAAAATTCTAACGCAATTTTGGGGTCGTGGGTTCGAATCCTACTGAATGCATAAAATATATTTTCGGTTATTTTTCGAATCTGAATTTTAACACAGAGTTGTATTTTCCGCTTGCGGTTGGTCGTACGGCTAATTACCGACACCGTAAAAGACACAAATTAAGTAACTAATAACAGAAGGCTGTTGTTGGACGCTAAAACCAGATTGTTGGTTGTATAGCGAAAAAATAATTAATAAAATTATAATTAGTTGGTTAAATTTCATTTGTAATAAAATTGTATTGGATATTAAAAAAAAAGGTTAAAATTAAAGTGAAAACCCTGCTATCTATATAGGTATTTATGTATATATCAAAATTTAACCTTCGATAACTTAAAAGTTTATAAAATAAAAAAACTTTTCTTTTCAACAAAATATGATTTTATTTATTATACATAAAGTAACATAACATAATTTTTTATTGACAGCACCTTTGCACGCATTAACACCACTATATAATATTATTATTTCTATATATATATATATATATATTTGTAATTCATTTTCTATAGAAAGTTTTATATATTAATCTATAATATATGATGACCCAAATCCTAAAATAATAAAATAAATTAAACTTTCCATATATAGGTCATGTATTAAAAAGTATATGTTTTAATATATTTAATTAAGAGATACAGGAAAATTTGGGATTTCTGAAGCTTTCCGTAATGATAGTGAATTAAAATTTCGAATATTTTATAGTTTAAGGATAGGTTTAACGGTTTTGATAAGTTTCAGATAAATAACTAATCCATTAGCAATTTGATAGAACATTGAAAATCATTTTTTTTTTTCAATTTATTTATAAGTTCCATATCATTCCTATTCATAAAGATAATTTAAAAGGGCTAGTGACATTTTCCGAACACTTTTTATGCCTTTTTATAAATCTCGCTCCTTAACTGTCCTTAACCCTTAAATTCTATCCTTAAACGTTTTCTTAAAATATATTCTGAAATTAAAATTTAAATTTTTCTCCCATAACAATATGGATCCAGTAAAACGGGATTTCTGAAGCTCTCCGACATAAAATCTTTTATCATATACTCTTCATAAAAACAGTACAACTTAACAGATTATATTGTATATAATATACCATCTCATCCATGCCAATGAGACGCATTCATATAACTTTTCATATACAATACATAATACATAAATATTTAATTTATATAGTCATATAAAGTCATACAGATATTTATTAGTATAAGAAGAAAACAAAATAATAATAATAAAATGTAAAATAGAATTACATATTAAATTTTAGCGAAACGGTCAGGGTTGACCTACGAAAAGGTCATCGATCACGTATATATATATGTTTTACCTGTATACAAATATATTCATATATACATGTAACAAGTAAAATATTATATTATTATTAATATATGATAATTATTATAAAATTTGTAATAAACATATAAAAAAAAAAGATTATATACAATTCAAATATAAATTTTATATGCAATGAAAATGAATTTTCTTTTTTTTTATAATTTTGTATATACGCGTGTACTTTAAAAATTGCGTGTTTTATGTTTTATAGTTAATAGTTAATATATTTAATTCAATCTCGATCTTTTAATATAAATTTTAATGTATTTATTGTAATATACCTTCTGTTTTAGTTTATATATATTGTAGAAAGATATTGTAGAAAGAAATATATATTTATATGATAAAAAAGAGGTAAATAAAAGATTCTAAAAATTTTGTTTTAAGATATATGATGGCATATAGCAACATAACTTATATATATATAAATTAATTGCTAATATTTTTATAATTATATTTATCATACATAAATACATCAACCTTATATACGAATTACGAATACGATATATAACATACAGAAAAAAAATATATAATTTGTTGTTATTAAGTTAAAAAACATTTTTATTTATTAAAAAAACGGCAAAAGAAATAATGAAGTTGTATTTCTATATATATAAATTTAATAACTTTTTTTTTAACTCTAGGATTTATTAAAAATTTAATTAATTTTATTGCATTTAATTAAATCGGAAATTCTAATAGAAAATAAAAACATTAAAGTTTTTTTTATATTAGAATGTTACGGTCTAAAAATTCTGTTGAAGTTATGTTTGAAAATAGAATAAGTTTTTTTATTATAAATTCGTTATATAGATTATACAGAAGCCAGAAAGTATTATCCGATACGGTCGATCATCAACGAACTACAAAGAACATTTTTATCAATATACCATTTTTCATATTCAACAACAAAAAGTTGAACTTCTCTCGATCATTAACTCTGTAAAAAACGCTGTCTCTATACAATAAATATGATATTTAAAATATTTCAAAAAATACCAAAAACTGTTTAACATTTAATCGCATATATATTTAATATTTTAAAACGTATATATTATCAAAACATCATCATCATATAAATATATTATGAAGGCTATATATATGTATAAGTATATAATATAATAACCATATCTGAGAGAACTCGTTAACCATATTTTAATATAAAACAAAACAAAAAAATAATGTATAAATGCACATTAATTTTATATTTATTATAACCGTGCGATTATATTACTATGATAATATAACATTTAAAATAATATATATATATGAGTATATATAACAATCCATCGAAAAATACTGTATAAAATGTATAATGAATTAAAAAAATGTATCCATGACCCTTTAGTTAGTTGACCCCATAACAAATAATAACCCTATTGACCCCCCATATATTTTTTTTTCTTTTAGAATATGCAATGCAAATTGTTTTTATAATATAATTATAATAATGAAATGAATGAAAAAATGTTTAACGTTTTTATTGTGTGTGTGTGTGTGTGTGTCTATATCTGATATAGAAAAAATTGTTGAAAAATTATAAAACAAGAATTGTTGTTAATACACTTACTTATTTATATATTACTTAAGTTTTAATATGTATATAATATATACATTTTAAGTATCTATATATTTTTAAAATATTGTTTTTAGAATGTATTTTAATTGTATATAGATTCTGTTTTGTGTTGTTATATTACGGTGGTGCGGGTTAGCAAAATTGATAGATTTTTTTAAATTGTTATAGAGATTTAGAAAACATTCAAATTAAAATCATCACAAATTTCTTTCATCTTACATTGCCCAAGCAATGCCCACATTTGCAATTATATTATACATTTTTTTTTATTTAAATTGATTACGCATAGATTCAATTATATTTTAATTTTATAATATTAAAAATATAAAAATTTGTTAATATAACAAAAAATACTACATTTAAAATTTAATTTTTTTTCGGTTTGTTAAAAAACAGGTCAATATTATAGGTCAATTTTATTTAAATTATTTATGCGGATAATTATAAATATAAATGTAAAAAAACAAAATATATAATTACTTAAAAACAATAGTAGGGAATTCATTTTATATATTAATATATAATATGTATATAAAAGAATTTGATGTATTATAGTTTAAAAAAAAAAAATTATATAAAAAATGTATATATACATTCATCGATAGCTATTTAGTATTTAGTATTATTATTACTTGACCTATTGCTGATGTAAAGATTTTTTTAGCATTTAACGATAATATGTTTGATATTTATATAGCCTCTTTCAAGGTTTTCTAAATGGATTGTTATATGATGAGTTTAAGTTTAAGTGCATTATATTATAACATATATATTTCAATTGAAAATATAGTACTTACATATACAATTTTTAAATGATGGCGGTTTATAATCATAAACTCATGATATGAATTTTTTTCGTATAAAATTTACAGTAAAATCTGTAATAGAAACTTTGCTATAAGTTGACAACCCATCAGCTTATATATGTTCCTACCGATTTTTAATAGTCCGACAGAATATAGATACATATTTATATATATATAGGTAAAACAATTTCTTACCTTGTTTACCTTGACCATGACCGCACATAAGAATGGTTGATTCCGTACGAGTAATCAACGTTATATATATATATATATAAATACGTTATATGAGTTTTACAGTATATGAATTTGAATACGCCAATATATCATTTATGTTCTTTTTCACTATATGATTTTCATAATTTAATAATTATACTATATTTAAATAATAAAAAAAAAATACATTTCATTTTTGAACCATAAATAATATAAATACAAATTACATTTTTATTAAAAGTTAATGAAATTTCACGTAAATGCACGAAGTTTATAAAATTGTTATTCACAATTTTTTTTTTCTTCTTCTTTATAGTTTGTTTAAATACCTGCTTCTTGATCTATCTATATATACGATATATACGCTGTGTTACGTGTATTGAATTGAATATTATTATTATTATATGTTGTTATATTTGTTTATTTAGTTTTCTATATATTATGTATATGCTTAAAATATATTTATAGGAATATCTCAATATATAGGGTTGTTGTAAAAACATCATAACTTAGCAACCAGATAAGTTAGAATAACGTTCAGCGATGCGTTCGATAGATATTGAAATTCTCTAAAAATTTCCCTTACTAATCAAATGAGGTTGTAGAATAAATTCTATAGTAAAAATCTAAAAATGTGAAAAATTGTCAATTTGTTCATTGTTTTTGTATGGGGACCCCTTAATATTATTGTAAATTCGGAAAATTCAGTTCTTTTTACTTAAGATTCACCCTTAAAATCAATACCCCTTCATGGGAATTTCACCCTTAAAAATTGAGTGAAAAGAGTTTGATTTTGCCCAATTAAAGTTAAAAAAACTTTTTTTTTATTACATAGGGGTTGTAGTAAAAACATCATAACTTAGGAATCCGATACGATAGAATAACGTTCTGGGATGCGTTCGATAGATAATGAAATTCTCTAAAAACTTCCCTTAGTGATCAAATGAGGTTGTAGAATAAATTCTATAGGAAAAATCTAAAAATGTGAATAATTGTCAATTTATTCTTACTTTTTGTATTAGGACCCATTAATATTATTGTAAATTCGGAAAATTCAGTTCTTTTTACTTAAGATTCACCCTTAAAATCAATACACCTTATGGAAATTTCACCTTTAAAAATTGAATGAAAAGAGTTTGATTTTGCCGAATTAAAGTTAAAAAACTTTTTTTTTATTACATAGGGGTTGTAGTAAAAACATCATAACTTAGGAACCCGATAAGATAGAATAACGTTCAGGGATGCGTTCGATAGATAATGAAATTCTTTAAAAACTTCCCTTACTGATCAAATGTGGTTGTAGAATAAATTCTATAGTAAAAATCTAAAAATGTTAAAAATTGTCAATTTATCCATACTTTTTGTATGGGGACCCATTAATATTATTGTAAATTCGGAAAATTCAGTTCTTTTTACTTAAGATTCACCCTTAAAATCAATACATCTTCATGGAAATTTCACCCTTAAAAATTGAATGAAAAGAGTTTGATTTTGCCCAATTAAAGTTAAAAAAACTTTTTTTTATTATGTAAGGGTTGTAGTAAAAACATCATAACTTTGGAACCCGATGAGTTAGAATAACGTTCAGTGATGCGTTCGATAGATAATCAAATTCTCTAAAAACTTCCCTTACTGATCAAATGGAGTTGTAGAATAAATTCTATAGTAAAAATCTAAAAATGTTAAAAATTGTCAATTTATCCATACTTTTTGTATGGGGACCCCTTAATATTATTGTAAATTCCAAAAATTCAAATCTTTTTACCTAAGATTCAGCCTTCAAATCAATACCCCTTCATAGAAATTTCACCCTTAAAAATTGAATGAAAAGAGTTCGATTTTGCCCAATTAAAGTTAAAAAAAACTTTTTTTTATTACGTAAGCGTTGTAGTAAAAACATCATAACTTAGACACCAGATAAGATAGAATAACGTTTAGGGATGCGTTCGATAGATAATCAAATTCTCTAAAAACTTCCCTTACTAAATGGAGTTGTAGAATAAATTCTATAGTAAAAATCTAAAAATGTGAAAAATTGTCAATTTATCAATACTTTTTGTATGAGAACCCCATAATATTATTGTGAATTCGGAAAATTCAGTTCTGTTTACTTAAGATTCACCCTTAAAATCAAAACCATTTTATGGAAATTTAACAGAATGTTCCATATAATTCATACTTTCATATACCATCCGTCACTGCGGGTTAATGAATATTCATATGAATTGATTAAATAAGATTATATTCAATATGATGAAACACCTTGTTTATTTTGAATAAAAACCGCAAAAAAATGTGTATAATAATATAAAAATCATAAAATTTTAAATGAATATGTATTGGAAAAAAATAAACTGTAATAAATAAAATCATCTTAACCTGCGATTCAACCTTTTTACTACAACCATTTTCTTATAAAGGTTGTTAATATATATTTAGTTTAGTAATTTTTTGTTTCATTATAGGTATTATAAGTTAGTCTATTATACAGATATATATATATATATTAAGTCTATTATAGATTAGATATATATTAAGTATATATAATAAATAATATAGTAGTATTCGATTGTTTTTGATATATGAATTACGATCACCTCGCCTCACACATATATTGTGATACATTCACAAAAACATATATATTATAATTTTTTATCTGTTCACTTAATATATGTAATATATAGAAAGAAAAAAAATCATATTAAATCTTCAGAATGCATGTACGCGTATACAAAATAAGAAGGAAAAAAAACCACATAGTTTTTTTTTTTTTTTGTTTTATTTAAGAATGGCAAGAGTTATACAGAGCATAATATATTTAAATAAAAAGAAGGCAAATAATAAAACCAGTCGATCTCGATATATATAAAAAAAATACCAAAGATATGTATAATATAATAATAATAATAATAATGATATAAAGTTTAAGTTATAAGAAAAATATGTTGTTCGCGTTCGCATACACAAGAGTTTATAAGAAGCAAAAACTAAATAAAATAATAATAATAATACATAAATAACAGCATTCGATATAACATTATATTTATATTATATATATATATGTATAAATAATCTGTGTGGCTACTGATGCTGTGTCAGCAAATCTATATATATTTATATTTAATACATGTATATTTGAATACAGGCCACTGCACAAACATTCACGTACATTTTGCTTATTATTTCACAGATATGCTCGACTTCTTGACTTCTGACTTTTTTATTTTTTATTTTTTTGTTTTTTTTGTTAGATATTGTTATTTTAGTTTGGTATTCGCATATATTTATAATATAATATATGTATATAAATATGATTCTGAAATCTAAATATGTATATACACATGCATGCATATATAAAATTATATATTTACTATAAAAACCATATGTATAATAATCTTCTATAATATATATGTATATCTATATACATAATTACATATACATAAAATAAAGATTTTTTTTTTAAGATTTTTTTTGTATATACACGCGAGTTTATATATAATATTTATATGGCAATTTTATACTGTAGATCTTTTGGCGAGCATCGCTCTATATATAAATTTTTATTTTTTTTTTTATAACAGAAGCTAAATAATTTGCTTTCATAAATTCATTGTTTTTTTTTTTATATATGGATATGTAAAATATTATTATAATATAATGTTTATAGATAAATTATAAGTAGGTAGGTATATATTTATTTAAATAAATAATTGGTTATATTGTTTCAGTTTTGTTCAATATATAAATATATATAAAATACAATCGAAATATTAGGATATTGAATTGAAAATTATATTATATAAAAAAAAATAGATGATAAATCCATTATCATTTATTGTTTATTACAACACCTTAACAACCCGGAAAATTACAAAATTTAAGGGGATTTCTTAAACTTAAAATTTTGGTTTAATTATAATTAATCATTTAAGGATATTTTTAAGGATTAAAAACTTTGTTTTAAATAATTATATTGGATATAAAAGAAATGTTAACAAAATCAGTTTTTTGTTTAAATATTCATATTTAAATAAATTATTATACACACATATACTGCTATATATCGATATTTTATTTAAAAAAAAAATCAAATGAAATCAAAGGTTATATATGAAAATAATAATAACTAAACAAAAGGTTATCTTTTATATATATATGGTATATGCGATGATGTTATATTTTTTAATTGTATATATTTAAAATTTATATATATTATTGTTTGGGCTATATATACAAATAAGTATATATATACAATATAAATAATAAATACTCTAAATACAAATTTGATGAGATTAAATTAATATAAAAAATGTCAAAAGGTTATGAGATTAATTCATTATTTAAATTATTGTTAATTATTTTATTTAATTTTAATTTTTTTTTTTTATTTTTTTTACTGGTTAATTTTACTTTTTTAATTTCAAAATTTCAACATTAAAAACAGATTCAATGTGTCTTAATTATGTTTTCAAATTAAACAGCGGTCTAAACAAAATGCATCAAATATATGTTAATTCTAATAGAGAATTCAACAAAAAAAAAAAAAACTATAATCAAATTTTTTTTTGATTTAAACAGGTAAGTAAATTTTAATAGAAATTTTTTCAACTATGACTTCCGTGTTGTTTTTATAAACAAAACATAATCACCACATCTATATATATATATATATATATATATATATATATATATATATATTATATATGTAAGGTGTCTGTGATGATGTCTGTGTATTTAGATATAGAAGATTATACTTTTATATATAGAGCTATAAGCTATATAAAGATATACATTTTTATTAAAATTAAACGAAAAATAATTTATCTTTCTTTTCTATATATATTTATATATTTTTAACATAAATATAACTAAATATAATTGACCGCGTCACGTCAATCATTTTCAAAAAACCAACGAAAAACAAAAACAAATAAAAATAATAAAATAAAATAATACATTCACTAAAACCGCGGCGATGATCTTAAAAGATTTACTTTTGATTAATCTTAAAAAAAAACAAAAGAAATCAAATAAACAAATAACAATCAAATACTATTTTAAACATTAAACATTTTGTAGCTAAGTAAAACCATCAAAATAATCATATTCATATATACAAAGTAAAAGATGAATGATTAGAATATATGTTAATTAAAAATATATATTAATTTTTTGTGATTATAAAATTATCTTCATCGGTTTATTTATACTCTACAATAAAATATTAGAATTTAAAATTATATACATATATAAATTGTATTAATTAATCAGGCATTTACCTTTGCAGGATAGCAGCAGGTAATAGCGATTAGTTCGAATAATGCATATATTCCTTTAATTTTCTATAATTATAAAAAATTATCTATAACTAAAAATATTACGATATCAAATTAAGTTTTAGATAATACCATAATACACACAAAAAAAAATTATAAAAACAAAATAAATTATAAATAAATATGTTTAAATAAAATTTTCCCATATTCACTCGCTTTAGCTAATTGTAAAATATACCCATTTAATATTTATAACATAAATTTAAATTCAAAATATAATATATAATATATTAAGAATATATAAAAAATCACATAAAGTAAAAAAATAATTTCCTTTTTGAATTATTAAATGAATTTAATAAGCGAATTTTATATACAAAATTCTATATTCTATTCTATTTATAAGAAATTCTTATTCTAAATATATTATAAAAATAAGAAATAATAATAAAAAAAAATATGTATATATATAATAAGAATTATTACATTTACAATTACCGCAGCACTATTACGCCAAGTGAAACAAATTAAATGAATTTGTTGTATATATATAATATAATATAATGTAAAATATTAAAATGTATTTTGTATCAAAAAAATTTTTATTCTCTTTCATCATTTATAAATCATTTGTATATATATATATAATAAAATATAAATGTTCTATATAGTGTAATATATAAATAATTTTAAAAAAATGTTATATATATAGATAATTTTCTTAAACTATTATATGAATTCTTGTTGTATGTATAACAATGTATTTTAAATATATATATAAGAATTGAATATAAAATTAAAAAGGTATATCGCAATTATTATAGTTCAAGTAAAGCATATAAATATATTTTATTTATTCCATGTGTATATAATAACCAAATGTAAATTGTTTACACTATTTATATACTTATTCTATTTATTTTTTAAATACGCAGGGTAAAGAACCGTATCGTCATGCAATTTTCCACAATTATGAGCTATACGAAAACAATTTTATAGATAATCACAGAATATGGCAACATTTTATCGAGTCAAATTATAGATAAAATCTTATCAAATCCTTATATTAGATTGGATTTCGATTTGCAATGTACCGCGGACATTATAAATAGTTAAAACCAAGAATATCGTTTTATGAAAACGAGAGCTTATTTATCATATACAATATAATATTGGTATTTTACCCTTTATAAATTATTACATATACAATATACTCGACGCGATATGGTTCATTGATTTTGATATAAATTTGATTTCATGTACCATATATATGATGATGATGATGATGATGATGGTATAAATAAATATATATAAATTGTGCATATACCATATATATATTATAAATATACATGTTAAAAAATACACGATATAATATCATTTGTATAATAATAAAAAGTACTATTTATTTGTAATATACCTATACTTCTTCTATATATATATATATATATATAACAATTTAATAAATAAAAATATATATATATATATATGTAATAAAATGTTAGTGAGTCCATCCGGTCATCAACACCTTTTTATACTTCTTCTTAATTCATATATTTCATTTTAATTCATTCATTCATTTTTCTTTTTTCAATTTAATCATTAAATTATTTATATATTTTATATTAAGAAAATTAATAATATACAAACAAAAGTCGTGTTGTAAAAAAAACACAGATAATTTTACTTAAAAGTTATATTTGTATCAATAAATTTTCATTTAAATTCATCATAAAAAGATGCTTTCAATTTTAAATCGATTAAAAGGTTAGAATAGAAATAGAAATATGGGATATACAAAATTATTTGACCTTATTGTTTTTGTTGAATCGTTATACGATCATTATTTAAACTCCCAAAGAATTTCATATCGCAAATCTGAGAGATTTTGAAAATTCAATTTTACATATTAATTCAAATATCTATAGTTGTTTGCTTATCTACGCATATATATCAATAATATAACCTATATATTTCAAGGTATAACAATAACAATTTCGCAAACGCATACAGAATTTTTGAATGCTTGCGTATAAAATTGTTATAAAATATATCTATATATATATATATTTTAAATTAGATTCAATGCTTGAAATAGTTTATCAAAACAAATATTCACATATAAATATAAATCATCAGCAATGAATTTGTTGTATATTGTTTTTATATATGTACATCGTCAACCGAACCAAAAAATACAACAATTTTCTGCGTTTATGTAAATGAATGATTTGAATATAATATATAAACGATTATATATAGGTCAGATTTAGTAAATATGTAATTCAAATTCAAATGAAAATATTTATAAGTATAGCCAATAAGTCGAAGTATACAAGTATAGCGATATGATTATGGATGATGTTTTAAATCTGTAAAGAGCATAAAAATACAGATTTTATGAACGTCCAGATCCCTGATCCCTGAATTATATAAAGGGTGATTTTTTAGCTATTATCTTTTTGGCAACACTGGTTTAAACAGTTGACGCACGTTTCGTGTTTTGTTTCATTGTAAAACATCTTCAGTTTGGTCTATAATTTAAACATGAATCATCTTACAAACGAACAACGCTTGCAAATTATTGAATTTTATTATCAAAATGCGTGCTCTGTTAAGAAAGTTCATCGCGACGAAATTGTGTTCAGCGACGAAGCTAATTTTTGGCTCAATGGGTACGTAAATAAGCAGAATTGTCGATTTTGGAGTGAATATCAGCCAGAAGCATTGCAACAGCTACCAATGCATCCAAAAAATGCAAGAGCTTGACTTGCATGACATGTGGTTTCAACAAGACGGTGCCACATGCCACACAGCACGCGCAATAATGGACTTATTGAGAGGCGAGTTCGGTCAACATTTTATTTCACGTTCGGGACTGGTCAACTGGCCGCCTAAATCGTGCGATTTAACGCCTTTAGACTATTTTTTGTGGGGCTATGTTAAAGCTCATGTCTAAATACAGACAAGCCCGCTTCTGTATTGACGCATTGGAAGACAACATTGAAGCATTTATTCGTGAGATACCGGCCGAAATGTTGGAAAGAGTATGCCAAAAGTATGGACTAAGCGGATGGACCATTTGAGTGATAGATTTCTCAATAAATTTGTTCAATTCCGAAAATCATAAATCCCATTTAATAGAGTAAATATTTAAATTGCTTTAAAATGAAAGGTTAATTTATGCAATTAAAATTCTGAGTATTGGAAAAACTATATGTATATATAAAAAACCATTATTTCCCACCGCACAATACCATTTGCATTTTGAAAACCTAAAATAATAATTGAACCCAATTTGATTGATAGAGAATAATTTATAGTAGTGGTTAATAAAATATATTAAATCCATATGATATATTATAATAAATATGTCCTTTTAAATCTATATATATTACGCATAACAATATGATGTAATAAAAAAAAAAGGGGGTGAAAACATACAAATAATAATATATTTATATAACAGATGTAATATACTCATTAATTCAAATCAGGTATTTTAATCTGCGATGCTATACGATATGTCATTCATTCTTGTTTTTTTTATCATATATGATTTATATGAATTATAAGAAAATTAATTTTATATACATTTATTTTTAATAATATACAATATATTGCAAAAATTTCTTGTTTTTACCCCATATCACTCAGGGCCGCCACCCCAAAAACTCTCCGCATCAACCCAAAATTAAACAGAAAATCAAAAAAATTTGAATATAATGATTCATATCGTATATATGATGTTATTATGTTATATATACAAGAGAAATATGAAAATGTTTTTATAACCCCATTTGTAAGCAGGGAGAAAAAATTTTCTCATATAACAAAAAATAAAAAGTCATAGTTCAACATGTGATTTTCCTCAATTTTTTTTTTTTTTTTTACCATATACAAACACATGTATATGAGTTCATAACACTATATAATGCAATGTGGAAAATGTAAAAAAATATAAATCATTTATTTAAAAATATATATCATATTATATATATACAGCATCTAAAATACAATACATAATATAATGTCGCCATCATAATTTATCAGACGATTTATATCAGAGCACATGATAAATTCATTATCAGTACAGTATAGGTACTCAAAATAAAAAAACCATTTTTTTTCTGTTTTTTTATTTAATTGGATAAGATTTTCCAAAAAAATAAAAATATTTTGATATACAATTTTTATTTATTTTCGCGTTTTTATTATTTTCAGTAATATTTGGTTTTTGGTGTATGTACCTATATCAAAATGAAAATTTGAAATCGAAATCATTCATTCACGCACTCCACCACACATCATTCCATATCCAAATATATATATTGATATTCCTCATCATTTTATTTATTCTATATAAAGATATAAACACATATATATTATTAATGTTGATTTTATTTATATAGAAAAGATATATATATTGAATGAGAGGTATATTATTTTTAAACATTTTGTATTAATAAAATAAACCATACATATATATATATACCATATGTATATAAATAAAAATTATTCGAATAATAAAGTGGTATTCGTATCGTTAAAGTTGTATACGCCGATATGATATAATACAGTATATATCAGGTTTTCCAATCTAAATGTATTTTTAAAAGAAATCCATATTGAATATACATTTTATTACATTCATTTAAAATCGATTTAAGGACACCGAAACCGCTTAAGGATTCAAAACTATGAACGGTAAATTATTAACAAAACTATATATTATTTGATTGATGAAATTGGTTTTATATAAGTTCTTAAAAAAAAATGTTATTGTTTTTTTTTTTTTTTTGGATGGTCCTGAAGAAAATTTTATTGAAACAGGGACACAATTGAACGGGACACCCAGAAAATAATAAAATACAGAACAATGTATATATATATAAATAAAATAATAATAATAATAATAATAAACTTAACAACAACAATTTTTCGAACTAACATCATCAGCCAGCGTAGTCGTAGAGAGGTAAAGGTTACAATATAAAATTAAAATACTCGGAGTTCAGTTCAGTTTATATTTTTATATGATGTGAACAGTGAATTTGAATTTGTGTAATACTAATAATATATAAATAGTGTTGATTTTTTGAAATAATTTTCTTCATTTATAATTTTTTTTTTACAATTTTGAAATAATGTTTTTTTTTTAAGATTTATTATAAAATAAAAAATTAGTTATAAATAACTAATAAAAAGGTGAATTAATATTTTTATTACTTATATTTCTTATAAATTCATAATACATTCACATATTCTTTATCTGAATTTTATCATTTTATTTTTTTGGTTTTTTTTTTTTTTTTATTTAATACACATATTTTTATTTATTGTTGGACGACGACTACGACGACGACGGAGATGACGTTCGACGACACCATTGTCGACGTCGTCGTAGGTCGTAGCGGTGACTTGTTACTATTTTTAATATATATACTATATATATATTAAAATTACACAAATTCGTATATGTATAGTAAAAAAATAAAAGATTATTTAGTGCATATCAGCTCATATGATTTTTTTTTTTAGTTAACATTTATAATATTGAAAAGTAAAGTTTATATTTATACAAAATTTATATATTCTCCTTGATGATATGAAAATCAAACACATATATATATAGTTAGTGTTGACCTCGTTAACCCTTTTCGGTGAACTTTCATCAACACAACATATATACATATATATATATAGATTGGTTGATTCGTTTCGTATATGTATATATATACATACTAACTGTACATATGCATAATGATTTAAATATATATTTTATATAATATAAAATTAATATATATTGATAAAAATAATATTGGTATTGGTGGGTATAGTACAACAAAATAAAAAAATAAAAAAATCCATATATACATATTTATAAATATAAAATATATTTGAACAGTGTATATAATTTAAGTATAGTTGATATTTTCAAAATAAATTTTTGTTAATTTATATTATTTCTTTAATTTTTATGAATATACTGATATACTGTTTAACGATATTTTATAGCAATTATTAATTAATTAAACATATTTTTTTAAAATACACACAATGTATATATAATTTTCAAATAATATTTCATGCCAATCTCTAAGTAATTGCGGTAATATCAGCACTGGACAAGTTGATATACAAATATTTGTCTGATGTAAAATAAATCCATTTTCAATTATTACTATTTAGTAATTATTTAAAAATATATTCAAATATTCAAATATTATAATAATAACTATAAAAATTAATATCACACAAAATCAAGTTGTGTAATAAATAAACTAAATATTTATCATATATATTATATATATGGAAAACAAATAAGAAGGATGTGTGATATCCGGCAATGATAAGAAATTTAATTTTATATATATATATATAAATTTATTAGTTCATATTTTATATATTAATAATATATAACACACATTTATGAGGGGGGTTTTTTATTTTTTAATGATTTTATTTTATCTTTAATTAAATTGTATTATATAATTAAAATTGAACTTTTATATATTCGATATAATTAATTATTATTGTTTTAATAATTATTGAAAATATTATAAAGAATTTTTTCAATTTTTATGAAAATACTATATTGAAAATATCCTTTAAAATATCCTTCACTATATTGAAAACATCCTTTAAAGAAATATCCTTTTATTATTATATACGGATTTTTCATCAAAAAAGTCAATTCAATAATAGTTCATTTAAATCTATACACATTTTAATACTTAAAATACACTTTAAACATCGATATTATTACAGCATCCGCTAATTATATAATTATAATTAATGAATAAAATACACCTGTAATTAAAATTAATGAGTAAAATACACCTGCAATTAATTTCTTTTACTTTTTAGATAAATAAATCAATATATATGTAAGACATATGGGAATTTTCCATTTTCCCATCAATTGAATCATTTATACATAATACATCCCTCGCATTCACGTTTTCTCCCTTCTCCATTCATTCCCATTCCTCCATTCTACATATTTATATACATTATATAGATAATAAACCATTTTCTAAATGAGAGAAAACATATTTCAAAAAAAAAAAAACAAAAAAATCAGGAAAAACGATGAAAATCTTTTCCTCTATCTATATTATCTATATATATATATAACACAATGAATGAATTAGGTATATACATAAATTCATGGATCATAGAAATTAAAAGAACAAAATGTATGAGTGATTTGATGGGTGAAAAATATAAGCGTATCGGTATACAAAGTTCACAGCAAAGGTCAAATTAGGTCAGACTATATATATAGATATATACATATACAATATACAATGTGTTGTTAATATATATATATGACGCCATTCAATTTATATATAGATAAAAGAAAATTGGTCATTATATGGAATATATTTATTTTTTTTTTCAAATATTAAGCATTTATACGCACTCCAAATATTATATAAAAGGAAATATATACGATGGGATGAGATGATATTAATGCTATATTATTGTAATCATATATTATTATATGTACGAATTTCCCAATCACTTTCAAAAGTATATAGAACTTTATATTATACACGTGTATAGAAATTCTGTAATGATATGGATTACATTGAAATTGATACTTATTTCTTTTAGGGCCAAGAGATTCGAAATGTTTTAATGTTTATATAGGAAAAATCAGCAAATATATTTTCCCTCCTCATACATTTTCCATTCATTTTCCCTATGTAATGAAATGAAAATCGTCGTCGTTAATCGCATATACTATTTTTTTAGATAAATGAAGTGAAGACGAAATGAAAAGCCTGATTAATATCCTTTTATTGTAGAATATATTTTATGGTAAAATCATCCTTTTTATTCTGCCATATATGTTCTGCTGTAGACTGACTATATATGGTTTCATTAACCATATAGATTTTATTGAAGAAAATCAAAAAGAAATTTATATGGAAAAGTTTTTAGATTTTCGTCAGAATATTTTATAGAATTTTGTTTTTTATCTTAATTTTGTAAAAAAAAAAACGAATAAACGAATATCTCTATATATTGATGCGATTGATGATAAATATGACATTTTTTTCCATTTATGCAATAATAAAAAATTTATTAATTTTAATCAATAATTTTGATTGATAGCATCCGTGTTTTTTTTTTTTTCATTAAAATTACATCCATTTTCATACAAATATCATAAAAATAATCAAAAGAATTTAATTAATTAAAATATCACGGATCGAACTCCGTCCATCTTTTAATCGAATTCTTCACCTGATAATATCAGTTATATATTATAATATCAGTTATATATTATGAAAAAAAAAAAAAAAGAAAGGTTAAGCTAAGCTTGTTAAGTCACCATTTACAGATATAATATAATGTCTTTTGGCCGGCATACAAAAGATAAAATATAAAACCAAAATAAATAGATTTTATTGTGTTTGTATGCGTGTAAATAAAAAATAATTCTTCAATGTTTGTATTATTATAATAATAAAATTTGTTTTTTTTTTTTAAATTGACTTTGTTTAAAAATATTTATATATATATATATATATATATATGAAATTATATATATTCTTAAAAGGTTATTCAAATATATATATGTAGTATAAATACACAAAAGTCTGATGTGATATACACAAAATAAATTCTGTGTATTTATTTTTATATAATTTTTTGTTTATACTAAAATATTTTTACATTTGTATGTTAATTTTTATAAAAAAAAAAAATAAAATATACTTTGTATTATCATCATATATTTTTTTTTTATTATTTGGTTCGTTGGTTTGTTTATTAATATACAAAAAAAAATGAATGTGAGAGATTTTGAATGGTGCGGTTTTTCAACTTTGGTCGTTTCATTTTTAAATAACATATATATATATATATATGTATATGAAAGAAACGATGACATTTAACATATACATATATAGTAATTATAATATTAATAATCATTAAATCGTATTAAAAAATATAGAAAAATGTTTTTCGCATTTATATCGTATTTATTATTATCTTAAAAGAATGTATTTTTTATTTAATTTTATTTAACAACACCATCATAATAATAATAAAAACGCACAAAAATTTAACTAAATACCGCAGAAAAATTAAATAAAAACAATTTAAAAAAAAAATTGTGTTTAAATTCTGTGTGTCTATTTTTTTGATATAAAAATATATATATAATTCAAAATATATAATGATAAAATGATAATAAAATGATAATGTTTTTGTTGAACTCTGACCAAATAATAATCATTTATAATATATATTTATTTTTTTTTTATTATTTTCATTTTCATTTTCGTTTTATTTTTTTTTTTATTTATTTTTTTATTTAGATTTAAATTTAGTCGGTAAATACATCGACTTTATATCATATATACATTCTGGATATATACATATATATAAATATAAACTATCTATATATACTTACCTGTTGTTGTGTGTTGATAAATAATTTAAAAATAAAATATTATATGAACTAATTAAAAAAAAAAAAATTAATAGATAAGTGATTCTAAAAAAAAAAAAAACACAACATTAAAACTACAAGAGTACTTGAAATTATATTTTTTAATGTGAATTTATTACACCAACAGAAAAAATATCTATATATATATAGACATCTAAAAAATAAATAATAGCGAGTGTTAAAGGTGTAAAGTGCAAATATTAACGTGTAGTATTTATTTTATTATAAATGTGTGTGTGTGTGTGTTTTTAATATTTTTTTACAAAATTGATTAACACCCACATCACCTTTTTGAGTTCAATAATGGTTGAATATTAAAACACATATATAGTTTTATTTAATATGAATTTAAGTTAATTTTTTGTTTGGTTATTTCCAAAGTGCGATTGATGAAAAATATTAAATTTTTTTTTTGTATATGCATATTGAAATACAATTTAATATAAATCAAAACGAAAAAATAAATAAATTCAAGGTGAATATTTAAAAATCAAATAATATTGTTTTTTTTTTTTTTTTGTGAAAATTTACTTAAAAAAAAATGTTTAATATAAATAAATTAAGGTGTTGACCCATTGATGATTACGGTGTTGTTATTTTCTATACTTGTATTTTACTATACCTATTCAATATTCTTATAATTAAAAGTTTCATAAATAATAAATTTGTCTGTTGTGTTTGACGACGTTATAGAGTTAAATGTGTTTAAATTAAATTAAAAAATAAAAAAAAATAGAAATTGGAAAAACCTTTTTGTTTAAAAAGAAAAGTTATATAAATTAATGATTAATAATTAATATATAAATAAAAAAATTGCAAAAAAACGATGAAAGATAGTGATTCTGATACGCCTGTTGTCTGGCCATCTTGGTGTTATACAGGTAATTATTATTTTTTTTCCTATTATTTTCTATTCATAAAAAAAAAACATTTATAAAGCATATGATAATAATTCGAAATAATGGCACATACGAAATTTTTTTAAGTAGATTCCTGTCCGTTTTTTTTTATTTTATTCAAATATCTACTTTTCTTTAACCCTAATTGTTTGATAATTATAAAAAAATAAGGGTACAAACCTGTTTTTAATTCATAATATTTGTATATATCCACCTGTCTTAATTTATATTATCCTGTCCTGTTTTCGTATTATAAATGCGATTATACATACAAAATAAAATATAACAGATAAACTTCTTATATATATAGTGATCAGGTAAAAATTCATTCATTATACATTCATATAATAAATCTAAAATTAATGCATAAATTATATCGGTATACAAAATAATATAATGTTTAAGGCAAATATATTAAAAATTTATTCTAATATTTTATTGCAAATTATTTTCATCTTCAATTAAAAATTATTAATTGATAAAATTCAAAATATTTTTTATTATAAATCATTGCTATATATCATCAAAATAACAAAAGATCAGTGAAATATGTTATTTATTATAGGTGCTAAAAAAAACTGTTAATTTAAATCTTAAAAAAATTTACAGATAATTTTATAGTTAAAACTCTAGTATTTTAAATAATAATTTAAAACCGACTATTAAAAATAGACAAAAATATATACGCTGTGAAATTAATATTCAAAAAATTCCAACAAAAATAAAATATACATATATGAACTATTTGAAAATTATATGAATTTGATGACGCGAGTTATGATAATAAAATCAGGAATGTTATGTTAGTCTATAAAGTCAAGGAGAAACAACTATATGTATATAAAGGGTGATTTTTTAAAAACAATAGGAAAGTTTTTCAAAAAAAAAAAACACATAGAATTCAGAAAAATGCATGAAATCTTTATTTGAATCGATAGTACGGTCCATATAGTTTAATGTTTGAAGATTATTTCATCCAAATGTTGACCTTGACTGCGCCTCAAATGATCCATCCGCTTAGTCCAATTTTGGCATACTCTTTCCAACATTTCGGCCGGTATCTCACGAATAAATGCTTCAATGTTGTCTTCCAATGCGTCAATTGAAGCGGGCTTGTATGTATAGACATGAGCCCTACAAAAAATAGTCTAAAGGCGTTAAATCGCACGATCTAGGCGGCCAATTGACCAGTCTCGAACGTTAAACGATAAAATGTTCACCGAACTCGCCTCTCAATAAGTCCATTGTTGCGCGTGCTGTGTGGCCTGTGGCACCGTCTTGTTGAAACCACATGTCATGCAAGTAAATCTCTTGCATTTTGGGCAAAAAAAAGTTGGATATCATCTCACGGTAGCGCTCACCATTCACAGTTACGTTACGATTCGCATCATCTTTGAAGAAGCACGGTCCAATGATGCCACCAGCCCATATAAACCGCACCAAACTGTGACGTTTTCTTAATGCATTGGTAGCTCTTGCAATGCTTCTGGCTGATATTCACTCCAAAATCGACAATTCGGCTTATTTATGTTACGTACCCATTGAACCAAAAATGAGTTTCGTCGCTGAACACAATTTCGCATTTCGCATCTCATTTTGATAATAAAATTCAATAATTTGCAAGCGTTGTTCGTTTGTAAGACGATTCATGGTTAAATTATAGACCAAACTGAAGATGTTTGACAGTGAAACAAAACACGAAACGTGCGTCAGCGTCGTTTAAACCAGTGTTGCCAAAAAGATAATAGCTAAAAAATCACCCTTTATATATAAATACAAAATTATTAAAACAATATAAAGAATTGAAAAACACACAATATTATTAAATAAATAATAAACTCCAGCTTTTAACATGTTTTATATTTTCTCTATGTGATATTAAAGTCAATATTAAACAAAATATTTACCATTAAGTTATCTTAAGATTTTATTGACAAATCTAAACTAAACTAATATATAATAAATTTATTTCATTTTATTTCATAATTTAAGCTAATACGAGTTTTTGACCGTCATATACAAAACAAAAAAAAATAGAAAAACAGGGTCAATTTGAAACATATTTCTTATAATTCTTTTACAGTTGCTTTTACGATAAAACTATCAAAAAATAACCAAAATAATTTTAATAATAAAATTATAAATTGTTTAGAGTCATTCATTCACACAAATAAAGAAATCTTATCGAAATCAATCTGTTCAATACATATTTAATATCTTTCAAAAATGTATCTTTCAAGTTCAAAATATAACTTCTTATAAGAATATATTATATATTCTCTATATAGACAGATAACCTTTTTTTTTTCTATCTTTATTTGTTGACCTGCCATCATCAAACATACTTAAATGATGGTGGATGGTAGGTATAAAAAAAAATAAATCATATATATTTCACTTCAAAAACATACAAATCCAACAAAATTGACCAATATATAAAAAAATAACAAACCAAAAAAAAACCATACCGGCAAAAGAAGAAGAAGAAGAACACACACACCACAAATCACCGGCCATCACACACAAAATATATTTATAAAATAAAAATATGAAAGAAAAAAAAAGTAATCAAAATAAATCGAAATATATTTTAAGATGAAATATGTGTATATGTGTATATTGTGGACGAATACAATTTCCTACATAAAAATAAAAAAATCTGGATTATTAAAATAAAAATCAAATAGTTCAACGGTTCAAAACTATATTTAAAATAAAAATTCAAACAAATACTTAACCATTTGTATATTTTCAAACTTGTTCAACTTTTATAATTTATATACAAATTCAATCTCTATATATGTATGTATATATATGGCAAAGATCAAAAAATCGAAAAAAAAATAATAAAAAACCACTGAAGAAGTTGTCCAATAATATATATATATGTATTTTACTCTCTCAATTAGAATATTCTGTGTTGATTAAATTATAAAAAAATAAAATATATATTTTAGTTTAGTATAGATTTTGTTTTTTTAAGTATATAAAGTGATGTTGATTTCATCGGAATGCATATATGTATATTTAAAAAAAAAGGTTGTGTGTTTTTTTTTTGTTTATAAGTAAAATCCGAAACGCGACAAGGTTTTTTTTTATACGTTTGTTTTTTTTTTTTGTTAAATTATATTACATATTCATTATATGGTTGAACCTAACCTGTGTGTGTCGTTTATAATATTAAAATTCAATGGTTTTTATTTTTATGTATAATAATATTATAATATGTATTAGCAGTTAGTTAGTATACCTGTGGTTAAAGGTGATATTATTCAGGTATAAAAAAAAAATAAAAAGAAATTATTTATTTTTTGATATTTTTCTTCCATCTATATATATGTATGAAGAATGTAAAATAAACAATTTGTTGTTGTTCATGCACTCTATACATGACGACTATCTCTATACTATATATAATAAAAAATATATGTATTAAAAAAAAAATATAAAAAACCAACGATGTTTGTATCTGCAAATGTGTAGGGGTTTTTTTTTTTTTTTATTTAATGAATTTTATATTTATATTGGTATATATATAAGTGCGATTACATGACAAAATTATGAATGTCGCCCGCCATTTACCTGTGTAATTTATATTTTATAGGAAATTATTTCATTGGTGTTTAATTTATTCAAAATACAGATTTTTTTTGAATATCTCAATCACAAAATTCTTTCCACGGTTCTATTAAATTTCATCATTTTTTAATATATACAAATTCAAAACATTTTCAATTCACAATTTCAAACGTTTTTTTAATCAAATTTTGGGGCAAAAAAGTTAAAATTTCATTTGTTCTAAGTCGAGAACGAGAGGTTTTGATCATTCCTTATTGTATTTTAAATATAATATATGAATACATTTTCACAACTTGTCTTTAACGATCATATCATGTTTTATAGGTAATATATTTATATACGGTTTGATCATCATTAACGTTATAAATAAAAATGTATATTGACAATAGACATATAATGACTATATAAATATATATATGTATGGTTAAATATAACAAGACTTTTCAGTTATGTGTTTGTTATGTTTATACATTAATAGAAAAATATAGTGTAAACATTTTATTAAGTTGTATAAGATAATCGTTTATTTTAGTATATATATATAAACAGAAGATGTGTTTTTATTTGTGTAAATTAAAAACTAAAAAAAATCATATCTATTATACCAATGAATAAAAAAAAATAAAATAATCACGATTATATTATTCATTCATATATTTCATTTCATATATACATTTATTTATATGTATGCGGACATTTCCATTTATATATAATATTAATTTTTACACTTTTTTTTTTTGTGAATGAATTACTTTATTATATATATATATATATTTATTTTTTAAACTACTATATATTATTATTGTATATTGTTTTGTAACCATACCAAAACGAATTTCTTGAATGAGGTTCATACCTCAAAAAAATATTAGTCTAAAGTCATTTATATATACATTTTATTTTGGTAAAATTTATTAAGTAGTTTCGAATTTCGATGTTAAAAAATATATTATTATTCTTTTATTCAATCCTATTTTTTTGTTAATTTTAACAGGTGGAAATTTTCTAGAAAACTGTTGAAACCTATAAAACATCATTTTCATTTTGAAATTCAATTAAATGCGATTAAATCAAATCTAAATCAATAATTTTTTTTAATTCAAAATGAGGGAGTTTGGTGGACATTTTTTTTATTTGAAAAGTTAGATTTCTTCCTTCCTAACTGCGTCTTTAAATAGAATTTTCTTTTACGAATAATTCCAATAAATAGAATTTTTTTGTTACGTAATCAACAATTGTATTTTATTCACATATATTAATATTATATTGATGTATTCCTAATACAATAAAAAAAAATATAGAAAAACCCCCTGCTGCATGTTAAGATTGATTTTTATTCATTATATAACAATGACATATATATCTTTTTGGTTTAAATTAATAATATTATATTTTATATATGCGTGGGAATTTTTAATATAATATATACAAAATAGAATATTGAAAAAATTATTACATTTTATATATACCTTACATTTATTATTATAAATGTGACATATAAATAACTTTACCTATTTTATTTTGTCATACAACATACATATATTTCGTTGTCTTCAACGATTTCAATTATTATAAAACTGCAATAATAATAATAAAAAAAAAAAAACAAAAATTGTATAATACAAAATAAAAAGTAACTTTGTATACGATATTATAATTAATAAACAAAATAAAAATAAAAACGAGAAAAATATATTTTATTATTGTATTTATATATTATATAAAGAAAAATCATTTATTTTATTATTTTATTATTATTATTAAAAGTACATATATATGTGATATATAAAATCAAATAAAATAAAAAAAAAAAAGGCAGTTTAAAATCTATATTTAAGTTAAAAAAAAAATAATAAACCAGTATAAGATTTAAATCAAGTTTTTTTGATGATAAAAAATATATTCTATATATGATGACTTAAATCTTAAGGTCAATTCGCAGAAAGATCACAGCCTCACAGATATTCATTTAAGCTTAAGTATATATTTATATATACTTGTATGTGATGTGATGCGATTTTTCTGTTATTATATAAAGGTAGAAAAATTCAATATATTTGTCGTACTAAAATTGTTGAATTTTAGAGATCGAACCATTGCAAAGAAAACAATCGCATATATTTTAATATTATGGATTTTTAACCTAAACGGCGTACACTTTTAAAAAGATGTCAACCAGTTTTAATTTATTTTCTTTCATTCCACCAACATTGTATCAATATTTTTTTATAAATATATATATACGTTTTAAGAAAAAAAAAATTGATAAAAAAATGTTTTATATAACGTTGTTGAATTGATGCGATGTTATATATACTTTTATTAATATTGTGCCGCGGTCGCAACATTTATCAACATAAAAATTACATACTTTTATACTATATATATTACAGATACGTAATTTTGTATACATTTATTTCTCTATAATCTCATCATAATCATGCTGAAATATTGTTGATCTGTATATATTTTTTGCTAATTTATATAATACTACAAAAGTATTAGTATAATACTTAAAATGAGATCAATATCTTCTTATATAAATGTATATGTATCGAGTATCGTGTAAATTCTTTATTTTTATATTGTATATTAATCTATTTATTGCTATTTGAGATATGAACACTTTTTTTTTTTTTGTTATAACATTGAGTTACAAAAACCATACTATTTTGTTGATGCGAAATTGATTTTGCGGGATAATAAAATGTATATAAGAAATTAAGCATAATGGTAACAAATTAAGATCGAAATTAAACCTTAAAATATTGATGCATAAACATAAAATATGAAATTTAATGCAATACGGAAAATTTTTACCTGATAACTCTAAAACTTCTGGTACGTTCTGAAATTTGAAATATGATACGGTTATATAAATTGAATAATAAAAAGAGATTTTCCCAAGAAAATTTTCGGGAAAATTCAATTTTCCATTTTTTTTAAATCATTCAATCAATTTCACATTATAGTTAAAAGGTTTTGAAATCTTTGTTCCATAAAGAAGATATAGTCGATTTTCCACAAAGTATCAATGAAAATATCGCCCATTTTTTCCATACCGCGTCAAGCAAACTGATTGGATTCGCTATATTTTCAATCTCCATATGTATTCAGCGACTAAATACCATTTTTATACCTTGCTTAACTACATTTTAATGACGACTTCTTTAAATTACTTAAATTCACAAAAAAAAATTAATACTAATAATAATAAAATTAATAGAATTACATGAAAATTGTACGTTGACCGCATTCAAACGCGGGTCAATGCACAAAAATAAAAATAAGAAAACCCAAATTGCGATTGATACAAAATATGTATATAGTTTTGTTTATCTATCATAAGAAAAAAGTAAAATTATACTATATTACATATTATTTTAACGTTTCCATTTAGGTAATAATTTTGATATATATATATATAGATTATAAAACCCATACATAAAATAAATAAATAGAAAGTCTTTTATATAAATAAACTTATACATTATTATATACATTGATTTCTAAAAAAAAAAAAATATTAAAGCATTTATTTTATTATACTTGTTGATGTTGACATTTCGTTATACTTTAGCTTTATTTTGTGTTATCAAAAATTTATATTAAATAATCAATAATTAAAAATCATATATAATAAATAGAATTTTTATCAAAATGTTTTTATAGAAGAGAGCTCTGCCTGCAAAATAAATTATACTGTTTTTTTTTTAGTACTCGTCGAAATATTATTTTATTTTTTTATCTTATTCTGTGTTTATATTTTTCAATAAAATATGTTCGATGAGGTTAAACTGCGTGTGTATGGTTTACACATTTTCATTATAATATATTTATAGTAATATTTCGAGCCGCCATATCATATTCATATCATTTTTTTATTATAAAAGCATTTTTAATCATATTTAATGATTTTATACACTATATTTATAATAGTAATAATAATTTTTTTTTAAAGTAGGTATATAGATAAAATATATACATATATAACGTTATCATTCTTCATGGTTTTGATATATAATATACGTTATAATAAATTATATAAAAAATGGAAAACGAACCGATATTGGGTTATATTTAATTAAACTATTACATGGATTTATTTATTTATTTATATATATTGCTTATTATCGGTGTTGTGTTATCTATAAATAATACAATAAAATATAAAATATTAATACTTAATATAGCAGTATACATATAATATTATTCTATGTGCCAAAAAAAATAAACAAAACAATGACATATGGTTGATTAAATAACAAATGGGATTTTTCATATTTGAAAAAAAAAAATTCATTATTTTATATAATACTATAAATATTTTATGGATTTCATTCATATTTAAATCGTATATAAAGGGTGATTTTTTAGTTATTATCTTTTTGGCAACACTGCGGTTTAAACAGCTGACGCACGTTTCGTGTTTTGTTTCACTGTCAAACATCTTTAGTTTGGTCTATAATTTAACCATGAATCGTCTTACAAACGAACAACGCTTGCAAATTATTGAATTTTATTATCAAAATGCGTGCTCTGTTAAGAAAGTTCATCGCGATGAAATTATGTTCAGCGACGAAGCTCATTTTTGGCTCAATTGGTACGTAAATAAGCAGAATTGTCGATTTTGGAGTTAATATCAGCCAGAAGCATTGCAATAGCTACCAACGCATCCAGAAAAAGTCACAGTTTGGTGCGGTTTATGGGCTGGTAAGCCCATCATTGGACCGTACTTCTTCAAAGATGATGCGAATCGTAACGTAACTGTGAATGGTGAGCACTACTGTGAGATGATATCCAACTTTTTTTTGCCCAAAATGCAAGAGCTTGACTTGCATGACCTGTAGTTTCAACAAGACAGTGCCATATGCCACACAGCACGCGCAACAATGGACTTATTGGGAGGCGAGTTCGGTGAACATTTTATCGTTTAACGTTCGGGACCGGTCAATTGGCCGCCTAGATCGTGCGGTTTAACGCATTTAGACTATTTTTTGTGGAGCTATGTTAAAGCTCATGTCTATACAGACAAGCCCGCTTCAATGGACGCATTGGAAGACAACATTGAAGCATTTATTCGTGAGATACCGGCCGACGTGTTGGAAAGAGTATGCCAAAATTGTTGGACTAAGCGGATGGACCATTTGAGGCACAGTCAAGGTCAACATTTGCATTAAGTAATCTTCAAACATTAAATTATATGAACCGTACTATCGATTCAAATAACGATTTCATGCATTTTTCTGAATTTTATGTGTTTTTTATTGAAAAACTTTCCTATAGCATTTAAAAAATCACCCTTTATTTTATTTTTGGATATCGCGCGTACGTATATTATAATGGATAATTTTTTTATCATTTACGTTTATGTACATATATAAATAATATCAATTTATATGTTTCAAAATACTGTGTAATGATAATAAAAAAAAAACTACTACCGAAAATGTAAATTACGATAAAATTGTTATGATTACTTTTCTGTTTGTCCCCCCACAAAAAAAAATTAATGAAAGGTTTTTATCAAATTCGAATACATTTAATATTTTTAATAATTTTAATTTCAACACATTACGCGTACCTTTTGAGGTCAATTTTTTTTTTAATTTAATTTCTTTTAACATTTTTATTATTTAAATAGCTAATAATCATTAAACATCGTTCATATTGTCAATCCTGTTAAGGTACGATAATTAATTCGTCCTGATTACAAACAAAAAATTAGTTGTAAATATAACATTAAAATGACAAAAAGATCAATATCGTAAAGTTCACGTGTATAATTTATCAGACAGATATTGGACGTTAATAATTTTATATATAAAAGATACAAAACTTTACCTCTCTGTATAGATCATTAAAATAAAATCAATATGATTTTACTTGACTTATTATTCATATTCAAGACAGTAAATTATCTTAAAAATAAATATACATAATTTTTTCCTTTTGTATTAATGCTAATGAACTGTATTTATTATTTATTATTCGGTAAAAATATTCTTATAAGTATTTATTATAATAATAATAATGAAGATAATATACAATATATATTCTATCGACTTTATATACTATAGTATATATAGCACATGTGAACCGATCGATCGCAGTAAAATATGTCAATAACCTATCAATATAAGTATATAAAGAAAGAAACACATATTGATAATAATAAAAATCGACGAATATTTTATGTAAATTACTTAAAATTTTGAAATATTTGTTATAACGCATTTGTTATAATGTGAATGTGAAAATATATTCTATAAATATAACTTATTTTTATGGACTATCGCACCTGAATTGTAATTATTTTCAACGCAGTGCATTTTATTTTATACATAACATATAAGCATATAAATGAATAAGAATATATTATATCTTATAACCAAAAAAGATTCTTCAATTTTATAATAACATCTTACTTTTGTTTTTTTAATTGTACGTGGTGTAATTTACCATATGTTGTATAAAAATTTATATATTATTTTATTTTTGTATGAATAGTAATAATTTTTTTTTAATATAATAACAATTAAGATACAATTTTTCATCTATATGTTTATGATAATAGATGAATATTTCTATAATACCATTCTAACCTTTATACAATTTTCCTTTTTATCAATCACGATTAAAAACTGATTCAATCCTTTTATATTTTCAATCAATTATTTATAGTTGTAATGTTGAAAAAAATCTCAACCCAATTATATTAATATTAATAATAAGCCAACAACATATCATATAAGAATAAGAATTTTCGCAATAAATCGTAATAATACAATTGCAATGAAATAGGATGTTCTTCATATTTACATAATGATTATTAAACATATACATAAAAATTAATGATTATATATTTGTAATATTTTCAGTAAAACAAATGTATAACTAAATATATATTTTGTATAAAAAAAAATATATTGCACATTTACAAACCTTGAATATATGTATACAAAACATTATTGTTTTAATATACACACGATTAAATATGAAAATATGACCTAAAATGTGTGAATTTATATGTCGAGATCTTACCTATATAAAAAAAAAAGCAAACAACAAACAAACACTAAATGGATAAATTTTTTAAAACACAATCTATATATATGCTCTTAATATATATATATATATATAAAGGTGACATGACATGTTCTTGACAGTTTCAAAACTATATTTTTTTTACATTTTACATTTATTATATTCCTTTCACTTTAAGAGATCATAATAATATTAATATGAATATGAATAACTAATAATAATATTAATAAAAAAAAAAATATTTTAACATATTTCAACTATGTATAATATAAATATATTTTTATTTATTTATATGAATTACACACTTAAAAACAGATTTGTATTTTTATTTTATTTATATGATTATGTAAGATGTCATATGCTTATATTTTTATCATTATTTTTAATAAAACATAAAAAATACAGTATTTGTGTGGAATTAAAGTAAAATTTGTTTTATATTTATAATCAATTCCAATTCCATATTATTTACCTTTTTGCATTTTATTTATCTATATATATCTGCATAGGTATACTCTACCTACCTACTTATTACTTATTAATAACAGTTTTATTACCATATTATTATTATTATTATTGTTTATTACTTATTTTTTTTTTATGTATATATATAATAAAGTTATTTGTATAACTATTCATACATTTTTACATACCTAAATAGTATTAATTTTTTTTTTGTTTTTAGATATTAATAAGAAATAGAGAAAAAAAAATACAATCGATATGCATGAATGATAATATTTTCATTTTATATAAAAAAAATAAATATTCATTGGTCGACCGACACAGAAAATCACAATTCCACATGATTTTTAAAGAATTAAATAAGTTCAACTTTTCTATATGTTGTTAGGTTAGATTGAAATACCTGCAATGATTCCGTGAAGTTTATATACAAAATAATAAAAAATAAAACTTAAAAAACTACTCCATTATTATTGTTACGTACAGTACAGGTTTATATATTTTCTTATACGCAATATAAGATTAATAAAGTTAAATCTTTTATTGTATTTTTATCTACCTGCGTTTACGTACAATTTACCGTTTATATATAAATTAAGGTATAATAAACAATTCTATAATACAGCAATTATATACAATCACTTTTTTTTATATATCTGATGATCTTTAATTTGATTTGAATATAATTTAAATTGGATTAGTGTTTTTTTTTATTATTGTTTTTAAATATAACAATTATTTTGTATCTCCTTTCTATTACAACAAACATAATCGGATGTCAGTATTTGAGACAATTTCATCTGAGAATTATACGGAATTTCCTTATAGAAAATTATTTGGAATTGCTTTATAAAAAATTATAGAGAATTAATTCTGAAAATTATACAGAATTTCCTACGAAAATCATAGAAAATTTCCTCCTCTCAAATCATAAAGAATTTCCTCCTCAAATCATAAAGAATTTCCTCCATAAAATTACACAGAATTTCCTCCATAAAATTACACAGAATTTCCTCCATAAAAATAAAAGGAATTTAATTATAGAAAATTATACAGAGAATTTCCACAAAAAATTGCATAGAATTTCATCAGAGAATTATTTAGAATTTTCTCAACAAATTATAAAGAATTTTCACAGAAAATTAAACAGAATTTTTCCGAAAAAAATATACTGAATTTCCTTTGAAAATCATAGAGAATTTCTTAAGAAAATTATACAGAATTTCCTCCAGAAAATCCTAGAGAATTTAATCGGAAAATTATATAGAATTTCCTCTGTGAATTGAACAGAATTTCTTATATATAAATTACACATAATTTCCTTTGAAAATCATAAAGAATTTCCTCCATAAAATTATACAGAATATCCTTAGAAAATTACACAGAATTTCCTTTAGAAAAAATAAAGAATTTGCTCCATAAAATTATACAGAATTTCCCCAGAAAATTATATACCTTTTGTGTTTTTTTATATAAGAAATTGTCTTATTTATCGTACAATACAATAACAAGACCATCCATTTCTTTTCTTCTCTGAACATTGTCATAATTACTAAATATATATATAATTGGAATCATCTAATTGGAAACTCTATATTTAATACATATATATATACGAATAATTGAAGTACTAAATACAGATATCTGCTGATGTCATAATAATGAACTTTATATACCATATACATACAATATTTATAATATATATGTCTTAATTATTTATTTCTTTTTTTTTTTTCTTTTCTTGTTTAAGTATATATATATATATATATGACTTAATGAACAATTTTCTTTAGCAATATATACATTTTTCATTTGTATATATAGTAACATTTCCATTATAACAACAAAACACAATCAATTGCAAATGAGATTAACGCGCATAATGAAAAGGTATCAGTAGAATATTTTCAAAATATACGAATGGTTTTTTTTTTTACAATTATAAATCTTAATCTAAATAATTTGATGAACAAAATTTATTGAAAAAGATTACCTAATATGCTGAGTCCTAAAGATCTTTTAAAAATCCAAAAGATCCCACATTGTTTTGATTTCTCACTATAAAATGCAATATTCAATTGCCATTTAGTGTATAAGCTAATAAAAATAAAAAAAAAACACATTCTTTTATAGACATTCCTCCTTCTGCTGTTTGCGCGATATTATAATATATATATATTATATAAATAACAAATTGTTCAAATCAAAACACACTTCTTTTCTTAAACCAAAAAGATTACAATCTTATTATATATACAACTGTTTATATATATATATATATATATATATGTATATAGAGTCGCGTTTTAATATAAATTGTATATTATAAAAATTTATATATGTTTATCGTATATTTAATACGCGTTCCATACATAGTAATGGAAGATATAACTATATATATTATATGATTATATTAAATTATACAATAAAAATTATATTTTATATAGAAAAGTTCTATATGGTCGTTTTAAAATGTACAATTTTTGAATAAATATATACAAATGCATATAAGCATATAAGAAAATATTATATATAGTTATAGTTTTTTTTTTACATCATTATACATATATATCTTCTTATTCAACTTTTAAAAGTAAACAAATATTATACTATATGTTACCGCATATAATAGATTTTATATAAAATTATATTATTATTTTTATATTAATACGCGTACATCTATAATATATATATAGTATACGTGCGGTTGACCTTTTCTATTCTGAAATAATTGAAATGATCTGTTGTTATATAATCTTATACAATAAATGTACGATTAATAATTATATATATTTAGACATTAGAAATGGTGGATAGTTGGGGATATTTTTTCTAAATTGATAAATTGATTTACTGTATCCAAATGAATCAATTTCAAAATTAACTATATACAGACAAATTTGTACCTGTTATTTTACCAAAAAAAAAAAAAATTGGAAAATTCAATTTCCATGAAAATTTTGTGTTAGATTGAAATAAGCAGTTTTCTCTTAACTTTTCATTAATTTATTGGTCGCCGCAATTATAAATTTCTATATGCGCTTTGATGAACGTTTATAATATTCGAAATAGAACAAAATTTCTCTGTATAAACTCTGATGAACGTTTATATTTATATATAGAAATTTATAACAATTATCACTGCTGTTATTAAAAAAATATATATGTATATAAAGAGAAACAGGTAAACAACAGGTAATTGAGATATCTATATATATATATATATATATATAGTTTAACTTACATGCATTTTTTTATAGTTTTGTAGTTTTAATGTTTTTTTTTATAAATGAATTACATGTAAACCTTATATGAAATATTTAAATTCTTTTTTTTTGTACATCGGCAGCAGGCGCATATGGTGTAAAATTATCTATAAAAGCAAATGATATATTATTTTGTAGTTTTTCTATAAAGAATTTTAAGAAAATAAGAAACAGACACAAACACACACACGATGATATATAGAAACATATTAAGGCACCTGCAGAATTTTTAACTTGAGCTTCCTCATTTTGAACTTCATAAGATATAATAATATAAAGTGTATAAAGAATATAAAGAATAAATTTAACTTTTTTTTTAATTATATACAAGTATTATTATTATTATTATTATATATGGATAGTGTATTTATTTAATATATATATATAGGCAATGATTATTCACTGACGGGTTAATGACATGTTGAAATAGATTTTTTTTTATATAATAAAGATATGCATATAGTATTCTTTTATAATCACTATATTACACTTTGGCACGCATATCAATGATGATTAAAAATGAAAAATATTTTAATCTTATTCATTCTCGCCAATTTCCGACAATTGAAAATGGGGATTATAAAAGTGATTGAACGAAGTAAATTCACACCTTATCAAACAAATATATAAATAATATTTAAAACGTAAAAAATAAAGTCTCTCTATAGATTTATAGATAGAATATAATAACAAAAAGAATAAATCATTATATTAAATATCGCACCGCAATCACAAATTAATAATAATAAATAAAAAATATATCTATCGTCCGTAAATTTTGTATATAAGTAAAAAATTTATTTTAAATAATTTATGACAATTGAATTTTATTAAAATATATTCATTAGTCAATACAAATTAAATATATTATTATTATTATTATTAGAGATATTGAACGTGTAGGTATTTCTGTTTATATATATATAGACATAAAAGTGTAATGCGATATAATACCCACCACCACCACCCAAATATATTATCTACACGCCGCAAGTACACATATTTAAAATGCAAAAGATTTAAATTATAAGAATATATTTAAAAAAAAAAAAACATATAACTAAAAGGTTATTCATTTCATATACATATGGTATGGTATAATATTTATTTATTTATTATAGGTTATATTTATTTATTTATTATTATTACTCATAATCAGAGCCGCACCTGATGATTACGGGATAGAATTAAGATTGTCATAGGGCGATTATAATGGAGTAGGGATGTGAAAATTTGTAAAATAATTAGAATAAAAAATTGTACAATTTAAATCAAGACACATTATTGAGATTACAAGAAAATTGGTTATTTGAGGTTATCCTGAAAATGATGATGGAAAGAATAACCAAACAAAGGGGGAAACAATTGTAACAAATTCAGCTAAATTATCTTTTGAAATAAGAAAGTTAGGAAACTACAAAGATGCTGAAAAGATGAAAAAAAACGTGATTTTCTCCTATTCTACCAAATTGAATCAGCTAATAATCTGAAATTTACCAAAACGTTGAACATATCCGTCGGCTATAACATAATAACGTTTTAAGTCGCTATCATTACGGAAAGCTTCAGAAATCCCATTTTCCTGCATCTAATATTGCAGGTTTGGGAAAATTCTAATATTGCATTTTATTTATTTTTTCATATGCAAAACCATTCATTTTTATTGGATTTTTTTAAGGTAATTCTTATGATTCCAAAGAATCCAGTACAGATACGACGATGTTTAGGTACTTAAATCGGGGTAGAATTTTATTATGAATCGTTAATAGGGGTTAGAAGTTGGAAGTTATAAATTTTTGCTTTTAGGTGATTATCTATATATGAAAAACAATCTGAATGACAAATTTATGAGACTATATAGAACACGCGATTATTTGAGATTATCTTGAAAACGGTTAGGGATAACATTATACGAAACCTGCGGGATTTGAAAAGTATAAGAAGTGGTTAGAAATTGTTACTAATCTGATTAAATTACCTTAACAGGACACACAAAAATTACTTGATACGATCCTGTTATTACTATAACCAGCGACTATATAAAACAAAGTGAATATATATATGCGTTAAACAATTTATACAAATATTTTTTTTTTTGTTGTACATACAAAAGATCAATTGTTATATTGTGCACACGTATATACAATATGATATGATGATCTTCATACTTATATATATATATAAATACAATCACGCATACGTATTATGATTATTTAAAGTAAAAGGTGAGGCAAAATATACATAATATGTAAATTATCTATATACAGTACACTTACTTAGCACATACGCTGAATATATAAAATAAAATCTATATGTACAATAATATTGTTCATATACCTTATATTTATAAATGATTTACATGTTATAAATTTGAATATATGTAAAAAAAATGTACTTTCAATACACTTCGTTTATTTTTAAAAAACAACATCTATATATATATGATAATAATTTTCATTTGTAATTTATAATTTCGTTTGTCTGCAAAGATTATAATATATCAAAATCGTATATACATAAGAAAATTAATTCATATATTCATATATATAAAGGAGACATAAATTTCAATTTTTTCTTTTGATATATATTGGATAAAAGATTTATATTCAATATATCTATCCTAATCGCATATATGTATGTATATATGCATTATATATTTCGAGGTGTACGTGAATTTTAATAAATAACAAATAGTTTAATTTTTATGTTATTAATGATGTCATTGTTTATACTATATATTAATATTCAATAAATAAATATATATACATATATACGCGTAAAATTGAAGGTTAAAATATGTTCTTATAAAATATATATATTAATATATTACGTTTATATAAAATAAATATTAAATTTATAGATCAATAGAATTTAGTATTTAGACTATATCTAACTTTCAATAAATTTATCGAACTATATAGATGTAATAATATATTTATATACAAATATTTGTAATCGTTATGTTTTTGTCTGTGTGATCTATTTTTTTTTTTTTTTTTTTGTAAAAATGACATTGACATTTTGTTGGATATAGAAAATTTATTTCAATTTGAATTAAATATCTCTAAAAAGAAATAGCCAATTTAAAAAAGGTAATCTTTGTGAAGAATAAAATGATTTAATAAATTGGAATAACTCTCTGAAAACTGAGCTGCGTGAGATCTGTAAAAAAATTCTTTTTACTTATTCGTATTATTCTTATTCTTTTTATTACGCAAATATATTATCTTAAGAGATTTTCAAAAAGTATATACACCTGTAAATTTTTCATCTATATAGAAACATAGGAATTGCGATGGGTTGAACTGCAGAAATTTAAGTTTTTCCAATACTATTTCAAATACAAAATATTCACGACAATATACAATACGATCGTATTCACAAAAATTGTATAAATTAAAAATAAAGTACTAAAATGAATTACGTGCGTTATATTATATATCATATATATATATATATATATAAGAACAATTTCATTTAGGCAAAAAACTATATACCTGCTTAAAAAGAAAAAAACATTTGCGATTATAATCACACCGCCATTCACCATTCATAATACAAACAAAATAAAAATTGAAAATTTGCAAACAAAAAATTTAATTAATTTTCATATTTAAGTATATTGTAATTGTAATTTGTTATACGTAGACGTAGAAATATAGATATGAAAGTAGCCACATACAGAACTAGCAAATATATAGTAATATATATATTGAAATTGAAGTATATATATTTACAGACATAAACAATCATGGGACTGCGCCTATATATAATAATAATAATTATAAGCAATAAAGTCTAATATGAATAATTTCATAAAACAGCAAAGATAAAAAAAAAAAAAAAATTGTAATCAAATAAAAAAATGTTAATATAGTAATAATTTTTGATGACATATTCCGCATATATATACTGTGTTCTTTATAACTTTATAATAATACACGATCGACGACGACGCAACGCATTCATATATCATTTACATTTTATACATATATATATATATATATAATATATCTATCTATACATACAATTATACCTCTATATATCACTTTTAACTTGAACACACTCGTGTTTTATTTGTTTACACAAATAAAAAATTGAAATTGATATGATAAGAAAAGTTATTATATATACATATGTGTATGGAAAAAATAGAAGTAATATGACTATATAAAAACGAGGTCAATATTATTATTATATTATCAATGATGTTGTGTTGTGTTTTGTTGTATTATAATGACTTTTTTCTATGTGGTTAGTATAAAATTTGATTTTGTTGTTATTTTATGTGGGCTTATCAGAAATTTTGTATATACAGAGAACGGTAGAACGGTTTCGTCGTCGTCGTCGTTGGTGCAGTTGACAAATAATCAAAATATTGTTTTTCTTTGTAACTATATAACCTTCCATATATAGCGACTATATAATAATCAGTATGATAGTGCTTGAATAAATTTTACCTGATGATCAATACTAAAAAAATAAAATATAAAAAAGATACATGAATAAAAATTAATTAAAAAATTTTCCGGAAAATGCAAATTTCTAAATATTTTTGGCTTTTTCGATTAAAAATCATAGTTTTCCATTTTCTTACCTTAAATTTGAAAATTCAATTCATTTCATAGATTTTTCGTAGAAGAAAATTTTGAAATTTGAATCAGTTTTTCAAAAGATATAACCGAAACTGTGTGTGGAAAAACTCATACCATTTTTTTGGTTTTCACAGGACTACTGTGTTCTTTTAGGAAAAATCACAAATTAATTGAATTTTCCAAAAATGAACAGAAAAAATGTATTAAGAAAAATTTAGTCTGTTATTTGATGACTTATCTACATTGCATTTTCCGGTAAATTCTGTACGAAAACTTATTATTTTTTTTATAGTAAAAATTTCTATGGATGTATCTTTATAAGAATACCCTATTGTTTGGATAATCCTACGAAAATCTCTCATGCTCCGTCACTGCTAATAAAATACCTTTTATGACTTATGATATGACTGACTGTATATCAACACAAAATGTTAATCAATTATATAGTAAATTGTATTTATATATGTTTTTAAATAAGTATATATAGTATATACGCAGTTGGTTGGTTGGTACACCCATTTTTGTTCACCTTTAGTATAATAGTTAATTTTATATACATGTTTTTTTTTTTTTAATATACTTATATATATATATTAATGTGTGAACTGATTATAAATGTCGCAATGTTTTCTTTACCTATATGGTATATAGAGTTTATTATTATGTGCACATTTAATTATTTATTTTGTCTTTATCGACACACACACACATAAATTTTATTTATTTATATAAACGGCGTCATATGTCACGTTATTGCAGTGGAAATTTTATCATTTAAATTATTTTATTATCATAAATCATATATATTGTATAATAATTGTTTAAATATTTTAATTAAAAAATATATATATATACGAGAAAATCAAAACCATTTTATTATTAATATATATATAAGTATTTTGATTGTTAAACTTCTTATTTGTTCAAACAAAAAGCAAATATATAAGATCAATCAATTATTAAAGTCTCTATAAATTACTTTTTTTATTGGAAAAATTGTCAACAACCAACTATACAACCAACAATCTGGTTTTAGCGTCCAACAACAGCCTTCTGCGGTTAGTTTCTTAATTTGTGGCTTTTACGGTGTCGGTAATTAGCCGTACGACCAACCGCAAGCGGAAAATACAACTCTGTATTAAAATTCAGATTCGAAACACAAAACATATTTTATGCATTCAGTAGGATTCGAACCCACGACCCCAAAATTTCGTTAGAATTTTAGGTTGGCATTTTTAACATTTACACCACAGAGTCATAGTCATTCAGTTAATATTATCTTTAAATCAATTTTAGAACTCCCTCAGAATGTCCAAATAACGGCAATATCTTAAAAATCACTATCAAAAACAAATCTTAAATTGAATTCCTAATGAGTTTCATGCATTTTTTCAGGTTTTTCCAATGAACTTTGCTTTAAATATAAATCCCATTATGATTTGATTGGTTAGTCATATATTTTACCGTAAGAATTTCTTATTATTACAACCTTTATTTAATAGTCTGAATAGAATACAAATGAAATAAAAAAAATTAATTCTTATATATAGAAAATACTTTAATATAATAAAATACTATAAAATAAAAAGAGGAAATCACACAAAAAATTCAAATAAAATCATTAAAAATTCTGTATTTGTCTCACGCAAATTTAATCGTAAAAATAATTTAAATATAAATTGTTTTTGTTTGCCAACCCAACCATAATAAGGTAAGGTTAATAAAACCAACCAAAAGCGTATAAGTTAACGAAAAAAAAACAAATTAAACAATCAAAAACACAGTCAAAGACAAATTTTTTTTTTTTTTTAATAATAATATTCAGATTCAGAGATATTGAGTTTTAAAAACATTTTGCACGAAAAATTAAATAAGCTTAATTTTTATGTGTGCGTTATACGGTGACCTTTTGCATATAGAAAATGTATAGAGAAATAATTTAAATGCATAGTTAATTATATAAACATATGTACAATAAAAAAAATATAATATTCGATTTGATTTTAAATATCCTATAAAGAAAAACAACAATTTTCAGCTATATTGTAATAAGAGTTAATATTTTTATAAATATAAATTCATGGTAGACGAAAATTATATATTTTATTTTTTTTTCAAATGAACAGTGTTCTATTATATATATTTCATATATTTTTTTAATATTATTTATATTACAATAAAAAAATCAGATTAAAATAAATGTGTGTAAAAGCATATAATAAAAATTAAAAAAAAAACCAGTAAACCAATGCGAAAAAGGCCATGAATGGTAATGACATTTATATAAAGAATAATATATTTTTATCTTAAAATTTTCAACCAAATATTAAATGCATATAGTGAAACAAGTTTATTATGATGTGATTTTTTTTTAATATATTCAATTTAAACCATTCAATTTTTTTTTTATTATAAAATGCAAACTAATGCATTTTATTTTTAATTAATTTAGAAAAAGAATTTTTAAAAGAAGAATATAGATAGATATAGAGATTACTATATAAAAAAAAGAACGACTTAATGAATATTTTATTGTATATATTAAAAATAAAAAAAAAAAATGTTTTTGCGTTTTGTTTAAAACAGTCAATGTGTCGATAAAAATATATTATTGATAATTATGCGGTAAAAGTTGAAGAAAAAATAAATTAATAAACTTTGATGCATGTGAAGATGGTGAGATGGGGAGCCATTGAACGATGCTAAAGTTAAAATACCATAAATAAAATTGTGTTTTTTTGTTTGTATATCTACTTATTTATTATTATCGTTATCGCAGCACCGCTCGGTCATCTCAATATATACATATATAAATTCGGAATTCTGATGTGTATCTTTTATATAAATATGTGTTTAGCTTAAAAGAAAAAATACACTTAAATGATTTATTAAAAACACAAACAAAAAAAAAACCTAATAATATTTCTCTGGTTTCTTTTCATATAAACATTCAATAATGTTATATTTAAAAAAGAAAAGTAAGAAAAAAGTATCAAATCATTGATTGGAATTCGATATTTAACCATATACATATATATAACTCTATATTACGATTGTTATTATTATTATATATACATTATTATTGTACATTATATAAAGAGATTAAAAAGTTTCAAAGATTTTCAAGAAAATTTTCCTATATAATATCTCGTCAGATATACAAACCGCATATTGTATTTGTATATAATAATAATAATAATAATAATAAAATATAAGGTTGGTTTTTTAATGTCTATTAAATATTACAAACAAAGTTATTTTATTTATTTACATTTCCAGACATTTTGAATGACATGTCAAGAATAATAATTAGAATTAAAAGAATGCTTTTATATCAACTATTTTATATATATAATACACATGACTGTATAGAAATATAATGTATATTTAATTTTTTTTTATTTTTTTTAAATGTCAACAAAACTTCTTCTTTTTTTTCAATATGTGTAATATTTTTATATACGCGATCTTTGAATAAAATAACATAAATTTTAATACATTTTTGTACAGGTGAAAAAGGTAAAGAAAAAAACTATAACTTATAGAACAGAATACACCTAGAATAGAACGTACGATACAAGACCCAGGGGAAGTCAGAATGTTTAATTTATCAATTTCTCTTGAAAAAATTCCATAACAATACAAAAGTTTTTACAAAGTGAAATTTTCAAGTCAATGTGCCTTTCGTAATATCCTTTTCCTATCCTTTTGGTAATATGCGGTTTATTGGTCCCTACGATAAATATATTCTATATGTGTATACCAGCAACACGAGTAATAAATAAATATTGTTAATTCGTTTCGTATACATATTTTAACCCTATACAAACTAAACAAACAAATTATATGGTTTTGTTTGGTAATTTATGTATTTTTATAGTAATAATAGAAAATTTGTTTGTTGTAATTAGCACAATATTAAAACATAAACAAAACAAAGATAATTAATTTTTAATTATACAAACGAATTATAAACTATGAAATTATATAATGCGAATATCATATACGATACATATAAGTAAATTATGAATTTATGAATATATCCGATAAGCTCAAAAGCGCTATAAATCTATATAAAGGGTGATTTTTTAAAAGCAATAGGAAAGTTTTTCAAAAAAACACACATAAAATTCAGAAAAATGCATGAAATCTTTATTTGAATCGATAGTATGGTCCATATAATTTATTGTTTGAAGATTATTTCATGCAAAAGTTGATCTAGACTGTGCCTCAAATGGTCCATCCGCTTAGTCCAACAATTTTGGCATACTCTTTCCAACATTTCGGCCGGTATCTCACGAATAAATGCTTCAATGTTGTCTTCCAATGCGTCAATTGAAGCGGGCTTGTCTGTATAGACATGAGCGTTAACATAGCCCCACAAAAATAGTCTAAAGGCGTTAAATCGCACGATCTAGGCGGCCCATTGACCGGTACCGAACGTGAAATAAAATTTTCACCGAACTCGCCTCTAAATAAGTCCATTGTTGCGCGTGTTGCGTTGCATGTGGCACCGTCTTGTTGAATCCACATGTCATGCAAGTCAAGCTCTTGCATTTTGGGCAAAAAAAAAATTGGATTTCATCTCACGGTAGCGCTCACCATTCACAGTTACGTTACGATTCGCATCATCTTTGAAGAAGTACGGTCCAATGATGCCACCAGCCCATAAACCGCACCAAACTGTGACTTTTTCCTGGATGCATTGGTAGCTGTTGCAATGCTTCTGGCTGATATTCACTCCAAAATCGACAATTCGGCTTATTTACGTACCCATTGAGCCAAAAATTAGATTCGTCGCTGAACATAATTTCGTCGCGATGAACTTTCTTAACAGAGCACGCATTTTGATAATTCAAAATTCAATAATTTGCAAGCGTTGTTCGTTTGTAAGATGATTCATGGTTAAATTATAGACCAAACTGAAGATGTTTGACAGTGAAACAAAACACGAAACGTGCGTCAGCTGTTTAAACCGCAGTGGTGCCAAAAAGATAATAGCTAAAAAATCACCCTTTATAAAAATATAAAGTTATATAGTAATTGGTATATAAACAAACATGTAAAAATACTATATTATAATTATTATAGTAATTAAAAAAATGAAATTGATTACGTATAATTATCGTAAGATAAAATTTTACAGTATCACAATGTTTATAATAATATATAAACAATTCTACTATATCATAAAATTATACTTTATTATGCGGATTTGTCCTTTTTTATCCTGATCATCTCCTATTTTTTCAAAATTTAAGTGAATTATTTGTAATCCTTGGAAGTTTATAATTACAAATATAAATAGAATTAAAAATTATCATAAAATAAAATTGATCATAATCTAATTATCTTTTTTTTTTTTCATACATCTGTACCACAGGTGTTTCATCAACTGCATCAACAGCAATACCAACAACAAATAACACAACTGATAGTTTTAATTGTAATAGCAATAGTAATGGTAGTAATAGCAGTAGCAGTAGTAGTAGTAATGATAGTAATAATGATAATGGTATAATTAATAATAAATTAATAACAACATCATCTTTAACGATAAATCGTAATAAAGGTAAACGAAAAAATAGTTATATAAATGGGACATCATCAATTGATAATATTTTACATGAACGTATGTTAAATTTAACAAAGGGTAATAATATAAATAATAATAATAAAATATATTGTGATAATTCTAGTGTTAATTTATGTAATGATAATAAACAACTATTATCAAGTGATAATAGCAATAATACAATTGTTGATTTATTACAAATAAATCCTCGTGACATGAGTTTAGTGAATGGTATTAATAATAATCATAATCATAATCATAATAATAATTATTTAATAAAAAGTGAACACTTAAGTCCATCATCACAAACATCAACAACAACAACAACAACCAATATGAATTTAAATGGTGAACGGTTAGTATTTTTCGGTAAATTTTATGTTTAAACGCAAATATAAAAAAATGATGTATATGCAGATATGATATGCGATAAATTTGGGAAAATTGATTCAAATTTTTCCAAAATATCCAAGATTTTTGTGATTTGTGTATTTAGTGTATTAATTAATTTGTAATATTTATTATATGAATTATTTAAAAACTAACTAATGAATGGTTTATAAAAACTATTAAAAAAAAAAGAAATCGTGAATTATTCAAGCGAAAATTTTTATTTATTTATTGAATATTTAGTGGTGGTGGTATTTTTTTTTTTTCAATATTCTTTATACATAGATGTTGGGTTTATTTCAGTGATTTCAGGCAACACTAAAGCTAATATAAAATTTTGATATTGTCGCAGTTAACTATCGAATGGTTAATAAAAACAATTATATAAAAAATAAATGAACTTTATATCGCAGGGTACAAAAGAATGGAAAGATTTGTATGGTTAAAAAATGTCTCATGTCTAAAATAAGTTTTTTCATAGATCAATAATTATTTCAATTATGATAAAATTTACCTAAATCTATAAAAGAATAATAATTTTTTAATTATATTGACTGCGGTTAATCCATTCTATAATTCGATATCTTATTATACAATACACAGAAAAAAAAAATTAAATCAATTAATAAATGCAAAAGAAATAATTAAACCGTAAATGATTTAAAAAACAAAAAAAATAAATAAATATATTTATTTATAAGAATTATTCATGGATGAATAAATTCACTACCTTGCTTTTTTCTTTAAACCTATACCTGCTTCTTATTGAATATTATTATTTTATATAACCGATTTATATGTACTTACATTGATTTTTAATTTTAATTTATATTATTTTGAAATCACATTACATAATTATTTCGACATTAACATATACACTGTATATTATTATAATTGAATTCGGTGTTTCTATCGTTTTAGATCAAGAAGTGATACACCTTCGCCAACGTATACTTCAATAACGCCTTCTCCTCCTCCTCCTCCTCCTCCTCTTCTTAGTCATCAACATCAACAGAATGTTCAGATAATATTCCCTCAATCGTCGTCGTCGTCTCATTCGCAACAACATCAACATCAACATCATCAACCACACCATCAACAGCAACAGTCACATCGACAACAATCACAATCCAATAATCAACATCAACATATCGATATCATGAATCGAAATTTAAAAAATGAATACAATAATATTAATGGTAACTGTAGAATGACTCCTAATATGCATAATAATAGCAATAATACCAATGATAGTTTATTAAAAGAATTACAAGTACGAAATTATTCAAATATTATGAGAAATTTAGCGGCTAAATATAATAATAATAATAATAATAATAATAATGGAAATAATAATGAGTAAATATTTTTATCTTTTTAAGACAAGTGGCATAAATGTATAAATTCTAATATTTTAACTATGTATTTCTATATATGTATATATGTAGTTTAAGTCGACCAAGAATCTATTTGGAACCAAGTACATCAAATAATTATGGATTGAATACATCAATATCTGGTAATAATACATCAACGGTGACTACATCAACAACAACTACAACATCATCGACAATCGGAGCGTTTAATGGTAAATCATTAAAACCATTACATCCTAAAGATCATCAAATGGTAAAAGGAGGAGGGTTAAAATCTGTATCACCGATATTTTTAGAACCATTTCCACCGCCACCACTTAAAACATTTGCCAGTAAAACTTATTTAAAACGGCCTGCAGTGGTACGATCACCAACAACAATAACAGGATCCACCCAATCTTTATCACCAAATCATATAACACAATCACCATCACCGTCGCCACCACTAGCGGTTCAATCAAAAACACCAGAACCACCACCACTATCACCGACATTATCATTACATTCAAAAACACCACCACCACCACCACACCCTATGCAAATAAAAACACCACCACCCTCACCGTCAATATCAATACAAAAACATACATCAACATCTTCGAAAGCATCATCACCATCCACCTCATCAAAAACAACACAAAATACATTAAAATCATCACAAAAATCTTCTACTTCTTCTTCTTCAACTAATTCTGGATCATCAAACGCGTTACCTGATAAAAATAAACAAAGAAAAGCACCAAATGTGATATTGGTAAATATTTATTATATAAAATTGTATATCCATATATTTTCTTTTAAGTTTCAACTCTGTTATTTGACGTCCAATTAATTTTTCTTTGGTTTTATTCCAATTTTTATGTTTCGATAAAGATTACATCAAATCCAGAAAATATTTCATCGTTATTTCCTGTTATACCACCATTTCCAACCGCTATAATATCACCACATATTGATTTGAGTGCTTCACAAGCACTATCCACTTTGGTAAGTTATATTCATAGTATATTTCCTTGTTTTTGAATTGGATTGATTATTTTGTTGGGATGTCTGAAATTTCGTAATATGTTTTTAAGATAAATGATTTTTAAATTATAATCTATGTGGAATAAAATACACTTCTCAACATGTGCATGAATATATAGAGAAAATGTTGAACTCCCTCAATTTTCAATTCCATATTTCAATTGCATTTTTAGTTTTTATAAAATAATTTTCACAAAAAAAAGATAAGAAAAACTTTTCTTTTCTATTATTTTTACTTTTATTATTAGTTTACTTTATTTCTATTTCATCCTTAATTTATTATATATAGGTTCAAGCAGCCAATAAAGCTCAATTGGAAAAATGTTTAAACGGTAATAATGGTAAAACGGAAGAAGAATTAAATAAAATACAACAAACGGTTATAGAAACGGTTAAAGAACAACAAATTGCATCACAGCGTTTACATTTGCAATTATTAGAGGAACGTAATAAGGCACACGAACAACTATCGAAGGAACAACGGGAACAGCAAGAGCAGCAAAAGCAGCAAGAACAAGAAAAATTTGAACGTTTACAAAAACAAAATCCTGCATTATTTTATCCTCCATCATCAATATTTCTACATAATTTGAATGCACCAACATCATCTAGTCCAACGCCATTACCATCAAGTGGCCTAAATCCACCTATTACTAATAATAATAATAATAATACAAATAGTAATCAAGCATCTAGAGAAAAACCTCAACCTAAAAAATCTTCAACACCAAAAACATCCACAACAACAACGGCATTAACAAATTTAACATCATTACTTATACCAGCATTAAAATTAATTTCATTAAATGAGAATAATCATTCAAGTCCATTAGATCTTAGTAGTGCAGTTCGTGATGTATCAATAAAATTGCAACAGCAACAGCAACAACAACAACAGCAGCAGCAGCAACAGCAGCAACAACAGAAACAAAAAGTACAAAATAATAATAATAGAAATAATAATAATAATAATAATGATAATAGTAATAATAATAATAATAATAATAATAATAATAGAAATAACAATCATGATAATAATAATAATAATAATAGAAATAATAGAAATAACAATCATGATAATAATAATAATAATAATAGAAATAATAGCAATAACAATAAAAATAATTACACACCAAATACATCAACAATAAATGAACCACAAATGAAACGGATACGTTTATCAAATTATTCCTCGTCGCCAACAAATCCATCAACAATGGCATCCAGATGTCAAGCCCAAAGTAAAGAAATTAATTCATGGACTATTGAACAAGTTTGTGATTTTATTGGTAGTATTGATATTTGTGCAGAATATGTTGAGGTAAGTGCCTAAAAATAAAAGAACAAACTTTTTTCAAATTTATTATTAAATTGAATTTATCCCAAGGTGTCTTAATTAACAATAATAATTCATTTTAATATGTATATATATATATCTTTATTTTGGGGGGGCTTTTATTATTAATATATGTGTATTTGATATCTTTATTTATATATTTGATATGACACATTTAAAGATTTCTTTTTATGTCAGGTATTGATTTGATTTTCCATTATATTCATTTGATTCAACAGTCAATACATTTAATTTTGATTTTTTTATACATAAAATCATCGAATGTAATAAAAATTTTTATATGGTTATAATTCGATTCGATTTGTTATGCTATTGTGAGTTTGTTTTTTACATTAAGATCAAAAATGTATCAATACACAATCGATCACTTATATACGGTATTTGAAAATATAAATTTGTAATTTTGTTATATGCTATATATAGAGATCGTTATATTGTTGAAGTTGAAGGTACACGCAAAAACTATGTGTAAAAATAATAACACAATTTATCTTATAATAATTTTTAGGAAAATTAAAAATCAATCTCATGATTGTGTGAAATATGGAAATTTTTACCAATCTAAGATAATTGAATTCCAAACTAAAGAAAAAGATCAGTTCAATTTTTCATTAAACTAAATATTATTTTAAAAAAATACTTTACTTTTTTTTATATTTTATAAGTTATATTTTAATTGAAATTACGTGAATGAACAAATTTAATTGGATAATATATTTTAAAATATATATAGTTTATTAAAACATAAAAACAAGTTACAATATAATTTCCTTCTTGTTTATGTATATTTACTTACATCATATAAAAAAAACTATTTTAAATATAAAATATTAAAATGTCAAGATGCTTACTATATATACACTCTACTCTACAAGATTTATTTAAATATTTATTTATTTTTTATATATAATATTACAAAAAAAAAAAGTCAAACCAATTAATTCAACTCCTTTATTACTTTTATAATACTATGCGTATACATACCTTGATTTTTGCTTCTTTAAAAAAATATTTTAATTATTTATTATACAAGGTGTTTTAAAGTATTTTGGTGTTTTGTTATTAAAATTTTACCTTTTTTTTTTTATTTAAATTCCCTTCACAAACTATATTGAAAAACATTCAATGAAACAATTAAAACTTTTTAAAACAATTAAAACTTAAAACTGACATTCAATCGTATGCCAATGTTCAAAGCAGGACGATTTATAAAAAGGATGAGATTGAATAGCTTGATTTTGTATCACTTCAAATTTCTGTGTGTTTCTGATTTCCAATGATTGAAACAAATCATTGTAGATGTGTTCCAATTGATCTTGAATTTGACAATAAAATACGATAATGGAAATGCTAATGATTTTGAGAAATTTACCTTCAAATGGATAATAAAAACATTTCCCAAACAATGGGAAACCCAGACGGTTTTTTTAAAATATTTTCTTTTTATCCCCAGTTCAATTAAGATGAAGAATATACAAAATTTAGGATTGAAACTTGAAACACATTTTAAAATATCTTTCCTCCAATATTATGGATTAAAATTTTCCTAGTTTTGTTTTTAAAATATTTCAATTTTCCTGTTTCACGGAAAATTTTGATACATTTTTGTTAACCCACCTAGCATATTGGGGTAAAATTCGACGGTGAGGCAGTCCAAATGGTTAAAAACAATCGCATAGAAAAAAATATATTTATTGCGATTTCCCCAAAAAAAAATCGTTATTGAACTCAAAATATCACTTGAAGAAATTCTATATATATCTATGTATATATCTATATTGAGATGAAACACCATGTCTGCTAATGATGAAGATCAAAATGATAATATGATACGAAATAACTCACCTTTAAAAAAAAAATAAAAATTATTAATTACATATTTTTACATAAATTTTTGTACTACCACTACTGTAAAATAAATAGACAGAGCATATCATATCATTTAATCATTTACATCATTTTTATAATTTTTATATATGCGTGTGATGATGATCGCGTCGCGTAATTATCATTAAAAATACGTTATCTAGATATCAGATCAATATATTATAATTAATAATCGCATATTGCTATCCATATATATAGATATAAAATAAAGATGCTGTAAAATTTTCAAACAGTCCTCCTAATAAATCGTGTTTAGAGTTTTTAATATTATAGTATGTAGATCTATATATATATATATATATCGAAAACCAATTCAAATACAGCAGATAAAAGGATTGATCGTTCGATTATATCTATATAACGAAACGATATTATATATAATTACGATAGCGATATAATAGGTGATTTTTTATAGGAAAGTTTTTCAAAAAAACACACATAAAATTCAGAAAAATGCATGAAATCTTTATTTGAATCGATAGTACGGTCCATATAATTTAATGTTTAAAGATTATTTCATGCAAATGTTGACCTTGACTGCGCCCCAAATGGTCAATCCCCTTAGTCCAATTTTGGCATACTATTTCCAACATTTCGGACGGTATCTCTCGAATAAATGCTTCAATGTTGTCTTCCAATGCGTCAATTGAAGCAGGCTTGTCTGTATAGACATGAGCTTTAACATAGTCCCACAAAAAATAGTCTAAAGGCGCTAAATCGCACGATCTAGGCGGCCAATTGACCGGTCCCGAACGTGAAATAAAATGTTCACCGAACTCGCCTCTCAATAGGTCCATTGTTGTGCGTGCTGTGTGGCATGTGGCACCGTCTTGTTGAAACCACATGTCATGCAAGTCAAGTTCTTGCATTTTGGGCAAAAAAAAGTTGGATATCATCTCACGGTAGCGCTCACCATTCACAGTTACGTTACGATTCGCATCATCTTTGAAGAAATACGGTTCAATGATGGGCTTGCCAGCCCATAAACCGCACCAAACTGTGACTTTTTCTGGATGCATTGGTACCTCTTGCAATGCTTCTGGCTGATATTCACTCCAAAATCGACAATTCTGCTTATTTACGTACCCAAATTGAGTTACAAAAATGAGCTTCGTCGCTGAACACAATTTCGTCGCGATGAACTTTCTTAACAGAGCACGCATTTTGATAATTCAAAATTCAATAATTTGCAAGCGTTGTTCGTTTGTAAGACGATTCATGGTTAAATTATAGACCAAACTGAAGATGTTTGACAGTGAAACAAAACACGAAACGTGCGTCAGCTGTTTAAACCGCAGTGTTGCCAAAAAGATAATAGCTAAAAAATCACCCTTTATAAATTAGTTTACATATAAGTATAAAACATGTATAATTTTTTTTGAAGAAAATTCTGTGTTGAATCTTGCAGAATATATATAAAAGATGAAATAGTTTTAATAAAATAACGATGCGGTCGAATATTTATGATCATTATTTTTGTTGTTGATTATATACTATATTTATTTATATTGGTCAATTATTTATATAGCTATATAATATAACGTATATTTTATATGACCTGGTTAACCTTTTATACTGTGTTCGCGTACGTATTCTATAAAGTTAAATCGCTTATAATATATTAACAGTGCGATCGATGATGACGATGACTATATATATATATAAATATAGATGAGTCGCGACCACGATGGACCATATATATAAAAGATCATCGCATATATATAATTTACAATATAAAATATAATTACGAAAATGAATATGTGCCCCCGGGCATACACTTTATTAAACTTAACTTTAGTAAAACTGCTGCTATATAGCAATACACATTATTTATTACATATCTTTTGTTTTTATATATTTTTGCTGCGATATTTAAATTTTTTTTATATACTTTTTTTTATGTATAGTATCTTTTTGTTTCGCGATATTGCACTTATTTAATATTATAATTTTTTGCCCGTTTTACTTTTTTTTTATGTTTTCTTAAATTCTTATACTTTTTTAAATTATATCAAAATTATTATGAATGTGCATTTGCATGCATGTGATTGTATATAAAAGTTTAGGTATATATATTTTTTATTATTATTACGAAAGATCACACAGCGTTTGTATGTGGTTTAAGGTTCATATCTTCTATATATAGTGAATGGATTTTTCTATATTTATAATATTTGAAGTAAAAAAATAATAGGTATTTAACCCTCATCCTCTGTTTTGGGTCACATTTGACCCCAAAATGATATTTTTATTCCAATAATTTAGCAACTACGCCGAATTTAAATTATATTGTTTAATCTTTCCATTAATCCATTAATAAATAAAACGCTATAAATATGTTATTTAAGTTAATTTACATTCACCTGATTCTAGTTCAATTTTATTTCAAAATCTCTATGGGAAATGTTTTTTGTTCTAACACAGGATGAGGGTTAAAGTACATAAGAAAATTGAATTAGAATGGATAAAAAAAAAGGGAATTTTTCGTGTAAATTTTAAAATAAATATCATCTTTATAGTTTAGTGAATAATTTAAGCCATTATGCCCTTGAACGTATAATGTAAATATTTTCTGTAAAAGGTCATCTTTTTGTAAGGCGTGTGTGGTATAGAAATGAAATGGGGTTTTTATTTTCCTCATGAACATTTTCACATTTATTTATGCTTTTACCCTGGTTATTGTTTCTGATTTTTTCTTAATATACAAACTTATAGCCTTTAGATTAACTACCTTAAAAAAATCGATTATAAAAAAATATTCCCAATTCTGTATAGCTTATTTCGTTCACAAAAGGAAATTATATCCTTTTTAATGATCATTCAATTTTCATTTTATACTAATATAACATTTTATAATAAACTATATAAACTTTGACAGACCCGGAAAAATTCGGTATATAATAACAATTCAAAATTATCATTTCAAATTTGTCATCATTTAGTAGAGATATTAGTAGAGATATCTCATTCCATTCCATACACCACTCTGTGGTGTAAATATTAAAAATACCAACCTAAAATTCTAACGAAATTTTGGGGTCGTGGGTTCGACTGAATTTTAACACATAGTTGTATTTTCGGCTTGCGGTTGGTCGTACGGCTAATTACCGACACCGTAAAAGGCACAAATTAAGAAACTAACAACAGAAAAGGCTGTTGTTGGACACTAAAACCAGATTGTTGGTTTTATAGCGAAAAATTTATTAATTATTATCTCATTCCATTAATCAATTCACTTAAAAAAACGTTGAATTTGAAGAAAAATATTCCATTTAAAGTATATTTTCTTAATTAAACTTATATACTTAAGAATAGATTTTGAACTTTTATTATTATAATAGAAAGAATTATGATTAAATTAAAGTATAATATAACGATTATAGATAAAAATTTCCGTATTTAAAAATGTATTTCAATTACGCGCGTTTGTTGATAATTCGTTTATAAAAGGACATATATTTTTTTGGCATATAATATATAATGAATTCAAAAAACAAATTCGTGTTCTGAATTTTACAACCGCCAGCGCGTCAATTCACCCAGAAGAAGTTTAGCTTTTTTTTTTATCTTTCATTGGAAAGAATCAATCTTTATATGTATATGCGGATTTATACAACAAAAAAAATTAACCGACTCCCACGAAGCCTTAAGGAACGTTCATATATCCTTCTAAATAGAGTTAGAAAATCCTATAAATATATTTTTATCTATAGACAAAATTGAAAATCTTTTTAATTCTTTTTCCCGTATGAAAATGAAATGTTACCAATCTTTATCAATAAATTCCATTCTTAAGTTAAGTCTTAAGTAAAATATTATAATCTATCAAAAAATTCATTTCTTATTACATGATTGATGAGATGATTAGGCAACTCAGAATTTCAGTTTCATATATTGAGATTTTATAAAGATCATAATATTTATAATGATTAAATTATATTTTATGTAAAAAAAAAAAAAACTGCACCCAAAATGCACAATTTTTAAGATAATTTTCTTTTCTTTAATGTTATTTATATTCGCGGTATAGTTATTCTGTCTGTAATCTGTATATATTTAATTTACATTTGAACATTGGAAAAACGAGGAGACTACGGCAGAAAATAATAATAATAATAACAATAATAATAATAATAAAAATAATAATAGGTATTATATAGGTAGGTCGTAACATTGCTACCCAGAGGCGCGTGCCAATATGCATTTATCTATATATATATAGGTATATAAAAATTCATACAGGCATTGAGGTATATATTCAATACTATATACAAAATAATTCAATGATAAAATGTATATATAAATTGCTGTATATATACCTGTATATATAAATACCTGTATACCTGTATATATAAATTGCGTTTATTATATCTAGACTTATATAATCAAAAGAAAAAAGCACATAATCTTTTATGTTAAAAGATATATTTATATATATATTCAAACAGGTATATAGAACAGAGCATTTTGTGTTGTATTAAAAAGATCATATATAGGATATATACGCACCGTCGTAACACCGTCGTTTCCTTGCAACGAAGAAATACGCAGATTCTAAAACTATAAACCATCCATATATTATAAAAAATGATATAATATATAATATAATGTGTGAGATTATATGCATTTTATATTTCTTTAACATTAAGATAATAAAAAAATTCCCCGGTGTTTAGACAGAGCGATATAAAAAGAAAACCGGTTAGCAATACACATTCGTTCGTTCATTTCATTGAAACAATCCCAACAACATTCCCTGGGGGTTTTTGTGATATAAAGGTTCCGTAGGACAGTCTTCATGATATAACCTACCGGACCAGATAAAAACAATAATATATCCTTCAACGTCTAACCAACCTGTTAATTATCTCATATATAAAAAAAAAATATTTATCTATATATAATTAATTTATTAATTTATATATATATTTCAATTATTATTAATTAGTATAAAACCAATATTTATATTTTGATTTAAATTTCTATTATTTATTCTAGATTTTTCGTGAACAACAAATTGATGGTACAGCTCTGGCATTACTCACCGAAGATCATTTAATGCAATCGCTTGGCATGAAATTAGGACCAGCCCTTAAATTACGTTCAGTTTTAGCGAAACGTATCGGAAGTTTATGTCCGTGTGCAAATTGTTCAATGATATTAATAAATGGTATTAGTAAATGGGAATCACCATCGGAGATGATGATTATGTGATATAGAAAAATTTTATTATTTATACTTTTCATAAATATATCACTCAGAAAAAAAAAGAAAAAAGACAATCTAATTGTATTTTATATCCAGAACCTCCGCATGGATGATATTATATCAAAGAAAAGTGTCAATATCATTATGAATTTTCATCTCATCATCATCATCGATCGCATATAAAAAATTAAAATAATCGCATTAAAAGTGCCTATAAAACACAATAATTATATATTTTAGATTTTAAAATTAAAAATAATAAATCATAAAAAAAATGTAAGTGCCGGGAATTGTACAATATGTCTCTAAAAAATTTGTCTCTGTGGATATATAATTAATATTTGTTTGTTTTATTTATATTAATTTACGTATATATGGATATAATTTTATTAAAAAATATATTTTTTATTTAAAAATTAACTCCTTTTTCTGTTTTGATGAATATTTTCTTAATTAAACAAAACATTGTCTTTTTATTCTCTTAACATATACCATAAAAAAAATCAATCACATTTCTGTTTTGTTGTTAATTTTCTTTATAATTTCATGTATAATAAATTATAATGATTAATAAATCAATAACAAAAATTCATAAAATAAATGAATAAATTGCTCAATGAAAATGCGTCTGTGTGCGTAAAATATCATAATAATAATTATAATTTGTACTTAAAATATATTAAATTAAGATTTTTTTTTTATAAAATATATTATATAATAAAAAATCAATTGTTTTGTTATTTTATTTTATTTTTTTTTATTATTATTATATTTACATATTAAATTTTATTTACGAACAGTATTTTATATAAAAAAGAAAGAAAAAAAAACAAACAAACAAATAAACAAACAAAAATATAAAATTAAATTAAGAAATAAAAATTATATATATTTATTATAAGAAAGAAAAAAAAGAAAAAAAGAAATTTAAATAAATTTAATAATAATAAAAATTATTAAATTATATTGAATAAAATTATTTTAAAAAATTTAAAAGATTTAAATCTTGGGGTTTTTTATTACCATTTTATTACTGAACTTAAGGTTTTATTATCAAAAAGCAGTTTAAATTATATTGAAATTATGGACCAATTCCAGGGCAAAAGAAATAAAGATTCGGCTGTGTGTGTGTGTGTGACTGCGGCTGTGAATAAAAATATGAAAGATCTCTAACGAAAGCTCCTATTTGGCTTTAGTAGTACTATCGGTTACTAAAAATATTCAACGAAATCGCTATGAAATTCTTTGAAAACTATAAAAGAATTCCGTTATTAAGAATAAAGGAATTTATTCTACCCGTTTGCTCGATTTTGAGATGCCAAGAAAGGACTTTAAACCATAATTGCTTAATCAAACTAATTTTATATTTCATAAAATGATGGTTTTTTAAGCTAAATAATTGCTCACGACAGAATTCAAAAAACCATTTAAATTCAATATTAGTTATGGAATTTATTTCAAAATGTTTCTATTTAAAATGTTTGTTTTATTAATGCCCACAATGATTCTTTCTATTGGACTTAAATCAGGACTTGAAGATGTCCATTTCTAAAAGTGGTTTTCTAAACATATTTCTTTAGTTTCCAACCAGTTGTTGGTTGCTTTTTTCTTTTTTTTTTTTTTGGGAGTTAACTGTTCGTATTGTTCTTTATAATAATAAGATTAAAATTGGACCATTCAGTCCCGATTTATGTCCAATAGAATAGAATTGTGGGCATTAATAAAACAAAGTTTAAAAAAAAAAATGATACGGAAAGTTACAATTAAAAGAGTGAAGAATTGAAAGGGAAACTCATTGAAATTGTGCAGCTTAAACATTCACATGCAATCCTTAAATCCTCTTCCATATTTATCTACAAATCTCCATCTACAATCCTCTTCATCCCTTCTCACAATCAAATTCTTTTCCCATCCATAAACATTAAAATATTAGGTTGTCGAAAAAGTATTGATAATTTTTATAAATAGATATCATTATAATTGAATATTTCAAGTAGTACTAATCTGATCAGGTAACACTAACATATATGTTCGAAAGATGACATTTTGTAGATAGAAAAAAAAACAAAAATTAAATTTGTTTAGTCATTTAAAAGTTGTAGTGCATTAAAGATGAGCGAAATTAGTGAAAAAATTCGATACATTTTACAATTTTATTATGAAAAAGGTGAAAATGCAACGCAGGCACATGAACAAATTTGTGCAGTTTCCTTCACCGTAAACTGCACAAATTTGTTCATGTGCCTTTACTTTATCAAAATTAACAGCCTATAGATGGTTTGCTCGATTTCGTTCCGGTAATTTTGATGTCAAAGATGCACCTCGTTCTGGTCGACCAATCACTGAAAAAGTCGATGAAATCATATCAAAAATTGAAGAAAATCGACACGACACGTAAGTCATGATATCGCTAAAGAACTAAACATCCATCACCAAACAGTTTTAAACCATTTGACAAAGGCTGCGGATACAAGAAAAAGCTCGATGTTTGGGTACCACATGAATTAACACAAAACAATTTAATGAACCGAATTTCCATTTGCGAAACGCTGTTTAAAAGGAACGAAATTGAGTCATTTTTAAAGCAAATGATTACAGGTGATGAAAAATGGATCACATACGATAATAATGTACGAAAAAGATCGTGGTCCAAGAAGGGTGAAGCTCCTAAAACAGTAGCAAAACCTGGATTAACACCAAGAAAGGTAATGCTGTCTGTTTGGTGGGATTGGAAAGGAATCGTTCATTATGAATTATTAGCACCCGGTCAAACCATTGATTCCGATCTCTATTGTCAACAATTAACAAGATTGAAGCACGAGATTAAAAAAAAACGTCCAGAATTAATCAATCGAAAGGGTGTTGTGTTCCATCATGACAACGCCAGATTACACACATTTTTGATGACTCGGCAGAAACTGAGAGAGTTTGGCTGGGAAGTTTTAATGCATCCACCATATAGCCCGGACCTTGCACCTTCAGATTATCATTTGATCCGGTCTCTGCAGAACTCCCTTAATGGTTTAAAATTAAATTCCGCACAGGTAGACCACCAAATGCACTTGGATCAGTTTTTTGTCCAGAAAACACAGAAGTTCTACAGTGATGGGATAATGTCTTTACCAGAAAAATTGCAAAGGATCATCGATCAAAACATCGCGCATATTTGGTTTAATAAAGTTCATTTGAAATATATAAAAAAATTGTTTGAATTTTGTAAAAAAAAATTATCAATACTTTTTAGACAACCTAATATAATATAATATACAAAAAATCATTAGAAAATTAAAAGTATTTGTTTTTTTTTATTATTAATTTATTTTATTTTATTTTTTTTTTAATTAAACATTCTTTTTTTCTTTTTTTCTTTTTTTTTTTCATTATTATATAAAAAAATATTACTTTTATCATATTTTTTGGTGTGTATTTTATCATTTCATTTTCTAGTGTTTTTTTTTTTTTTATTGTAATTCTTCAGATCGAATAGATTGGTGTAATTTCTTCCTTGTATTCCCACCCCATATATTTTTGTAATAATATATGAAACGGGGAGGGGTATTTTTTTACGTGTATTGTTTTGTTTGTGAGTGTTTGTTTTTTTTTGCATTTTGTCTATTTCTAAATAACATATATACATATTTCTTAATATCATTTTTATAAATAAATTAAAATTAATTAAATCACAATACAAAAACAATTAAATTAATCATCATAATTTAGAGTAATCTTTTCTTTTTTTTCCTACTATAATTTTAATTCGTAAATTTTGGAAAAAGTCAGAAAAAAAATTATTTCATTTTGGAAATAAATGAAATTAACATAATGATGATGGATGATGATAAAAAATGTAATGTAATTTTGTTGTTTAAATTCTTTAAAATTACATCAGTCATTTTCCAGTAGACGATCCAAAATTTCCAAAAAAAAATAAGATATTTATTTCTATCTTACAAAATATAATTAATAAAATATTATCTCTAATATTAAAATTATTATGAATAATTTTTTTTCATTTTTTTTTTTTTTTAGTTTGTTTTTATTAATATTATTATTATTATTATTATTAATAATTTAATCATAATGATGACGTAGTTATCAAAATAGGTTTTTCAGTTTTTAGTAAATAAAAACCATTTATACATTAAAAATCTATTTACAATGCAAATAATCATAATACAAAAAAAAAAAAAAATCAACGAATTGAAATTATTAAATTAAACTAATTATATATATTTATATGTTTAGAAAATTTCTCTATAATTAATAATAATAATAATAATAAAAAAAAGAAAAACTAATTTTAATTATACATTCTTAATTAAATTTGGGCACATGCAAAAAATGTTTTGTAATTTATAAAAAAAAAAAATTATTGTGTTTTTGTGTGTGTGTGTGTGCTTTGTGGATGTTTTTCGCAAGCTTTTCTTATTCCTCCTGTTCGATTTCAACAATATGATATGCCCATATCATAATATTTACATAGACGAATTATAATAATGTTTATCGACGACAACCGACCATCACAATGTTGATATATACAATGTTGTGAATGATATTGATGATGATGATGATGATGATGATTTAGTTGTAAATGATAGTGTGGTTGAAGCGGTCGCCTATAAAATAGTAACTAGGATGATGGTGGTAACGGTGGTCTACGATCCGGACGACGATAATCCATATAATCACGTTCACGTGGCCAATCAATTGGAACCGATGACATAGAACCATTATTACCACCACTACCGATTCCTCCGCCACCGCCACCGCCACCACCACCTCCTCCACTTACACTATATCGATCTCGATATCCTGGTGGTATATCGTGCGGTATTGAATGACCACTATACGGTGAAATATAATGATCATTCATATATGCAATTGGCGGTGCTATCATTTGCTGTGGATATCTGTGATTAAATAAAAAAAAAAAGTGTCAAAAATACATTGAAATACAAAACCATTTAATATTTTCGAAATGGTATAATATGTTAATGAATAAATAAAATTTACCTTCTTTTATCTATGCGACGATCACGATCCCTATCACGATCTCGATGATCCCGTTCACGATGATATCCATGCGGTGACATTCTATTATTATTATTATACGAATCATATCGATCACGTTTATGATCACTACTGCTATATCTAAACGCATAGATTATTATTATTATTATTATTAAATTATTACAAATTAAGGAATAAAATTAACAAAAAAAAAAAAATAAATTACCTATCACGATGATTCCATTTATCACTATCATAAGATCCCATTTGTCTGTGATCTCTATGATCACCTAATCCACTGGCATTTCCACTTACACCACCACCACCACCACTGCTGCTGCTGCTGCTACCAGCCCCCACTGCACCAGCACCAAAAACAGCTGCCCTTGGATCTCTATCATTATACAATGGTATTCGTTGTGGTATCGTTGGTGCTGCACCTCTTGGTGCCATTAACAATGGCGGAACATTCATTGAATTATATGGATCCTTATTCGGTGTTGTATTATTATGATGCGGTCTTCTATTTGTATTATTATAACTACCCGGTCCAGAATCGTATCTATTCAACCAAAAAAAAAAAAAAAATCAGATAAATTAATAAACATTAAATAAAAAAAACTTCCAATTAAATTTACCTGTTATCTGTTTGCAGTCTTTTATTATAGTCACCCCTTGAATCCGGTTCACATTCACCTTCTTCCAAACGTCTTTTATTGCCTATAGTTACATCATCTGGATCACCACCACGTCCAAATACATGATTATTACTAATTGCATCAAAATTATTTAATAATCCTGATTTATTATGTAATGGTCCACCACCACCACCGCCGCCAATCATATTATTATTATGTTTACCCATATGATTATTTTGTTGTTGTTCTTTTTCCATACGTTTATCACGTTTTTCTTTATGATGTTTTTTCTTTTCTTTTCGTTCTTGTCGCTCTTTAGATTTTTCTTTATTATCGACATTTGTAACGGACGATGTCATTGTTGTACTATTATTACTTAAACTACGTTCTTTATCACTTAATTTATTAATTTTACCAAATTGTTTTTTATCTAATGGTTTGCCGGTTATTGGATCAATTGTAGATATACGTTTGGCCGGCGACACCAATAATTTATCATTTGAATTTGATGATTCTTGTTGTTGTGACTGTTGTTGTTGCTGCTGCTGCTGCTGTTGCTGCTGTGATTCTTTTTGTGTTTTCAATGAATGTTTATAGATTTTAAATAATTTACGTGCATCAAATTCGGTAAATTTTGAAACAAAATACCATAAATTACTACGCCATTCTTTAATGCGTTCGGGATCTTTATAGGCCAATAGACAAACATCAATTTGTTTGCCAATATCTAATAAACATTCACGTAAATGTTTAATTTGTTCCGCTTGGCTTACATTTTGATCGTAACTGTCTAATGCTTTTAATGCTTTTTTAACCGGTCTCATTTTATCTTTACACTCATTAAATACATTTGGATCTAAATCACCTAAAACATCTAATGCACGTGGTTCATTATTGGCGGTAAAATGCATTGGACCTTCTGGTTTTTTCTTATTCTTTTTTGTTGTTTTATCATTATTATGATGATTATTTACATGATGTTTTGATGATGATTTTGATGATTTTTTCTTTTCATTTGTACTAACATTTGTAGCCCCAATTGCACCCGATGATGATGATGATGTTGGATTCGTTGATGACGAATTTATTCCACCATTTATCTCTTCACCGTGTAATTTATCTGAATCGATATCTTTAAGTTTGTTTTTATGTTCATCATCCGTTGAAAATTTATCATTTTCAATAATATCTTTGGATTTTGTTGTTTTATTTTTACGTTGTTTATTGCCTTTTTTCTGTAAGTTTTTCTTTAGTTCAACTGTTTTACGGATTACTTTTAATAGATATTCAGCACGTGATTGTAAATGTTTTGTTTGGGGTTTTTTATTATCATTCGATAGCATTTTATCGGCAATACCAAATGATGGATCCATTTTAATGGCTTCCCATGAACCAATACCATATTGATAAATGCCACATAATAATTTTGAATCATCATCAACGGTCCAATCAACATCAAAATTTGCCGGTCGCACTTTAATGTCCAACGTCCATTTTAATCGTTCTTCATTTGAATTCGGTAAAATTTCATCTAACGGTTGTAATTCTTCTTCGCTGGTCATTAACGTTTTGGCATTAAATGATACACCGCCGAATTTCACTGAATAACCGGCTCGGGCACCACGTTTTTTTGCCGCCTCTGCATCCATTTCCAATTCCTTTGAATGTTCTTTCATAAACGAATGACATCGTTCATGTAACATTTCGGCAATTTTTTTGATTTCAGCCAATGGTTTTTCTTGTAATTCAGCATCGCATGCAATTGCCTCTAGCCGTTTGATTGGTGCCGGAAATTTTTTATAACTTTTTATAAAACGACGTAGTTCAGCATCCGTAAAATTCGGAAATTTCTCTTTTACCGGTGGACGTCCACGTTTTTTCGGACGTTCATCACCGGATCCATCGGCTCCCGAACCATCATCGTCCATTGATTCTTCTTCGCTGGCCGGTTTACGACGTTTACGACCACCTTGTTGTTGCAATTGCTGTTGTTGCTGCTGCTGCTGCTGCTGCTGTTGAGTTTTACGTCTTGGTGGTAAATATAATTCTTCCATTTCTCGAGTACGTTCTTGTTCTTCAACGGCTTTTCGTAAATTCTCCGGTATTATCTCTTCCCAATCCTTATGCAAACCATCACCAGTCTTGTTTTCATTCTGAAAATATATTTTTATTATTATTATTATTATTATTAGTTTTATGCAATTGTCGTAGACAGGGAATTAGAGTATATTATATAAAAAAAAAAACATTTTTTTATTTTAAATTACTTACACCTATAATACTAGCTGGTTTATCTTCATCAAATGCAAAACTAGCCACTTTAAATGCAGATAATAATTCATCGCCGGCCATGGTTGGGGCTTCATCACGTGTTTCGGCCCGCCGTAAAATCTCATCAATGTCACACACAAGATCATCTTCACCATCAACATCATCTTTAAAGAGATCTTCGGCACCGAATTTTAAAATTGCTGATAAGTCTTCTTTATTGAATGGGGTCGTTGATGTCGAACCATTTTTATCTAATACCGTACGGCCGGTTGTATCCATCCGTTGTATAACCAAATGATCGAGTACCATTTTTCGTTTGGCCCGTTCAACAATTTCCTCTTCAACGGAATGCGCCGTCACCAATCGATAAATATTAACTTGATTTTTTTGTCCAATACGATGAGCACGTGCCTGTGCCTGTAAATCATTTTGTGGATTCCAATCACTATCAAATATTATCACAGTATCGGCCGTAGCCAAATTTATACCTAAACCACCGGCACGTGTCGAAAGTAGAAAACAAAAATCTAGCGATCCCTCGGCATTAAAATGATCTAATGCCTGTTTACGTATTTCACCTTTTATGCTGCCATCCAAACGTTGAAAAGGAAAACGTCGTTTTTGTAGGTATTCCGCTAAAATGTCTAACATTCGTACCATTTGTGAAAATATTAATACACGATGTCCGGTGGCCCGTAAACGACATAGTAACTTGTCCAACAATACCAATTTTCCACTACCCTTTAGCAATGCTTGAACCGCATCATCGTTTGTCGTTACCGTACCGTATTCTTCCGGCCGTATCAGCATTCCATGATTACAACATTTTTTCAATTCGATTACAATATTTAAAAATGTACTCATCGATCCCTTTACACCTTTCCGTAGGGCATCGAAATTTTTCGTTAATATCAATTTATAATATTGCTTTTGTACGGATGTCATTTCAACGCGTAAGATTTGTTCCACTTTTGCCGGTAGACTTTTTTCAACATCTTTTTTCACTCGTCTTAATATGTACGGTTCCAATTGTTTATGCAATTTCGTATAGCCTTTGTCCGCCGCATTACCGTGCTCCAATTCAAATGACTCCCAGGTGGTAAAATTATTTGGCATAATAAAATGTAACAGAGCCCATAATTCTTTTAAGGAATTTTGTAATGGTGTACCGGTTATCAGTAGCCGATGATTTGTTTCAAAATCATATAATGCTTTGTACAACAGTGAATCGTCGTTCTTTAACCGATGCGCTTCGTCAACCAAAAGCACCGCCCAATTTATACGACCTAAAAACGCTTTATCTTTCAGTACAATTTCATAGGTGGTTAATATTGCATTGAATTTTAATCGTTTATTTGATTCAAATGACCATTCATATTGACGTATCAGATCACGTGATTGTACATCGCCCAGATATGTAACATAGTTCATTTCCGGTGCCCATTGATTAAATTCACGTTGCCATGCGGTCATCGTACTCAATGGGACAACACATAAAAATGGGCCGTATAGCAAATGATTTTTAAACAAATAATACAGAAAACATATTGTTTGTATCGTTTTGCCTAAACCCATTTCATCGGCTAATATTACCGAATTCTCTTTACACCATGTCAAAATTAACCAATTTAAACCGTCCATTTGATAGTCTCGAAGCACAAGACCTCGATCAACGCCCATATACTCTGGTTGATCTTTTACATGCTGAAATTTTGGCCGATATTTTAAGACACGACAATGTTTTGATGGTTTCTGTTTGGATTGTTCACGTTCTTCAAATTCCTGAATTTTTTTCGTCCATTTCCGTTGAACTAAACTGGAATCTTCCCATGTCGCATCCGCATATGGTAAACATTCCCATTTGCATAGGTAATCGGCTCCAAGCGCTCCGTCCGCTTTATCAGTCCGTGCGATTATACGTTCAATGAAATTATAACTTTTTAATAATTCGTGTTGCAATTCCAATTGACATTCAAAGTAATCAATATCTTCTGGACCCGCATACTTTCGCCACATTTCAATTTCTTTTTCTTTTTTTATATAGTTTTCTAATTTTTTTATACCTTTTACCTTTTGTTCCTTCAGTGAATTTCTTGATTCCCATGTATTATGAATGTGTGACCATCCTTTCCATTTGATTAAATATTGCTCTTCTAATTCGTTACCATTCTCAGATTTATTTTTATTTTTTACACTGTCAGTCTTTGATTGATTTTCGTCTTTCGGTGTTTTCGTTACATCTATATCCGATTTTTGTTCAGTACTTTGTTCAATTGCTGGTAATTTGTCGTCATTCGTCGTAACCGTATCAGACGTTATACTAATATTACTTAAATTAGGGTCTCCATTTTCTTCGACTGCATACAATGTTGTTGTATTACCAGTAACACCCTTTTTACCAAAACGATGTAATATTACACGTTCAATTGTTTCACTTTTGTCTTCCTCTTCGGCAGCCAACGTGGGAGATTCATCATAATCAACGTCAACCAATTCATCCGATCCAGTTTTTTCATCTTCACTCGCCTCTTTATAACTAACCGTTGTTGCTTTACGTCGGGCAGATCTGGATATGGAAACAGCGAACAAAAACATTACATTCATTAACCAATACCATTTACAGTAATGCATATTACATATTTAATATATTTTAGAGCAAATAAATACCTTTTTTTATCATCTTCAGTACTTTCCGATGAATACCGTGCTCGTCGCTTACCAGCACTACGTTTTGATTGCGATTTTTTCTTTGTTACCGTTCTTGCATTACGTCTTTTATTTCGTTGATTGTAACGATTACGTTTATTACTAGTTTCGCTCGCATCACTATCACTTACACTAGCATCATCATCCTCATCAGAATCGGTCATTGCATAAGTACGTCTTTTGCGTGCCGTTGATTGTGGTTTACGACTGTTAGTAGTTGTAACTTTTCTATTTCGATTGTTTATACTACGTTTAATTTTATAATCCTCGTCATCCTATAATTAAATTCGAACAGCTTTAATTTTATTTTTTTTCGATTAATAAACAAAATAAATAAATATGTTATTTACATCGGGACTACTTTTTTCAGGTGAATTATAATCATCCTCATCGCTTAAGCGTTTACTATTACTATTATTATTTATGTTATCTTCATCATCTTCATCGTCCGTATCATCATCTTCATCATCGTGATCATCATCGTCGTTATCATCATCATCATCGTCGTCTTCTTCTTCTTCTACACCATTTATGTGACCTCCATCTTCACTATCCTCATCTTCCTCATAATTTTCATGTTCAGCAACAGTCCCATTTACGATAACATTCTTTTCAATATTAGTTCCGTCTGTTGTAACTGGTGCCATCCCATTTAAATTCACATTTTCATTATCATCGTCTTCATCATCATCATCGTCATCATCGTCATCATCATCCTCCTCATCGTCATCATCATCATCTCCATCCGATGAGGACGATGATAACATTGGATTGTTTGATTTCTTTTGGATTAACATTGGTTCTTGTTGATGTTCAGGAATATTTGTATTTCGTGGCTGTTCTGCATTATTTTGAATTTGAGGCATTTCTGGAACATGTGGATCAGTGGTGGATGAAGCCTCCTGTACTTTTTCAGTATTTTGATTATGGTCGGTGGATTCATGACTTATATCACTTGAACTTGATGAATCTGAACCACTATCACTATATCAACATCAACACACAAAAAATTGTTATTTATTGAATTTCGAATAAAATAAAAGCATTGCATTTGATTTTAACTTGTATTTACCTATCCGATCCCGATGAATCACTGCTTGAATCAGTTTCCTGTAATGGAATTAATTTTAAATTATAATCATTTTTAATTAGGGTAATAAAAAAAATAAAATAAGGATTGTTGAAATGTAACGAAAAGACAAAACTAAATCATAAAAGATCCCGAATAATAGATAATTAGAAAATATATAAATATAAAAATGTTTCTAGATATTTGACGTTGCTGTCCTATATTATTCCGAATGCTCAATGGCAGTTAAACCGTTATACGATTGAAATGAAATTTGTATGTTGTGCGTGGTATATTGTTAACATTTATTCAATAGGAACAAGAATTTTCGAAATTTAAACTATTTAAATTACGCCATAATGGAAAGTATTCACAATAAATTCACACAATTAAAGACAATCGGTCTTTAACTATTCCACAATTTATTTTAACCATTTATTTAAACAACTACATAGATTTTAAATTCAAGCAATGAAAATTGAATATTTTCGAAATTCAAAAGAATCGATTTCGAAAGTACTAGAATCTCATTTATGGAATTGCTAAATTATTTTGATATCCGGTGGTTATTTTTCCGAACTATATTAAAATTAACATATTTAGCACTGTTATATTTCAAACAAAACGATTAAATATACAAAAAAATCACAAAAAATTGAATGTCCCATAGGATTGGAATCACAAATTCTCAATTTTTTCGTAATCACTTAACCATAACTAAAACATAAATCAGTATTTTACGCAACACTAATAGTTTTAAACATTCAGTATCCTGTAAAATGACCGACAACGAAAATATTACACGGAATTCGAAATGATAGTATCCATGGGATTTGGGAAGGACCACATTTTGTGAATTTTATACGATGCCTTAGGAATCCAGGTGCGTTTAATGATAAATGTATCGGCAACTTATAACAAATTCACTAATAATCAAATAAATCATTTGGAATTCCAATATATTTCTAGGTAAACGAATAGAAATTACAAAAAACAAAACCCCAATTATTTCAGGTTAATCTTGGTGAATCCCATAAAATTGCAAATAAATTAAACACTTTTTAATCATCACAGCACAAAAACATAATGAATAATATCTTATAAAAGCATAGTGCACCAAAAACACAAAAATTATACAAAAAAAATACACCAAAAATCTATATAATTCCATAAAGTCGATGGTTAAGCACTGCAAATTTATAAGAATATCAAAGAAATTTGGAAAATAATGAACCATAAAACCAATAAATTCGATGTGAAAAATACCACGTGGTTACGTAATCGAAAATATTTTACCATAGAAAATTGTAGAAAAATTGAATCCAATGAAAATAGTAAATCCATGAGTGAAATCCATTAATTTGTATTAATGATTCCCGCCAAATTTCAGAAAAATCTCATTAAAATACAATTTGCGTTAGAAATGTTAGGATTCTATGCCACATGATAATTTTCCATTGTTGATTACATAATCACTGTGATGAAATATGGCATGTCTGATGAAAAATTGAAAGGAAAACCACAATTATGAATGAAAATCGGGAATTTCATTGCTCCACAATGGAATGTAATAGTTTTTTTAAAGTTTAATTGTGAAAATGGGTCTATAATGGATTTTTTTCATTTTTAGCTCATTCGATGGGAAAAATGATGTATTTTTAGAAAAATCCAATTTTATTGTGGTACATCCAGGTTTTCCTTAAAAAATTTCCACTTTTCCCGATGTAAACAATAACATCTTATAAATGATTTTAAAATTTCGGTCACTTTATGCATAAATGTTAAGTATTTTTTGGTTGAAAAAATGTGCACGTGCCACGCCCAAAAGTTCAACACTTGATTAATGTAGATTAGAACGAACGGATTAAATTTCCAAAAGGTATAAGATTTTTCACAGGAAAACTTGGGATTTAACCAGGATTACTTCAGTAAAAAAAAAAAAAATAACGATAATACTTTACCTTATTCATATTGTATTTTCGTACAATAAAATTCAATCACTTAATCGTTAATTTCATGGAATTATTTATATTGAAAACTATTATTATTTTATTTAAATTATAATATTTAATTAATTTATTATTAAAAAATTTCATTATTAATTAAAAAACAAAGGAATTAAAAAAAAAATTTCCTTTGTATAAAACACATGCAAGTTTTTTTCTTCTTCTTATATTTGAATGAACTACGAATTTTTTTCACCATATTTTAAAAAAAAAGCAAGTTGAATAAATGTCAGCCATTTTATTTTACTTGGCATTCATACTTTTTACACACACGCACACTACCATACGATCCCTCACTCCATTCTATCCCCCAACCGAAAACTATATAGGCTTTCTTTTTCTTTTATTGCGATGTAGTTTTATTTTTTTTTTTTCAAAATATATTTATGCGGTTGTAAATATGCGATGGTGTAAGTGTTGATGACGTTTTTCAATGTGTATGCATAGCATACGGTGTTGTTTATTTGGCCATATGACGAAAAATGCGTGCGTGTGTGCAGTGTGGATTTACCAATTCTATATGAAAATCGCTTATGTATTTCTTTTATTTTTCAATGGGTATTTTTCTTCGTATTTTTATGGTATTAAAAAAAATAAATTTTTTTTTCAAAGGTTTGTAAAAAAAAAAAAAAATGTGTTGGTTTTTTTCACTATTTTTTATCTCATTTTAATATCACATCTTAAACACAAATAACAAATTTACACTGATAACAATACGATCATTAATATAAACAATAAATATATTATGTATTTATTAGGATTAAATATTATTTGGTTATTTTTTAATTTCAAATACAAAAACGATAAAGAAAAATAACACTCGATTTCCACTCGATGACGGCCATATTTAATAAATTGAATATATATATGAAATGAATAAATATATGGAATGGACTACCATTGATGTGTGTGCGTTTGTGTGCGCGCAGCAAGGCAATATAATAATTAGCACAATCAATAATAATATATGAAATAGCGTATGTGCACTTTTTTAAATGAATATTTTTGAGAAGGGTATAGAAAGGTCTACAGACTGGTTATTTCTAATTATGCTTTACAGACCATGTGAGTGAGTAGCATAGATATCGGAAAGGTGCAATTAAAATTTAAAATTTCTGTTTGTGGAGACATATTTTTTTTACCCACACGACACGATTTTACGCACCAAAATTCTATTCCCTTTAGGCAATATATTTTGATACTTTTTTTTTTATTTAAAGGGTTACATTCGCCCCGCTGTATTTGGATATAACCTAAAAATTGTTGATTTTATTTTATACCGTTAACTATTGAATGAAATCGGCGAATTTATATTTTGATAACGAATTTATTTATAGTTTTCTTGCCTGTGGGCGATATTCCCAAATTGCTTACCCTGTGAGTATTACTTAATTTATTTGTTGGAGGTAAAGGTTCAGTCCCCGATTTTCACCCAAAACGTAGTTCGATGCCGTGTATTCCTTTTGCCCCTTTATTTTCTACGCTAAATTTTTAGGTATGTTTATTTATTTGTCAAAAGCTTGGATTTTGACATATATTCCGCCCGACTAGCCGAGAACAATTTTTAAAAATGTATTGAAATTTACGAAAAACTTAAGCTGTGGCAATATAAATTAGATATAGATAACCATGAAAAATGGTCAAAATTGGAGGTGTAACAAAAAAAGTTCTAAAATTGCGGTAAAATTGGTGTGTATCTGATGAAAAAAGAATTTTTACGATTTACATACCGAACAAAGATTTATCAAAATGAATTAATTTATCCATTTTTCTAATTTATTGTATTATTATATTACAAAATGTAAAAAAACCAGCCTTTTTTAAGTATTTAATCAATAATTTTGTATATAAATTATTATATTTCTATGAAAATGCAATAAAATATTTTATTCGTTTAAAAAAATATATACATAAATAAATTCATTCTGATGAATATATTTTCATTTGTGTGACGACTTAACGATAAGTTTGAACGAAATGCAAATGAATATGAATGCGATACGTTACGTTGTTCAGCTGCGTGGGTGGTGGGTGCGTGAACGATGCGTGATGTTTTTAAGGTGTGCGATGTAAAAATAAAATGAAAAAAAAAAAAAAAAAATGCACATGCACTGCATGCACTTGAGTTTGTTTGGTGCTGGTGTGCTTGAATTTTATTTATGCTAGTTGCTCGACTGTATTGGATTTTGGTTCGATTTTTGCTTGAATGCTTGAAGAAATTTTAATTCTATTGTATTTTTAATTAATTTTAATTTATTTATTTAATTTATAATATTTTATCAAAATAAAAAGTATATTTAATTGTGTGTGCTGTGCATTGATATGGTGTAATTTGTTTTTTTTTTTTTTTTTTTTGGAAATTGATTTAATGTAATTGTTGATGAAAAAGCAAAGGATAAAAATTGTGTAGTGAAAAAAAGAAAGAAAAAAAGGAAGAAATAATAAAAGTGAAAAAGTGTTTTGCAGGAGCAGTGATAGCAAGTATACAAAAGGATTTTGTGTTTATTTTTTACCGGCAAAATTTTTATGGTAAGTTATAAAATTCTTTAATATGTTTAATTGATAATATTAATTTTTATTCGTATTTAAAAAGTAAATATTACCATATAAAATATGTTTAATCGTCGTTATTCAATTTGTTAAAATAAAAGCGAAAGTTTTTATGATAAAAAACAGAAAATGAATATTGAGGTTAGGTTATACTTTTTATTATCGATTAATTTTGTTGAAACAAACATCTGTGGTAAAATAGGAAATGAAAGAATATATATATAACTATATTTAACAATCTTTCCGTGTTAATATATTGATTTTAGATTTTAATAAGCTATATTAATAACAGGTGATTCCATATATCAATTGAATTTCCATAATATATTTTGTTGTTGTAATTTATGGTGCAATCAAAGATACTATAAATATATAACTCAAGGTCATCGATATTTTTTCCATTGAATTCAATTGTATGAATACCTTTAAATATTTCTATAAGATACCAATAGAATATTTAAAATATAATCATTGTATGGTTTTGTTGTTGTTGATATTCGTCGTCGTTTTTTTTTTATATAGATCACGTTCTGAGGAACACTTTTTATACTTTATTTATAGATTATCGCATATATGCAAATGCAAGATTATCAACCAATAATTAATTAGTAATTAAATGTTTTCTAACAAAAATAATATATAATATATCAGTAAATGATCCTATAAATAAAAAAAAAACACAAACATATTACGTCAATAGACCTTTATTGTTGTTGTTTTATTTGTTCAATTAATTTAAATAACATTTGTTTTTATTATTATATTATTGGCATAAAAGATGATATACGGTGCCGCCGCCGTTTCATTATAATTGTTTAATTAAGTACATACACTTTTTTTTATCAGCATTTGTTTATTATTATATGTATATGTATTTGAATATTTTAATAAAAATATCAGGGATAATTAAAAAAAAAAAAAACAATACAGAACCCGTGTATGCTGTTTAGAAATATTTATAATATAATGGTATCGATGAATTAAATGAATTAAAATAATTCCACACAAAAATATTGAAGTTTAATAATTAAAATTTGGTTGTATTTGTTAACCATATGCTTCCGTTAATAATTTATATATCAACAACATAAATTATTTTCGGATGATCTGGGTGAGGCACATATAATAACAGATATATTTAATAGAGTTAAAAATTGACCTTTAGAATGGATTTTAGATTGATCTTTTTTTCTCCATATTCATAGATTTCACTTTTATTTTCCGATATACTCGATTATTCAACGATGTTGTTTCAAGGGACTAAAAAAAACTGGATTAATTCATAAACTCCAGGTTTTTTCCTGTGGAACCCACAAATAAAAGAAATTCGTTGACAAAACAGACCTCGTTCAATGAAGAGTATATCCTGTATATAAAAAATATCACGTTATATTCTTATATATGGTTGCTATTAATTATGAAATCATTTCATCAACAAAATAACGTTAAAATTCGGTATAAATTTCTTTGTTCAAACAGCACGAAAATGAATTTTTTGTATATTATCCTTATTCGATATATGTTAAAATTCAATAATAATCATTATTATATATTACGGTCCTTTTGTTCGGGATAAAGTAAAATAATATGACGATTTTTTTTTTATTTTATTTTATTTTGTTTTAATACACATGTTCATATTTTAATTTCATTCACATAATAAGGAAGGGTACATGGAAAAAAAAACATATATGTGAGGAATTCGATTGCCTATCGTTGTTATTTATTTTTGTGTAAATGATGATTTTATGTAGGTCTGGTTCTTTGTCTGGTTGATCGTGTTTATATATTTATAAAACGTTGTTGATTTTTTTTTATATTTTATGTTTGCCTACGTATACAACATCATAATTCTTTCATTAGCATATATCATATATATCAGTATATAATGTTTTGTGATTGTGATGATGATGATGATGATGATTGCTTTCGTATAATTTTTTTGTCGGAAAAAGTAAAAATAAAACTGGAAAAAAACAGACCAAACCTTATTTCTTGTTGTTGTTGTTGTTGTTGTATTACATTAAATATTACATCATTTCATTTAATTCATCTCCACCGTCACTAAATAGATTTTATTATATTCTCGTTAATGTGGAAAAAAAGTCCTTAACGAATTATTCCCAAGTCCAAACCAACAACTCCAACGACATCATTGGAGGAAATACATTTCTTTGTTATGCCATGATGCCTGCAATTATGTTTAACCATATATATATATATATATATATATATATATATGTTTCATTTGGTTTTGTAATTTTATTTCGTTGCATTTCGAAACTACTAATGCTGTACTGACTGTCTGTATTTATTATTTGGATGTTAAAAAATAAAAAAAAACAAGAATTTGTTTTTGTTTTGAAAATAATCGTCTTTTGTGTTGTTATTGTTTATCTTTTGTTGTTGTTGTTGGTTGTTTTTTTTTCGTTTTATGATACTTGTGTGCGTGCCTTTTTATATACATATTTCCATTGTGAATCAGCCGTCATTTCATCGTCATCGTCATTAATTTTTTTTCCCAATCGCAGACGATTTTATTATTATTATTATTATTGGTGTGTGAGTGCGTGCATTTGTGCATTTGATATCCATACATATGCATCCATTTACAAAACGATTTGATTGCTACTGCATGTATTTTATAATATTTACTATAGTAATTATGTTTTTATTATTATTGCATACAAAATAAAAATAATAATAAAAAAAAAATGAATGGGAAAGTGCCGCACTTAAAAGTATTTTTAAAGGATGTTTCATAAATATATGTTTTTTTTTTTTAGATTTTAGTATTGTCTATAATTTATCTAAAATTATAATGCGATATTTTAAATATGTATTTAATTAATATTAATTATTTTTTTAATTGTGTACTAATGTTTTTTTTTTTAACCAAAATTAATATAAACAATGATTTAATTTAAATAAATTGAACATATAATTGTTTTTTTTTATTTTGGAATTACTTAAAAAAAACTTGTTTATGGCACACCCTATTATGTTTATTTTCAAATTTTAATTTTTTTCTCATCCATTAATGGCCTTTATTATATATTTATAAATAAACATCATAATAATAATAACAAACAATAATAAAGAAAATCATTGATAAAAAAAAGCAGCTGCACTCTCTTTTTTTAAAAAATGATGAATACCACTACTACTACTACTACTACTAACTGCCGTCATGGCTCATATGGGTGTGTTGCGGTGTGCGTTTGTGTTTTCTTTACGCGAATGAGTGCGACTGCAATAAATGTGGCCGGGGGTCGGGGGGGAAGGGTTTGAGGCAATGACGATGAATAGGTGAAACGTTAAAAATGATTTCATCGCTTTTATTAATGTAGTGTTGTTGTATGCGTAGGGGCAATTGAACATTCACATTTTAACATATATATATTTATATATGGTATTAATGAGTACGATGATGAATAAAGTTATTATAAAAAAAAAATTATGATTCATTTGAAATTCAATAAAAAAATAAAAATTTTTCATGTTATTACATGAAATAAAAATTAAGTGGAAATTCAAATTCAAGAATATACTTTCAACTTAACAAAAACACATACGCACACCCTGTATGATCATGAAGAATAAACATTTTTTTTTAATCAAAATCAAACGTTTAAAGAGGGTGAGCTGAGTTTTTTTTTTTCATATGGATAGGATATTTTGTAGAATACATTCACAGTATGAATGCGCAGTATGCAGCAGTGCTGCCGTTTTACTACAATTGTATTATTTACTTTTTTAGTTGTACTATCTTTGATGCCACGACACTCACTCGGTACTACCTCTTTGAAGAAAGTACCACCATTATATTGAACATTAAAATGGAAATGATGATATTTAAAACATTATCATGAATTTACCCCACACCTTCCATATTTCATACAAAAAACATACAATCAGATAAAATATATTTAGGTAAGCAGAGAATAGATAAAATTATATTTGCTTTTACTATAAAATTGCGTTGTCGGGTTTTCGGTTCGGTACTACTATTTTTACGCCCATCATACACTATTTTAAATCGGGTTATACTTCCATTGAAAATTGAGATCGGCAGCTCTGGTATGCAGTATATCGGTGTCGGTATGAATTCATGTTCGACGACTATTCATTTGTCGGAGTAAGTGGAGGAAACCAATTGGAAACAACATTTTCAATACAATCGTTCACATTGAACGTACACAAAATATATGTTTGTCATACTATTCTTCACTGTGTATATTGAATTGAAAACGATGATGATTTTATATAATTTTTTACACTCATTTTAATTCTTTTAAAAAATGAGCTCTTTTTCTTCGTGTGAACCAACACCATTGCCATCCAAACCACTTCGAAAGACATCATCATCATCATCATCATCATCATCATCATTTCAATATTTTATTATTTCCCAAGCATATTCACAATTTCACATCATTTTTTCATTTGTAATTTCATTTCGTTATAATGTGCCGAGTGAATCTGACTTACGTGTAATAATAATATAAATAAGGTTTATTTTTATTTTATTTTTTTAATTTTGATTAAAATAATTACAAAATATCTATATCATAAACGAGACGACGGAATTAAAAAATAAGGAAAAATTTAACAAAAAGAAAGGCGATTTTTTTTTTTTTTTTTTATATAATTATATGCATCAAATTTCATTCAATCATTAAAAAGCGAGTGTCATTAAATTTGGTGTATGGTGAGACTTGCAAACGTTTGTAAATGCATTCATGTTTTTATATTCACATCGATAAAAAAAATACAGTCTTTGTTTTAATACAAGAAACGATCCAAAAAAAAAAAAAAAAATGTGTAAATAGATTTTTAAATATAATAAAATAAAATATTGCTTTTATAAAAATTAATACAATTAATAGTAAACATAAAACATAAAAAAGAAGAAAACACCCTCACAATATAATAATTAAATATTAAAATAGTTCTTTGTTTGTGAAAACTTAAAAAAAAAAAAGTGACGTGGAAGAAAAAAAAAACGCCGTCGAACAACAATTTATAAACGAATACACCACTACTATCGCACACACACACCAGTGCCACTAACCAACCACTCTTTTTAATTTTTAATAAAATACACATTCTTTTTGTACATTCGGAAAATTCGGGGAACGTGGTTGGAAGTTCAAAAAAAAAAAAAAAAAACAAATAAACGTGGTTCTAATAATAAAATTTTCGTTAATTTTTTTCCAAAAAAATTTAATAAAACGGATAAAAGCATATGTGACGATTTGTATTATTTAATAAATTGAACCAAAAAAAAAAAAAAATTCATATATATATATATAATTAAACGTTTATGCTGGAACTGCTGCTATTGCGCAATTCAAACTGTATACGACACGTCGTTCCTGGTAATTTTTTTTTTGCGTTTTGGCCACATTTTTCATCATCCATCACCACCTTGTGAAGCGTGCGGTAAAATTTTGGTAATAAAAAAAAAAACAATTATATTTATGACGTATTTATTTTCTTTTTGTGAATTCATTTTTTTTTATAATAAAGGAAAATTGTGACTGTTTTTTTTTTTTCATTTTCATTAATTGAAAAAAAAATAATTGAAATTATTTAAGAAGCATATTGTTTTTATATTTGTGAAATTATTATTATTATTATTATAAAGGAAGAAAAACCAAATTAAGGCAATTTTAATCTCTATCAATTTTTGCTATATTATTAACATAGGAAAAATTTTCCAACGTGTGTTTGTTTTATTTGAAAGAAAAATTTGTATTTTTCTTTTTTTTCATATTTTATTTGCGTAATTGAATTGAAATTTATTTTTTATATAGTTTATATGAATCAATTATTTTTGACGACAACATAAAAAATAAAAAGTGAATATTAATATTAAATAAGAAAAAAAACGGGTCATTCATCAAAGACACAGTTTTTATTGCTGGCCCCAACACCAATAATAAAACAAAGCGAATTTATTATTTTGTATATTGTATTGTTTTTTTTTTGTTATTGTGTTCGAAGAAAACAACTTACGGGTTTGTTGTTTTTTTTTTTTTTTTTCATTTTTGTGGTGGTTCGTTTTGGGGGTTATGATAACTATTACAGAATATTATCAAATTAATTATTTTATTAGTGTTACAAAAATCCGAAATAATGAAAAGTGAAGTGACATTAGCCTCTGATTTTTTTGTAAATTTGTTGGTAAAACAGCAAAAAAATATATTACAAACAAATCAATTAACGGCCTTTAAGGATTCATTATCAAAGTTATTAACAAACCAATATAATGAACATTGGTATCCAGATGTTCCGACAAAAGGATCTGGTTTTCGTTGTATACGTATTAATGGGAAAATGGATCCGATAATTGAAAAAGCGGGCCGTGCCGTTGGTTTACAACCAAGAGAATTGCGAAAATTGCTACCGCGTGAATTTACCATGTGGATTGATCCAAAAGAGGTATCGTATCGATTCGGTGAAAATGGATCGGTTTGTGTATTATACGATTCACATGGATGTTTATCGAAAAATCCATTGACATCAGCCACTGGTGATTTTGATGCAAATATTAAAAAAAATCCTCGTATTGGCAGAAATAATATTAATAATAGAAATAGAGTTTCTAACAATATTAACATTAATGGTGGTAATGCTGCTGGTCAAGGCGAAGATACAAGTGGAGATGTATCCCTTTCATCGTCATCTTCATCATCGACAACAACATCATCATCATCATCGTTAACCGATCGTAACGGAAATAATGTACAAAATAGTATTAATCAAGATTTTAATATGATGGATATATCATCCTCATCGTCATCATCGTCGTCATCATCATCATCATCATCGTCATCATCATCATCATCATCATCATCATCTTCATCGTCTTCGTCAATCAACGATGGTACGACTCCGAATAAATCCAATACTAGTTTTAATTCATCATTAACTTCACCATCATCGACTGCATCAACAGTATCATCGGCTGTTTCACCAGTCTCGATGCAATTCATGGCTAATCCTTTTACATATCCTCAAGCAAATCCATCGCTATTAAATCAACCACGTTATCTAAATTTTATACCACACCAACATCAACAACAACAACAACAACAACATCAAATGGAACGTTTCCATATGCATCGTATTAATCATAACAATCATAATAATAATTATTCGAAGGCATTACATTATCCCAATGTTTTTAATGCAACCCAACAACAACAACATTCATTAATTCCTCAACAACAACAACAACCACCAACAGCAATTTCCAATCAGTTTCAACAACAACAACAATCTGATGAAGATGCAGTTGATGCATTGCATGGTAATGATGAAACTTTAAATGGAGGTAATTTAAAAAGTTTAATAAAAAAATCTGGCATACAATTTGCCAATAATAATTCCAACAACAACAACAATAATAATAATAAAGTACGTAATCAATATTAAATTACGTCAATCATTTTTTTTTTTTTTTTGTTTTCTTGTAATGCATATATTGTCCTCTTATCATAAAAAAAAAATACAAAAGAAGAAAAATAATCCACACACAGTCCTTTATATTAATTTTTTTTTTTTTATTACCTTTATTTTTTACTATGTAATTACTACACCACTATTAATATTATATTATATTAAAATAAAAAAAGAAAATATAGAAATCAAAATAATCGAAAAAAATTGTCTAAAATAAAAAGCGATAAAAAAAAATAAATAAAAAATAATTGTCCCTCTATTTAGAGATTTTATTATAACATCTCGGATGTTTTTAAAATAAAAAATTAAATAAATTAACAAATGAAAATGCATGTTTTGCTAACCAAAAAGAAAACGAGAACAAAAAAAAAATCCATCAATAATAAATTAAAATTAATAAATATTGTAACAAAAAACAAAAAATGTTTAATAAAATAAAAAAAATGATAAATAATTTAGAGTTTAAGTAAAGATAAAAAAAAAAAAAAATGTGTGTTTTAGTTTTATTTTTTATTTTTTTTTTTAGTTGTAGTTGAATTCAGTGTGAAATTAATTGCGGTAAAGTTTATGGGGAAAAAATTGAATTTAAAAACAATCTGAAATATAATTCTTAAGTCAATTTGTTTTTTTTTTAATTTGTTTAACGAAAATGATTGGTATATTTTCGAATGCATCTTCCAACCTAAAAAACATAATTTAAAATATATTTATATTTATATTTTCTAAATATAAATATTTTTGAGTGGTGTGTTAGTGATTCTTAATTCTTTGCTTGTGTGTACTATCATTTGGTTAATTTATAAAATGGAATTTTCCATAAGAAACATAAAAAAAAAACAAAGAAGAAAAAAAAAAACAACAAAATTTAAAGCATTTTGTAGAGTGTAACGTTTTTTTTTATTTATATAATATATAACTAACATTACAATTTTTATTTAGATATATATATAATAACATACTATAACAAAATATGATGTTTATGATGGTAAATAAGTTTTTTTTACCCGTTTTTATTGTATTTTAACTATTTTTTTTTTTTTTTTCAATTATAAATTTCTAAATAACCCTCTTCCATCCATCCACTATATATACAATTTTTACTATTTAAAATAATAAAATATTGTTCTCATTTCCTTGTAATTTAATATTTATACTTTTGTTATATATATATACAACAACAACATATTATTATATATATTGTGACTTTTTATTGTGTTGAACGTTTGTTTTAATATATGAATGTGTATATGTTTGGATAGTTTTTTTTTTTTTGACTAATAAATTAAAAAGGTTATATATAGGCGATAGATTTATAAAATGAAATCTTTTTATATCGCTTCAATGAAAATTCAAATCGGCACAGAGTTTTCCAAAACAGCCCACACTCAATTCTATTAATTGGGAAAACAAAACAGCTCTATTATGAAAAGAATTCAATATTCAATAGGAGCAAAGAAATTTCAGTTCTAAAATAGCTGAGTTTTATTGTATCTGAATATGGGAATATAAATTTATAATTTATATTTTTCGCGTTTTTCATATTAGACCTGTTTTGAGCTTTCAAATAGAAGACAGTGAGATGTGTTTGAAAACATTGTGCACTTGAAACCGATTAGAATTTACCCCCGGCAAATCAGAATTAAAAAAGATTTCTCATTATAAATTTTAAGTTATCCCTTGTTTTCCTCTAATCAGATATAAATTCTTAATTGAATTATTAGAATATGAATTGCCATTTTTTTTTTGTTAGAATTTTATTATTATTATTATTATTATAGGAAGTTTTTTACGATTTAAGGAAATATATATACAAATTAAATTCAATATAGTTTTAAAGGTCATTAATTAAATTTCGAATTATTAGTGAAAGAAAAAAATGTGGTCCTATACCACATTTAATGTTAATTATTTTAATTGAATGTTTTACAAATTCACATGCACAAGTTGTATTTATTTCTTGAGGATTTAACCATTATCGTATCGTAAAGTTGTCTGGAACAAATGATTATTTTAAAATCAATACAGTACAGTATAAACCCGAAAGTATAGAGATTATTAATTTTTTTTTGTGTCTGCGTGTTGATTTATGTGTTTATGTTTAATATTATTTTTTGTATATGTAAAATGGTGTTAATTTTACATGGAAAAAAAATCAAAACTCTCATAAGAAAAAATATAATAACTATATATTCAAAAACAAAAATCACTATCACGATTTTATATTTCTATCTTTTTGTACAAATATAAACCAACAACTCTATATAACATTAATAAAAAAAAAAATAAAAAAAAAAAACATTGATAAATGTCATTCAACTTCAAACTGATTGTGCATATATACATAGTTATGTATATATGTCTATATAAAAATTTTTATATATATATATATGTTATATCTATCTTTATAGTTATGTTATTATAGGCCACGTACATATTTATATAGAAGTTTTAATATGAAATCTCTGTATATAGATTTTGTAGACGTTGTTTTTTTTACGTCGTCAAATCAAACAACACTCGTAGTCGTCGTTTTCAACGTTTTCAACAACAAAACGCCAACAACGCGGCACGTATATATTCATTGCAGTCTCAATTGTAGAATAATTGTCATCGTCTTTTATATATTTGCTTTATTCATCATATTTTCTGAATGTAAAAATTATTTTTTTTGTATATGATTTACTTAAACGTTTTCATTATTATTTTATTATTATTCATATTCATATTCATAAAACAGAAACAAAAAAAGCATTAATATATAAAAAAAAAAAAAAAACACACACAGAAGAAAAAAAAAACAATTTATATATAATAAAAAAATTGTGGGCATTGAAGGTCCACACATTTATTATACATATTCTATAGTTTTTTTTTATTGAATTGAATCGTAAAACTTCTCATATATCTTGTATTTGTATATATATATAAATGTTGTGTTGTGTTGTGTTGTGTATACCTCTACAAAACTAATAATTACTGTTGAAAATTCAAATATTTTAATTTCCGCAATCAATTTGAATTTTTCATTTTTATTATGTGAATAACTGAAATTGAATAAAGGTAACTCTCTGGTTGAATTTTGAAATGTTAAAAAAATAATGTATGTGATGAGTTTTTCAAGTCAGTTTTCATCCTATTTCCTATATATCCTATAACAAACATAATTTGATTTTACTGACTAATTATCTCATAGTTTTTTTCACAGAAAACAATTTTCACAGAAATGTATTTGATTTGTATTTGATTTTAAACTATTTTTGCCCTTTTATTATCATCTCATATATTGTAATAGAATTCAAATTTAATGTTCATCAACATCATTGTTTTTAACATCATTTATCACTTAAATTCAATTCAAACTTTTAGTACAAACTACAAACTATATCTAATAATATCTTTTAAAATGTAAACCTAAAAAAATATACCATATATTATATATGATGTGTTGTTTAAATTTTTTTTTTTCACATTATAACATATGATAATAGTTAGCCATCATCCATTCAGCCATTCATTCATCCATTCATCCATCCTTTATTATATATATACGACTGACTCTATGTATAATAAATATAAAAATATATAATAATACAAAAACAAAAACAAAAACCTACGCTACAAAATGAATAAAAAAAAAGAAAGTTGTTTATTTTTTTTTGCCATTTTGTTATTAATAAAACGTTTACAATTTTGTATAAAATTCATTGTTTCATCAAAAAATAAATGTACAAAAAGAGTTTCATAGTACAAAATGATAATTTTTTATTTTTTAAATAATTATTTTATATAATAAAAAATATGTATAATAATAATAATAATAATAATAATAATGAATAATCATCATATACAAAAGAAATAATATATAGAGAGAAAAAAAAAACCATGATTATACGAAATTAATTATAAAGGTTTTGTTAAATACAACAAAGTTATGTTTTCATATATTGATTTTTTGATATTTTGATATTTAAACAACGGGCTATATATCTAATCATGATAAATAAGAAAAATGTTTGTTGTTTGATGATGTTTGTGGTGGGTGGGTGTATGTGTCAGACTGTCAACCAACATAACTAAATACTAAATACTAATATATATATATATATATATATATATATATGATAAATCACCACAGTTGTTTTAAAGGGATATGTATTTTATTTTTTTTTTTTCATTTTGTTAATACCATAGGGATTTTGTCTATATATATTCTGCTCCCATTTTAAATTACTTATTAATGTTGTTTTATAATATTTTTTTTTGTTTTTTTTTTAAATATTTTCAATTAAAAGACTTTCAAATTGTAAAAACTTTTTATTGTTTAACTATTAATAGAAATGGGAATTTTAGATTTACAACCAACCAAAATGACTATAAAACATCAAATCAAATCGATATTCATTGCGAATTCCCTTATATACACAGTGCGACAATTAATATTCCGGACTCAAACCATATCTCAATAACCAGTGGGACGATCTGTGTGATCGAACAAGCAAGTTTTGAAGCTTGATATTTTCTCTATCGTCTTTAAAAATTGCATCATTGCATTTCGTTGACAAATAAAAAGTTATGACATTTCTTGTGAACAATATTTTTGAGTTGAAGTAGAAATTTTTACATGGAACAAAGAGCAGTCAACGCAGCAAAGCTTGATAAATCTCCAACAGAAACGTTAAAATCGATGCAGCAAGTTAATTGTAACGATAATTGTATGGGTAGAACACAAGTTTTTGAGTGGTATAAATGTTTCGTGAATGGGTAAAAAAACGCAGGCTAAAAAAAACAAGAAAAGTTCCATCGAAAATCAAGACAATGCTCGTATAACATTCTTCGGAAGCAAAGGAATTATCCATAAAGAATTCGTTCCAACTGGTCAAACAGTCAGTATCGGCGCATATTATATCGAAGTTTTGAAGCGTTTGATGGGCATGATTCGTCGTATTCGACCTGAATATCGTGAATCAGATAGTTGGTGTTTTTGTTACACGATAATGCACCAAATCACACTTCACTTATTGTTTGTCAGTTTTTGGCTCGAAATCAAGTCTGTGTGGGTTAAATCATCCACCGTATTCACCTGATTTAGCACCATGTGACTTCTCCTTGTTCCCAAAAAACTTAAAATGAAATTGAAAGGATGTTTTTTTTTTTTTTTTGAGGATATTGAAACCATTCAAATAGCATCTACACGCGTACTAGAGCGGCAATACCACAAAATGAGCTGGAACACGAACATTTGAATCATTATTAAATCGATATAACAGTTGTATTAAATCAGGAAGAGAATATGTTGAATTAAAAAAAAAAATAAAAATTTCAAAAATCTTGTTTTTAATGTATTTCCTAGGACGACCAGTCCGGAATATTAATTGTCGCACTATATGTATCAATCAGGATGTTCTATCCATCTGTTTTTTTAATCTTTAGTTTAAATTAACCTTTTCTGCCGTTATTTAAGAAGAAGAAGAAGTAAAAATTGTCGTCATTAATGGAATGTTGTTGTATTATTATTAATTTTGTCATATTTTATTAGATACAATTTTTTTGTTTGTTTTTTGCATATTGAAATTTTGTATCTTTGTTTTGTATATGAACAAATAACAAATATTTTATAGATAAGATTATTTATTTGCTTTTATTTTTCTGGGTATTTTAATAATGATATAATAAATATATATGACGTACAATTTTTGCATAAAAATAAACAAAATATTTACGTCATTTATTTTTTTTCTGATCGTCATCGCCTTTATTTCATTTCATTTTGTCATTGATTTTGATTTCTTCCTTTTTTTTTTTTTCTTTTTTTTTTTTTCTTTTTTTTTTCTGTGTGTTTTCTATTATAATAATAAATTTTTTGTTGTATATATAGTAGCAAAATGTATATTCAATTATTATAATAATGATGGGGGATATGACGATGATGATTTTTTGATTTGTTCATAATATATATATATATATATGAATACTGCAATAATGAAATGTGAAACAAAGTGAATGTTCAAATTTGTCATGACCTCTTTTCCTAGCCAGCCAACCAGTCACATAGCCACACACACTCATCGTATAACTGAATAATCAATTTATATTATTATAAATATATAAATATAAATATAGATTATTGATTTGAAACACTCTTTTTTTTTTTTTTTTTCTTTTCTGTCTATTTCTCATTTAATTTCGTTTCATTTCATATTTTATTTTTATTTTATTTTTAAATAAAACAGCTGTTAATCAATTTTAATCATTTATAATGATAAAAAAAAAATAAAAAATGTACGTCAACAAACACATAACACACATAATTCATATATAAATTGATTTAATTAATTTATTTATTTCATATATTAAAAAATAAATTGCTAAAAAAAAATATTATTTATTTAAAAGAAGTTGAACCAGAAATTTAAAAAAAAAAAAATTAAATTTACATAAAAAATTTACATTTTGTTAAAAAAAAAAACATTTTTTTTTTATTTTTGTATTTTTGTTTCTTTATTTTATTTAATTTAATTCTATTATTGACCGAATTCGGGTTTTTTTTCTATATATATATATATATTTTGATTATTACATTTTTTTCAACTCTGTCAATGATTTTTTTGTGTATTGTAAATTTTTCCAATGTTAAAAAATTATATATTCATGGAAAATTCATTATAAAAATTGTGTTTTTTTCTATCATTATCATATCATTAATTTGTTAATTCAGGTTTTTTTTTTTTTTATTCGGTGACTTTATTTTACGCACATTATTTAATTTATATAGTTTTTTTTTACCTAATAATAATAAAAATATATCAGATATTTTGCATTTATCTTGTTGGATTTATATAAATTTATTCTCACATGTTATAAGACAACAACCTTTTGCAATTATTATTATTATGTAAATATTTTATTCCAAAATAATCCGTTAAACCAATGGTGCGTTTTTTCATAATATGGATATTAAAATATACAAACGTGTTCATATGCAAAATATGTCATCATTTCTGTTACAGAAACATGTATATTTTTAGGAAAAAAAACGTGATTTTTTTTCTTATTCTTCTTATTCAATAAACCCCCCTCAAAAGGTATAACAAAATAGTTAAATTACATATCGGTTTTAAAGATTACAATATTTTTTTTTTTTGCATTAGATAATGTAATAACACGTGCATTTACCATCATCTCATGCAAATAAACACAACAAATTATTTTGAATATATATATCATTAAAAATTATATTTTCTAAAATTATATATTTGTGATTGTTAAACATGAAATATTTTGTTAATAAATTACCAGCAGAGCTTTTAGAATTGTTTTATTGATAAATTAAAATGCAATTTGTCTTATGTATGATGGGGTAGGAAACACAATTCATTTTTGCTTGCAATTATAAATATGAAGTTAGTTGATTAACGATTGATGGCTGACTAAATTTTTTTGTATAAATATCAATTGTTTGGTTTGTTCACAGACCATTTTTTTAACCAAACCAAAATTAATATATATTCAAGGTTTGAATATATGTATATAGTCATAATAAAGCATAAAGATTTACTTTTTTTGTTCATATAATTTATATTAAATTTTCCGTTTTTTTTTGTTTAAAATACCATAAATAATTTAAATGTTTTTATTTTGTTGTAATAACCTATATGTATCATAAGTAGCTGGACAAAATTCAAACGCCGCAGTATTCAACAATCATATTCAATCAATCAGTATTACATTTGATGAAATCAAGATGAAAGTATGTGAATAAAATCATTTGCCATCACGCGGATTTAAATTGTTTGGACAACAAGATAAAAAAATACTTTTTGCGACATTTTCTGAATGAAGGGTATATACGCGTGGTTATATATTACATATTCGATGATTATATATTATATCACATTATCCGGGAGTGATACTATTATTATTAGCGCTGTAGTATCCTTGATTTGTGATATCGGTACTATTTGAAAACGTAAAATATTTTTCATCATCAAAAATGATGACTGTTTCGCCTTGCAAAAATTTTAACGCAATAATCTACATTTCCCAGGAATTTCTATTAGCTCTTTGTCAGCGTACCTGGGTTTACAATACCTTTGTATCATTTTAAGTTTTTTGTATCTTTTTAAGTTCATTTTCTTCAAATTCCGCGACTAATGGTATCTTTTGAAACCTTGAATTGTCTGGCTAATTTGCGTGTCTAAACTCACCCCGATTGTGTTTTCAGCTTTCTTTTTCTTAATAAATTCAATTTTGTGGTGTTCAATATTGGCTTTCTGTCTGATTTTTTTTATATTTTTATGTTGAATGTTCTTCTTATATCGGGAAATCATCGAATATATTGTACTACGACTATATACTTAATTCAGAAAATGTCACAAAACGTATTTTTTATCTTCTTGTCCAAGCAATTTAATTTAACGTGTGATCGCAAATGATTTTCTTATTCACATACTTTCAACTTGATTTCAATAATGTAATACTGATTCTGATTGAATATGATTGTTGAATACTGAAAGGATTTACAAAAAAAAATGTTTGCCCATGATTTTTGTCCAGCTACTTATTATACATAGACGTTATTCTATTGCAATGATAAAATATAAATAATGCAAAAATATATAAATAGATTCTCAATGAAGTTAATTTTATTTTACAAAAAATATCTTTTAAAGACTAATTATTAATTTAAAAATTTATTTAATTATTTTTATCAAAAGTATATTTTTTTACAAGGTATCCATTCAATTATCATTTCATAAGCTGTTAAAGATTTTTTTAATTAATGTTACCTTTGTGATATTTATATATATATATATATAATTTGGTATGATTGAAAACGTTTTTATGTCGTCGTATATATGAAATTGTCATTGTTAAAAGCACAATTAAATGGTTTTTTTTTTTTTTTAATAACAAATCAATAAATTAATTACAGTAATTGGTATATAAATCTGTTGTTTCTACATCGAATACATGTATTATATTATTTTCACTACTACGTAAGTTCATAATTAAATAAAATTGAATTTTTCTTTTAATGATCCCATATTTTTATATTCCCACGTTTTTTGTTTTCCCACATTCTGATTTCTTAAAAATTATTATCCATATACACATTTTTTTTTTAAATGGCTAAATTCATTTTATATATAAATTTTTCTGATAATTTTCATTTCAATAAATTATTGATTTACCAATAAAATTTTAAAATTGTAGAGTCTATAAAAATAAAATCATCACTTTTTTTTTTTTTTTTTTACTCGTATATACAACAAAGATTATTATCTATAACATTTGTTGTGTTGTATATATATATGAGAAATTATTGCATGAATGTAGACAATAAAAAAAAAAAATAAATAAATATATGTTTGGCCTTTGCCTTTAAATCAATAATCTCGTTTATTTATTAATAATAATAATAATAATAATATTAATGAAATCATTTATTCATTTGTAATAAATAACTCCATAATTTTATTATTTTATTAAAGTTGGTCAAAATCAACAGCTTCATTTTTTGATGTCTACTACTAAAATCATCGCAACACTAAATAAATATTAAAAAAAAGTTTTATTTTGGCTTTCTTTCAAATCGAAATTTTTTTTTTTTATAGCAATAAAACAAAAATTATTGCAAATTTTTTGATTATTTATACTACTTTTATATATAAAAAATAGTTTTCATTTTTAAACTTGAATGTTTTTTGGTTTGTAATGAATTTTATCTTATATTGTATTGTAACAAAAATAAAATAACATGGAAAATATTTTATATAGACATTTTCTTTTAAGTTATTTCTATATTCATTATTATTAAACAAATTTTTAACTGAATGGAAAATAACAAAAAAAAAATAAAAAAAAACTGATGAAGACTAAACGATAAAATATATTATTAGACATTACTAAAAAATATACTACTCTAACCACTATAATATCGGACACCTGCTATTTTATTCGTATGCTCGACTTTGAGATGCCGCGAAAAGACTTTAAACAATAATTTTTTAATCCTTCCAATTTTATTTCATAAAATGATGGTTTTAGTTAAATAATTGCGCAGACAGAAGTAAAAAATCTTTTAAATTCAATTAGTTATGGAATTTAATTCAAAATGATTCAATTTCACAAAAAAAAAAAATTTGACCATTATAATATCGGACACTTATATTATAATACGCCACTAATCTCCTTTGTAACGCCTCCTTTGGCCTTTATAATATCATCCATTCTCTTAGACGTTGTATTATTTACTAAATTTTTACATTTATCCGGTATTTTTGTTATTCTTCATTTCAATGATTTTTTCTTGGAATTCTTTACTCCTTCAAATTGTAACTTTCATATCATGTATTTACTTTGTTTTATTAATGCCCACAACGATTCTAATGGACTTAAATAGGGACTGTATGGCTCGTTTTAATCTTATTATAAATAAGAATAATTCGAAATATTCCTAAAGAACTTAATGTAACTAATTGTAAGTCTACCGTATCAGATATTTAAATAAAATATGGTTTAACCGGTTCATTTGTGTCACAGAAAGTGGTGTAAAATTTAATGTTACTGATCGTGATAAACGCAACTGTGAAAAAAAGGAGAACTTTTATGAGTGATATAAGTCTAAAATGGTCAACAGCAATCCAAAAAGTGATCGCACGAAAGTGGACAAGGCAATAGATTCATAAACCGAACTATATTAATATAAGATAAAAATACAGACATATTTTATTAAACAATATTTTTTTCCTAATAATAATCCTTATTAATATTTTATCACAAATCAAAGTCCTTTTCAATTGTTTTGCAAAAAAAAACAAAACAATAAACAATTTTTAGTTTCTGCGGCAATGGGATAGCATTATATTTTGATGATGAATGTAAATTTGGTATTGTTGGTGATTCCGATAATCGAGTAATTCACACACAAAATGAAGCATTCCATCGTGATTGTTTAAAACGCACTGTGAAATTTTCAGCCAGTTATTACTATAATTTACATTTCAAAGGGAGTCGCTTCTTTGTTTTAATTTACTTACTTAATTTCTATTAATTTCCATTCCATTTAGTGTACGGTTAACTCCCAAAAACACATTCATATATTAATAAATGACTACCTTTTGCGATCGACTATTAAATTATATTCAAACGGCGAATATACATTTCAATATGTGTTGGTTGGTCTACCACAAACCGCTTAAGGAACTAAGAACTATTGGAAGCTAAAGTAATGGGTTTAGAAATCCACTTTTAGAAATGGACATCTTCAAGTCCTGATTTAAGTTCAATAGAATCGTGGTGGGCATTAATAAAACAAAGTAAATAGTTGATATGAAAGTTACAATTGAAGGAGTGAAGAATTCCAAGGAAAAATCATTGAAATGAGGAATACAAAAACACCGGATGAATGCAAAAATTTAGTAAATAATACCACGTCTAAGAGAATGGATGATATTATAAAGGCCAAAGGAGGCGTTACAAAGGAGATTAGTGGCGTATAATATAAGTGTCCGATATTACAATATAATGTATAATGGTCAAATTTTTTTTTTGTGAAATTGAATCATTTTGAATTAAATTCCATAACTAATTGAATTTAAAAGATTTTTTTACTTCTGTCTGCGCAATTATTTAACTAAAACCATCATTTTATATTATAGTGGTTAGAGTAGTATATCAATTTTTCATCAGAGCTTCAAAATACCATTTACAATAAACGATAAATACAAAATTATTTTAATTGATTAATTGATAAAAAAAATAATAAATAATAATAAATAAAAACCTCTTATTAAAAAAAATTAAAATAATTTCATAATCATATTTATCGTATACACTATTTAGAAAGTGCAAATCAAAAAATAAATAAATTCAATTATTATTTCGTTCGCATCAATTGAATATAATTTTTTTTTTTATATTATTCATTATTATTATTATGATTATTATAGTTGTGTTTTTAAATAAATAAAAAAATATTAGTATTCTATAATCAAAAAAAAAAAAATAAAAAAAGAATTAAATTGACTCACCAAATTAAAAGCAAAAAAAAATGAAAATTGAAATGTAATACAGCATATAAAATTTCAAGGATATTTTTTTTTTCTCTATATTTTTTTATTATTTTTTCTATCTATACACACACACAATTTTAAGATTAAATTTTTTATTACTAAAAAATATTATATAAAATATTTATATTTGTATTTTTTGGCTACGGGAATATATGTGCATTTAAATGAAATTGATGATTCAATGAATGAAGGATGGTGAAATTAAGTTCTTATAGTCGGAGGTTTTTTTTTTTTTGTATTCATGCACGAACCAAGTTACAATTCATTGCATTATCAATATCTTTGGAATATTTTGTTGAATCCAAAGATTACATAAAAGTCATACACTCATAATATTAATAATAACAGAAAAAAAATTATAATTTATTTATTTATTTATAAGCATTAAATTCTAATGCGTAAATATATTACAGTAAGTATTACAAAAATTTAGGCGGCAATACTATGTCAAACAGTGAAACCTGAGAATATAAATTATGATATAATTTTTAAATTTATATACATAAAATTTGAAAAAATAAAATTATTAAAAAGAAATTATTTAAAAACATTATTAAAATAAAAATAAAAAAAGAGTATTCAACTATTACTGTTGTACAAAAAAAAACTTAATTTAAATTGACTACTTTTTACATCATTATCCAATAACAAATAACTATAGGAATTATAGGATAAAAGTAAGGAGTTCAAAGGATTGAAATGGCCATAATTGGTATGATGGGATTCTATATTAAAAAAATCAATTGATCGTAAACCGCGAAAATTTAATTTAAAAGTCAATTTACCCAATAACGAGATACTATCTAATTTACCATTAATCAATTCACATATTAATGACAAACCAATATATTCTCTATGTTTTTCAAGGGTAGGCATATTTAATAGCGTGAGCCTATGAGTATAGCTTGGCAATACCAATGGATCCGACCAAGGAAGAGATCTTAGTCCAAATCTTAGAAATCTTCTTTGGATAGATTCTAATCTTTGTTTTGCGTTGGAATAATGCGGTGACCAAACCGGGCATGCATATTCAAGAATTGATCGAACTAGAGAGTAAAACAATAATAATATTTAAACCATTACCACTGTGGCTTTTGTTGTTGATAAACATATTAAATATTGTATTTAAATCTTATAAAAAAAAAAAAAAAATTAAATAAATACATCATTATTATTATTATAACACAATCTTGACCTTATTTATGGTCGTTGGTCGACGTCGTCGTTGTTGTTGTTAATAATATTTTTAATTAACGTTTTTTTTTTTAATTTAATTTAATATAACGTAAAAATATAAAAATGATAGAACTTTTTTTTTTTATTATTTAGCTTTTGCTGAATATGTTGAAATTATATTATTTGTTAATTATATATTTTGTATAATTTGCTATTGCCGCCGCCCCTCTTGTCATCCGTTTTATAATACAACTAAATAAAAAGTTGTTAAATTTCCATAAAAATAAAAAAAAAATATAAATATAAATAATAACAACAACAACAACAACATCATGGTCGTTTTAATGGTGGTGTTTTTATTTTTTTTTTTATATTAATAATATACATTAAAGAAATATACCAACATTAAAAATTACATATTCTGGTGAAGTTAATCTTCCATATAATGTGGAAATTGTATATTTTATTTATTTATTTGTATTTTTTATATAAAGATGACCCCGTCTCTCTGTAGATACACCAGTGTAGATCAACAATATTTTATTTTATTTTATTTTTTACAATATATTCTAAATATTTTTTTTAATAAATTGATGATAATTGCCATTTTTTATGTTGATATTTAAAATTTTAATTTCGAAAAATTATTCATTTATTTAACGACCAATGTTTTTTATGAATGATATTTTTATTATTTTATTTATTTTTTTGGAATTTATTAAAATAAATTTAAATAAAAATTAAATATTGTAAAAGTTAATATGTGATACACTAAAACCCTAACCCTAACCCTAACCCTAACAATTATATGGAGTTAACAAAACAATTGTCATTCTTCAAACATTTTTTTTTTCACCCCCAACAATAACATTATTGTTTTATATAACCAATTAAATTCAATTCTCTGTAAAAGAATCATTGACATGTGGACGACAATTCGATAAATAATACCAAAAATAAAAAATAAAACCCTATACATATATTTAAAATAAAATTTCGAAAATGTACAACAATTAATAAAATTAACAATTACTATTAATAATTTTCTCCCCCCCCCCCCCCAAAAATTTAATAAACCCGCCGCAAAGCTGAGCGCGAATCCCTATATATATAAAAATAATTTTTATATAAACGACAAATGTGTTTAATAAATTAAAAAAAAAAAATTATTTTAATGTGTCAAAATTAGACAAAATTAGACAAAATTTACGAAAAAAAAATAATTATATGACAAAATTTAATAAATTAATTAAAAATAAATATGAATTTTGATAAAAAAAATGTTTTGAAATTGCAAAGAAAAATATATTAAATAAATTAATATTCAAATTAAATAAAATTAAATTTATATACATTTTGATTTTTAGTATGTGTTAATAATATAGTATAAATTACTAAATTAAATATATTTCTTTAATATAAATTAATTTCATTAAAAAAATTTGCTTGGAAATTGGAAATTGAAAATTTTTTTTTTATTTAAATATTATAATAAAAATTAATTAAATCATTTAAAATTAATTGAATTATTTCTATTTTAAATAAAATTATTAATTTAAATTTATGGATATCTTTAAAAAAAAAAATTGTTTTTTTTTTTTTGTAGCAAAACTAATGTTGAAAATTTCATATTAATAAATCTAATTTTTTTTTTTTTTTATATTATTTTATCTATAAATAAATATATAAATTTGTAATAAATAAAAATAAAACTGTTTAATTATTCACTTTAATTAACTTATTTAAAAATAAATTAAACATATATATATATATATATAGATATATATATAATAAATTATTCAATTTTAATGTCTCATGGTTATTTTTTTACACAATAATTTTTGCAATATTAAATAAATAAAAGATTTTTTTTTTTTGTGTTTCAATACATGCATAATAAATTTAAAAAAAAATTAACAAAGAATAAATAACAATAAATAATATCTTTTTTATCAAAAAAAAAAAAACAAATGAAAAAAATACTGAAACAAATAAATATAAATATATTTCACATGCAACACAAAGTCTGCGAAAGATACAAATACAAAATGATCGTGTTTTGTATAAGATGACATTGTCCGAAAAATGTGTTCATTTTAAAATAAATACAATAATTTTTTTGTTTTTTTTTTATTTTTTAAATAATATAAAGTACTTACGAATGTAATAAATAATAAATATGTTAAATAAAAGGAGTTATGTTTTTGTTTTTGTGAAACGCAGTCTCTCCAAGTCATATTTCTTAAAATAAATAATATATTATAAATAACTCTTTTTTTTTTTTACTATATAAAATAAACAAACAGTTAAATAAAAAATAACACATTTTACATTTTAAATAATTTAATTTTAATACTCAAAGTTTTCAATTCATTTTTTTTTTTTTTATATTTTTAAAGAAAATACTCAAATTAATTTACAATTCTTTAGGTGTGAATTATCGTTTTTTTTTTTTTTTTGGAAAAGAATTTTATTTTTAATGCACAAAATATAAATATTTTTTGTTATTTTTCTTGCCCGTTTAAAAATAAATTTTCAAATTTTATATACTTAAATTTTTTATACTTGAAAATATTTCTGCATTTAAAAAAATATACTTGCATTTTTTAAATTAATTTCCAATGAATTATAAATTTTATTTCACATAATTCAATTCATTTTCTGCAATTTATTTTCACCACCAATTTTGTTCCTTCAACAATACAAATTCTAATATTTTATAACATTTTATACATTTTTCAATTGTTGTTGCATTTCAATTGATTAAATCCCAAATTAAATATATTTTAATTATTACATTTTAAGGGAGGGAAAAAAAACAACATTTTTACAACAAATTTTTTCACTTTAGAATTATTAAATATATGAATATTTAAAATATACCATTTTTTTTTTGTTTTTTAAATATTTCTATAATTAAATCAATTCAATTTCACATTTTTTCTACAATTTACAAATTTTCAATATACATAAATATAAATAAATAAAAAAAAAATAAAAATCAAACAATTTTTCGGAACACACAAAATAATAATCGCTGCTGCTTATATTTATTTATTTATATTAAAAAAAAAAAAAGAAATAAAAAAAAAAAACAATAAATACATATAAATATATAAATTTTTTAAAAATATTTTTTCAACAACAAAATAATTAATAATCAAACAAATAATTAAATAAGAATATTACACACTTCAACAAACAAAAGTGACAAAGTTTTTAGTGAATTTTTTACTACATATTTATATATTTAAATATATAAAAGAAAATAATAAAAGCACAAAATAAATTTTGGAAAAAAAAAAATACAACCTCTGACATACACACATGACGTACTCAGTTAAAATTTAATAAAAAAAAAAAAATTAATTAAATAATATTTAAATTAAAAAACGGATATTTACACAAAAAAAAAATTGTTGAAAAATTAATTTTTAATCCATTTTTTTTTTTTTTGATTCTTGATGGTAAAATAAAACCATTAAAAAATTTAAACAAAAATAAATAATAATAATAATATTAATTAGATTTTTATTAGACAAATAAATAACAAAAGAAATTATGAATTTAAAAAAAAAAAAAATAAAAACAAATCAAATGAAAAATCAATTTATATTTAATATACCAAAAAAAAAAAAAACAAAAAATTAATTACAACATAAAATAACATAAAACATTTTCAATAAGTTTTTTTTTTTTCACATTTTTGTAACACGTACAAAATGACGGAATTACAAAATAATTTTTAAAACACATTTTTACAATAATAAAATTTTAAAAATTTAACAAATAAATAACTAAACCAACATATAACATTAAAAAGAATCGAAATTATAATTAATTAATTAAAAAAAAAAAAACAAATATAATAATTTTTTGTAGAGTATATCTAGAATTTATAAAAATCAAGAATTTTATCATCTCGTCTAATGTATAAAAAAAAAAACAATTAAAATACACATAAAATATATATTTTCCATTAAATAATATTTAATTTAAAATTAATGTTTTATTTTTTTTTTTTTTTAAATAATTAATTATTTTGAAATGAATTGTTTAAAAAAATTATTTTTTCTTTTAGTAAAACTTTTTGTGTATAGTAATAAAAAAAAATAAAATTAAAATACCCATTTAAAAATAAATTAAATACATATATATATATATTTAGATAACAATAGAATAGAATTTTATAGAATAGAAATTTTTAAAAAATAAAAAAAAACACAAAAATTAATTAAAAAAAATATTATATACCACCTTATTACATTATTATAAAAAGATTTAATTAAATATTTTTATTAAAAAAAAAAAATTAAAAAAAAAGCCAATTACTATTATACTGAAAAAATATATACAAAAAATAATAAATAATAATAAAAATAAAAAAAAACATATTAAAAATATGTATAAAAAAAAAATAAATTTTTTTAAAAATTATAATTAATCTATTTTATCACTGTAAAAACAACAAAACAAACAAATTAATTAAATTACATTTTAAATGATTACAATAAATAATAATAATAATTATTATATATTGTTAGAATGATGTACAAAATATAAAAATAATTAAAAATAAAATAACTGAAAAAAATTTACAGAAACTCTACCTGATTTTGTGTGTATTTAAAAAACAAAAACAAAAATAATTAATAAATATGAATTAAAAATAACACAACAAAATTATTATGATTAAAAACACAAAAAAAAACAAAATGGACTTTTTTTTTTTTTTTTTTTCTTTTGCATTATTTATATAATTGCAATATAATTAATTATTTTTATGAAGTCAAACCTGCATTTTTTATATGTATTTTTTTTTTTAAATGTATGTACGTTTTTTTTTTTTTTTTTTTCTTAATTAATTTTTAATGTAAATATTTTATATTAATTATAAACACACACACACACACACATAAAATTAAAATTAAAACATAAATTAAAAAAAGTTCATTGTCAATATTTTGATTTTAAATTATTTTATTTAATTTTTTTTTTTTTCTATATATTTTTCATCGATTTTATCATATTAAAATCTTAATATTATTAATATTATTATTATTAAAAAATTTAGATAATAGAAAGAAAAAGAATTAAAATGTTTTTCCTTTTCTTTTCTTTTCATCTTTTTTTTTTTTTTTTTTTTTTTTTGTGAATATTGAAGTAATGATTTGTTAAAATATTTTTGTGATCTCGTTATCTAATATACTACATATATATATACAAAAAAAAAAAAAAAAAAACAAATAATAATTTTTAAATTAAAAATTTAATTTACACAAACAAATTAAAAATTTTAAATTTATAAGATTTTTCCGAATTTTTTTTTTTTTTTTTTTTTAAATAAAATCAAAAATTGGAGTTTAATTTTATTTTAATATAATATTGATTGAATATTGCACGAGTCAGAGATAGTCGATGTTGTCGATTAACCACTCACCCACCCATGCGTGTGTGGCGGCACTCGATGTGATATAAATACAGACTAGTACATATATATATTTATTTATATAATATTAAAAAAAAAAATAAACACGTCTAAATTATATTCATTTATTAATTATAATTAGTTTTCTTTAATAAAGAAAGTATAAAAAAAAAAAACCAATTCTTTTTCTATGAAAAATCTATAAAATAAAAAGGAAGCTGTTCGTCGGCTGTTCTGAACACATTCGACGACACTCGACATTCGACGAGTCTTGATAAGAAAAAAAAAAAACAAAAAAAAAAGTTCCTTAATTTCTAGTTTTGTTTATTTTTCTTTCTATTTTTTTTTTTTTTTGCATGCATATATTTAAAAAAAAAAATATACGTAAAATTTGCGAGTTTTTTTTTTTTTTTTTCCTAAATTAATTTTTATTATTTAAATTATTAATATAAATAATAACGTTATAGTAACTTATCAATTGCAAATTTATTGCAATAATTTTTTGTTTTTTTTTTTTTCATTTCTATATATCTCTCTATTTCTTTATTTCTCTGTATATCTATCTATCACCATAGAATATTTATTATTAAAACAAAAATAATTATTAATTTAAAAATATAAAGATTTATTTTTTAATATATACAATATGTACACACACACACACACACACACACACAATTTATTGTTATAATATTTTATTTAGATTAGATTTATTTTTTATTTTTTTTTTTTTTTTTTGACCAATGCATTAGGAAAACATTTAATTAAATTAAAGTTAAATAAAAAATTGTATTACCTATAAAATTTGATGGGACGAAAACGGGGAAAACGTAAAATGTTTATATAATTTGATATAAAATAGATTAATTAACACAAAAAAAAAATTAAAAAAATTATAAAAAACTAACAAAAAAAAAATAAACTACTTAATATTATATAAAAAAAAAAAAAAATTACTTCTTTTATTTTTTATTATTAATATATAATTAGTTTTTTTTTTTTTATTATTTTATCTTTTTAATTTCAAATCACTTCACATATTTAATTTGTTTTCTATTTTATTTTTTTTTTTAAAATTATATCCATATTTGTGTATAGGCAAAATATATATATTATATTAATGATGATGACACATTTAAAAAAAAAAAAAAAAGAAAAAAAAAAGTAGAATGCAAAAGTTTAAAAACATATGTATAGAAATTATATATTAAACATAAAAATAAAAATTAAATAATAATAATAACAATAATAAATAATAATTATTAAATTAAAAACAATTCATTGTAATGTATTTAAAACAAAAAAAACAATTATTAAAACAGATATTTTAAGTTATATATATATATATTAAAAAAAAAAATAATGAAAAATTAAACACTGAAAACAAATTTATAATTATATATATATATAAAAAAAAACAAAAAAAAAATAATAAAAATTTCAATATTTTTAATGAAAAAAAAAAAAAATAATGAATTTAATTGAAATTGTTTTGTAGTATCGTTGTGTTTTTATTTTTTTATTTTTATTCATAAGTTCCTTTTTTTTCTGATTGGTTCAACAAGAAGGGTTTTCCCCGGCACAAGAGGTAAAAAGAATTTTAATTATTTTATAGGAGTATATAAAATAAAAAAAAAAAATAAATGTATTCCATTGCCATCAATGGACTTTTTCTTGTACTATGGAATTTTATGGAATTATTCATTATAAATTTAATGAATTTTCACTTTTATTTTAACAAATTAAATATATATTATAGATATAGATTTTATTTGATTATTTTGATTTTCAATTCAATTCGTATTTCAATTCATTTTCATTGATATATATATTTTCCAATTTTTTGATATTCCCATTACAGTAAAAGATTGAACACGTCAAAATGTACTTTTGTCTGCACACCAGCAATTATTATGTTAGCATAAATTGATCAGAAGTCATAAAAACAAAAAAAAAAAAAGGTACGTACTTTTATTTATTTATTTATTTATTATTCAAAAATACATTTATTTAGAAAATACAAAAAAATTTTCGTGCGTTTCTGAAATATAACAATTATTATAGAAATAACTCTATAGTTTTGTTTCTTTCAATCAATTTAACTAAAATTTTTCATATGGAAGTTTGGCGATAGTTGGAAAAACATATTTCCCATACAAATTCAGCTATGTTTTTGGAAATTAAATTGAATATATCAATTAGTATAATACATAAAGGGTGATTTTTTAAAAGCTATAGGAAAGTTTTTCAAAAAAAAAAAAAAAACACATAAAATTCAGAAAAATTCATGAAATCTTTTTTTAATTGAATCGATAGTACGGTCCATATAATTTAATGTTTGAAGATCATATTTCATGCAAATGTTGACATTGACTGTGCCTCAAATGGTCCATCCGCCGTAGTCCAACAATTTTGGCATACTCTTTCCAACATTTCGGTCGGTATCTCACGAATAAATGCTTCAATACGTTGTCTTCCAATGCGTCGTTAATTCCAAAGCGGGCTTGTCTGTATTTAGACATGAGCTTTAACATAGCCCCACAAAAAAAAAAATAGTCTAAAGGCGTTAAATCGCACGATCTAGGTGGCCAATTGACCGGTCCCGAACGTGAATAAATAAAATGTTCACCGAACTCGCCTCTCAATAAGTCCATTGTTGCGCTTGCTGTGTGGCATGTGGCACCGTTTTGTTGAAACCACATGTCATGCAAGTCAAGCTCTTGCATTTTGGGCAAAAAAAAAATTGGATTTCATCTCACGGTAGCGCTTACCATTCACAGTTACGTTACGATTCGCATCATCTTTGAAAAAGTACGGTCCAATGATACCACCAGCCCATAAACCGCACCAAACTGTGACTTTTTCTGGATGAATTGGTAGCTGTTGCAATGCTGCTTCTGGCTGATATTCACTTTTGATTTGATAATTCAAAATTCAATAATTTGCAAGCGTTGTTCGTTTGTAAGACATGATTCATGGTGGTTAAATTATAGACCAAACTGAAGATGTTTGACAGTGAAACAAAACACGAAACGTCCGTCGCAGCTGTTTAAACCAGTCCAGTGCCAAAAAGATAATAGCTAAAAAATCACCCTTTAATTTTAAGGTAAATTCGGATTAATATTAACATTAATCCACCTCTCTATTACAAGGTTTTGGGACACGTTTTTTTTTTTTTTTTTTTCAAATGTACATTTCATTCTTAAACATTCATATTTTACAATCATCATAAAACAATTTCCTTTATTTACATTTAACCTAAATAGATATTATTTATATAATATTTTAAGTACTTTTTTTTTATAATAAAAATGCATTTGAAGTACATTTTATATGTTGTTATCTATAATATCTATTTATATAATTGCCGCTACACGCTAAAAAAAATAATAGATTTTAAAAAAAAACAAAAAAATTGTTTGCTAAACAATCATTTAAAATTGTTGGATAAAAAAAAGTTTTTTTTTTGTATTAAAGTTTAAATATTTGCAGTAAAACCGTTCTGTCTATGAGCGGCTACACATAGAAAATTTTATTAATTTTAGCCTAATCCAGACTCATGAGGTTCAATAATTGTCCTATCATTTTGCGATGTCTTGTTGATTATGATGTATAACCTATGTATCATATGTAGCTGGACAAATTTCAAACGCTGTAAAACATGGGCAAACATGCTTCAATCTTTACAATTTTTTTTTTTTGTAAATCCTCTCAGTATTCAACAATCATATTCAATCAGTATTACATTTGAAATCAAGATGAAAGTATGTGAATAAAATCATTTTCGAAGTATGTGAATAAAATCATTACGCGTATTTAAATTGCTTGGACAAGAGGATAAAAAATACGTTTTGCGACATTTTCTGAATGAAGTATATAGTCGTAGTACAATATATTCGATGATTTCCAGATATAAGAAGAACATTCAACCTAAAAATATAAAAGAAAGCCAATATTGAACACCACAAAATTGAATTTATTAAAAAAGAAAGCTGAAAACACAATCGCGGTGAGTACACGTAAATAAGCCAGACAATTCAAATGATACCATTAGTCGGAATTTGAAGAAAATGAACTTAAAATGATACAAAGGGATTGTAAACCCAGGTACGCTGACAAACAATTAATAGAAATTCATGAGAAATGTAAATTATTGCGTCAAAATTTTTGTATGGCGAAACAGTCATCATTATGGATGATGAAAAATATTTTACATTTTCAAATAGTACCGATATCGCAAATCAAGGATACTACAGTGCTAATAATAGTATCACTCCCGATAATGTGATATAATATATAATCATCGAATATATAATATATAATATATAACCACGTCTATAATACCCTTCATTCGGCAAATGTCGCAAAACGTATTTTTTATCTTCTTGTCCAAGCAATTTAAATCCGCGTGATCGCAAATGATTTTGTTCACATACTTTCATCTTGATTTCAAATGTAATACTGATTGAATATGATTGATTGTTGAATACTGAGAGGAATCACAAAACAAAATTTGTAAAGATTGAAGTATGTTTGCCCATGTTTTGCCGCGTTTGAATTTTGTCCAGCTACTTATGATACGTACGTTAATTGCAACTGTAGAAGGATTAAAAATTCTATAAAGGAACAAATTAGGGTGATTTTTAAAAGATTATAATAAACTAAATCGTTATTTGAGTGTCGTAATATTTCTTATTATTATTATTATTTATATTTATGAAGGGATTTAAAAAAAATATATATAATGTTTATTCTATTTATATATACATATATATATATAATTATTTACTAATTCTCCTTGATAATATATATTATATCTATATGTACTTATATAAAAAAAAAACAAACATAAATAAATTGCATATTACCTTGTTACAATTCTCTTGTATATTTTATATTTATTTTTTTTATATACATTTATATATATAAAAAAAAACAATCAAAGAAATATATATATATTTAATTAAAAGTAATTAAAAAAAAAAATCTAGAAATAAAATGTCACTATATATAAGATTTTTTTTTTTTTAATTACAAATGCGCAAATATAAATGGAAATTACAATTTATATAAAACATTTTTAATCTGTTTTATGTTATCACACAATATTCTGAAATTCTTTTTTTTTTAATGTGACACTATTTGAAATGTGTGTAGGAATACAAAACAAAAAAAAGATTATATACACCACCACATTATTTTTTTTTAAAAAAAAAACAACCACAAACAATTTAAAAAATATATTTTATTTTAAAAGCTTTAAATTTGTTTTTTGTTTTTCTGGTAATTTTGTATTTTTTTTTATCATTAATTATATTTAATAATTAATTATTTATAAAAAAAAAGAAAAGCGCATAGTGTATTTTCCATCATGTGATTTAACGAATAAAAGAAAATGATAAAAAAAATATTATCAACATTTTTGGTTATGAAGAATGAAGATGATGATTAACATAAAATAATCTGAAATGCATTAAATTAAATATTAGGGTATCGAAAAAGTATTGATAATTTTTATAAATAGATGTCATTATAATTGAATATTTCAAGTAGTACTAATCTGATCAGGTAACACTAACATATGTTCGAAAGATGACATTTCGTAGATAAAAAAAAAAAAATTAAATTTGTTTAGTCATTTAAAAGTTGTAGTGCATTAAAGATGAGCGAAATTAGTGAAAATATTCGATACATTTTACAATTTTATTATGAAAAAGGTGAAAATGCAACGCAGGCACATGAACAAATTTGTGCAGTTTACGGTGAAGGAACTTTATCAAAATTAACAGCCTATAGATGGTTTGCTCGATTTCGTTCCGGTAATTTTGATGTCAAAGATGCACCTCGTTCTGGTGGTTCTGGACTGAAAAAGTCGATGAAATCATATCAAAAATTGAAGAAAATCGACACGTAAGCAGTCATGATATCGCTAAAGAACTAAACATCCATCACCAAACAGTTTTAAACCATTTGACAACGGCTGGATACAAGAAAAAGCTCGATGTTTGGGTACCACATGAATTAACACAAAACAATTTAATGAACCGAATTTCCATTTGCGAAACGCTGTTTAAAAGGAACGAAATCGAGTCATTTTTAAAGCGAATGATTACAGGTCATGAAAAAGGGATCACATACGATAATAATGTACGAAAAAGATCGTGGTCCAAGAAGGGTGAAGCTCCTAAAACAGTAGCAAAACCTGGATTAACACCAAGAAAGTTAATGCTGTCTGTTTGGTGGGATTGGAAAGGAATCGTTCATTATGAATTACTAGCACCCGGTCAAACCATTGATTCCGATCTCTATTGCCAACAATTAACAAGATTGAAGCACGAGATTAAAAAAAAACGTCCAGAATTAATCAATCGAAAGGGTGTTATGTTCCATCATGACAACGCCAGACCACACACATCTTTGATGACTCGGCAGAAACTGAGAGAGTTTGGCTGGGAAGTTTTAATGCATCCACCATATAGCCCGGACCTTGCACCTTCAGATTATCCTTTGTTCCGGTCTCTGCAGAACTCCCTTAATGGTTTAAAATTAAATTCCGCAGAGGACTGCAAAATGCACTTGGATCAGTTTTTGCCCAGAAAACACTACAGAAAACTCTACAGTGATGGGATAATGTCTTTACCAGAAAAATGGCAAAGGGTCATCGATCAAAACGGCGCATATTTGGTTTAATAAAGTTCATTTGAAATATATAAAAAAATCGTTTGAATTTTGTAAAAAAAAATATCAATACTTTTTAGACAACCTAATATATTATTTTGTATATATTTTTTAATTATATTTATATAATAACGCGTTTGAATAACACAATCATTCCTATATAAATATACGTTCTTGAAGTTTTTGTTTGTTTAATCACACCTTTTTTAAACTTATTTGAGCTCGTTTTGGGAACAAACTAAGTTTTTTGCCCAGGATTATTAAGGGATAACATTTATTAGTCGATTTAGATCCATTGCGGGGTCACCCTTCGTTTATCGATTCATTTCCATTCATGAATTATGAATAAATTTAATATGTATTTATTTTTCAGTATTTTGAATATCAAAATTATATATTAAAATAAACATTTTACAATTCTTTTGTTTCAATAAAAATACAAGTATATATATATAATTAAATATTATCAACGAAATTAAAAAAAAAAGAAAAGATTTTTAATTATATCTATATATATAAAAAAAATTCATCGCATATATAAATGAAGATTATATATTGAGAATTCGTTTATATTTATGTGACTTTGTCTGTGTTTTTCAATTAACCATAAATTATATAGTCAGATTATATTTCAGTTTTGATAATAAATAATTGATAATTTATTCTTATGTTATTGTTATTGTTTTTGTTCATATATTCACATCACTTTGTTTATTTAAAATTTTTTGCTTGAGTTGATTGAACGATTGATGAATACGTGATGTGATTTGGTTATATAGAAATTATTTTTTTAACGATTTGTTGAGTTTTTTAAATGGATTTTTTTTTGTTATTTATTTATATTCAATTTTTACAGTCAATTATTTATTTTCCAAATAAATTATCTTTATCATATTTTCATATTTTCAAAATTTATTCTTAATAAATTAAAGGTTTTTATCAGTGAAATAGTGAATGATTATTAAATTTACGTTAAATTTTGAGAGGGGGTTATTTTATTATCGATAAAGATTTTGCAATGTAAATGACCGAAATATGTATAGTTAATGATTGATATTGGAAATGTGAAAAGCAGTAAAACATTAATACGGTTCAATGAATGCGATTATTGATTAAAATTTAATGTATGCGAGATTGGCTATCACTTAAATTTATTCTTTTAGATCTTTATTTGCCTGAATAGAATAAACTTTATAAAAGGTTAAATAACAAATTATTCAGATCAATATCGAACAAAAAAAATTAATTCTAATAGAAAAATTGGTTATGGTTTAAACAATACAGACTTATTTTTGTTTTGTTTTTACTATCTGTTAATCAGAATTTTCAATTTTATAAATTCTATTAAAATTTAAAGTAAAGGGTGATTTTTTAAAAGCTATAGGAAAGTTTTTCAAAAAAAAAAAAAAAACGCATAAAATTCAGAAAAATGCATGAAATCTTTATTTGAATCGATAGTACGGTCCATATAATTTAATGTTTGAAGATTATTTCATACAAATGTTGAACTTGACTGTGTCTCAAATGGTCCATCCGCTTAGTCCAACAATTTTGGCATACTCTTTCCAACATTTCGGCCGGTATCTCACGAATAAATGCTTCAATGTTGTCTTCCAATGCGTCAATTCCAAAGCGGGCTTGTCTGTATTTAGACATGAGCTTTAACATAGCCCCACAAAAAAAATAGTCTAAAGGCGTTTAAATTGCACGATCTAGGCGGCCAATTGACCGGTCCCGAACGTGAAATAAAATGTTCACCGAACTTGCCTCTCAATAAGTCCATTGTTGCGCGTGCTGTGTGGCATGTGGCATCGTCTTGTTGAAACCACATGTCATGCAAGTCAAGCTCTTGCATTTTGGGCAAAAAAAAAAATTGGATATTCTCTCACGGTAGCGCTCACCATTCACAGTTACGTTACGATTCGCATCATCTTTGAAGAAGTACGGTCAAATAATGGGCTTGCCAGCCCATAAACCGCACCAAACTGTGACATTTTCTGGATGCATTGGTAACTCTTGCAATGCTCCTGGCTGATATTCACTCCAAAATCGACAATTCTGCTTATTTACGTACCCATTGAATTACAAAAATGACCTTCGTCGCTGAACACAATTTCGTCGCGATGAACTTTCTTAACAGAGCACGCATTTTGATAATTCAAAATTCAATAATTTGCAAGCGTTGTTCGTTTGTAAGACGATTCATGGTGGTTAAATTATAGACCAAACTGAAGATGTTTGACAGTGAAGCAAAACGCGAAACGTGCGTCAGCGTCATTTAAACCAGTATTGCCAAAAAGATAATAGCTAAAAAATCACCCCGTTATTAAAGTCATTGATTCATTTAACAAGATTCATCTCATTTGTAATAACATTGTTAACTGCTAATATTTAAGAAAACAATATAAAAAAAATATCTTGATGCCATTTTTTTTTTAACCTTTTTCAATTTACCAATTTAAAAAATCACAATCAATTACCAAGTCATATTTTAAACTTTAATTGTGTAATTTTTTTTTTTTTTGTTTTAATAAAAGATGTGATTATTATTGAATAAATAATGATTATTTATACGATTTATATGATATATAACTATACATATATATAAATATTATTATGTTTATGTTATCAATATATTTATAAATAATAATAAATTATTATTATTTTCTTAATTTTTTTTTTTGTCTCCATATTATTATTATTATTAATATTATTTACACAATACGATTTCTAAAAATTTATTAAGTTCGTCGATATATATTATAATTTATTATTATAGCTTTAAATTTTTAGCCATCAAAAAAAAAACAAATTATATTTTTTTTATTGCGTTTGTCATCGTCTTTAGCTCTCAAAAAAAATAAAATTTATTTTATACAATTCTGAAAAATGAATATGAATATATTATTGACCTTTTGTTTTACAACAATAATTTTTACCATACACAAATTTATTTAATCATCTTTTGCGTTGGTTGTCAAAAAAAAAAAAAAAATAAAAATAAATACAATCTTTATATACAAAATATACATTTATTTATTTATTTTGTAAAAATTAATATATAATTTAGTATTTGGCATTTTTTTTTTCGTTTTTTAACCAGTCAAACAAATACTTGTCGAAAATGTTTATTTTTTTAATAAATTTTATTTATATTTCCAATTAAACAGCAAAAAAAAAAAGCAAAAAAAACACAACGAAACATTTTATTTTGCACGTACTTTTAAATAATAATAACAGAATAAAACAAATATTGCATATTATACAAATAAAAGACAAACAAAAAAAATAAAATAATTTTTATTGCATTTATTATTTATTTTATTTGTATTTCTTTTTTTTTTATGTAAAAAGGTGTAAGATTAAAAAAAAAAAACTGTGCCTATAAAAGTATGGATATTGTTTTAAAAAACAAAATACAAAAAAAAGAGAGCTAGCTGCTATAAAATTAATATAATATTAAAAATATACGTAATTATATATCAATAGCAATATCTTATCAATATAAACAGTCTATTTGTTATTATAAAATATTATTTTTATTATTTTTATCATGATTATATTTATTGAAAAATTTATTTAAAAAAACGTATACAAAATGCATTTATCGCAAAGATTGTATATACTTAAGGTTAATGAACTGTTCCCGTTCACTTTGTTGTTAATTCTTCATAAATATAATGTATCTTATATATATATATTCAATTCATATAATCATAATAAATAAATAAATAAATATCAATGGGATTTCTTTCAATCGTATATCGCGGTACAGTATAAAAAAAAATATGTATACTGACAGACATTCTATTATATATATATGTACTGCTGTAGAAAATATTTGAAAAGTCAATTGCAATATAATATATAATTTGATATACTGCATAATAATAATAATAATAATAATTGTATATATGCAATTGTTTTATTGCAGTTGATTGAATGGTTTTTTATTTTTTTAAAGTTTTATAAATGCATATTGGTTTTTTTTTTTTTTTAAATGCATATTCGAATTTGTATATAAATATTGAATATAGAAATTAAAAGAGATATCTTTATAAGGTGACCAAGAATATGAATGTTTTATTCAATCTGCGGGTTTCGATATGTATAAGGTTCTATAAAAATGATTAAGAAATCGTGGAGTAGATAAACATCTTTAGGTTCGATTTATCTTCAAAATGTAACCTAAAATTTTTACCTTCTGGATATCTTTAATCTTCATAAAAATATCTTTAATTTAAAAACTATAATTAAACAGTACCCTGGATTTCTATAAATAGATATATATCGACGTCAATTTTTCCCAAACATACAAACACTAAAAGGAATGCATAACTAATCCTGTTAAATATTGGGACCTTGCATTGATAATGTCGATTTAGATAACATATGGTGTAATTAGCGTTGTGTGCATCGGAGCACACCACGCCCATATTCTTTTTTTGTGTCTGTCATTCCTCGATAAATTTCAGTATATGTCATTTCATTGAAGTGTAAATAACAAAGCTTTTTTTTTGCTTCGAATATGTCGAAACACATATGCCTGAAGCCTGAAGTTGTTTTGCGGGGAAATTTAATAACTTTCTTTAATTTGAAGAAAACCGCTGCTGATAGTTATCGATTGTTGGTAGAAGCTTATGTTGGACATGCTCCAGCTCAAGCAACTTGTGATGGTTTGTACGCTTCCGTAATGGTGATTTTGACTTGGAAGACAAAGAACGGCCAGGTCAACCAAAAAAATTTGAAGACGAAGAATTGCAAGCGTTATTGGATGAAAATTCGTGTAGAACGCAACATGAACTTGCAATGGCGTTGAATATAGATGCCTCTATACCATTTCGAGACGTTTGTATTCAATGGAAAAGATCAGAAAGCTATATAGGAAAATGGGTCCCACATCAACCGAATGAAAATCAACTCAAAGCACGCATCGATGCATGCCATAAACATCTTGCCGACCACAAAAAAACTAAGTTTTTTGAGTCGAATTGTCATTGGCGATGAAAATTGGGTGTATATACGACAATCCTAAACGTAAAGCATCATATGTTGATCACGGCCAACCATCAACTTCACAATCAAATCGCGGTATATTCATTGCCAAAAGCTTATGCTGTGCATTTGGTGGGATCAGAAGGGTGTCGTGTATTATGAGCTGTTAAAACCGAATGAAACGGTTACATCTGATCGCTACCGACGATAACTATGGGCGAATTGGCAAACAAATTGAACGAAAAGCGACCATTGATAGCTCGAAAACACCATAAAGTTTTAATGCACGATGACAATGCCAGACCTAGACCACATCGTGCAAACATCGTTAAGGAAAAAATAAAGAGGGTCGGTTGGGGTCATCTTGATCACCCCCCGTGCTTCCCAGACCTTGCTCCTTCTGATTACCATTTGTTCAGATCAATGCAGGTCAGATGTACGCTTTCGATGTAATGCTGAAGAAGTGCGAAAATGGGTCGATGAATGGATTGGGACAAAAAAATGAGGAGTTCTTCAAACGAGGAATCAACAAACTTCCTAAAAGATGGTAGAAAGTCATAGCTAACAATGGGCAATATATTGGTTAATGTACTCAATCATTTTTTTTTGTACAAATAAATGCCAGTTTCAAGCCAAAGCCAATCGACATTATAGTAATGCAGGGTCCCAATATATCACTCCATATTGGATATAGACATAAAATAAAATACAATATCACTTAAAATTACCTTAAAAAAATGTTTACAAAACGAAATGTATATAAAATGTTGTTTTTTGTTTTTTTCGATCATCAATTATTATGGTTATTTCGTTAATTTAAAATTTAAAATTAATAATATATATATAAATTACCACCACCACTACATTAATCACACCACCCAACCCAAAAAAAAAACGGGCTTTCAAAATTTTACCACCTTCTTCGCAAAGATATACCTTCTTTTTACACGCGTTTTATACTTTTATATAATTATATATTTACTTTTATATATGGTAATATTAATATATATATTCAACGTAATCAATATAAATTGGGTACACATAACATTTTCATTTTGCATAAGTATATATAGAGAGAATTGTTGGATAAATAAAATAAAAAAAAAAAAAAAACCAACAAACTCACGTAAAAATAATAATCATAATACGAATAGATCAATATATTTCTATTGTCCAACAAATATATATGAATATAAAATCGAAAATAAAACGTGTATCATTTTTTTTTGTTGTTTTGTTGTTATTTTGTATCTGTCGTTCTGTGTTCTGTATATATATCATATATGTATAAATAAATATTGCAAAACGTGTACCTTTATATGTTTTATATATAATTATGTACGTGGTTTTGTTTTTCTATATACTATATAAAAAATAAAACATAGAAAATATGGCATGAGACAGGAGGAGATGATTAGAAATTTATTTATTGAATAATAAATATAGCCAACAAATATTATATTACATCACATGTCCACCATATATATTTTTTTGTTTATTTGTCCAAAAAATAAGAATTTTTAATACTAAAAGAAAAAAAAATTGATTAAAATCATTGTTTTCTTATAACTTCTTTTTTTTGTGTTGTAAACAAAAACAAGTTTAAAAAAAATATATATTTTGCTGATGTATACAAAAAAAACGAATAAACGAACCAACAAAATTACGTGTAATTTTAAATTCAATTGAAATGATTTTGTAATATATAAATTATTTGGTTTTGGTTTGATTTCAATTTTTTTTTTTTAGATGTTATTAAGAATTTTTAAATAAAGAACTTTTTTTTTATTCATAAAGAAGAACCACAACAAATGTGTGTAATAAATAATAAGTTATAAATAAAAATACCCTCATCATCATTCAATCCTATAATAACATGAATAAAATTATATATTACTTTTATACACAGAATAATATTTGAGTAAATATTTATATAAAAAGAACCCGAACAAAAAAAATGGTAATTATAATAAAAAAAAAATGACAGAACAAAACAAGTAACAAAATGTAATACCATAAAATAATAATAACTGAAAAAAATATTATGTAATTAATTAACCAAAAAAAAAATATGAAAATAATCCCATTAATGATGCGATGTCGACTACATCAACAAGTTTCTGAATGAGGTTGGTTATAAAAGATTTATATATAGAGAGTTATAGTTGAATTAAGCAAGTTTTTTTTTTTTTAGATTATATTAATCATTATTTTTTTTTTACCTAAGAAATGTTCCAAAAATTGAATTAAATATTCCGGTAATATAAAAATAATTAAAAGAAAAACCCCATTTATAATTATAAATAAAACTAGAACTTTTGTCTGATATTCGCTAATCAACAATAATATTATAGGTATATATATTGAATTAAGAACCCGATATGTACATGTTAAAATTTGTTCAAACCACCCCTTAAAATTGATTGAATGTGGTTTCAAAGAAAAGAAAAACAAATCGAAACAGAGAATCCACAATCACCTTTACTATATATACCAATGAATTATTTTTATTGTCTGGGACACCTTTTATTGTCTGGGACACCTTTTATAAAATAAATATCTAATATATATAATATATATACATTTTTAAACTCGTTATATTTTATTTATTTTTTTTATTATCGATTTTTATTTGAAATTAAAAATATTTGTTGTATTAAAGGTTTTTTTTTTTCTATATAGAATATTTATTTTAAAACAACGTAATTTCATTTTAAATAGATGTTTTATTTTTTTTTAATATACACAGTGCGACAATTTATATTCCGGACTCAAACCATATCTAAATAACCAGTGGGACGATTTATGTGATGGAACAAGCTTGATGTTGAAGCTTGATGTTTTCACTATCGCCTGTAAAAATTCATTCATTGCATTTGGTTGACAAATAAAAAAAGTTATGACATTTCTTGTGAAATAATATTTTAGGTGAAGTAGAAGAAATTTTAACATGGAACAAAGAACAGTCATTAAATTCAACGCAGCAAAGCTTGGTAAATCTGCAACAGAAACGTTCAAATCGATGCAGCGCAAGTTAATTGTAACGATAATTGTATGGGTAGAACACAAGTTTTTGAGTGGTATAAACGTTTCGTGGATGGCTAAAACGCAAGCTAAAAAAACAAGAAAAGTTCCATCGAAAATCAAGACAATTCTCGTAACATTTTTCGATAGCAAGGGAATTATCCATAAAGAAATTAGTTCCAACTGGTCAAACAGTCAGTATCGGCTCATATTATATCAAAGTTTTGAAGCGTTTGATGGGCAGGATTCGTCGTATTCGATCTGAATATCGTGAATTAGATAGTTGGTGTTTGTTACACGATAATACACCAAATTACACTTCACTTATTGTTTGTCAGTTTTTGGCTCGAAATCAAGTCTGTGTGGGTTAAATCATCCACCTGGTATGCACCTGATTTAGCACCATGTGACTTCTCCTTGTTCCCAAAAAAACTTAAAATGAAATTGAAAGGATGTTTTTTTTTTTGAGGATATTGAAACCATTCAAACAGCATCTACACGCGCACTAGAGCGGCAATACCACAAAATGAGCTGAAACACGCATTTGAATCATTATTTAATCGATGTAACAGTTGTATTGAATCAGGAGGAGAATATTTTGAATAAATAAAAAAAAAAATAATTTCAAAAATCGTGTTTTTAATGTATTTCGCAGGACGACCAGTCCGGAATATTAATTGTCGCACTGTGTATATATGTATATCAAACGTTGATGAATGTAATCCTCTATAAATACAAAGACAATATGTATATAATATGGGACATGAATTTTGCATAAATATGATGAAGAAATATGACGCTTTATGCATATATTCATTTATATATGTAGATAGATACAGATTTTGAATCTTTTATCATTTACATATATATAGTCCAGTTTATTGATTGGGAATATATGATTCATTATTTTTTTAATAAAATGTATAATATATGAAATTAAAATAATAATTGAATATTAAATATATAAATGAATAAAATATAAATTGATTATATGTAAAAAAAAAAAAAACCTATATATGAAAAAAAAAACCCTCGTCTATATAAAGGATTAATTAATTTATTATACAGAAATACATTATCGCAAATTGTCAACAATATTTATATTATCTGTATATATGCGATGGTGAAATGAATTTCAAAGTTCGTCGTGAAAATTCACAGAACATATATTGAATATAGATTGCGATTAATTTTTGCGTATTTATTTTATATGAATTTTTATCTGTTTTATATAAATACTTACAATAAATGCAAATGAATTAATTTATTATATTAATAAATGATTGTAATTTAAATATATACGGTTATTAAAAATGTTTAATTACATTACTTGTTTTTTTATTTTTTATATTCAAATATAATTATTATGGTTTTTGAAATAATTATAAAAAAAAACCAGTCTTTCCTTTATATACAATATAAATTTATTATTGATTCCCTCTTATTATGGATGAGATGCATATTTTTTGTTTATATTTTAAAAATTAAATGCATAAATTTTAAGTATATTTTTTATTTTTTATGATTCAAATGAAACAATCACAATTAATTCAATTAATTTATTGTTTATTTTGTAAATATATTGATAAATAAACATTTATTATAAAAACACACGTAATTTACTTTATTTAATTTACATACAAAAAAATCCTTTGCATATTAATTTTAGTTTTATAACGTTTTTTTTAAAAACTTTAAATATAAAGTTATAAGTTTTTTACTTAATTAAACGTTTTTAAGTAAATTAAAATTATTCACATATAAACTTAATTAATAAAAAGTATTACAATTATTGAAACATTGCGCAAAATTGATAAATGAAATATTTTTTCATTGATTAATTACAATATTTGTATTCATTTTACTTTTTTGAAATATACAAATATAAATTACTTCCCGTTTTACATTTATATATGTGATAACATAAAAATGTCTATGAAGTATATAGGTAAAATTCTATTATAGTATATAAAAATAAATTGCTATACTTATATCGAAATTATATATAGAATGATGATAACAACGACAATAATGACAATTATCGATTACAACATTAAAAATAATATATATATAAGTGATTGTTATAAAAATCGTATTTGAATCGCATTGATTTGTAATATAAATTTTTAGTCTATAAAGAATTGTTTTTTTTTTATTAAAAACGTATCCTGTGTCTATAAAGAGAACGCGTATAATAATATTTTGTACAGACGTTTCATAATGAGGATATAAAATATATATAGATAAAATAATAAAACCTCAATTGAATTTATATCAATATATTTCAATATTAAATTGAACTGAATTCTAAAAACAAAAAAAAAAATGATAAAATTGAGACATGTAAGAACTAAATAAAAATACGCCATAGTTGGTGTTGGACTGGTATCGTAAACAAAATGCAGAAACAGTGTCAAAAAACACTATACGATTTTAATATGTTTAATTATAAGATATAACTAGAATAAGTTAATTAAAGCATGTCATCCGAAGATGAGATCCGAATTTTGTAAATTATCTTATCGTTATTTATTATTGATAATACAACAAATTTTTTTTTTTTTTTAAATGGAACTCCAGTTTGCAAATAAATCTTGACTTCATTTCCGCCGTCTCCATATAAAAAAAAAATTATAAAGTGGTCCATAAAGAAATGTTAAAATAACCGCATCGCTTTTTATAAATGAATTTAATGTACTCTATCACTATAAATAAGTGATAAAACAAAGAGAAATAATACAAATGATATGATACGCACACAAACAGAATCTTAACTTTATATAACAAAAAAAAGAAAAATTATTATAATATAGTATATATAAAGATGCGATAGCGTAGCAATTTAACTGTATCGACAATATATTAATACAAATATTTTTTATTGTTATGTTATATACTATAAATATTATAAGAATTTGCATACAATATCATTAGATTAGAAGAAAATCTTTTTCTATAGTGAATGTATTATTGTTTATATAATTTCTTTTATTTTTCTTCTTCATAATACACAAATTATATTATATTAAGATCAACGCAGAACAATAATACAATAATAATAATATAAAAAAAAAACACTAAATAGTGAAATTTTCTTTTATATTCATAATACAGAGATGATTTTTCACATAAAATTTTTAAAATTGTTATGGTTTTTTTTTTTTTTCATATTACAATACGCATATAATAGTATTTTTGAAAAATTGTCATTATTTACACAATGCATCATTGGTTCGTTTGCTAATTAAGCTAAACGGTCGTTACGGGCTAATGGCAATAGAGCTAAAACGATTCTGTCGTGCTCATGCAAAAAAAAACCCCGAAATCTTTGTAAGGTGTAACCTTTAAAATACAGAATTTTTTCCAAATCATCACCAAAGTCCCAAACAAAGTAAATTTCATCTTCACATTTATTGTAAAATCCTTTTATACCTATAGAGATGGCAAATTTGTTTTATATGCATTTCCACACACTTTCATATAACAAAATAATATATCCCCGTAATATAACCAATCTTTTGTACGAAATACACGCACAAGTTAAGATTTAAATGTAGAGTGGTGTTGTTATGCTATTTTATTTAAACAATTTCCAGTGTATATATATTAAAAAAAATGTAATTGTTAAGAATAAATTAACATTAAATATACCTACATTTGATTGTTTTGTTATTTGAAAAACAAAACGCAGAAATAAATTATTTTAATATACGTTTTATAGTTGTTTCTGCGTATAGTTGTTTTGTGTTTGTTTTTTTTTATAAATTTGTAATGTAACAAAAAAAAACAAGATTATTTTATGTTTTTTTTGTGGTACTAACAGAAAAAAAAACAAAAAACCAAAATGCAGTAATTGAACATTTTGAATATTTCATATACAAGAATCGAAAAACCAAACCTGCGATCGCTCCATCGCTAATTTATTGTATTCAGTTAAATATCTAATGAATTATATACACAGTGCGGCGACAATTAATATTCCGGACTGGTCCTAGGAAATACATTAAATAAAAGATTTTTATTTACAATAAGTGAAGTGTGACTTGGTGCATTATCGTGCAACAAACAAAAAACTATCTGATTCACGATATTCAGGTCTAATACAACGAATCCTGCCCATCCAACGCTTCAAAACTTCAATATAATATGCGCCACTGATTGTTTTACCAGTTGGAACTAATTCTTTACTGATAATTCCCTTACTATCGATGAATGTTACGAGCATTGTCTTGATTTTCGATGGAACTTTTCTTGTTTTTTTAGCCTACGTTTTAGCCATCCACGAAACATTTATACCACTCAAAAACTTGTGTTCTACCCATACAATTATCGCCATTAACTTGCGCTTCATCGATTTGAACGTTTCTGTTGTAGATTTACCAAGCTTTGCGTTGAATTTAATGACTGTTCTTTGTTCCATGTTAAAATTTCTTCTACTTCAACTAAAATATTGTTTCACAAGAAATGTCATAACTTTTTTATTTGTCAACCAAATGCAATGAAATTTTTACAGACGATAGAGAAAACATCAAGCTTCAAAACGCATGTTCCATCACATAAATCGTCCCACTGGTTATTGAGATATGGTTTGAGTCCGGAATATTAATTGTCGCACTGTGTATACATAAAAGTGAAAAAATGATGATATACATCAGTGAGGTCCCATTTTAATTTTTAATCCTTCATATCCTTCGTGATATTTATAAAACATATATATTGATATTTATAGGGAATATCTATACAAAGATACAAATATGATGATGAAGCAAACATCATCCATTTTTTTATACTAAATAATAATCGGGGATGCGAACTTTAGAGATTTAATTTTCATAAAATTATCTGCTATAGTACATTTTGTTAATAATATTATAATTTTTTTTTTGTATTACAAATTGTTATAAAAATATGAACACTTTCCAAAAAAATTGTTTTACATATTATTTATTTATATTGTTAGAATATGTGTTTTTAATAATAATATATTTATTTATTTTTATGACCTTTTTGCTTTTCTATATATACAAAGAATAATATATATGTATATCGCAGCTCGATCATAAATTGTTTACCATGAATTAACCGCGTACATATATATTTATATACAATTTATATAGTATTTCTATATAGAAAAACGTCTATTATTGTTGATATTATATACTTTAACAGAAACAACTATAAATATATATATATATATAGTTTGAATATAATTTTTATTTAATTATACATTCATTTTAATAATATAAAATATCACCGCAAATGTTGTGGGTCGATGCTGGAGATATATATATAAATAAATAAATAAATATATGTATGATGCTATTCAATCGTACTACATATTCATATATATAGACTCTATAGAGATATATTTCTGTGAATATATAAAGTACGTTTCAAAAGTATAATCATATATATATAGTGTGGTAATTGTGCAAAAATGTCAACAATTACGTTTTAGTTCACTTTTTTCCCAAAATTCACAGTCCTGAATAATATTATTGGTTTCTGAGAAAAAAAACCAGTAAAAAATTAGGTCTTTAATTAAGACTCCTGTTGAAATGATTTTAAATTAATCTATATGCATATATCATATAAAGGAATAGAGAAATGTTGTCATATAAACCCACCGTTACGTTTCATTTGGATTTGGTGAGTTCAACAAAACTGCATTGGAATCCATTTTTGAATTTATTTTCATCATAATTTTCATATGAATCAAAATCTTTCCTATATAAATTGTCCAAAATGAAGTACAATTCACTGCTTATGAACCGTACTTTATATAATAAAATTAAACCTAAAAAAATATACGCAATTCATGTTTTTCTTTTTTGTCTTTTATCCAATATGTACTAAAAAAAAAAAAAACAACATAGAACATTATCTATATAATAATATAAAACTCCATAATAAAATATAATAACAATGATGGTTAAATAAAAAAAAAATAGAAAAATATTGATGTGTTACATTTTTTTTTTATATTAGATATACGTATTATAGATTATTATACATATACAAAACAATAGCACAAAACAATATATATATATATAAAGAGAAATTAGATTATTGTATTATTATTATAATTCCATGTTCCTCATATATCCGAACCATCTAAACGTATATTATGTATTTGATATCTATATAAATATATATATATATATATATATATAGTAGAGAATATTAATTAAAATAACAAAAAAAAAATAATAATAAATAAAGTTAGTTATAGAAAAATATATCGTCATTGTTTAATAGATGATTATAATTATATTGTATATATATAAATAACACAGACCATAATTTATCCATAATTAAATTGTTATTATATTTGTAAAATAAAAAAAAAATTAAGATATTTGACTTTGGATTATTATTTTAAGACTATACAAATAATTAAATAAAGAATTTTTAAAGCAAAAGAAAAAAAAATACCAAATATTCGTAAATTATCTATAAATTTGGTTAGAAAATTAACCAAACTGAATGAGAAAGACAATTCATTTGGAATGAAATAACCTTTTGAATTTGGCTTCAAAAGAAAATTATGTCATAATTTTGATAAAAATACGATACTTCTCATGAAAATAATTGCAAAATTCATCAGAAATTATCTATGATTTATTTAAATATAAAATTTAAAAGTTAATACCGTTTTTTTTTTATCAGAAATTCACAATTAACAGTTAATTATTTGGCTTAAAAAAAATGTTTAGATATAATTAATGGACTGATCAAAAAATATATAATTCCGACTGATTTTAAAAAAATAAATTAGAATAAATCATCATAAAATAATGAAATAAAATTCAACCAGTCTAATTTTTTAAATTAAATTTACGTACAATAATAATAATAATAATAATAATAATTAATGTCACACATTTCAAATAACATAAATTAAACTATATAATAAAGAACTATATATTTGTATAATATATAATACCGGAAATATGCGGGATAACTTTTTAATCTAATAAATATTATATATATATAGAGTATATTTAATATTTGTATTTCAGAAAAATACTCCACTATATATTATGATTATTTTTAAAATAACAAAAAGAAAGAATTTATATTTATTGTAAATATATTTATATAAATAGAATTTGATAAAAATGCATTATTTTAATAATAATAGAATTTTCATCAGAAATAAAAAAAAAAGAAAAAAGTAATATATAATTATTTGTGTGTGTTTAACCAATTATAGAAGTGCATCGCAACTTCAACTCACACCCACCCATTAGTCATATAAAAATCATCATTTTTATATATCCTATATAGAAATATCCTATATAAATACCATATTTTATGATGAAATTTACTTGGTCAAAAATATATTTCAATTATTTCCATCATTTATTCAATTTAAAAAAAAAAAAATTTATATCTTACCCTTATATGTTATGACCCATATATGTTAACGAAACAAATTTGAAATTTATTGGTGTTTATTTATTGGTGTTTATATACGTAAAAAGAATTTCATTTGTATATAAGGGTGTGTCTTTTTTTCTTTTCTTTCAATTTGTTATTTATATTTTTTTATCTACAAATCGTGAAAAACCGTCAAATCAAATCGTAAGTGCGGTGTTAATTCTCCATATTCATATACGATCGAGTGGATTGCATATTTTTTCTATCAAATATAATTTGTTAGTAGGCTCCCTGTAAATTTTTAGAGCGATGCGTCATTTAGTTTTGGTTTGGTAGCGGTAAATGGTAGAGAACTTTTGATTATTCTTAAAAAATGGAAAAAAAGTGGATATCGTGCATATTGATGAAACATTACTTTTTTGCGTGGAAAAACCGCAAAAGAAACACAAGAAAATAAGCTTGATTAGTATTATGGTAAATCTACTCCAGTGAATTCAACCGTAATTTATTGGGTTGCTGAATTTAAACGTGGTCGTACATTCACGCACCGAAACAATACCATCACCGGGAAGATCTAAAGAGAGGTGACAACAGAAGAAATGGTCGATAAAATCCATGATACTGTTTTGAGTGATCGTTGTTGAGTATTGAGTTGAGAGAGATTGTTGACATCGTAAACATCTCATATGCTTGTATTCAACATCTTACACGAACATTTGCGTATGAGAAAGCTATCAGCAAGATGGTTGCCGCGTTTTACTCATAATCGAACAAAAAGTAAATCGTGTGTTCACTTCAAAACAATGTTTGGACAAAATAAAGCATAATCCAGATGAATTTTGGCGTGTCGATTAATAAAGGTTGATGAAACATTGATTCATTACTATATACGCCTGAACCAAAAAATCAATCGAAACAATGGTTAGAAGAAGCAGGTGGAAGTGCTCCAAAGAAGGCAAATACGGTTAAATCAGCGGATAAGGTAATTTTGGGATGCGAACGGTATTTTACACATCGACTACCTTACAAAAAGGAAAAACCATAACAGGAAATTATTATGTTACACTATTGGTGGATCGATTGAACGATGTAATCAAGGAAAAACGACCACATTTAAAAAAGAAAAAAGTGTTCTTTATTTCAAGACAACGCATCGGCGGCCCACATGTCAACAATTGCAATTGCTAAATTCCATGAATTACGTTACGAATTGTTATCGCATCCACCCAACCAGAGAGTCCAGATTTACAGAGAGTCCAGATTTACCATACAGGGACTTTTTTCGTGTTTCCAAACTTGAAAAAATGGCTCGCAGGAAAGAAATTCACGCATCAAATGAAGAAGCGATCAACGAAACAAACGCGTATTTTGAGGAATTCCCGAAATCGTATTATTTGAATGGCATAAAAAAGTTTGAAGATCTTTGTAATAAATGTTTAGAGCTAAAAGGTAGTGACTATATGTTGAGAAATAAAATAAAATTAAAACGAAAAAAATGGTTTTTTGTCTTTGTTAGACCGCCGGATCTTTATCGATCCGACCTTGTACTTGTATTTTTTCTTTAGTCTATTAGTATATTTATGAAAGATTTACAAATCAAATTTTCAAAAAAAAAAAAAAAAAAGAATTATTCTTTTAATTCATTTTGAAAATCATTTCGTAGAATATTTATACTGCATTGTGGAAGTTTTCTAATGCCTCTGTGGGCTAATTGAGAATGATTTTGCAACCAATGTTGGAGCAAGATTTCCTTCCAATTTTCTAAGAATATTTTCATAAATTATTTTTAGCAAATAAGAAACCCTATACTATATATAATCTACATTCATTTTTGATTTTATTTTTAGCAAACAATCACATTGTATACCATATATATATATATATACAATATACATCAATGAATGAATAGAGAAATTTTACCTATACCATTTAAAAATCTCTATATATAAATTGATATTTTTTTTTAGATATAATAATCTTTTGCATTCATCTTTTTTTTTTTTTATTATTATTTTATTATAGAAAGAAACAAATATAAATCGCACAGTTAATTTAAATTGAACACAAAGTACACGTTCACCTTATATTATAATAACGATATATATATATATATAGATGTATAGATATATTAAAAAAAATAACGAGTTCGCCATATATAAACAAGCACACTAAAAGAAAAAAATAACTTGATGGACCGATTTTAAACTTGGTTTAATCGTGTGATTTGTTGTTGATACTTAAATATATACATATATTATTTGAGTATATTTACATATAGGATAGGCTTCGTTTTTTTTTTTTTTTGAAAATTTAATAAAACAACCAAATATTTATTGCGTATAAAGTATCGTTATAAAAAAATAAATATATTTTACAAACCTCAAATGCTAGTCATTTAAGTCATTATTATTATTATTATACTTAAGCCATTTATAAATTAAAAACAACAAGTAAAGAAAAACTTTTTTGTGTGTGTGAAGACAATTCGATTCAATTAATTTTTTTCTTTATCCATATATATAATTTTGCATCTATAAATAACTCTCTTCTGTATATAAAAATAATTTGGTTTGGTAAAAAATCAAAAAGTATCTATATATATATATATATTTACATATATTAGAAAAATGTTTGAGGTCATCTACCGCCTCTGAAAATGAAAAAAAAAGATTCCTCATTTTATTTAAATGAATATATATCATCTATATCTATATGTTATATTATAAAAACAACATACAGTAATTTTTGATAAAATATAAATAAAATAACAACGTCAAAACTTTGACTAAATCTAATATTTATATATATATATATAAGTTTTATCGTTGTTTTATTATAATACAGATACATATATATTCATCTAAATCTGAACGTGTATAAAATGAATGTAAAACAGTAAATATATATATGAATTTATGTTGTATATATACATTTTTAAAATATATTAAAAATGCCCTAGGCAGATAAATTGTAATTATTTAAGATTTATGCCTTATCGCAAATATATATATACTTTTTTGTATATATTATACAAACAAATCTCTTTATAATTTTTATATACATATATTACATGAAAGATGAAAAAAAAAAAAAATTAAATTCAATAAATCATAAATTGTGTAAAAATATTCATTTGATTTTATTAATACAATATATATAAAAAGAACATTTTTATTAAGATAATATACGCGACGACGATATAAAATATATATATTTTTTTAACCTAATCTAAATATATATATATATATATTTCATGTATTTGTATATAGGGAAAATAGAATTGTTATAGAAAATAAAATTTATAACCAAATGAATTATTTTTTTTTAAATATTTCATTTATTCAATAGTACATAGTATTTCCGTATAAAATAATTCAAGTTAATCGCATATAAAAAGTATAGAAAGTATCAATATCATTATCGTGTATGTATATGATGGTCAAAAGTTTTGAAATGAGTCTTCTTAACGCATAAAATATAACAATAATAATTGCAGTTATCGATATCGAATCGACTTTAATCAACATGGTTTAAATAAATAAATCTTGATAGAACTCTAAATTTTTATGAAAAGTATCGTCTCCATGTGAGGTGATTTTTATTGCCATATTTTAAGAATTTCAATTTTCATTATTGTAAAGGGTGATTTTTTAGCTATTATCTTTTTGGCAACACTGGTTTGGAAACAGCTGACGCATGTTTCGTGTTTTGTTTCACTGTCTTCTTCAGTTTGGTCTATAATTTAACCACCATGAATCGTCTTAAAAACGAACAACGCTTGCAAATTATTGAATTTTATTATCAAAATGTGTGCTCTGTTAAGAAAGTTCATCGCGACGAAATTGTGTTCAGCGACGAAGCTCATTTTTGTAATTCAATGGGTACGTAAATAAGCAGAATTGTCGATTTTGGAGTGAATATCAACCAGAAGCAGCATTGCAACAGCTACCAATGCATCCAGAAAAAGTCACAGTTTGGTGCTGTTTATGGGCTGGTGGTATCATTGGACCGTACTTTTTCAAAGATGATGCGAATCTTAACGTAACTGTGAATGGTGAGCGCTACCGTGAGATGATATTCAACTTTTTTTTTTGCCCAAAATGCAAGAGCTTGACTTGCATGACATGTGGTTTCAACAAGACGGTGCCATATGCCACACAGCACGCGCAACAATGGACTTATTGAGAGGCGAGTTCGGTGAACATTTTATTTCACGTTCGGGACCGGTCAATTGGCCACCTAGATCGTGCGATTTAAACCCCTTTAGACAATTTTTTTTGTGGGGCTATGTTAAAGCTCATGTCTAAATACAGACAAGCCCGATTTGGAATTGACGCATTGGAAGACAACATTGAAGCATTTATTCGTGAGATACCGGCCGAAATGTTGGAAACAGTATGCCAAAATTGTTGGACTAAGTGGATAGACCATTTGAGGCGCAGTCAAGGTCAACATTTGCATGAAATAATCTTTAAACATTAAATTATATGGACCGTACTATCGATTCAAATAAAGATTTCATGCATTTTTCTGAATTTTATTTGTTTTTTTTTTTTGAAAAACTTTCCTATAGCTTTTAAAAAATCACTCTTTATATTCACTTAAAAATGAAATTTTCCGTTAAAGAAAACTCACTTTTCCATTAGAATTTTAACTTTTCTTTTGAAAAATAAAAAAACCTAAAACTATAAATACAATTGCAAAAGACATTAAATCACATCATTATCTTGGTGTGACCATAGAGATATGGAATAACTATACGAAATCTTGTAAATTGTATATCTAAATCAATATATAGGATTTCCCGATCAAATGAAACCTGTTCCATATACCAAACGAAACCTTTATGGAAAAGTTTTCATTTGCCCGCGCAGGAAATCCTATATTAATCCTTGTTTCCTTGTTAATTAAATATAATTAAATTTGTCTATGAAAACTGATGGATTTTGTGTTTGATCACATCATATAATATATATAAATTTAAAAAATAGATGATATTTCCGGATATCCGCATTACATATACATATACATATATATATATATATATATTAATTTTTCATTATTTAATTAAAATATTCATTCATATAACAACAATATATTATAAATATGATTGTCACAAACACAAATTTTGTATTTCAATGAAAAAATTATCAAAAATATATATTTTTATTTAATAAATGTGTGATGTATTTAATATTTCAAATGAATAATTAAATTAAATTAAAAATATATAATCCGTCTTCCTCCTCTCCACCACCACCACCACCACTCCTTGTGTTTACAATTTAAATTATAAATTTCATTAAAGGATAATAATTAAAGAAAAAAAATAAAAGTTTTTATTTATTATAAATCATTCAATCAATATTTATTATGTACATTTTTTTGTATATTAGATTTTATATGAAAAAAATAAATTTAATTAATTTTTTATTAAAGGTTATATAAAATAAAATAAAACTAATGAACTTTTTCAAGGAAACTCATCATCGCATATTTATTTATTATATTTTTTTTTATTCTATTATTATTATTATTAAAAATATAACACATTCTAATAAAATAAATCGCTTATTTTTATTTTATATATTTATATATAAATAAATCATTCAGAAAAGAATAATATTTTTACAATATTGAAAATATATATTCTTTTTATATATAGCGATAGATAGATAGATGAAATAAAAAAAAAATCATTTGATGAATATAAAATTTTAATATATTATGGAAGTTTATTTGTAATAATAATAATAGCAATAAGTATTAATAATATTTTCTCAATCACGGAAAAGAAATGAAAATAAATAAATAGTGAATTGTATAACAATTTGCAGTAATATTTTTTTTGCATTATATATGAACATTTTATTTTAAAAGACACGTACAATATTTATTTTTATAATTACGATCAAGCGATATAATATTTGTTTTTTTTTTTGGTATATGCCAATTGCATTTTAATTATACAATATAAAAATTAAAAAAAAAACCATCCTAAATATATTAGGTTATCGAAAAAGTATTGATAATTTTTATAAATAGATGTCATTATAATTGAATATTTCAAGTAGTACTAATCTGATTAGGTAACACAAACATATGTTCGAAAGATGACATTTCGTAGATAAAAAAAAAAAATTTAAATTTGTTTAGTCATTTAAAAGTTGTAGTGCATTAAAGATGAGCGAAATTAGTGAAAAAATTTGATACATTTTACAATTTTATTATGAAAAAGGTGAAAATGCAACGCAAGCACATGAACAAATTTGTGCAGTTTACGGTGAAGGAACTTTATCAAAATTAACAGCTTATAGATGGTTTGCTCGATTTCGTTCCGGTAATTTTGGTGTCAAAGATGCGCACCTCGTTCTGGTCGACCAATCACTGAAAAAGTCGATGAAATCATATCAAAAATTGAAGAAAATCGACACGTAAGCAGTCATGATATCGCTAAAGAACTAAACATCCATCACCAAACAGTTTTAAACCGTTTGACAAAGGCTGGATAGAAGAAAAAGCTCGATGTTTGGGTACCACATGAATTAACACAAAACAATTTAATGAACCGAATTTCCATTTGCGAAACGCTGTTTAAAAGGAACGAAATCCAGTCATTTTTAAAGCGAATGATTACAGGTGATGAAAAATGGATCACATACGATCATAATGTAGGAAAAAGATCGTGGTCCAAGAAGGGTGAAGCTCCTAAAACAGTAGCAAAACCTGGATTAACACCAAGAAAGTTAATGTTGTCTGTTTGGTGGGATTGGAAAGGAATCGTTCAATATGAATTACTAGCACCCGGTCAAACCATTGATTCCGATCTCTATTGTCAACAATTAACAAGATTGAAGCACGAGATTAAAAAAAACGTCCAGAATTAATCAATCGAAAGTGTGTTGTGTTCCATCATGACAACGCCAGACCACACACATCTTTGATGACTCGGCCGAAACTGAGAGAGTTTGGCTGGGAAGTTTTAATGCATCCACCATATAGCCCGGACCTTGCACCTTCAGATTATCATTTGTTCCGGTCTCTGCAGAACTCCCTTAATGATTTAAAATTAAATTCCGCAGAGGACTGCAAAATGCACTTGGATCAGTTTTTTGCCCAGAAAACACAGAAGTTCTACAGTGATGGGATAATGTTTTTACCAGAAAAATGGCAAAGGGTCATCGATCAAAACGGCGCATATTTGGTTTAATAAAGTTCATTTGAAATATATAAAAAAATCGTTTGAATTTTATAAAAAAAATTATCAATACTTTTTAGACAACCTAATATATAAAAAAATGTTGATATTTGAATGATCTCTTATTCAACATACATATATGATATATAAAATAAACACAATCGCACAGGAGTTGAATAACGCAAAGATGTATAATTATTGTTACATAATTTTATGTATGATGACTTTTTTTTTTTTATTATTATTTAATAGTTATATGGAGAAAATGATGTTATATGATAAAAATAAAATATTATTAATTTTAATGTACTTAAAATATATATAAAATATAATATATTTGTATAGGGTTCGCCAAAAATTTACACTAAATCGAATTGTATTTGTTTATTATTAATGACAAACAATAATTTAACGATTTTAGATAACAGTGTTTTGTAGATGAACCAACCTTTTATTTTTTTGTGTTGGATAACAAAACCAATATTTCATATATTGAAAAACCATTCATTTATTCTTTGGTTGAATCGACCGAAAACGTTATAGTAATCTATAAAAGGAATAACTTTCTGTATCCCCTTTGACAAACCCCTTATAATAATTATCTTATTGTTGATTGTTGTAGATATATAGCTGCTGAATGAATGTGACTCTATACAAATTATATATACTGACTGATTATTTAATTGAAAAAAATTATCCAAATTTAGAAAAAATTTCTTCAATTTTTAAATTTGATTTATGTAATATTTTATTTGATGAATTCCTTTTGTTTGGTTTTTTAATCATTTATATACAATTAAATAGATAAAACGATAAAACCTATAATAAAATGACTAAAATGAAATACACAGACAATATATTAATAGTATATTAATAGTATTGTATATTTTTTATAGTAACTACAGAATTTATAATCCTATAATAACATCACAGACCCAGAGTTTTTGTCAGAGTTTTTTTTTTGTGATTGCAACCTTCTCTGCTGTAGTGCCGGGCCGTGTAACATCATCAATATACTTTTGTTTGCTTGCATATACATAAAAATTTAGTATTATATATGAAATATAATTTTTTTTTTTTAAAACATGCATTGAGATGTCAACTAAATATAAATTGCTATTGTATATGATGAACTTATTTGTAATTTATTTATTTATTTATATAAACAGCAATAATATACCAAATACTGCCACCACCACCACCGCCCACCTACACCACGTAAATGATTCTATAAATAATAAATTATTATTATTATTATTATTGTGTTTTATGTTTTGTTTAAGGACACATGAGATGATATGTCTTTTTTTGTTATAAAATAAAATAAAATAAAATAAATATACAAAAACGTCGTATAGTCGTCGTCGTCGTCGTGTGCGTATACATACGTAAATATATATATATATACATATATTTTAAAATTTTTTATATATAATCATATTATTATATATTCAAAAATAAAATGAAAATAAATTAATTATATTTTATGAGAACATTCACTTTGTTCATTTCATCATATATATATGTATTATATATATATAATATTCATATATATATATATATATATGTAATAACAATTTAAAATCTTTGCTGCTGATATCGAATTTAATTAAATATGTATATAAAAGAATACTTAACAAAAAAAAAAAAACGAATTATGGATGAAATATTAATAATAAAGAAAATCAATATAGAAATTCAATAAATATAAATATTAAATGAAGTTTATTTTATATATACACATTAATATTATATTATTTTGTAATATAAATTGAATAATATACATATATAAGATATAATGGCGCAGATTTTTATATAAATAATATTCTTTTTTCTTATTTTTTTTTTGGGTGATTCTGAAAAGAAATACCAGTTTTATGATCCTAAACTATCAAGAGGTTATAGAATACGATTTTAGATCAGATCGGTATAAAAGGTATATAAAAAGCAATTTGCAATTCATTTTTTCATTGATAGAATTTAAAAAAAAATTGATTTTAGTATCTGAAATGTGAGACGACTTCTGTTATTAATATCATATATAGTTAATTGGTTTTTCTACGGTCTCGCAGTAATTCGTAAAAAAGTAAACAGACAAATAACAGAAAAATAGAAAAAATTATTTCATGTTTTCATTAGGATTCGATTTGATGAACGACGATTATATAGATAAATGATCTATAGAGTTACAATTTTTTATTTAGTTAAATTTTATTACCAATATGATATGATATGATAGATTAAATACATTGGTTTAGATTCAAAGTCCCCGAAAGACTTGTTGACCATAGTGAGACTAGTGAGAATTATATGAAAATCAATACGAGGGCGGATTGATATTGATCCGGTTTCTAAGAGATATGGCGCTATCATTACCATAGTGAAATGCATATTTTTTTTTCTATCAAATATAATTTGTTAGTAGGCTCCCTGTAAATTTTTAGAGCGATGCGTCATTTAGTTTTGGTTTGGTAGCGGTAAATGGTAGATTGATTTTTTGATTATTCTTAAAAATGGCAAAAAATTGAATATCGTGCATATTGATGAAACATAACTTTTTGCGTGGAAAAACCGAAACAAAAGAAACAAAAGAAAATAAGCTTGATAAGTATTATGGTACATCTGCTCCAGTGAATTCAACCGTAATTTATTAGTTTGCTAAATTTAAACGTTGTCGTACATGCAACGAAACAATACCATCACCGGGAAGACCTAAAGAGGTGACAACTGAAGAAATGGTCGACAAAATCCATGATATTGTTTTTAGTGATGATCGTCGTTGAGTAAAGTTGAAAGAGATTGTTGACATCGTAAACATCTCATATGAACGCGTCTATTCAACATCTTACGCAAACATTTGCATATCAGAAAGCTATCGCAGCAAGGGTGGGTGCCGCGTTTTACTCGCAATCGAACAAAAAGGAAATCATGTGTTCATTTCAAAACAATGTTTGGACATAATCCGGATGAATTTTGGCGTCGATTAATAAAGGTTATTGAAACATGGATTCATCACTATACACCTGAAACAAAAAAATCAATCGAAACAATGGATAGAAACAGGTGGAAATGCTCCAAGGAAGGCAAAGACCGTTAAATCAGCGGATAAGGTAATGGCGACTGACTGTATTGGGATGCGAACGGTATTTTGCACATCGACTACCTTACAAAAAGGAAAAACCATAACAGGAAATTATTATGTTACACTATTGGTGGATCGATTGAACGATGTAATCAAGGAAAAACGACCACATTTAAAAAAGAAAAAAGTGTTCTTTATTTCAAGACAACCCATCCGCGGCCCACACATCAACAATTGCAATGGCTAAATTCCATGAATTACGTTACGAATTGTTACCGCATCCACCCATCCAGAGAGTCCAGATTTAGCACCAAGTGACTGGGTTTTCCTGTTTCCAAACTTGAAAAAATGGCTCACAGGAAAGAAATTCACGCATCAAATGAAGAAGCAATCAACGAAACAAACGCGTATTTTGAAGAGTTTTCAAAATCGTATTATTTAAATGGCATAAAAAAGGTGGAAGATCTTTGTAATAAATGTTTAGAGCTAAAATGTTGAGAAATAAAATAAAATTAAAACGAAAAAATGGTTTTTTGTCTTTGTTAGACCGCGGGATCTTTATCAATCCGCCCTCGTACATAAATTTTAACTGATTGTGCGAATGACTTTGAAATGGCATTCCGCATATCAGTATACGTTTACCATAAGTTCCATACTTGATTAAATTTATGATTTGTTTTTTTTGTTTATATATTTTTTTCATTTGTATATATGTTTTTTTTTAAAAATAATCTTTTCGCAAATTAAAAAAAAACAAACAAAAATCCCCCAAATCGTTTTTAGGTACTTAAATTCAAATTATTTTTTATTTTGTTGTTATATTTATTTACAATACCACATTGGGAATTTTTACTATATATTATTTATAGAGTATAATATTTAACATCATTTTTAACGTAGTCGTAAGTATATATCAAACAAATATGCTTATCTTTATTATATATATATGCAGATCTTAGTCATCCTCATCATATATATTATATACAAACATATCGATTTTTATATATAAATACAAAAAAAAAAGTAAAATTAATTATAATTCACATATATTGTATTTATTTATTAGTATATATATTTAATGAAATTAATAATAAAAATAATAATCATATATAAATCATTATTTTATATATTAAAAATAAACAAAAGTCTATACTTTTTTTTATGAATCGTCAAATTTTTTTTTTTTTTAATTTGCAAATATGATATCTATATATATGTATATCGTAAAATACATTATAGTAAATTTAAGTATAAGGTTGATTATCCGTAAACCTAAATAATAAGCATTTTTAACCAAATATGTATATATATGATTTTGTATAAAGCGTGTGTAAATAAATAAATAAATAAATATACCTACGTATAGTGTAGTAACATATATATATACTTTCAATATTAAATTAGTCATCAAAAATTTTACTGACTTGTTTTAATATATATGATAGTATTTATATACATATGTAATAAATATAATATGACTTATGGTTTTTTTTTTTTTGTTTTTTAATGTTTTATACTAGATGTTGTTGATTGTTTCATTTTCTAATTGGTTTTCGGGCTGATGATGAAATATGTTTATAATTTATAAGAAATATTACATTAGTTATAGAAATAGTTGAAATTTTTTTGATAATTTTTATTTAGAAATTTCTCCAAAAAATTATATCAATTTTTTAATATGAAGATATTTTTAGAAATAATATTTCTTATTTTGGTTTATTCCATCCATCGTTTACTCTTCGATGCGATGAAAGAAAAATGAGGAAATGTAAAGATTGTTTTATACAATTTTATAGACACAAAACACAATTCGTTTTTTTTTTTTGTAAATTCTTGTAGGAATCCAATGAATTTAGATAGGTAAGAAAATCACATCAACATTTCAAATAAACTAATGTTGAGGTGGTTTTCTTACCTATATCTATAAATTCATTACATTCCTATACAAAAATATTTTTCACATCTCTTGGGAAATTTTCCAATTAACATTTCATTAATAATTTTATCAAGGAAAATTTGTTGTTTTTTTTCCCCTAGAAAACATCCTGTCTGTTTTTATACATATATATATATTTATTATTTATTTATATATATGCAATCGTCGTAAATTTCTCATATACAATACAATGAATATATATATATGCAATGAACGTGTATAAATAGTTTGGTGAAATTAAAGACAATATATATACGTACGACGCTGTTCAGTTATTTCAGTTTTCTATCATATTATAAAATTATAAATCAGTTTAATATTTCATGAGAGATATATATTTATAAATTAATCATCAAATTACAGAAGAAACAAAAAAAAAAAAATTTAATTATAGAAAAATTTGCTAACATCAGCTTGTAAAAAAAAAAAAATAACTTTAATTATATCATGAAATTGCGTGTGATAAAGTGTTGTTTTTATTTGTGAAAAATTAATAATAATATATATAATCATAATAATATATCAGTTTACTATATAAATTATATATGTGATATGCGATGGTGGTGTTGGTGGTTGTGAATTATATTTTACATTTTTTATTTCAAAATAATATAAATTTTGCTATCAGAGCGATAAACAATTTTGTGTATTTGTTTTCAATAAAATATTCAAGGCATAAAATATATATATATTAAAAATTTATTTTCATTTGTATAAAATACGTTTTAAACACTCCAATATCTATATAGATATAATAAATATAGAATAGTAAATTCTAAAATTATATACCTTGCTTGCACATATATAAATCAATTTATTAATTAATTATAATTAAAAAAAAACACCTATATATTAGATAATGTAAGTTGAACTTTTATAATCGTGTACGTGTGTATTTTGTTTACTGCTCGAATAATTTATAATTGATTATAATATACAAAATAAAAATAAATTAATCAATCATATTTCATAGTGTATTAATTTAATTTAATTTTTTTTTTTATAAAATTTGTGTCTTATCACAAATTAACTACATATTTATGAAAAAATAAATGTGGGTAAAAAATACCCACACAAACTGCACATTTTTATATAATATTTGTGAGGGCACCTGATTTTTTTTTTTTTTTTTTTTTACATTACATATATACTAATTGAATTTATTCATCTTTTTAATTTATTATTATTTTTATCAATTTTATTATTATCAATAATATTTTTCTTTTTTTTTTTTCTTTTAATTTACAGAACGCATTATTTATATTAATGGAACTAACTAAAAAAAATAAAAATAGTTTTAAATTTAAAAAAATTAACGACACCAACGATCGATGATTTTTGGTTCGGGCAATTGCAGAAAACACATTCTGTCGCGAAATTGAAAACCAAAATTCATTAAACTAATAATAATAATAATGAAATAAATTAATTAATTAATTAAAACAAAAAGCCTGCCTGCTAACTGGCAAAACCAAAAAAAAAAAATAATAAAAATAAATTAAATAAATGCTGATAAAATTCACAATCAAAATATATTATCGCATTAATAGTAATAATAAATAAAAAATAATAATAAAAAATCAATTAATAAAATAATTGTATAATTGTGATATAAATCTTTTTTTTTTTCTATTTAAATTTTTAAATTAATTTTAATTGTGCTCGCGATTTAAAATAATTTTTTTTTTATTTATTTAATCATTATTTTATTTATTTTAATTCAATTTTTTATTTAAAAAAAAACAAAAATAAAAAATAATGTGATTTGTTTTTAATTTAATTTAATAATATAAAAATAGATTAAATTTATTTAATTTATTAGAAATATAATTTTTAACCATTTTAATTTTAATATTTATTAAAAAATATTTTTTTTTAAACCACGACGAATTTAATCTCATCGCAAAACCTATAAATAATTTCATTTAAGATTACAATTACGTGATATATAAAAAAAAAAAAAACCTAATTAATATTATAAATTAAAAAACCAAAAAATAATGTGATTGTATATAGAAAATATTATTGATTGTTGATTGTTGACAATTTATCTATACAAAAATATAATAACAATATGTTATCAGGTGAACAAGAACAAGAAGAACAACAATCACAAATTTCATCATCATCATCACAATCACAATCGATGACATTAACGATGACAACCACAACAATTCCAACAAATACAACGAAAACCCCCACAACTACAACAACAACCACAACAACAACAACTACCACAACCCTTATTACATCCGTTGATGTAAAACATTTGAAAAGTAATGGTAGTGGTAATAATAATAATAATAATGGTTTAGGAATAGTTAAAAAAATTTGTATTAATTTAAATAATAAACAAAAATTAAAATACCGTGCTGAAGGTAATGCAAATTTAGTATTATCATTGCCGGACAGTAAACATGTATTAAGATTACGAAAATCAATTAAATTCAATAAACAAAATAAAATTATGTTAAATGATGATGTTGTTGTTGATGGTGATGATTGTGGTGATGATGGTGATGGTGATAATAATCATCATAATGCTGATATGATGCTGGTTAAAGGTAAGATTATTTTTTTTTTGGTTTATCGCAAATTATTCTTATGCTTTTTTTTTTTTAATAATACACAGTGCGACAATTAATATTCCGGGCTGGTCCTAGGAAATACATTAAAAACATGATCTTTGAAATTAGGGTTTTTTTTTTTATTTATTCAAAATATTCTCCTCCTGATTCACAATACAACTGTTACATCGATTTAATAATGATTCAAATGTTCGTGTTCCAGCTCATTTTGTGGTATTGTCGCTCTAGTGCGCGTGTATAGATGCTGTTTGAATGGTTTCAATATCCTCAAAAAAAAAAAACATCCTTTCAATTTCATTTTAAGTTTTTTTTGGGAACAAGGAGAAGTCACATCTAAATGCTAAATCAGGTGAATACGGTGGATGATTTAACACATAGAATTGATTTCGAGCCTAAAACTGACGAATAATAAGTGAAGTGTGATTTGGTGCATTATCGTGTAACAAAAACACCAACTATCTGATTCACGATATTCAGGTCGAATACGACGAATCATGCCCATCAAACGCTTCTCTAAACTTTGATATAATATGAGCCACTGAATGTTTGACCAGTTGGAACGAATTCTTTATGGATAATTCCCCTGCTACCGAAGAATGTTACGAGCATTGTCTTGATTTTTTGGATGGAACTTTTCTTGTTTTTTTTTTAGCCTGTGTTTTAGCCATCCACGAAACGTTCATACCACTCAAAAACTTGTGTTCTACCCATACTATTATCGTTACAATTAACTTGCGCTGCATCGATTTGAACGTTTCTGTTGCAGATTTACCAAGCTTTGCGTTAAATTTAATGACTGCTCTTTTTGTTCCATGTTAAAATTTCTACTTCAACTCATAAATATTGTTTCACAAGAAATGTTATAACTTTTTTATTTGTCAACCAAATGTAATGAAATTTTTAGAGACGATAGAGAAAACATCAAGCTTCAAAACGCAACGCATTCGATCACATAGATCGTCCCACTGGTTATTGAGATGGATGGTTTGAGTCCGGAATATAAATTGTCGCACTGTGTATAACCAAAGAAAACGTTTGAAAATTGCCCAGAAAAGGGATGTTCTGACAGAATTCCTTCTTTACACTTAACTCTTAGGTTAAAAATGATATTTCAGTCGTATATCGCGATCGAGGAACGTGAAAAGACAACAATAAAAAATACCGTATACTTTTGTTTAATTTTTTGTTTTTCTTCTTACTAAAGTAAAGTAAAGTAAAGTAAAGTAAAGTGATCTTAAACAATCAATAAACGAACGGTTTCTATAGAATACAATTTTAAAAAATGTTTAGAATTTAATCGGTATATGAATTTTTGAATTTTTCTCACAATATTTTATAATATCTTAACCACTTAGTTTCATGTAAAGCTCTATAATAATCAATATAAAAAATTTTTCGTGTCACCGAATAATTAATAAAGATTATATATGTTTTGTTTGATTCCACAATTAATTTTTATCAATTATTCCATTTGGTCCATTCAATTCGCTTTATATAGACTTTATTGCCTATTTTATTATATATGTTTTATTTATATGTAAATTTTACTTTAAAATAATGGGATTTTATATGTTTATTTTTTTGTGGATTCAAAGGAGATGATAAGAACACAAAAAAAAAAACATCTGGTTTTTTTCTCATCATAACATATAACAGAATTGTTTTCATTTTTTATAAAATGAAAAAGAAAACTTCTTATTTATTCTTTCTGTAATTTTTTTTTTCTTCTGTATAAATATATTTGATTTAATAAATTTTTTTATATTATTTGATAAAAGGTTTGTTTTTTTTTTCACTCTTCTTCTATATTATTTACCAATAAATACACGGTGATAGTTTAAATTGTTTTGTAATAAATAAATGTAATGATGATAAATTAAGGATTAAACAAAAAAGGATCCTTTTTAATGATATGTGTATATAAATTTAAGCTATAAGAGCGATATTACCCATTCCAATAATCCGACTGCCCAATCCCAATAAATATCAAATCAGTTTATTTCAGCGGTTAATTATAGAACTTGGAAGTTTTTTGTCCCAATACTAAAAGCCTGACAATCAAAAGATTGTATTGAAATTGAACTGAAAACAGTTCAATTATAGGTTTTTGAATTCCAATGACTTTGCTTCCGTTTTTTGTTTTGCTTTAATATGAGCTTTTCCTTTACGAGTAATCATCAATAATTCAAATCACTCGGTCGCGAATCACTCTGTGTATATAAAAAAATGAAAAATCAAATGAAATAACACACTAAATAATAATTGAATTGTTATATATGTAAATATATATATTGAAATATTATTAATAAATATAAGAAAAACCTCGGCAATAAAGAATATAATAATGCTATTTAAATTCAAGTATATCTATAACAACTATACATAAATTGAATACAATTCTGTGAGAGTTTCATTTGTTATATAAATTATCAGAAAAAAAAATATATAATTTCTTGGTTCCTGAATTATTAAATATTCCATAATTTTACCTTTTTACTATGTAATTTGAGATACCTTTAAAAAAACATAATTTAACCATTTATTTATCCACCCCATAGATTCATCCAGCCGCCGCCCATTTGATGAATCCAATGAATTAACACTTTCACTGTGTATTGATTATATAAAATTTATATCAAAATTAATTGGAATTAATTATACAAATGAACCGATATTAGTTCGTTTAATGCTTTCCGATTATGAGGAATTTAATCGTTGGCTACAAATTAATCGTCCAGGTATAAAAAATTTATCTTGTATTTATTTTTATTTTTTTTTAATCCCACAACAGAAATTAAAGAATTTTTTTTTCATATTTTACACGCTTAGTTGAACGATTAGATAAAAATATACAATGTCAATATGGAATGCTTTATCCTGATGTTGCATTTTTACCAGATTCATTATTAAAAGGGATTAAATATCATAAGGTATGTTAAATTTCTCTATAAAAAACAAAACCATATATGTATACAACAAACGAAAAACATCATCCGTAAAAATAATATATAAATTTAAGAACAAAGATTTAGTAAAATAAAAAAAAAAATGTCTTTATATTATAAAAAAAAAAAAATATACTATAGGATGAAATCGATACATTTTGTATTGAAATTAAACCAAAACAAGGATGGACATTCTCTGAATTCAATGATTTTGGTGACATTACAACAACAGATGACTATTATTGGACGGACGATAATATTTGTTCACCAAATACATCATCATCATCATCATCATCGTCATCATCGTCATCTTCATCATCAGGATCATCATCATCATCATCATCATATTTATCGTCATCGTTGTCTTCATTATCGTCCCTTTCAACGTCATCAATCTCATCATTACAGGGAAATGATGTTTGTATTGAAAAATGTCGTTTTTGTTTAATGCAATATTTAAAGGTATTTTTTTTTGTAATATTGGCTTTGGCATTTATGATATTACACAACAGATTTTAATGGGTTTTTTTTATTTATATTTTTGTTAAATATAGTTGGAAAAAAAGAAAATATCAAAAATTAGTGAATATTGTCCTATTGATTTATTTTCTGGGTAAATATTAATAAATATTGTTTATTCTGTTCTCAAAAGAATCTCTAAAATATCTTTTTTTTTTTTGATCTATTAAATATTTTTCTATTTACTTTTAAATACTTGTAGAAATATCAATCGAATGACTCGATCAATATTTGGTTTAATAAATACACCACAAAATAATTTTCGTATATTTAAAAATGGTAAATTAATATATAAAAATGATGATGCCGGTGATGAGAATAAATTTCAACAAATTGCTAATGAATTATTTAATGATGTTAGGTCAACGTCAACATCCTCCTCATCTTCCTCGTCGTCGTCGTCGATGACTTCAATTAAATCACCAAATGAGTAAGTGTAATTTGTGTAATTTTAACCAAATCAATTCCAATTCATTTAATAATTACTATTTCTAAATTAAAATTTATTTAGCATAAAATTAAATTTTGTTAATCTTTTGATAAAAGCATTATTAAAAGATTTTTCGAATGTTAAACAACGTAAAAAAGATTCAACTGTTATACCATTTGATTATATGACAAATGTAAGTTTTTATAAGTTAACAAAAAATTATCTGAATGTTTGAAATTATAATCTTTTTTTTTTTTTTTTTTTTTTGTTATATAGTCATCATCAGTTAAAGATCAACTATTATCGGAAAGATGTCAAACAAAACCATTTAAGAATATACCCTCAAATTGTATATTACAAAAAATATTAAATATTCAATTATTAGCAAAGGTAATGACAAACAAAAACAAAACTATTTAAGTCTTCAAATTGTATTGAAATATCTAATATTGTAAATTTCTATTGTATTAATTCATTAGTTTCCATTAATGCATCCACCGGTGGGTAATGGAATAAAAATAAATAATGAATGTTCAATATTAAACGTTGATCGTAATGATGATGATGATAATGAAGATGATGATCGAGTTGATGATAATAATGATGAAATAAATTCTCGACGGCATCCCAGGAAACCAAATCAACCAAATCATGAACAATATTCATATATTATTGATATATTACAAAAGGAAAAATGTTTTTTAAAAAATATTGATGATACCAAAGCTAAAATTGTTCGATCTTCTTCATTGCGGCGGCAGCGGCGGTGGTCGTCGTCGTCGTCGTTTGCCGATAAACAAATATTAAAATATTTAAATACAACGGAAAAATATTTATTAGGTGCAACAGCATTAGATTGTTCAATTATGTTGGCATTTCAACGTTTACCAAATACAGGAATTAATTATGAGTAATTATAATTTTATTTTTTATTTGATTTTTTTTCTCGATTGTTGCCGTGAGTGCAGTGTGTTCAATAAGATTTAAATATTCAAGTATTCAATTCAATTTCTTATAATATTCATTCGTCAGATAGAATGAAATGAATTGAAGTAGATCAGAAATTAATGTGAATGTTAAAGGACGGTAATCTTTTCACTTTGAAAAATTAACAAAATGTCAGCAAATTTAATAGATATCTGTCTCACAGAGGATTAAAGGGAGTATGAAAATAGTAAATACACCATTTAAAATTAAAAAAAAATAAAAACATTGAATGACTAAATTTTGAGTTCTGATACATAAAAACTAGAATAAAACCATTGAAAAAAATGTTAATAGGATATTTTTCTGAAATGATGGCCTTCCCAACACATACCTGATCAAATAGCTTTTTAACTGTTTTACTAAAGATTAAAATTTTATACATTTTCTCCCACACAGTTTAAATAAATTACAACAAACCCATTTAATTACACAAAATGATCAACGATTTATGGTTAAAGTTATTGCAATGGATTTGGATCCAAAACCAAAAAAACATTATTCAAAATATATTCGTCAAACAAATGCTTCAATAATTGCATATAATAATTATTGTATAAATAATAAAAAATAAGGAATAATTTCTTATGGGTAAAATTACAGTGGCCGCGGCGGCTCGTCGATTGATTGATTGATTTAAAATTAGATTCATTAAAATTAACTATTCACCAAAAATAAAAAAAAAAAATAACAATTTTTACAACATCCACTCTTATATCGAATTAAAATAAATTTAAATTTTAAATTTTATATAAACAAAGAAAGAAAAAAAATACAATCTTTTTTTTTTTTGTTTTTTTTTATTAACAAACTTAAATTTATTTATTTATATTCTTAATTAATTATTTATTTTTTATTTTTAATATTTTATTATTGTTTTTATTTTTATTTTTTTTTTATTTATATATATAATCTGGTATGTTTAAAAAAAAAATGTGTGTGTTGTATATTTTTATTTATTCTAGTTTTAAGTGTAATAATTCCTTTTTTGTTTTTATTCTTTCTCAACTGATTTTTTACTTTTTTTTTTTTTTATTAATTATATTCATAATTTTATGTATAATAAAAATTATAAATTATCATGATAGAAGAATATAAAATGTGTGATGATGGAAAAATAGAAAAATATGCTCCAAAAAAAAATAATTAAATTTTGATGTAATAGAAAAATATATTATATTTTATAATCTAATAAATAAAATGTAATAGAGTAAATTAATTAATTAATTAAAAAAAAAAGAGCATGTGATATTATACTTTTATTATTATTATTAATTATTAATAAATAATAATTAATTTTTTATTTTTTATTATCTACTACTAAATAAAAAATAAAAAATCCAAATTAATAGACTGATTTTTTCCTTTCCTATAATATTGTATATATTTTTACTCTGATCGCATAACACACACAACAAGACGACATATCAATATATAGTTTAATTATTTATTTGTTTTTTTTTTTTTTCATTTTGTTATGTCGTTAATTGAAATTCAATTATATTTAAAAACAAAAAAATTCATTAATTGTATATAAAGATTTTTTTTTTTTGAATGTGAAAGAAAATGTTATAAAAAATAAAAAATGCTTAATTAATAAATTAAAAGAAAATAAAAAAAAGAAATTTTTTGTCTTGATTTAAAATAAATAAATCAAAAAAAAAAAAAATGGAAACACACCCTTGAGTATAAAAATTTTATGATGAAAAAGCAATGATCATTACTTTAATAGAAAAAAATAGAAATAAAAAAAAAAATAGAGATTCAAAAAATTAATTTTTATTTGTTATAAGATTTTTTTTTTATTTATTTATTTGAAATTTAAGAGTAATACAATCGGACAATGATCACTGCCTAAAACGGTTGAACGCATTATATTATCGACAACTTTTGCCTTTAATTTTTCCGATACTATAAAATAATCTAAACGCCATCCAATGTTCTTTTGCCGTGCATTTCCCATATACGTCCAATATGTATAGGCTTTCGTTTGTTCCGGATACAATTCACGGAATGTATCAATAAAACCAAGCGATAACATATTTGTCATACCGTCACGTTCCTCTTGGGTAAAACCAGCATTACGTTTATTTGATTTTGGATTTGCCAAATCTGTGGTGTAAAAAAAAAAAAAAATTATTAATAATAATTCAAATTTTTGTATGACAACAAATTGAATATATATTATATTTACTTACCAATTTCTTGATGACAAACATTCATGTCACCGCATATAATAACCGATTTTTTTTCATTTAACTTTGTTAGATGCTCTTCAAATAATTTATTCCATTTTAAACGTTTCGGTAACGTTACCAATTTACGACCGGAATTCGGTACATATACACAAATTAAAAAGAAATGTTCATATTCAGCTGTTATTAAACGACATTCCTCATCTTGTACCTCATCACCGAGACCATATTCAACATTATATGGCATAATCTGTAAAAATTTATATTATATTAATGTTTTGATAAACGCTTAAGATATTATTGTACAGTACATTAAAAAAAGGTGATTTCTATAGTTTTTTTTTTTGTTGGATATCAATCGATAAACAGATAAATGATTATATTTAATTTTTTTGGTTGTGATCCATTATTACCTTTGAATAAATAATAACACCACTACGTCCACCCGGCTTGGCATGAACATATGGATGATATCCAGGTATTTTTGCTTCTTCGGGAACTTCTTCATCTGTACATTTAATTTCCTGTGAATATCAACCGAGACAGAGAAAAACACATTTGATGAGAATAAAATAAAGTATGGATAAACATAATACTAATCCTAATTTATTAACCCACCTGAAGACATATAATATCCGGTTTTTCATAATTGAAATATTCCATTCCACCTTTTGTGGTCAATGCCCGTAAACCGGCCACATTCCAACTGACAATTTTCAAATTGAAATCTTTTTTAACATTAAAATTGATTTTCGAAAGATCCGTTTCAGTTTTATTGAGTTTCGGTACGGCTTTAACTTTTTGTTTTGTTAATTTTTGTTTTTTTCCCGATGTTGTCTTTGGATCACTGTCATCCTCATTATCACCGTAATTTTCAATATCGGAATGGACAACAACCGGTGGTGTTGTTAACAACGGTGGTGATGTTTTATTTTCTTTTATTGTTGCCGGATTTACGGCAATAAGTTTTTTTTGCTCAACTGGAAATGCCGTTTCTATTGCTGCCATTATCTCCTGTTCAAATAATTTCATTTTAATCTGTGATGCTTTTAATTCATTCTCACGTTCAGCACGGCGTTCTATTAAAAGTTCTATTATGGTAAAGAAACAAAAAAAAAACAATTGATTTAAGCATAAAAAAATCAAACTGTAAGATTTAATTTCTAAATAATTTAATTTCACCTCTCACTGTTTTCATTGGTGTTTTTTTTTTCTTTTTTGGCTTTGGTTCGTCCTTCGCTTTTGTTGCTGCCGTTGTTGTTTCTGTTTTGCCAGCCGTTTTTTTTTGTTTAGCCACTCCTTTTTTTGTGGTATTTGTCGGTGTTTGTTTTCCTTCTACAGCGATTGGCTTTGAATTTTCTTTAATGTCTTCTGAAAAATTAAAATTGTTTTACCTTCTTAAAATGATGACTAAACTTTCTGTTTTTTTTTTTTTTTTTTGGTTTCATTCTAATTCAATTTACCTTTTTTTTTCTTTTTTTCAACAGCAGTTTCTTTTTTTGATTTATTTTTAGTTATTGCTTCGGATTCAGCGGGGTTTTCATCAACAGCAAATGTTGCATCCATTGCTCCTTTTTTTTTTTTTTTTTGTTTTAGAACATATGTACATTAAATTATATGTTAAAATACATTTGAATAATTTTGTTTACCTTTCTTTTTCTCATTAACTGCATCTTTTTTCGATTTCTTTGCAATTGGTTGCATTTCTTCATCTTCTTCTTCTTCTTCTTCTACAGCTTGTTCTTCTTCTTTTTCAACGGGTTTACGGGTTTTCGATTTTGCAGTTGATGCTTTTATATTTTTCTTCTTTTTTCCATTACCATTTACCAATAGTAATTGTTTATCGTTTGTTGTGGTGTTTTCAACAGGTTTATTTTTACCATTTGCAATTAACATTTCCACATCCACATTTCCATTTTTTTCAATATCATCGGTAACTTCTTCCGATGGCAATTTATCATTTTGTTGTCCTGATTCTTCATCTTCATCTTCGATTTTCGATTTCGATTTTTTGGCAGCTACTGTTTTTGCACCACGACCACCAACAGCACCACGTTTTTTTGTGTCCTTTTTAGGGCTACCATTAATTTCAGTCGTTTCTTTGGCGGCCGCAACAACTGTGCGGCAATGTTAAATATATACAATAATAATAATAAATAATTTACTAAATGGCTGGGAAAAAATTCAAAAATTTAAATTACCTGGAATTTTTTTACTACGTGACTTTGATGCTGGTGGTGGTGGTGGTGATGATGCTGAATTATTATTTGTTTCAGCATATGATTTTATGGCATTTTTAGCTTTACGACCTTCACCACGTCTAGTGGTGATAATTGGCGGCATAGCCACATCTTTTTCCGCATCAGCATTTATGATTCCTGTTGGAAAAAAGAAAAAAAATATGATAGTATAGTTTTGTGTGTTTTTGTGATGATGAAATAAAAATAGATTTTCCAATATTTACCTGTTTCCTTTTCATCGTTTTTAATAGTTGATGATGTTTTTGTTGCTGCTTTTCCACGTGGCATTTTACTAATTGTATTATGATCAACGCTTTTTAAAACTTGAAAATTAATAGATTTTGATATTTTTTTGTTAATAAAAAATTATATTTAACCATGTATAGGGGGGGCAAGTGAGTTGTTGAACGATTAAATCAAGGATTCATTCTTATGCTGAACCTTTTTTTCGAAACCTATATTAATGTATATCTAGCTTAACTCGTCTATACAATGGTATAGTGCGTCAACGTCAGTGGACGAAACTAACGGTAAATATAAAAATACGCGCTTACACTCTTTTTGAGTAATAGTAAGTATACTTATCAGTTTAATCAGTTATGAGTCCTACAAAACCATAGGAATATCATCGATTTTTCTATTCAAATTGTATAATGATCAAAAGATCATCATGTGGTCGTCGTTCTATTGTCTACATGCTTTTCTCCATATATTTTATTATTATACCTTAGATTTCAAATCATCTAGTTATTTTATTATTTCTATAATATAAACTTTAACCTATAGATAAATATATAATTTTTTAGGATCAAATTAATTAATATTCAATTCACACAAACACACACAAAATTGAATTCGTTAGATTATGTTACATTTACTATATAAAATATGGTTTTTAACACTTAAAAAAACTAGTTTTTGTCTTTTAATAAATGTTCTATACACAATAAAGAAAAACAAATTTCCTGATTATCAAATATTTTAAATAAATTTATGAAAAAAAAAAAAAACGATTATTTATAGATTGGAAAATACAAAACAAAACAACAATAATAATAACAAAAGAATCAAAATACTTTTGTAAACAAAAAAAAAACTATTGCTGCGATGAATCGTGTAATGCGAGTTGCGACTTTGCGAGGTTTATATAGAATGAAACAATTACGTTGATAAGAAAACAATATAAAAAATAGTAATTAACAAGAAAAAAAACAAAATTTCGTTACAATAAAATCAATTTGCTGCTATGCAAATAATTTTTTTTTTTTTGGCTCCGGTATATTGTACAAGAAATAAAAACATTCACACGCGAATCGAATAATATGGACATTGCGGCAATCGCATTTTTTGTATCAACTAAAAAAAATGATTTTTTATTACTGCGTTTTTTTATTTATAGTTAAATGAATCAAGGTTATATCAAAGAAAAAAAAAACAAGAAGATTAATCCCCATCCATTCAATAACAAAAATAAAACTAAAATAACAAAAGGTAATTAATAAAAAAAAACAAAAATCAACAACAAAAAATCTTTTTTTTCAAACGTTTTTTTTTTTTTAACTGTTGCAAATAAAAAAATTCCATTTTCATTTATTTTTTGGAGGCAAAAAATTAAAACATTTATAAAGATAGCAAATCAAATAAAATCTTATAATTAATTAATTATTTAAAAATCGAAATCGAAATGAACATACCAAAAACTTTCTTTGTTGTTAAAATTAATTAAATGATTATTTAATGATTTTTTCGAAAAAAAAAAAAAATATTTAACCGGCACAGAAAACAAAAAAAAAATCAGCATCAAATGAATGAAGCAAACGAGCAAATTTTTAGAAGAAAAAAAAATTCCACGAAAAGAAAACAGCGGATTTTTTTTTGTTAAATCTATTTCGGTTTTGTTTGAGAGCGTGCTAGAGGGTGCTACAGTGAATTGTTTTTCTATTTTACAGTTTTGAGGTTTTTATTAATAGAAAAAACAATCACCACAAATGTTAATTGATGATAATTTAATAATCATAATTTGTAATATATCAATGAAAATATCATTTTGTGAATTTTATTTATTGGAAATGCACGTTTTAATTAATTAATTAATTAACAGATGTACATTTTATTATTATTTATTTAATTTATTTATTGATCAATAATTTTTTTTTAAAACGAATTTTTAATAGAAATTTAATAGGTTTTCAATTGAGCCGATACGGACGGAAAATGTGAGAAAACACGAGATGTCAAAATGAAATGAAAAAAAAAAAATTATTGTTTTGTTATTTTTTTATGTTTTTGCACGCTTGCACTAAATAAGAAAATTAAAACATTGAATTATAATTTAAAAATTAATATAAAAATTAATATGAAATTATATGTGATTTTTGTTTAAAAAAAATTGTTTTTTTTTTTAAATTTTTATATAAATTAAGTTTTTATATATTATAATTAGTTTAAATTTATATTAAACATCAATAATTTTTAATACACAAATTAAAATCCAAATATTTATAAAAAATATGTCTTGTTCTACAACCGGAGGAGGAGGAGGAGGAGGAGCTGGTGCAGGAGCAGTTATACGTGTAAAAAGACACATTAACGAGGAACCTTTAAATGCATTAATATTGAATTGTAAAAAACGTAAAATTAATGTTGAATCAACAATAGAAGAAATTCCTTTAGCAGCAGCTTCATCCACCGAATCGATTGTAAAAACACCACCAACAACAACAACAACAAATGAATTAATTATATCTGATAAACCATTACCACAATCTGATGAAATAACAAATAATATATTAACATTTGCCGGTACAATTGAAAATAAAGTAAGTGATTAAAAATTGAGTGTTGTTTTTTTGTTCTAGGTGCTTCTTTTTTAATCTTTTTTTTCTTTTTTCTTTTTGATAAATATATAGTCAGATATACGATCACATTTAAAGAATATTGCAAAAGATATTGTTACAAATAAGCGAAATTTAAAAGAAACAGAAAATATTGTTGAAAATGCACGAGCTGAACAACGTGAACGTTGTCAGGAAAATACTCAAAATCAACGGTTTAAAGTTGTAAATTGTTATCGTGCTGGTTTAATAATAAAACCATCAACGACAACCGATGATAATAGTGAACATGTTCATAACGATAATAACAATAATGATAATTTTAAAAAAGAACAGAAATTAAATGAATTTACAGTTGTTGATATAGAAAAACAATCGATAACGCCTATTGACGACGATGAAAATTTAACGATAATTAAGTCATCCTCCTCGGTTACGGTACATGAACCATCGTGTGCAACATTCCTTTATGAACCTATAAATCCGGCCAATGATAAATATGTTTTTGATATTTATTATATATCAAAAAATCAAACATATGATGAAGATCGAAATTTAATCGATGAACTTTTATGGTATGTATCTTAAATTTTACCTTTACTTAATATCGTTGCGAATCTATCTATCAATTTATTATAAATTATGTATTTGTAATTATTTCTTAGTTGTGAAGAGATTCAACAAAATATGCAACAACAATTATTCGCAATGAACGATGATGATGATAATGATGATGATGATAATGAAAATGGAAACTATGGAAATGAATCGGATGATTCAAATGATGAAATGAATTGGCGTAATGATTATCCCGATAGTGATAATTCAAATAAAAGTTATATGGGAGATATGCGTCGAGCTTTGTCAGATAGCGATTTTGATCAATGTTGGTTTTATGATTTTTTTTTTAATTCATTTTAACTGTTTAAAATTTAATGCATACTATAATTTTTATTTTGATCATTTTCTAGATGCGTTATCTGATGACGAAGACCTCGTTTTTGCCTGTGAAGAATACATTGATGAATATGTTAGAAATTATTCATATGATTCTGAATGTTCTGATTAATGGATACAATTTTTTTTTTTTTATTGAATATATCTCATTATCATCATCATCATCAATTATTTCATGATCTCATAATTCATAATTTCACTAATATTTGAGTAACGACAAATAATTTTAAGATCATTTAACCAAAAGAAAATAAATTTATAAAACAAACAGGTATATTTTTTTTCTTAATTCTTTTTTTATTTTATTATAATTTAAGTAATATTAAAATTTAATAACCATATTGAAAATTCCTATATATATCAAGGGAATAAATATGTAATTGTCATACTGGGTGACATAATATTACGTAAATATTATATTTGACAATTTCATCGCATCGAATTGAATGTATTTTTGTGTATGTTACATCCAGATTTATCAGCAGGGGCCTATTGCACCAACAACTTATCACTTATTATTTATCAACTTATCAAAATTTTTGATAAATTTTTGTTGCATCAAAATGGAAAGTGTTAACCGAAAGATTGAGTTATGATAAGTGATAAGCACTCAACTTACAATTTTCTGTTGCATCAAATTGTAAAATGTAAGTTGATAAGTTTTTTTTGGATAACTGATAAGTTATAAGAATTTGACAATTTTTTAATCATTTGGTTGCACAAACATTTTCAGTTATCACTTATCAAAACAAATATTGATAAATTTATCAAAAATTTTGTTAAGAAAAAATTAATATATCAAATAAATTGTTAAATAACTTTCATTATAAATTCAGTTTTAGTAGTGGATATAATAAAAAAAATGTTCCGATTTGAATTTTTATTAGAAAATGAAGAAGTGCGAAGAAATCGTGTAGTAAATCCGCGTGTTAATTTTTCATTAACTAATGGTGATACATTAGAAAATTTTCGACTAACACGAATTCAAATAGAATATGTGTTAGAAAAAATTGGTGGAAGGTTAGAGCGTTGTAGTGACAGGAATAACCCGTTAAGTCCACTGCAGCAATTGCTCATCACATTACATTGGCTTGGAAATGGAGCACTATTCTATTATATATAATACACACAAACGCAACAATCACAATGGCTTTTGTTATTAAAAAAACAGTAACAAAACGAACTTATCAATTTAATTAAAAAAGCAAATGTTGCTAAAAGTAATTTTTTTTTGGAGAAACACTTATCAATTATCATTAGCAAAAATTTGATAAATTTACAATTGATAAGTGAGTGATTTTTTTTTTCTCTTTGGGCAACGCTTATCATTTACATTTATCAAAAAAATCATTTTTCGATAAGTTGATAAATGATAAGTGATAAGTTGTTGGTGCAATAGGCCCCAGGTACGTAATTCAATTAACAATATATCTTTTCACCATATTGTTTCAGTCATTTTCAGTCTTATTTTATATACTAATAGTGGTTTGTATATTAAAACACATTGGCCTACAGCAATTAGATTTTGTTTCTTAATTGAGTTACATAGAAACTTTATCTATGTATGAACTATAAATCAGTCAGATAGTTTTAAGAAATGGTAAATTTCTCATCCCTGTTTATAAAAATAATTTGCATTACATAAATTTTGTTTTTAATTAATTTATTATTCATAATATTGCGTAAAGGAAAAAAAAACAAATTAATATTCAGTCCCATAAAAAAAAATAAAATAAATGATTACCCCAAGCCCAAAAAAACCCAAAATAGATATTCCCAGTTCCAGTGTTTAATATCACATGTTTTTTTTTTTTTTTGGTTATTCCTGGCACACAATTTCTTATAGCTTAGCGGGTACAAAATTTTTCCAATTAATAATGTCTTGCCACCAACTGGGACGTTCAAATGTTTCCGCTTTATTATAGATAGCCGCTTGTAAATGTTTATAAACTTGACCGTCACTCATTCCCAATGGTGAATTTAATATAAAATCAGTTGGTGCTACCGAATCGATTAATGCAATAGCATCATTTTTTAATTCACTCAATAATTTTAATACGGCCAATTTTAATAATTCACCAGCATTTGTACCGCTAACGAATAGACCACCCTAAATTTGATAAATTTGATTGAAATTGTGAATAATAATAATAACACAATTTAATAATAATTTTATTAATATTTACCATATAAAGAGTTCCGGAATGTTTTATTAATACATTTAAACCGTATAATGTTAAAAGACGCACCAAAACCATTCGTTCGGGATTGACATTTTGTAATTTTTCCAAATGTTTTACAAAAATATAAACCATTGTACGTTGTGCATAAACAATGGCCAACGTAGCCGCATAGAAAACTTGTGTATTATTTTTTGCATTAAAAATTGATTTATCTTTTGCTTGAATTTCATCAAATCGTTTTCCAGTTTGTTCCAATAACCATGCACATAACCAATCCAATCCAAACATTATATCTAAAACATATATGTATTCAATAGTTTTTAAATTCAATCGGAAAAATAGAATCAATTTGTTGTTTACTTTGTAAATTCATTGCATCGTCTATTTTCGAAATTTCCAATTTTTTCGTAATAATTTGTGAAAATTCTTTTAAGAATGCAGCCGAACCGAATGGTGATGCATCTTCAGCAAATTTACCATAACCTTGTTTACGTATTCCCAATAACCAATTTGATGCTTGTTGTATTAAAACATTATTTTCACCTTCATACGTTATGGCACCATCATTATCGTTACGTAACGTTCCAATGCCAGTAACTGTATATTAAAATATGTGAGATTAATGAAATATTATAGAATATCATTATAGAGTAATTTGGCATTCATATTCATACCCATATGAGAGCAACAAAAAAAATATATATACCTTTTAAATAACCATGACCACCGCATGCTTCACGACAATCTTGTATACCATCACGGGCATCCCATGTACATAATGCTTTTGCAGCCGATGATAATGCATGTAATTCCATTCCGGCACGTCCACCAAATGTATCGGCACCGGTAAATGAACGTATCATTGTACTGATATTTGCCAAACTTAACCAATTGGTGAAAATTTTTCCTACATAGGCGGTAGCCAAATGCGGTAATAAACGATATTGTTGAGCTTGATATTCCAATACGGGAAATTCTACATCACTATTCTCAGGACCAAATTGTAAACGGGCCGCCGAATACCGTAATGCAATTGTTAACGCTTCTATTAAATAGAAATTTGTATAACCTAAATGGAATTAAAATAAGAAATATTGTATCAGTATTCGTTCACACACATGACCTTTACTTTATACAAACCGGCGATTCCAACGCGACCATCCGATAATGAACCAAATGATGCACCTAAACGTTTTTTATTATCTTTAATTGGTGATTTAAATGTACCGTCATCGGTTATTTCACCCAAACGTGATAGAAGACTATCTCTTGGTACCCGAAATTTATTAAACATTAAGAATCTGCAAATGTGTTGAAAGGCAAAAAAATAACATTACATTCATTAAATCTTTTGTATGAATATAACAAATATGTTTACCCATTATCAACACCATGTAATCCAATTTTTTCACCAAGATCACCAACGGTAATGCCCGGTAATGGTTTTAATGTTTTCATATCACGTATTTGAAATACAAATGCATTTAAACCATGATGTTGTTGTTGTTTAGTATCGTCCACGCCTTGCGTATACAATTGAGCAAATAATATTATATGCGTACAAGTTTTACCAAGATTACCGGGCCAACATTTGGCCGCTTCAAAATTTGGTGTATCAATAATGAATTCTTTTGTTTGTTTATCATACGTTGCAATGGTTTTCATTTTAAATGTATTACTACCGTGAGCCACTTCAGTTAACGCAAATGCCCCAAATAATTTACCATTTTCACAATCTTCTAAAATTTTTGCATGTTTATCCGTACCCATTGTACGTAATACAAATGGAAACATACCATAACTTAATCCAAATTTAATCGATAAACTTGGATCGTATGCTGTTATTGCAATTATCGATGAAAGTACTAAATGTGGTCGTTCAATATACTATATATATATATATAAAAAAAAAAAAATGATTAAAATATCTTTTGAAAAACGTTTTTTTATGTATTCCAAATACTAACATCCATAAATGAGAAAAATTGTTCCTTTAATAAGACATAAACACGTTTTGTTGTCAAATGTAATGCTTCCGATTTTGTTAATTCTTTTACTGGATGACCAAATAATGGATGATTTTCCATAAAATTCCATATTTTCAACTATATATATTCAATAAAATAAAATAAATTTTCACTGATTTATATTAATTATAAAACACACTCACACTCGAACACACACTATTATATTTTGAATATTTTTTTTTTATCTTCATTTTCATTCATTTTTTTTTTCTTTTCAAGATAAAGTAAAATAATTTTGATTTTGTATCATTTAATTAATACCTTAAATTTGATTGCATCTTCTGTGTCAACAATTAATGCTAATTTTTTCCAATCGAAACTGGCCAATTTACGATATTTAGCTAATGGTCCACTTTCAGAAAATTTCGGAAAAATTGTTGTATCATTTAATAAAGCGGATGATGGCGGTACAAAACTATATATAGATTTTTATTGAAATTAAATAATTAATTTATTATATAAATTATTTAAAATAATTAATATAATATTTTATTCTTACTCTTTAATCTCCATGTTATTGAATTACTAGCGTAAATTTGTACAAAAAAGAAATGAAAAGAAAATCCTCCAAAAATTAAATAATTAAATTATTTTAATTTCATTGAAATTATTTGCAAAAAAAAAAAGACTCACTTTTTGCCTATATTTTCTTATATGATTTTGTATTAAAACATCCAAATATATTTACGCGTAATCTCTTTAATGATTAGATTATTATTTTATTTTTGTTGCTTCTTATTTAATACAACAAGTCATGTTTAAATATTGATAATTTATTTTAATTTATATATATTGTATAGCTATATATGAGTTATGTTATGTTTGTTGTGTACTGTATAATTTATAAAGGCACTCATAGACAAAATATATTAATTTAATTAATAATTATTCATTGTGTTTTATGTTAAAATGTTTATATTTACATTTAATATAACCAGTTTTTCTTTTTTTTATACAGGGTATTTGATAGTAGATGCGATACTAAAAAATTATATAGATCTTTAAAATATGACCCATTAGAGGTATAATTTTACTAGAAAAAATATTGATTTGGAAATATTTCGATAGACAATTGTGTTGAGGATAAAATGCCTATATCAGTTATGAATCTCATAGAACAGAATCTCAATCACAAATCGTAAAATTGAATATTGAATATAATTTGGAAAAATCAATCCTGATTCATAGAATCAATATCTCTATGTTTGGAGTACCCTTTAGAAACGCACACAGTTCATTATTGTCTGATTATTCTATTCTATTTTTTGTTGTTTTTGTTTATTCAAATTGTTTATACTTGTTTTGCTTTATTGAATGCATTTTTATAGTGTTAATTGAAAAGAATTTAAATAAAACAGTAACATTTCTAGTATTTTTAAGCATTTCACTGGATAAATATTACGTTACCGGGTTAAATCTGTAAAATGTTATCATTTAGAATTGGAGTCCCATTTAAAATTCCTCAAAACATCAAAAATATTCATCATTTGGTTACCGCTCCATCAGATTTTTATTCTAATTTTTAAAAGTTCTAAATAATCTGTTTGATTTCAATAAAATGTTGAGTTTCTTTTGTGATTATTTCGCCCATCCATTCACTTTTCAAGACCTTATTGTTTATAATTTAATAAATTTATACTTTTATTCGATTATAAATATCACTTTATTATTATATGGTACAAAAAATATATTATAATATAAAAAAAAAAAAATGTTAACACCCAGGTATATTTTTTCTTTTTGCAATAAAAAATTAATTATATATATGGTACATAAATAAATTTACCTATTTTCCATTAAAATCTAATATGCGTTTTTAAAATCACAATTGTTTTTTTTTAATTAATTAATTAATCGTTCCAAATTATATATTACCCAAAATTTTTCAATTGCACACTTAAACTTAAAATATTTAAAGTTTTGACTTTGTATCAATAACATAACTTTGCCAATGTACAGCATCTTTCCACCAATTTGGACGTTCGAATACCGATGGATTTTCCATTAATGCCGATTGTAAATGTTTATACACTTGACCATCGCTCATACCTAATGGTGAATTTATGACAAAATCAGGTGGTGCAATGGCATCCACTAATGATATAACTTCATTTTTTAACACCGGTAATAATTCAATAATACCTAATTTTAATAATTCACTAGATTTTGAATCTGATAATAGACCACCCTATCAAAAAAAAAAATGTTATAAAATTAAAGAATCGTTTTTAATAGATATTATTATTTAAAAATTATACCTCATATAATAATCCTGAATATTTTATTAATAAATTAGCCCCGTACAATGATAATAATTTAAATAGAATTCCACATTCTGTTTGACAATCGGCAATTCTTGATATATGTTTAAAAAATACATCATAAATTGTACGTTGTGCATAGACAACCGATAATGTTGCCGCATAAAATACTTGCATATCATTTCTGGCATCAAACATTGATTTACCCTCTTGTTTCTGTAATTGTTCCAAACGTTTACCAGTTTTTTCCAATAACCAAGCACATAACCAATCCAAAGCAATTGAAAGATCTGCGATGATTAAAATCAAATATATATATATATAAATGAATAACTCGTTAATTTGTGTGTGATTGAAACATTTTAGTAACACTTACTATTTGGATTCATTGCATCGGATGTTGTATTAAAGCTCATTTTTGTTTGAATTAATTTATTAAAATTTTTTAAAAATGTAGCTGAACCCAATGGTGACGATTCAGCAAATTGTTCATAACCCTGTTTACGTATACCCAATAACCAATTTGATGCCTGTTGTATTAATACATTATTTTCACCTTCATATGTACAATTTGCATCATTATCATTTCGTAAATCACCGATACCAGTAACTATACAAACAAAAAAAAATCATTGATTATATTCACTATATTCATACTTTTAAATTATGGTATGGATCGTATCTGAATAATAACAATACCTTTTAAATAACCATGTCCACCGCATGCTTCACGACACTCTTGAATGGCATCACGAGCTGCCCATGTACAAACTGGTTTGGCTGCCGATGATAATGCATGAATTTCCATACCAATACCGCTAACATTTTCACCACTCATCGATCCGATCATCATTTGTATATGTTGTAAACTAATCCATGAACTAAATATTTTTTGTAAATATGTTGTTGCCAAATGTGGTATTAAACGATATTGTTGTGATTGATATTCCAATACGGGAAATTCTTGATCACTATTCTCAGGACCAAATTGTAAACGTGCCGCTGAATATCGTACAGCAATTGTTATCGCCTTGATCATATAAGTTGTTCCGATACCACAAATATTAACACGACCACCGGATAATGCACCAAATGATGCACCTAAACGTGATTTTTTATCCTTTATCGGTGATACATATTTACCATCTGGTTTCACATCACCATTACGTGCCAATAGATTAATTCGTGGTATACGATAATTATCAAACATAATGAATCTGCATTTAAATATGAAATTAAAAATATGAGTTATTCGTTTATAATATATACACACACATTATAACCTACCCATTATCAACACCAGTTAAACCAATTTTTTCACCAAGATCACCAACTAAACATCCTGGCATTGCTTTTAATGTTTTCGTATCACGTACTTGTACCAGAAATGCATTTAAACCATGATGTTTACCATCGGGTGTATACAATTGAGCGTATACAATTGAATGGGTACATGTTTTTCCTAAATTACCAATCCAACATTTTGCTGCCTCAAAATCGGGTGAATTCAATATGAATTCTTCGGTTGCCGAATCATACGTTGCTGTTGTTCGCATACGTAATGCATTTGTACCATGTGATATTTCGGTTAATGCAAATGAACCGGATATTTGTGCATTATGACAATCGGCAATGGTACTCATTAGACGATCAGTTCCCGTCGTTGATAATACCGATGGAAACATACCAAATGATAATAGACTTTTAACGGCAAAACATGGTTCGAATGCCATTAATGATAAAATGTATGTTGTTGATAGATGCGGGCATTCAATGTACTTAATTTTTAATGGAAAAACAAAATTTAAATTCCTTATTTGGTTTTTATGTTATTAGTATAGTTTATCGAAACGGTTATATATATACTTACATCATTAAATGTATAAAGTTTTTCATTATATATTACATATTGACGTCTGGTTGCCTGACGACGTTGTTCATCCATTGTTAGGGATGTTGATGAACGTGCAAATTCTGGATGTGTTCCCAAAAAATTCCATATTTTATTCTGTCAATTTAAGGAAAAATGTAATAATAATAGTGGAAAATTTTAATGAATTATTATTGATATTATATTAGCTCTGCTATACTTAATTAAAAAATAAAATACACTGATTTAAAATCAATAGTCAATTTGAAACAAAAACAAAAAAAAGTAACAAAACATATACTAACTAAAATTAAATAATTCTATGAGGTCAATTAAAAATGAATTCTCATTCAAATTAATTACATTTTTTTTTTTTATAATATATTGATTTTTTAAGCGAGTGTAATGAAATTAACATTGAATATATATATATAGTTTTAATGTGTTAATTACTTAATCACTTAACAAAAATGTTTTTTTTTTATTACATGAAATATGATAATTGTTTAAATGTCATATTCATTCATCCATCCATCCATCCATAGCCATTCTTCAAACACAATACACAATATTACAACATTAATATATATATGTTTCAACATCGAAAAATTCACATATGAATTCATTAAATTATCCAATAAACAATCGCTTTTTTTTTTTTGTTTTTTACCTTAAATCTTATTGAATCTTCTGCTTCCAAAATTAAACTCATTTTACGCCAATCAAATGTGGCCATTTGACGATATTTTGTTAATGGTCCGGATTTTGGTAATTTTGGAAATAAAATTTCATCATTTATATGGGTAAAATCGATACTGTATATGAGAAAATAAATTGATTGATTTTTTATGATTAATAAATTCCACATTTTAAAATTGTAATAAAGTTTTGTTGTTTTTTTTTTATTTCTTTTTGTTATTGCTTACCTAATTTTAGTATTAAGATCTTTTAATTCATTCATTTTATTTTTATTTTTCTTCTTTTATACAGATAATGTAATAATATTTAATTCAATTAAATCGAAGCTGTAATATGTAATTGTTATAATAATAATAATTTAATGGGTCACCACAAATTTATTCGTCAGTATTTTATATTTTTATTCTTTATAATTTTATTTTTCATTTATCAAATGCAAAATAAAATTTATGATTTCTTATCACTGCGCGTATTGAATGAAAATGAAAATAATAAATAAAAAAATAAAAAACCCAAAGGCAATCGTGAATTCGTGGATCGTACAGAAAATAAGAAAACCCAACTAAAACATTAAATTAAAAATAAATAGAAATACTACTATAATTACTATAGAGAAATTTTTTTTTCAAATATACTTTTAATAATGAAACAATAAAACAACTATCGTATTCACATTTCTATAATGTATATACATTTTATTTCCACTAGATTAAATTTTGTAAATGTGTGTTTTTATTTTTTAATTATTTATTTTTATTATTGTTATGATTGTGTATACTACTTTTTATGATGTATAACAATCCATTAGATTGTTGGTGGATGGATACAATACTAAAAAAATAAAATAAAATACTGTATGAGAAGTAAATATAAGAGAATTCTGTATAAATAGTAATAATACATCTTCACAGTTGTGCATTTTTTTTGTGTTTAAAATCAGGTTTAGTCACTCTTCTATATATATATATGTATATCAATGGTTTGTTTAAATACGAACCAACTTGGAGTTTAACTTAACGATATTTGATGTAGAATAGAACATAAATAAGACGATATTTGATGGGGAGTTATTGAATATAGAAAGCTCGCTACTGATCCTATTCATAATCGGATTGGAATCGGAAAAATGTATTTATTGAATTTGAATTTATTGATCAAATCCTATATTGCGTGATAAAAAAAAGTATAGTTCCAAATTTCCAAAAGATATACTGTTTTAAAATGCACCAAAAAATACTATTACAAATATTTAAATCATTATTAATTATAGTCACTATATTTACCCAGTCACTATATTTATTTATTATACCCTATTACATATATAAATTCTAACTATATATAATCTATATCAAAATTGCGATTATGTCACTATATTTAATTTGTTTAATTATATAAAATGACTTAATATGTTGCATACTTATATAAGTGTGAGGAAAAAGAAAGCACTAATTTATGGGATTATTTAAGCAATTCAAATTATAATCGACACAGAATTACTAATTTACAGTATTTTACAGAAAACTTATTTATATAAATATTTAAATGATAACGAGTCAAAGAACTTTATATATTTTTTATATAAACCAAAAAGCTAAAATTTAATGAATATTTAATTAAAATATATTTTAATTTAAAATTATCGCAATATAAAGTCATTATCAAAAGGAATTGGAAAATTTATTTAATTAGTATAAAGTTCAGCGGCATTACATATATATAATTATAATATGCATTTATTTGGTTTGTTTGTTTTTTACGAATTTGAATCACATATCATAAATATAGTTATAAATAGTTATATAACTATATGTAATTTCATAAACCAATCTCAAAATCACCAACCAAAATCACTTAAATGCAATGCAATGCAATACAATTATCACCTAATTAAGCGTCATCACCTAATTAAGCGATTTCATTACAGGCTTACAGGCCGATTTTGCTGTATATAGTAACGATCAATAAAAATTTAGTTAATGTTGAGTGGACGAATATATTGTGAATTATTGTTAAAAGAACTTTTATATATGATATATATCTAACGTTTTATTCTAGTACCAGAAGTATTTTTACCGAACTAATATAGAAATTTCTGATTTTTCACAGAAGACCATTTTGAAATCCGTCCATATTGATTCAAATATTGACGATTTTCCACTGTATATCATTTTCTATAATTGTATATCATTTTTCTTTTTACAGAACGTGAAAACGGCGATTAACATTTTTAGAAACTCTATTTGGGAAATCAATCTTTTGAGCGATTTCAAAGGTTTCTTCTATATGAAATATCAGAAATTCATTTAATTTATGCAAAAGTATTAGGGAAATAGGAGAAAAATAAATCAAAATGAAAGAAAAACCCGAAATTTTATAGGCTTAAAAAAATTTAGAAAAATTAATTTTCCGGAAAATTTTTAGAAAACATTTAGAAATGATTATAGGAAATATAGAAAATGATTCTATATTTCTAACTTGATTATGTGAAGTTAACACATACTAAATACGAATGAATGAACCAAAAATACCTACTTACTATTTATAGTTATAGACATTGTTTATTAATTACTTTATGTTAATATATATAGTTATGAATAAAGTAGATATATAAACAATCGTAATGTTATTCAAAATGTTATAATGTATAATCTAACTTTTGCACTGATAATAAAAATAAATATATATAAATAAATAGATAATTGTTATCAATTGTCCATTATACTTATACTTATGTACGTTCTATTTGATAAGAGAAACAAAAAGTTATTTATTTAAAATGTTGTAAGCGTAAACAAATCGCGGGTTTATTTGAAACAATATATTATAAAATTACTTGTGATCTTGTGTGCTAATCAAAATCAATATACAATTCATTATAAAATACAAAATATTCAAATTTATATAATAATAATATAATTATGGATCATCAAATACCCATTATTAGGTAAAATGCGATAGTTTGTTAATTTCATTATATATACAGATCTATTAATTTTTTTATATATTCATATTTACGCAGTGATCGGGCATTAAATGATAAAACATTATTTCCAAATTTACCAAATGGTGGACCATTAAAAAAATATCGTCAAATGGCAAAATTTGATTGGCGTAAAATGGCATTGATTATGGAATCGGAAGAATCACTGAGATTTAAAGTCAGTATATAATTAATATAAATTTCCAAACTTATAATACCAAATTCAAAATACTCTTGTTTCTTAATAGCACAAAGTATGGAATTTTTATGAATCAAATTCATATCTTCATCATCCACTGAAATCACTAACAACTAATGAACTTAAACATTTAACAACAAAACGTGAATATGCATTATTTAATGAAAAATTATTTACATATGATGATGTACGTGAAAAAAAAAAACATTGATTGTTTTTTGATTGACATTCAAAAGTGCGATATTAATTTATTATCTTTTAATTTTTTTTTTTCATATCCACCACTTTATGGCATATATATATGACGGTTATAATATATAGATTAAAAATCGTCCACAATTGGCATTAACTTTTCTTTGTGCTGCAAAAACATATGATGTTAATGCATCCGGTAAATTAATGTTAAGTTTTCGATTATTTCCGTATGCCATTGAAATGATGGGAACCGAACGGGTACAAAAATACGTTGAACAATCAAAAGCTGGTGAAATTTCTGGTTCATTTTCGTTAACCGAAGTTGCACATGGATCAAATACCTTTGGTATGCGTACCCAAGCAACGTATGATCGACAAACGGAAGAATTTATAATACATACACCAGATTTTGAGGCAGCTAAATGTTGGCCCGGTCATTTAGGACAATCATGTACGCATACAATATTATATGCTCAATTGTATACACCCGATGGTAAATGTCATGGTTTAAATGCATTTGTTGTAGAAATACGTGATGGGAAAACATTAAAAGCATTACCGGGTGTTATCGTTGGTGATATTGGTGAAAAAATTGGTATGAATGGTATGGATAATGGGTAAATTAATTTATTTTTTTGTTTATGAATATGTGAACTTGGTTTCGGATTAAATAAAGTAATGTATTTTTTTTAAAATATATTTCGACGACGACGATGATATGATATTAGATTTTTAATGTTTAATCAATTTCGTATACCACGTGAAAATCTATTAGCAAAATATGGTGATGTTACGGTTGATGGTCAATTTGTAACATCAATTAAAAATCCAAAAAAACGTTATGCTGCATTATTTGATGCATTGTCAATGGGACGCAGTGATATTGCAGGTAAACCTAAACGCATATATAATTCGATGGTGAATGGCGATGTTGGATATGATGGATAGATATAGATAATTGAAATTTAATTCTTTAAAGGTTACTGTAATGTGTATATGGTAAAGGCACTTACAATTGCATTACGTTATTCAGCTAGCCGTTTACAATTTGGACCAGAAAATAATAGTGATGAAGAATTTGCTGTATTGGAATATCAAGCTCAGGTAAATTAATATTTTTTTCTCTTTTTAATTCATATATATTTATGAAATTCTAATATTCTATTTCATTTATAGCAATATCGTTTAATACCACATTTAGCAACGACATTTATTCAAAAAATATTTACCATATGGTTGGATCGTAAGGCATCCGAATTGATGACAATGAAACAAAAGAATATCAAAGTGCCGATTGCCAATGAAATGGAAATGCATGCATTATCATCGATAGCCAAAGTTATATGTACATGGTCGACACGTGATGCAATGAAAGATTGTCGTGAGGCATGTGGTGGTCATGGTTATTTAAAAATAGCCGGTATTGGTGATATAAGGAATGATAGTGATGGTGCAATTTCATATGAAGGTGAAAATAATGTATTAATACAGCAAACATCAAATTGGTTGTTGAGTGTACGTGCCAAAGGATATGATGCATTTTCTGAATTTTCCCCATTTGGTTCGGCCGCATTTCTGAAGGATTTTCAAAGGATTATTCAACGGCAATCATCAGAACATTTTCAATTTAATACAATCAATGATGCAATTAATCCTAAAAGTATATTATAAATTAGATTGTAATGCATAATTTTAATATCGCTGATTTTCAAAATGTTTATAGATTTATTAAATGCATTCGATTGGTTATGTGCATGGATTTTAGAAAAAACATCCGGTCGTGTTCATTCATTACGTGGAAATAATCTTACAAATTTTGAAATTCGTAATGATATTCAAGTGTTTCATGCAATAACACTATCGATGGTTTATGGGCAGGTAATATAAAGTTCTAAATTTTCCATTAAAAATCAATCGATAAAACCATAATAATAAATATTATTTTATTTTATAGAGAATTATGTTTAAAACATTCTATGAATATATATTAGAACTTGAACGCGTTGATGCCGATGCCGGTGGACAAAAAACTAAATGTGAACGTATTGTATTAACAAAACTCCTATCACTTTATGGTGCCAATTTATTATTAAATTATTTGGGATTATTTTATGAGGTGATTTTGGATTTTTTGGATTTATGTTAGACCGCTATATATTTACAATACATAAAAACATTATTTTTTTTTAGGGTGGTGCATTCATTAATATTGGTAATGGAACAAATAATAAATCACCTGGTGAATTACTTCAATTGGGCGTTTTACAATTATTGGAAGAATTAAAATCGGAAGCGATTTCATTAATTGATTCGATAGCACCAACTGATTTCATTTTAAATTCACCGTTGGGAATGAGTGACGGATTTGTTTATAAACATTTACAATCGGCATTATTTCAATCACCATCAGTTTTTGAACGACCCGAATGGTGGCAAGACATTGTCAATTGGAAAGATTATGTTGGTAAAGGAAAACTTTGAAGAAATCACAAACAAAAAAGTTATTTATATTCGGTTTATGATTAATTTATACGGATGATATTTTTCTATGGGATATTTTTGTAAGAAATACTGGTTTATTCATTAAATATATGTATATTTTTATAATAATCTATAAATAATTATGTTCTTTTTTTTATTTATTAATAATTTTTTTCATTGAAGACGCCTTAATGAAGTATAAAAAAGAATGTTCATTTAGTTGTCTGATCTTACCAATTAAATTCTTTATTTTTTTAAACTCCATATTAATCCAATTGACCGTTTGACATTCAGAATACAACAGTTTTTTTAATTATTTACAACAGGGCCTAGAACATCAATAATTTGTTGCATAATTCAGCAGCTACAGATGCAAAGGTAACGTTCATTAAGGACATGACGTAAAAATAATAAAATTAATATAAAACAAAATCAATTAATGATAAAATTATCATAAGAAAAGTTTTAATATATTCCTTGTTATTATTACAATTAAATTTTTTTGTAATTGTGATGCGAAGTTTATTGAAAAAACAAAAATTAAAATAAATATAATATTATAATGCTAAAAATAGGATCCGAATAATGCTGTTTATAAAAAAATATAATACATCATATTTAAATTCCAAAATCTTTAAGCCAAAAAAGAAAAAAACGCGATTATCTCCGTATATACAATTTTCACATAATAAAAATAAAAATAATTTCAAAAGTAACACAAAACCACGATTATTTTAAATACTTATGTCCAAAACCCGTTTGATTACTTCGTTGTCGTATCAATGCCACCAACAAACAATAAAATTATATATTTATAAATGCGTATAAATGCGTTTTTTTAAGACAATCGAATTTGATCAATAACATCTTCTGGTAAATCTAATGGAGTTTCACTTAATTCACCTGTTATTTTACATTTTAAATAAATTTCATAAATTTGTTTATTTTTATCTTTTGGATCTTGACGACTAATAACAACTAATTCTCTACCATCATCTTCATCATCATCTTCATCATCATCATCGTCTTCATCTTCATCGTCTTCATCCTCATCCTCTTCTTCATTATCATCCTCAACCTCGTCATCATTTTCTGGATCTTTATTTTCATTAACAATATTTGAATCCTTACATTTAAGTTCCTTTTCTAATTTAATGTTATGTCGTAATGCAGGTAATTTTTCAGAATTATCAGAATTCTTCGAATCTACTGTATCCTTTCTGCCATTAGATTTTTTCATTTCTTTATCAATTTTAACTTTTTGTACAATCGAATTATTATCGTCCGGTGTTACAATTATGGAAATATCATTATTCGATCGTAAAATATCAAATTCAGTTGGTAAATTATTATTATTATTTATCGTAGCATCTAATTCCATGATGACAGTATCTTCTTTCTCAATATGAACTCCCGTAATATCCGGTCCATCAAATTCTTCTTGTTCATCATCAAAAATCACTTCCATATTAATAATATCATCTGTAATTTTGTTATTGGTGTTGGTATTAGGACTAGTATTTGTATTGATAATGTGATCGGATTTCTTTTCATCAACATTCTCGTTTACTTCTTTAGCTTTAAGTATCTCAATTTCCCTATTAACATCATTTTTGGTATTAGTATCGACGTTTTCATTTGGTATCAACTTAATGTTAACAATTGATGATAGATTTTCGATAACTGTTGGCGGCGGTGATGGTGATGGTGGTGATGGCGACGGTGGTGATGGTGATGGTGACGGTGACGGTGGCGGCGATGTAGGTATTGATTTATCGATAGTCGATAAATCAAGCATTATAATATCTTCAACATCATTACAATTTTCATTTATTATACTGTTATTATTATTTGTATTAATACATTTTGATTCAAGTTCTGCAGATTCTTTTGCAAGTGCTTCTGATTTTTGATTTATGTCACGTATGTCATTTAATGTTTTTAATATTTTAGCAGCATAATCTTTTTTTGATTTAACCGGTGATGGTTCTTTTGGATCCTACAAAATAAACAAAAAAAAAACGATTACGATAACTAAAGGTGTTTTTTTTTGTTTGTTATTGGATAAAATTGAGAAAGCACAAAAAATTACCTCAATCACATTTTTACGTTTTCTTTTTCGATGTTTTGGTACTTTTTTAAATTCATTTTCATAAATAAATTCACCATCGGTCATACCACGATGACTACGACTTATCATATTTTTACTACAATTTTTCTTATCCGCATACAATTGTTTTTTACGTTCCTTACGTCGTTTTTCATCTTCTGCCCATTTGGTGGCTCGTAATTCCTCTAATATTGCTTCTTCTTCAAATTCCGTTTTTAAATCTTCGATATTAAATGTTTTCGGATGTAATAACGCCTTGTACACCAACTGGGTATTACGTTTTTCTTCAATTTTAAACTATTTTGATTAAAAAAAAAAACCCATATAATTAATTCCTTTAGTCAATTCGTTATAAAAAATTCAAAATTCTATTCAATTTACTTTAGTTTTTAGTTCTTGTCGTGAACGATTTGGAAATAGTGATGCCATTAGTGAAAAATCTGTACCGATTGTGTGCAATGACCGATAAAATCGTATTGTATCTTCATATGACCATAGCTTTGAACGTTTACGTCTTTTGTAAAATCCACTAGCTATAAAAGACACAAAAAAACCATTTAAATAAATGTTTCAATTATAATTTCATCTAGAAGAAACCATTTACATACTTCCACTAAATTCATCATCGTAAACCACTTCAGATTTTGCAAGTACTTCACGTGCCTCTTTATCGACTTTCGATTCAATAACTAAACTTTTTTCATCTAATATTATTTCACCATTTGGTCCTAATTTTAATTGTGGTACAGGCATTGCATCGGTATCCTGAACGGGAGTGGAAATAAATAGAAAAAAAAATCCAACATTACCACAAATTAAATAAACACATTCATTCATTCATTCATTCATTGATTACTTCTGATTTTATTGATTTTTGTGATATTTCAGATTTTATTGATGTTGCAACGGAATGTTGAGATAATGATTTAACACTGCCACTGCTTAAACGACGTTCTTTTATTGATTTTCTACTTTCAGCCAATTTTGTTTTAGCTGGATTTTTCATTGGATTCGTTACGGGATTATAATAAATTAAATCGTACATTGTCAATAGATTTTTATTTGGTGTACGTCCATGAAAACGTAATGCACGTTTTATTGCCTCATTAGTTTTGTTAGTTTCTTCTGAATTACGATTGTATTTTGTTTTATTATTTACCCTATTTGATTTGAAATAATTTATCAGAATTACATTAAAGAGAATTTTTCTATATATTTGATTTAGAGTTAGGAAAAACTAATCAAAACGAAAAAATGAATACTTACCCACCATCACCTCCACCTCGCATAGTATTGGCATCGGAAATATTTGAACATGACGATTCAGTTCGTATACGATTCGATTGATGGAAACCACCACCACCACCACCACCGGCGGCTGCAACCATTCCTGAACTATACTGAGCCTTTGGCGATTGTGGAACTATTCGTTCCGATGGGCTATTTACATTTTCATATTGACTATTTGAAATATTTGTACTGTGATTAGAACTTGTACTTATGTGACGTGTTCGATGTTGTCGAACAGTTTCATCTTCCGATTCGGATGTATTACCCTAAACATAAAACAATTTTAATGTTAACTATCATTAACTAAAATATGATCAATAGGCACATTTTAATCTGAGCATAAACTTACTTGAATACTGTTACGTCGTGTACCAAAACATGGTGTTGGTTTAATACGTTGTCGTATTTTTGAGGAACTTGGTGATTTTGTAAGATTTTCATCATTGAAATTAATTGGATTATTATTTGTAGTGTTCATACCGAATACAACATCATTATTATTTGGTGATGATGGAGGATTTGGTGGTGGTAAGGGTGATAGTACAGCCATATTTGCCGGACTATTTATACGATCCGGTCGACGATTAACAATTTGTGTTGTTTGTGGAAATGTTAATGGTGATTTAAAATTATGTTCAATAATTGTATTACTATTATAATTATTAGCAGATGGTGATTTAATACTATTATTATCATCATCATCATCTTCATTGTTTGTGATTTCAATTGATTTTTTCCCCGTATCCAATTGTTTATGTTCCAAATTTTTTTCACAATCAATATTTGATAGGTTTTTAGTTAATTTTGATTGTAATTCCAATGGTTTTTCTGCTTTTATAGGTGATGATGACGTTGTTGGTGATAGCGGTGAATCATTTTTCGATTTTATTGGTGAATTTTCAACATTTTTTTCTGCAGACGGTGGAGGTTTTCTACGTGATGCCGATCCAATTGGTAGACAAACAGTTGGTTTAATTAATCGTCTTGTTTGAAGTGGTTTTTTAACCGAATTATTTTCAATTTTACCTTCTTTTTGTACAATTTCGGATTCTTTATTATTAGATGACTCTTGTGAATTCTCATAAGATTTATCCTTTTCATTAACATTCTTTGATGATTCATTTTCTTTAGATGTTATTACAGTTGAATTTGTATCTGGGTTTTCATCTTTATCAGATGGTGGTGAGGGAATATCTTTTGAATTCTTTGAATTTGATGGATCAATGGACAATGATGCAAGTATTTCATTTGATTGTTGTTTTTTTTGTTCTACTGATTTTTCTGTATTTGATTTGGAATCGGTTTCGGTGGGTAAAGTTGTTGATACTAAAACATCACCATCTGATGCTGGTTGTTGCGTTGGTCGTGCTCTAGACGGCAATATAACACTTGGTTTAACACGTGCACGTCTCATATTTTAATATATTGCTATATAGGTATATATCAATAAATACAAAGTAATTTAAATTTTACCGTTGCCTTTAAATATTTAATTAATATTTTTCCTTTACGACGCCTCCATCCATTCTCGAATATATATCCAATAACAGTTCTATTTGGGGGTGTTTTTTTTTTATTTTACGTAATTTTATTTGAAGTGTTTATAACTTTTTTTTTTTTAATGAAATTTTATGTTTATCATTCAAATTCATTATTTAATTAAAATCGGCATAATAATTTAATAAAATAACTTTAATATTTTCCTCTGTATATTTTTAATAATTTTATCAACTTTATTTATTTATTATTTATTTTGGCAGACACAACAATAATAAAAAACAACAAAAGAAATGCCATGGAGTTTTTTGGGTGGTTTCGGCTGGAATTTATTGTATTTGCACGATTGTCAAAGGTTTTTGGAATGTTTCCTAAAGTTATGCAATTCAATAAAAATAAAAATGGATTTTAAAATAAAAGTCTTCGAATTAGTCCGTATTTTTAGGTAATTTTGAAATACTAATTTATTTTGTAATACTAAACTAAACATTCTATTAAATATTTTCAATATCTTTATATTATATTTATATATATATATGAGATTTGAATTAATTTTTCAAATTTTTGAATTTATATTAATTCAAATTTTTACATTAAACTATAGAATATTTGTATTATTAGGTAAATTATAGTAAGTTTTAGGAAATAGATAAACAAAAGAATTTCATTATAATAACAATAACACAATATATTTATGATTTCTCACTTTTATAAAGTGTAATTATCAATATACGATGAATTTTACCTATTTTTTGAATTATCATGTAAATATAACACTTCGTTCAATAATGTGTGTGACTGACACATAGATGGCGTCCCTAGAACTAAATCAATATTTTTTTTCGCATTTGGCAACCTTTTTAGGCTTACTGTCAACATCATATGTTAATCAGATCATTTGTTTACAAGTTACAGTGCTATAAGTGACGCTATTTTTGTGTTTTAAAAAAAAATGAATTCAAAGCAATTCCGTGTGCTGATTTATCATTGTTTTTTAATGAAAAAAAATACTGTTCAATGCCAGGAATGGCTTGAAAAACATTACTCGGACTCTGCTCCATCAAAAAGAAGCATTTGTTATTGGTATGCCGAATTCAAACGTGGTCGTACAGACACCGATGACATTCCATCTACTGGAAGGCCAAATGACGCTGTTATTCCGGAAAACGTTGAAAAAACACTGAAAATCATTATGTCCAACCGTAAAGTGAAAGTGAGGGAGATTGCTGACATTCTGGAGATATCAGCAGGCAGTGTACAAACCATAATACACGAACATTTGGGTATGAAAAAGGTGTGTTCCAAATGGGTGCCGCGTTTGCTCACACCGGAGCAAAAACAACAACGAACCGATGATTCAAAGAGCTGTTTGGACATGTTTACGCGCAATAAGTCGGAGTTTTTGCGACGGTACATCACAATGGATGAAACATGGATCCACCATTTCACTCCAGAGTCAAATCGGCAGTCTGCTGAGTGGCATGCAGCCGGCGAAAGCCGCCTAAAGCGACCAAAGACGCAGCAGTTGGCTGGCAAGGTTATGGCGTCTGTATTTTGGGATGCGCATGGAATAATATTCATCGACTATCTCCAGAAGGGGCAGACCATCAACAGCGACTATTATATAGCGTTATTGGAGCGTTTGAAAGTCGAAATCGCAAAGAAACGGCCTCATATGGCGATGAAAAAAGTGTTGTTCCACCAAGACAATGCACCGTGTCACAAATCAATGAAAACGATGGCAAAATTTAACGAATTGGGCTTTGAATTGCTTCCCCATCCACCGTATTCTCCAGATTTAGCCCCCAGCGACTACTGGCTCTTCGCAGACCTCAAAAGGATGCTCCGTGGTAAGAGATTTGGCTCAAATGATGAAGTAATCGCCGAAACTAACGCCTATTTTGAAGGCAAAGAAAAATCGTTTTACAAAGGCGGTATCGAAAGATTGGAAAAGCGTTGGAATGATTGTATCTCCCTAAAAGGGGACTATCTTGATGAATAAAAACGAATTTTGGCAAAAAAATGTGTTTTAATTAATTAGTCACACACATTATTGAACGAAGTGTTATATAGAAAATTGCAGCAAAATTTTATTGAAGACTGAATATATCTATAATAAATATGTTCATATAACATTCCGTTTCGATTAATCTAAATCTAAACAAATGTGACTTCATTATTGAAATATCCATTTATATATTTATGGCTTCATATATATTAGAAAATTATTTCTGAATATGTAAAACATGTTATAATATATTCTAATTTTCTTCTACGAAAGAGGTATATATATTATCGAAATGTTGTATAATAATCATTATTGAAATTTCAATTGGTCATCTATATTTCTATATGCGAATGATGTGTATAAAACGTAATGGTGTATTGTTTCTATAAGTAGAAACGTAATGTTGTATTGTTTCTATAAGTAGAAATACAGAATATTATCAGAAATAAATGGCATATCAATATATAGAGATGTATATACATATATATTTAATGTATACATATCTGGAATATCTTCATATAGTTTCATTCTATATATATACAAATGTTTTCTAATTGAAAACTTAACATTACCATATATAGCACTTTTCGCGTTAACGTAAACATTTTATATTGTATTATTGGTTTTAAAATACATTTATTTAGAAATAAATGGTAAATTCTAAATCTATCATTATATAAAATAAACGAAATTTTCAAATATATACAAATATTTCGAATGAATTCCATATATCAGTCCTTGAGATCTATTTCAATATCATTCAATGTCATTGTCACTATGTCTGTTTAAGTTAAGCGAAAGAAATCGCTTTATCGTTTCTGCCACAAATTGTTATGCCCCAAGATCAATTAAGACCAAGCAAGAAAAAACCCTTTATAATTTGGATAACCATCCAGATATGTGGACCATTCTGTGTGTGTATATATCATTTAAAAATGATACTAAAATATATATGAGAACATGTAAAATGTAAATTATGATTTCGATTACCATATATCATATATGTTTTATTCTTGTATTGGCTTTGTTTATTATCTATGCTTTCTATAAAAAAGAAATGTTTTTAAAATGTTTTCCCATTATATTGATATATGTGTATTGTTGATTGATTTCTTGTAATATTTAGTAATAAATGTGCCCTAAGGCTCAATATTTATATATGGATTTATCATTAGTTTATCTATAAAACTCTATATATACATCATTATACATATATAGTTCTTATATAATGATGATAACCTCTCTTGTTAATATATATGCCACTACATATATATGGTATGTTGGTATGTATATTTACATTATATACAGTTTTATATATGTCATCACATTCAATAGTTTCCCATCGCACATGTATAAAGTTCCATATAATAATAATAATATATAAATTGCATGGATAAAATCAATTTCAAAGTTTATATTGCACTTCAGGACTTTTCAGCATATATATATATATATATATATACAATGTTTAAAATGTATTTTCCATTCATCTATTCATCCATCTATATCTACAATTGGTTTTCTATATATATACTTTGATACATTATTATTACATAGATAGACTCTGTACATAACATATATATATTTATTTTATATATTATAATATTTAACTATATATATGTAATCCTAAACATATCTATATACATATATATTTATTGTTGCAAGATGTATATATAGAAATAAATTCACAAATTTGTCACAAAATAATGTATTACTACATATTTATAAATACATACAATGACAATCAATACACAATATTTATTTATGTATATTACATATCAATATCAAGTTTGTATCCATTTGAATATATACACACCACATATGATCAATATAGTTATATGTATATTACCATAATATATACTAAATATCATTGCTGTCGTTTCATATATCGAGACATTCCCAATTTGATCCAAATTCTTCTTTAAAATTGTTCTTTATTGGTTTTCTATCAGTTTGGGTTTACCTTACGATGATTAATTGCGATATTTAAGATGAATCATTCAATATAATATAATATTTTTGAAAATATTCCACAATATTTAGCATAATTGAATTACAAATACATTTTCAAATTAATTATAGACTCGCTGAGGAAAAAATATAGTATTTAACTGAGGAACATTTTTCACAGATCATCAAATAAACAATTACTTCAATTGGATATATAGTTAAAATAACAGCCCTGTTGCACGATATGTATATAAAATCATTATGATATGTATTTTACTAAACAAATTTTCCACATATAATATAAGAATTTCCATTCATATCACCTTCAAATCGTAATGTATGATCTTTCTATATACATATATAAATAAATACAAACCGTATTTTGTGATATATCAATATAAACATATATATGCATTTGAACTATATATATATATGTATGATAATATATAAATTGATGCAATTGCATTATTTGTTAATTTATATCTTTATATTGAAGTAAAATTACAATTGTATATATCACATGTATCTGTATACATATTGAAAATCCATATGTTTACAAATGAAAATGGTTTTGTATCTATATCTATATATATAATATATTGAACTATAAAGTATATTTTATTTTTGGTTTATATAGAAATCATTATAGGTGACATATTTCAATAAGTGCATGTTACATACACTTATTAAAAAAATCTATAGTTTTAATTCTATAAAGTTTCCATAATTGGATTTTACCAGGTGTATTAACTCGCCAATATGTGACTCTATTTGGGATGCATATAGTTAAACCTATCGTAACTATACAAACAGTCTGATAATATCAATTCAATAAAGTCTCAGTGAAGTCATGAATCTTATCGTAAAGATATGAAATTTTTGTTATTTTCTAATTTGAAATTTCACATAGAATTATACATATTTTCCGTTGATTCGAATTGTTAAAAATCAATGGTATAATTATGAAACTATAACATTACAAGAGGATGTTCAGGTTCAGGTAAAACTAATCATCATTTAGAAAGGATAATCTAGAACGTTAACTTATGGATCCTCTTCCATTAAATAATTTTAGTTTTGGGTGTAAAAATATACATAAATTATAGAATTTATATGTAAATTTTTCTTTCTTTCAAAGTATATATCGTTTTCAATTGATTTTTCCTTATTCGGTTAGATTCGTTTTCTTTTGAATTCGTAGACTCTTGACGATTTCTTGCTGGACTAGATTTGTTTTAATTTTTCCCTTTTCATAGCCAATTATGAAAAGGGAAAAATTGAAACAAATCTTCAATTGTAATTTTCCTTATATTTCTTTCCTTATCTTTATGAAGACCTATTTAATATTACTTTACTCTTATAGATCGCAAAAATGTTTATTTCTAAATCAGTGCGATTAATTCGTCTCGATCTGTGAATAAAGATATCCTTATCTATATATTTGCTTGAAATTATTTTATTACGATATTTTAACATCGAATAAGGCTATATTTTATTTTATATAGATCGGATTTATTTCTGAAAGAATATAATATACTAAATTTATGTTTTATATAGTTTTTGATTTAGATATGTAATTTATTTATTGGTTCAAAGATCTCTATTTTATTTTTACAAGTTTATATAAAATATATATACCATATACATATATAGTTTATAGTTCATGTTGTATATTATAACAATCATATATATATATATATATATATATATATATATATATAAACACACACCGACTGACTATATAGTACATATTTCGGAAATTGCATATCAATGCAATTTTAAAAAACCCAAAATTTATTTATATGTGGTTTTTACATTATCTATAACCCCATTTTATATAAAGTTTTTTTTTTATTTTTATATATTTCATTTATACAAAATTTGTTGTAAAATATTACATGTAGATGTATGTATATATAGAGACGCATTCAATCGCTATATACATATGTATATAAAAATTTAGATATATGAACATTTTTACGAATATATGCAAAGATATTTTATAAACCAAAAATGTATATATTTCATTATAATATAGCTTTTTTTTTTCTTCTTGTTATATATATATATAAGTTGAATATGAGTTATATATTTAATTTAAAACATTGCGGTGTATGCAATTGTAAGGATATATAAATATATATATATATAGATGTAATATAGTATAGCGCGATGTGCAACAATGTTTTGGCAACAATATTCAAATGTATACAAATACACTATATATATATATATATATATTTTATCATCTCATGTGTATATCTTCATCTGTATATGAGCTATTATACATATATATATACCGACTATATATTTCCATATACTGTGTATATAATTCCGCATATATAAACTTATATATATATATATATATATATGTATAATATTATAATGAAATTAAATAATCCAATTTCGAAAGGAAACCATATATTATTAGAGGATATGTTTTATTACATCGTGTGTATAAGAATTGCATAATAAAATTTATGATCATCATCATCATCCTAACATTGCATATTATGCATTTTATATTTTTTTTTATATGAGGTTCTATATATATATATATATATGATGTTATATTATACTTTTCACAACTATATATATGCATTTTTAGATAATAATATACTAGCTATAATATTATTTATGTGTGAAAAATTGTATTATTTTTGTTAATGGGAATTGAGGTGTACGTACTACATACATCATTTTTATATATTCTTATATATATATATATGAGATATGGATATGGTTAAAATGAACAAATATATATAAAAAAAATTATTATTATAATTTTGTAAAATGCATATAAATATTAAATATCACATACTCGTATATAAATACTAAATATAATAAATTTACAATGCTATATGTTATTATATAATACAAATGATAGTGTTATATATTTTTAATATATATCGTATTTTTAGGTATAGATATATAAAACTTTATAAAATATAAAGGACAAAATATAGTTTTAATTATAAAAATAATTATAGTGACGATAATTACAATATTTTTGTAGATAATACAATTGGAACATTTAAGCTTCTTTTTCTCCCTGATGTATCACTAAATGTATATTAGAGATATTTCATTGTTTATTAGAGGTTTCTATACTATTTAGAATTTTTGCTATGACGGTTTCAAGATTTAAAACACAAGGAGATCTAATTCTAATAATCCCAGATGCATTGCCATATAGGATTGGTTGTATAAGCATTGAGACGCAGAATAAAGTATATTATTGAAAAAATATCAATATAATTTTCCATATAAATTTTCCAGTTATTTTAATCAACATTTTCTTTTTCGTCTGCGTGCAAAAGACGATAACATTTTTTGTGCAGTTGTTGATTTATTATTTACTTATTATGTATTAAAAAATAATAATAAATGCATATGGTAACAATTTTTTTTTTAATTTTTACAATATATTAAAAATTTTTACTTGCATCCTCTTTATATACAGTAGTATTATAGAATATATAATATTTAGCGATTTATTGAGGAAAAATTTATTTGACATAAAAATGAAAAATAAAACCTCAAACGAAAACACACAATTCTATATTTAAATGTATGTATATATGCGGAAAGATCTATATATAGAGATATGTGAAAGGAAAAAGAATAGGAAAATTCAACGAAAAACGGGATATGAAAAATTTCCCAACATATTATGAATATTAAAAATTATATATATGTTTATGTATAATATATTAAATATATTTATATATATATATATACATATAGTATATTGAAAGAAATATTATGCACCAAATTTTTATGATTATCATCACGTGACAGCAATATTGAAACACGTGAAGAAAATTGAATATTAATGTGCATTTTATCAAATCTATATAAATATATTATATATTATATAGTTATGTATTTGTATGTTTATTGTATGAAGGAAAAATCCATTTAAGAATTTTTTTTGGTATCCTTCTACCATGCAATTATGTATATATGTTTCGAGTGTGTGCGGATATATACATAATATTACTGCTGTATATATCAATAAGAAACGATACCACAATTTATTCGCATGTTCAGATATATAGATTCTATACATAAAATATATATATACAATCTTTATTCTTTTATTACTATATATATGTAAAATATTACAAAATCAACATAATTTATATGCCGCATTCGCATATATATATGAAGTAAAAATAATAATAAAAAAAAAACAATTTAAGAAATGAACATAAGAATATCAGGCAACAGCATAAACAATATTTTTTTCTACCTCTAAAATATGTATATATACAATCGTGGTTAAAACGATAAGTATAGGTGATTTATTAAAAGTTTATTCTTGTATATATAAACCAGAGCAGCGGAATATCAGACTCCATTCTTTATATAGCATATTCTATATAGTGCATCGGGTTTTGTTTTTATATTATTGGGGGCCTGTGGGAAATTTTCTTATTGTATAATTTCGAGATAAACATTTCAAGATGGACTAGCAAATTTCTGTATAATTTGCATGGTTTTCTAAAGGAAATGTTGTTTAGTTTTCTAAAGGAAATTTTGCATAGCGTTCTAAAGGGAATTTTGTATAGTTTCCTGTTTTCTAAAGAAAATTTTGTATGACTTTCTAAAGGAAATTTTGCATTGTTTTCTTCAACGAATAGACCAGCAATAGAAAAGTATTTTTATGATCTTTAAGAATAAAATAGTATTAGTTATACTAGTCATAATGAAAAACGCAATTAATTGAGAAAAAAATGGTAAATAGTGTGAACAAATCCATTTTATAACATATTTAAAAAGATCAAAAAAAAATTACTAACGGACTTATTACACATAACTTTAGTGGCTTTCAAATGCAACTTCCAAAATTTTTCGGTTTCAATTAAAAAAAAATTATCAAAAAGAACCACAAAGTCCGTAAAGATCCTTACCGATAGCCTAAGCAGCGTATGTATCTAAAATTCGCCCCATTTGTAAGTTAATCCGAAGTTTCTTTGTGCCTTCCCAACGTTTGTAATCCCCTCTAATGCATTATATTGTACTCGTTATATAAATGGTCTTGTTTTAAAATATTGAAAATATCATTATTTTTCTTTATTCTATATATATACCATATATTGTGAATATATGGAAAATTTTATAGAATATATTCACTTTATAATACATATCTTATATGTATATATTTTGTAAAGTTATGATGCCAATCATATACATATGTGATGTATAATAATATATATCCTTTCATAATACTATATATAGATATATATTTACAGAGGCTAAGTGAGAAAAACACAACATTTCATATTATATGTACCTATCCATACATCATATAGATATTTATCTATAAACATATATATATATATATAGAACAAATAGACAATGTTTACATGAATAACACCGAAGCAAAAAAAAAAAAAAGGATAAAATATCATCATATCATATAAAATATATATATATATATAACGATTTTCTTGTTTAAAATTTTTACCTTTTCAAATGTGTACTATACACATTGAGATAGAAACTGTATATATATACCTATATATGTATTATATACAACCATCCATATAACAAATATGTTCACGGAAAATATATAATATTTCTACAAACATGAACAAAAAAAAAGTCAGATACCGGAAAAAGGAAAATACAAAAAAAAAAATAATACCAAAAAAGAAAACAACGAAAAGATAGAATGAAAATAAATGTGTGAAAAAAAAAATAAAAAATTTATAAAAGGATGTTTGTATAAAAAATATGTTGCCAATATCTAAAGACGAAAGGGTATATATTTTTTTTTTTTTTGATAATATGTACATAAAACATATTTGTTTGAATGCTGCCTTATATAATATTATATATATATAGATAAATATATATATAGAAAATCTTATATAAAGTCAATTTTATATACATATATGCAAAGTAAAGGTATACAACATAGTTATATGGCAAATTGCAATATATGGCTATCCGCATGGGAAAAATTATATATACCATATATATATGTTAGTTTTAAAGATGCGAGAGAATATATAAAAAACTATAAACAATATATTCCAAATTGTTTCATATATACTTATATATATAATCGTTTATACCCATTTATTTATTTATGCGGTCAAACAAAATCCATCAGTTATTATATATATATGCGGTGTGGTTTTCGATTTTTCTGTCTATATTTATTTTATATATAATAGTATATGCGTGTTTATTTCTGATTTAATCAGATGATAAAAAGGGGTTTATATATTCATATTGATATTTACAAATACATATATGTCAATGTCAATCTATATATTTGTATCGGAAATGTTACGTTAGATTTTCTTTAAATTTTGGATACATATTTGTGATATTATATATACATATAGAGGAATGGTTTTTATGTTTATGATTTTTTCTCATCACCTTATTGGCAGTGTTAACAAAATGATATATTCACATATTCAGTGTTTTAAACAATTGATACATTTCCATTTGTTTTGCTGCATTTTGGTACTTAAATTTATTCATCTTCTTTTTGGTTTAATTTTTGAATTACAGCAACTTTAATTAAATGATATACATTTGGTTATTGACTTTGATTTCGTACTATTTCCTTCAGAGGACGTTAAATCTGTTATATTTTTTTTGAATTTGAACTTCCTGTGAAGATTTTTATGAATAATTATATAGGAAAATGTAATTAATGCAATTATTTTGTATATTTACTCACAACTTTCCTCATCATTATCAGGAAAATCCTCATCATTATCAGGAAGTTCCTTCGTTTGTGTTGTTGCAGTTACACAATTTGACTTTTTTTTGTATCGTTTATATATTGATCTAATTATCACAATAATCTTTATGGGAATTTTTTACAACCATAACATTTTATCATCTTGTCAATTTAATATATATATATAGTTTATGTCAAAACAATCACCTGCCATATATATCGTATAATCTATTCTATATATATTTATTAGCATTATTATATGCATTTTGTAATTTTGTCTATTTATATAAAGTACATTATTATTTGTTATATCCATATATATATGATATAATTTCATTGGTTTTCGGTTGTTATGTACCGCAACAACAAAAGTATATATACATATAATATTATGTGCATCTATTTATTGGTTATATCGCAATGTGTTATACCACCGTTATACATATTTATGGTAAATATACAATTATATATTCAATTCAATAAATATATATAGTTATATAACAACAATTGTATTCTCTATATATGAAATATTTGAAAAACATGCAATTTTATTTGTTTTTTTTTGTTTCCATTCATTTTCTAAAGAGATAAATATCTTTTTATTTTTATAACTTTTGTAGATACATATATATTTTCTGTCGAACTATACATATCGAACCATTTTAAACTATAAAGATACACTATGTATATATATATATATGTAATATAAACCCAAATTTATTTCATCTATATTTTCTTTATATAGGATTGGTTTAGGTATATGTATGCATATATGAATGATGTGCAACGATATATGTATATTGTTCAATGTACAAATAGGAAAAAAAAACATCGTTCATCGATATTCTGGGTTATATATGGTTCTATATACTTACATGATTTAAAGATATATAAATATAATGTATTTGGTTTCATGTTAGACTAGTTTTTTTTTTCTCTATTTGAAAAATAAAAAAGTTTAAAATAATATATGGATCGCTTAATTTAAAAATTCAAATAGCCTAAACTTAAAACGTATAATATGACTTAATGTTAAAAGGATATAATACAAAAGGATTTGTAATAGTAATTGTTAATATATACTTGTTCGCCCAAATGTTTTATAATTTTATCGAATATATTCTTAAATAATTAGAATTTTCATGCGTTTTCTTATACATCTTGGTTACAGAATTTACGTCAATATAGTATTGACTCACCATCAGTTCATTATTTCGATTAGCTGCGTAGACACAATGAAGTCATTAAGATGGTTTCGACGTTCTATGAAGGCACATGAATGATAATATGAAAAAGAAGACTAAAATCATGTAAGTTTTATTATTTTAATTTAATTTTATTTACCATTTCAATTTACAAATTATTTCGAGAAATCTCTTCAATGTCTTGGAAATATTAAGAAAGTGCGATTAGGCAATTTTAAAACTGAATTTAATCACTCAATTACTCTATTTTTAAAACCTTTTTGTTAGTTATTCGTAAAATATTAAACACAAACCCATATAAACCGATAACATTTTTATACTCCGCTTGATATAAACCCCAGAAAACCAATCTAATATTCTTTTCCTATATAGATATATATATATATAAAGATAAACATTTGAATCGTATAATGTGTATATCAACACGATTTGTATATAAAAATTTTCTATATTTATACAAATACAATATACAATATATATATAGAGAAAGTTCCACTTATCAAAGTTCTATATATAAAAATTAAGGTATCGAATAATAGATCGAGAAGTTGAATGAAGTATAGAACTTTCACTGTATATATATGCTATATCCATATAATAGTATAGATAAAGCGGAAAATCTATATACAAATTTACAAATAAAAAAAAAAAATTGTATATAACGATATTGAAATTACAATTTTCTGCCAAATAGTTTCGATATCGCTTTTACGAATTTTCATATACGCTTATAGATATACTTATAGATGTATATAAACAACATACAATATATATATATAGATATATTTATACATAAATTCTCTTTATATATATATAGTTATAAATTACATATAAAATGAAAATGAAATATATGCAAATATATTTATCGTTGAAGGTAATTTACTCATTGCATTGTTATATATATATATGTAGTATAGATAATACAATACTATATATATATATAAATTTATACTTATCGATGTATATATACATTATCAATTTAATGGTATATTGACTCTTTATATGATATAATTTATAATATTATCGTTTGTATATATATATATAATAACAAAACGAATATATCACTATCGAACATTTATAATAATATCTATAATATTTCCTTCTGAAAAACCTGAGTATATGGATGGTGTATATAATATATATCATTAAAAATTAATTGAAATAAAATAGTATTTGTACTATATATATTGTAATTTTAAAGTGTATATATAGATTTCATATTATATAATATAATAAATTTCCAGGAAGTTGTGATAATGATAAAATGATTTCATATATTTATTCTTTTCTTAAAATTCTTACAAGGTGGTTCAGGGGTATATTTTTTTTAATTAATTTGGGAGTTTTATCAAAATATCTTTGTATACATTTTTTGTAGAAAAAAAACGTAGTTCTCAAAGCATTGATTTTTAACCATTACTTTACGGCTTCAAAAAAAAAACCTTTATTTATTCGAATTCATAATTGTCTTAATATACATAAAAAAGACGAAAACAAGTCACCCTTACATTGAAATAACTTAAATTTATTGTTCAACAGAATCCTTAATCTGTATATTCAAATAATCTATTAAATATAGTAAAATAAAAAAAAAACAAATAAATAGTAATAATTTATTTATTTTATTTTGTATAAGTTTTTATAATGCATTTATTTTTCCAAAAAATATATATTCAACTTTATCATTATAAACATTATTGTAATCATAAATATAATAATATTAAATTTTATACGGACGCTTTTATCACGGCTATTATATAAAAAAAAAACTATAAATAATTTACATTCAGTTAATTTCCAGACCTAATAATACGGTTGATAATTAATATATATAATATTTTTAAAAACTACCAAGGGAGATTTTTGTATTTCGGGTCCATTTAAATATAGTATTCATAATTTAAAGGTGTATTGTATATATATGAAAAAATATATTACATTTTATTTCTAATTTTTGAATTTGTTTTATTTATATCTATATATACATGCGGTAAATTAATTATATAATTGAATTTAATTAGTATTTGCAAATATATACATATATATATAGTTATTAATGTAAATACTAATTAAGTATTTATGTTGCGGCAGCCATCGCAATGTATATATTTTTAGATTTTTTACTGTATAAATATTCCATGTATTAAATATTTAAAAATCTATTGTAAATATTTGTATTAAAAATATAATATAATAAAGGACATTTTTCTATAATCAACATTTGCATATTTGCATATAATTTTATAAAACAGTTTTTTACTATTTTCAAATTATAATTTGAGTGTTTAATTGAAATTTAAATAACTATATATCTTCTTATTTTTGCTTTATAACAGAGGATTAGTTCTTATAGCGTTCCACAACAGATTTCTTCAATTTTGTAAGAATTTTAGGTTGGGGATTTATCAACGAAAACATAGTGCCAGGATATAGAGATAATTAAATTGAATAATTATTGGATATTTCGAAATAAGAAATTCAGATATAGATAAATATATAATTGTTGAAAAATAATATCCCGAATATATCTTTTAATGTTTTCAATAAAATCTTATCGTTGTCATATTTTTAAAGAAAAATTCAAGGAAAAAATTGTGATAATATAAAACTAATTATTTTTTATTATTTCATTACAAACATTTTTACGAAAAAATTTCAATTTTAATTGATTTAATTTATTACATACTGAAAATTTTTCAATCATTATACATTTATGAATTAAATTTCGATTATTATTTTTATAATTATTATAAAATATTGAGAATCATACATACAAAATGAATATTGAATTTTAATTATTTGATAAATAACATAACTATATAAATATTTATATATAATATAAAGTATAATGAGGTAATTATATTATTATTATTATATGTAATAAATATATATAAAAATGTGAATTAAAAAAATATATATGCGGGCCAACAAAATATACAAAAAATAAATATATATAATATAAAAAAAAAACTATCCCTTTACATATTATACATACACAGTGTATTTGGAATTATATACCAATATACCCATAAATAAATATACATAATAATAAATAAATTAACAATATTTTTATTTTTAACTATATAGATAATTCAATTATTATATGTGGTAATTAATTATTTCATTTTGCATGTTTATTGATGGGATATACAGCCATTATCAAAATGTATGTACATTTAATGTAAATATAAAATTTAATAATGTGATTATATTAATATACCATATATAGTTAGTTATTCACATTGGGTTCATTTATGAAAATTTGATTTAAAAAAAAAATAGATTTTTTTTTTATTTTCCATATATCTAATACTCTTTATGAAGTGATTTGATGAACGTTATGTTTACATTTAAAATGAGGATAATAATAAATATTTCCTTATTATCTAGTTTTGAATTTAAATTTACAAAAATTAAAGTAAAATATTTTTAATTTTTTTTTTTAGATCGAATTCACATTTTTAGATTTGATATGTTTATGTTCATTAACAATAAAATATACAAAATCTATATATAATAAAGCCAATAGGATTTATTGAAAATATTACTTATATACAATTTTTGTTACATTTATAAAAAACAAATCATTTACATAATGCCATAATACAAACAAATATATTTTAATCGTATGAAATATGTTTATAGATCCTTTTTTTTTTTAGAAATATACCGCATCATCTATATAAAATGTTGTTTATCAAATGATTTTCAGAAAATATATATAAATAATTTTTATACATTTAACCAATTCAGAAATTAAATTAATTAGTATAAATGAATCAACAAAAAAAGTTTTTCTTTTTTATTTTTTGTATAATATATACATTTGTTGTATATATAATGAGTATTTGGCTTACGTTGCTACTATATATGGATATAAAACAAAAACAACCACGATACATATATAGATAGATATAGAGATCTGTTAACTGCTTTGTTATATAAATATATAACGCGCGTATAATATAAGAAAAATCAAATTGATAAATACAAAAAAAAAACCAAAACATGGAAATGGAAAAGAAAAAATAAATAAATATATTCTTTTTCTGCAGACTTTTCTCAATGTATAATATATGTTATATATATAATAATCAATAAGTTTGTTATTTATATTCATATATATATATATATATATATACCGTGAATGTATATAACATTTTGATTAATCAAATAAAGTTATATTATGTTTTATATATCTATAAACACATGTAAATATATATAGTCATTATATATATTAAATAGTTCTTCCTATGATGAGTTTTCTTGTTTTTCACGTATTGTTATTGATGTTTATTAATGCTATTTTATGCACATTTCATGTAATGAATAAACTATATATATATATATAATATACCGATAGCATATGATATATTTTGTATTATAATATATATAATATATATAGGTAAAGGTATTGATATGGTATTGATTATATTGATAAAATAAGTTTCACTTTTTTTTATTCTTTCTTTCACACTTTAATATAGAATATTCAATGTTTGACTGCGAAGAAGTTACATTATTAAAGGAATGGATTTGAATTATCTTTAAGAATATATGGTTTTTAATTGTCGCGCTGTTACCCTAAAAGAAATTAAAGGATTATACGCATAATAATTATATCGATATATAAAAACTCAATAAAGAATGTTCACAGACATTGTCTATAAATGTATATATATATGGTAGTATAATCCCATTAATAAAAAAACATATTTAATCTTATTTTATTTTTTTCTGTACCAATATAATACCATCAATTTTTTGTTTACATAAATTAAAACACAAAATAAAAAATTAAATTTACAATTTATTGAGCAAAATATATATACCACTGTAAATATATACTAATGAATATTCAATATATATAATATATGATGGGTGATAGATATATAAAAAACAAGTAATTGATTTTAATTTATAGGAATAAATGCTGTATAATGATTTTAATTTGTTTTATGTATATAGTATTTGTATATATAAAATGTGATTTAAATTTTGAATGGAAAATATATATCTATATTTATTTATAAAGATAAATGTTGAATGAATGAGTGCTGGCTAAATTAATGTAAATATTTATTTAATTTTAAACACATCATATTATTATAAAATATATATATATTTGATTGCCAGAGAGGACAAATTGAACATTGAACATATTGGTCATATCTATCAATTATACATATTTATAAAGTAATCATCATTTTATATAGCTTGTAATTTAATGTATATGGTATACACCGCAATGATATAAAATATGGTAGACAGATACGGTTTCAAAATCATTAGGGCAGACAAGCGATTATCAGCTTATTATTTTATTTTTCAAAATTTTCTGTAGTAGAGAATTTTGGATAATTTTCTATGGGGGGGAAATTCTGTATAATTTTCAAATGGAAATTAAACTATCTATATTCTAATCCTCGCGTCACCATGAACACAAACATCCTGAACAAAAACTCATTGCAAATTTTTGATATAAAAAGCTCCTCAAAAACATCAAGCACCTGGTTTTTTTTTTCCAGTTTTCATTCATTCCAACCTTCCATTTATAACCGCCAATGCTAAATAATAGGTAAATATATTTATATTTATAGTATGTTTATTGATTGATTTCATGTAATAAAATAATCTATTAAATTAAATGGATTTGATTTGCATTTCAAATATATGTCTATATATATAGAATTTCGAGATTTATTTTATATTTAAAAGTCAACCATAAACGCTTATACTCACGTAAATATATAGAAGAGCTTCAATAAACAATAATATATATGGAATTTTATGGAGATTGTATTTATGGATTGTATTTTATTTGTATTTACAAATTTATAGTCATCATTTAATTGCTTTAATTATCCAATTTTTATATAACCAATGTTAATCCACATTTTTAATGTATTTACATTTTATTTATTAGCATATTAATTATATACGATGGCAAACACTTTAATTTTTTACATTCTGTTAATAAATATATATATATATAAATAAACATATTTTAGAAAAAAATAATGAAAATGATTTGGATATAGGCATGAATATAAGATGTAAAAATAATATACAGAATATTGTCTAACGACGCGTGATCCAACGAACCTTAACATACCTTGCATTTGCCTTCAAACCCATTTCTGCCAATATATTTGAATCTAAATGAAAAATAATATTGATATATATATATATATTTTGAATTAAGTTACATATTTCTTTAATTTATTTCCCACATCTTTACTCATCGAAATGAATGCATGTATGTATATATCCAAACCCTTTTATATGTATATACGCACAGTTGTATCTTTATATATATAGTTAATAAATCATATAAAAAACCAAAAATTTATTGTTTGTCAGAATAGTTGACAGAAGAACATAAGTTTAAAAATGACATTTTGTTAAATTAAAAATACAAATTATATATATTTTTTCTTATATGGTTTTATTTATATATAGAAAACATATTTAGTTTATATAGTTTATATATAGTTATTTATTTGTAAGGGTATTTTGAAAAGTAAAGAAAATAGTAAACTGGTATACGTATATATGGGAGGTATCAAGAATATATCTTTTTATATATCCATAAGATGAAATATTTTTTCTTAAATATATATATATATATATATATATATATATATATAAGATATTTATAGTCGTTGTTATATTTTTAAAAGAAATCTTATTATTAATAAATATGGATATAACATCCTAAACTTTTATTCTTCGTAATATGTTTATTTTATTATGTTTTTTTTTGTTTTTGTTTTCGTTTTTTTTATATATATATATATATAAATATGAAAATGATATATTATTTAGTAAAATATCTCTATACCATTTTCCATATATAATATATTATATATATGAAGATGTTGTACAAAAGATAATTCGTATAACCTTATTTTATATTCATGACTGTATGATTTTATATTTATATACATCGTATATATATGCGAATATTGTATAATAAATTAAGATTAGATATTATATATTTGTATATATAAGCGTATATAGACTGATGATGATTATATATAAAACTGTTGGTTGTTTTGTATTTTATAACGAAACAAACAAAAATTATACGTGAAATTTGAAGAGCAGAATTTCCCGTTTGTACATGTGCTTATAAATTTCTATATATTTAATTAAAATTTATAGTAAAACTTATATATATAGAAATTAAATTTTTTGTATTTAAAATTAAAAATTTTGTGATCCTTATAATTTACATATATATATATATAATGATAATGATAATATTTCACTACAGTATATATTTCATATTTTAATTTTATATATATAGAAATAATTCTTTTTACTACAATGAAAATTTTATAAATTTTCATTATTTTCATATAAATTTTCTTATGAGATTTTTACCTCCTTTTTTTATATAGGTTTTCTCGACGCATTATAGAACTCCCAAAGTTTGTTAGTGGGGCGCGTTGGATGTGTGAATGGATGAATATATAAAAACAATATCCCTTCAGATTTTCCCTGCAGATCTTCATCCACATTCCACACATACGATATCTGGTAAGAACAAATATTGAACCGTTTTGTAGTATTTTCATGCGACAATCTGTATATCAACGCCTAATCAACAAATAAAATAATTATAATCATTTTCAGCAAAAACCAATGAAAAAAAAAATTACATATTTTAACTATAATAATTTATTTAATTTTGACCGCATTATCTATAACCAACCATACATAAACCATACATAAATATATGTTCAAATATGATAAATTCAATAATTGAAATATGTATATATAGTAATTTGACCGCACTGATAAACTCTATCTTTATATATAATAATATATTCTTTAGATATTCAATAAATTTGTCAGCTAAATATTGAATAGAAAAATGTTCATATGTATAAATACTGAATATTGAACAATAACAAAAATATTTAAAAAAAAAAACACTCTACACACACACATTATTTATAAACATATATTATCTATAAATAAAAATACACCCATCTAAATATATATTTGTTATTGTTAAAATACAATTTTTTTTATATACCAACAATTGAACAAACTGAAAAAAAAAAATAAATAAATTGTTTGTTATTATTATTATTTGTTTTATTTAATATATTTATAGTTATATATGAGAATTATTTGCTCTGTTTTATATATAAAAAAATAAAATAATTTATTTAAATTGAATCAAATATGATTCAAAATATTTTTTCCATATGCAGTTATCAAATGGAATTGTTTTTAACATATTGCATATTTATCGGTCAGGTTGGCCGAGCGGTCTAAGGCGCCAGATTTAAGCTCTGGTTCCCGAGAGGGAGCGTGGGTTCGAACCCCACACCTGACAATCTGATAAATTTTTTTTCCATTGTTAATAATATAATTCTATAAAAGATTTCTTTATCACATGTGTGAATAACATTCTTTTTTATATGTGTATATTAAAAAGAAATATGAAAATAACATATTTTTGATTATTTATTACCTATAAATATACGGGCAATGAATAAAATGAACATAAATTTTGAAATTATATAGATAAGTTATCATATCAATTTTTATTTTCCCAATAGATTTTCAAACAAAAAAACAATAAATTTTCCAATTTGTTTTAATTCACAAATAAAAAAAATAAAATTTTCATATGTATATAAATTGAACCAAATTGAAAAATTAATATTATCTTTTATATATATATATATATATATATAGAGACCCTCTCAATCAGCGAGATATAAAATTCCCAAAAGTAAATCGAAAACAAAATCAATTTTTAATCTTATCGTATCTTATATATTTATTATATACATATATTATAAAGATGTATGTAATATAAATTGTATATGATACTGATGAAATGACAATGTTCTTCAAAATTTTATTTATTTATATATTTTTTTTATTTTTCGAATATATACTTCAAGCTTGATGTATATATGTTATATATAGAAATGAAAACATATATATAAATAAAATACGGTTGCATTTTACAAAACCATAAATACATTTTAACTAAAAATAAAAAATACAAAATATTTTATAACAATTCTATATGCGGATAAAGATTACATTTTTCGGATCTATATATATATATATATAAAGAAACATTCGAACCTATACATTACTTATATGTTTGTATATAGAAAATGAGAAAATTAAAGGTGTGATGATGTGGTTAGAAATACATAAATTTTAGATAGCTATCTAATATGTTTTAAGGCATATAAATATCTTTCTATATATATCGTATCGTATATATATATTTTATATCAGATTAACTTGGTTTCATCGGGAACGAATTTATGTATGATTATATTTAAGATACTTTTATATATATATATATATATAGATAGATGATTGTATACATAAATGTATATACGCGATATATATACATTTTTTATAAATAAACAATATGTGTTTGTGTATATATATATACGATGGTATTTTATTTGTAGAATTCCCATAGGCAATTTTTGTAATTCTGATTTTTTTCTGGATTATTTATATGTATACTGTTGTACACTTATATATAAATGGTGTTGTAAATATCTTATATTTTATTATTTTTTTTTTTTCATTATATGATCATAATAAAATATCTATTTTTAGTTTACTATAAAGATTTAATTTGTTTTTTATTTTATTTGTGTTATGCGTATGGAAAGAATGAAAAAAAATAAATAATCTTATCTATTATATATAGATGGATCTATTGAGGTCTTATATGTTGAATAGATTAGATGCATGAATTAATTTTTATTTGATTATAAATATTGTTATAATATAGAAAATGTCTGTATAATTACAAAAGTATTTTAAAGTAATCCATTTAAAAGAATTTATATTTATACGATTGTTTTAAATGTTTGTGTATGTCACTATATCGTTCGTCGCGTCATATTATATTCTGATAGAAAAGATAATTAATCCTTAAAACTCATATGAAAACAGTAGTAATTCAATATTTCATGTATTTATTTTAAAGTCTTTTATGCGAAAAAAACAAATTAATGCATATTATATTTGTTTTATTGATTATCTATTATCAATTCTTCACGATTCTAATAAATGTGATATGAGAACAAATTTCTCTTCAGAATACCTAATCTAGTATATGATTTTCGTTACACATAACATAAAAGTATTGGATACCTATACAGGTCAAAAGGTTTTCCAACCGCGAACTACTCTGCAGAAAGAAATTATTACTTAATTAAAAAACCAGTAAATGCAATAGTGTGAAAATTGTTGTGAAAATATAATATAAAATTGCAACAATTTTTATTATGTATATTTGTAATTTGAATTGCCAATTAATTTATGGAACATATTCCAAAATGTATTAGAGAAAAAAAATCTTTTATGTAAATATATATTGCAGATTCTGTTTTTAGAAATAAAAATTGCAAAAATCTTAATTCAAATATACATAATGTGTATATTCACGTCGTTGACGACGTATATACATACAAATATTAAATAAGCTGTGATATAAATAAACGTGATTGTAAAAAAAAAAAAGGAAGTATCATCACAATATCATATACATATATAGGATTTCATGATAATGTGTAATCCGATAAAAGCCTGATTACCTTGTGATTAAAATGATGACAAGAAAATTTATAACATGTTTTATTTTTCTTGAGGGTTTGGTTTATATATATTTTGTAATATTGCTTTATACATTTCAATTTCATGTATATGTATATATATTTCCTTATTATTATTATTATTATTGTAGTAAATGGAATTTATATTATAAAGCCTTGTTCTAGTTTTTATATAACCATATATAGATATTTTTATTTTCTTTTTTGGTTTGTTTGCATATACAACAAAAAGTGTAAAATATATGTTAATATATATATGTTTTCTTTTGGCGTTACCTTAATAAAAAATGCTTTGCATTTATATCCATATCGTTTTCATATCGTAATACAAACAATGTGAATGATTTTACTTTTTGTATTCGGATGTGTATATGTTTTCTTTTTTGGTATACAGATATATATATAGTGTCTAAAATACAATTTACTTTTATTATATACAAATTTTTAGATGTTAATATATTAAATATATATTTGTATAATATAAGCGAAATTCTTCTTGTGTAATCTATATATATAAACGCATATAGCATATATAGGTAAGACATTTTTATATACATGTTACGTATATAAATACAAAATATAACTATAAAAATGTTATCGTATATATGAAGAATTTCTATGTGCGTAAATGCTTTGAATCATGTCTCATCCTAACAAATTATATCCATTTAGTAAATCTAACTTAATGTATCTAATCTGTTGAATTAATTTTGTACACATATTTTATATATATGATATCTATATATATTTATATATTGTATAATGGATGTATAATTGTATATATTATATCCATATATAAAATGTTGTTTACAATATATATATATAATATGATTTTACCCAATATATGAAATGTTTACTCTTTGTAACTATTGTATTATTATTATTATTATTATTATTATTATTATCATTATATATTTTCGTTTACTTTAGCAATATTGCTAATTTAATAATACATCATTCATGCGTGCATAAATTCTTATATATGAAATTTGTTTTGTATGTGACAGTTTTCATGGAGTAAACACTTTTGTTTTATACTATTTTATAGTTTGAAAGGTATTATCTTTGTTTATATACCTTATATGTTGTGTTTATTGATATAAAAGTTTATTATCATTTTAAGATATAGGTTAAGGTAATTTTTATAATAATAACAAAACAAAATATTTTTTTAAAATAAAAAATTCAAATTGCTTAACAAAAAAACATGTATGTTGTATGGTATATATATATAAAGATTTTATAATAGCGCTTATTTTTATTTAGCTATTATTGCAATCGCTTAAATGCTATACGATTGTGATGTACTTTATTGGCATATAAATACACTAATATTTTAATGTATATCGTCAACAATACTATGATAGATACTTTTGTTTATCATTCTCTATATAGCTTAGGTAACCATTACTGTTATATATATTTAAACAATGTAAATTTTCCTTTTATAATAGTTCATATACAATGAAGAAAACCCATTTTCCTGACATATATATTCCATATGAAATATGCATATACATTTGTAGGTATTATATATATATATATTTTATATCAACTATTCCACAATAGCAATAATAGTATAATATTATATGTAGTCATGCACTTTCAAATAAACTTTATATATATTACAATATACAACACTGAATACTCCATATATTTCTATATATATTTAATGCACAATGTATATAAACTAAACAAACAATATATGTAAATCTGGCAATTATGTTAAGTATATCATACTATACTATACGTCAACATAATCCTATATAAATAATATATACAATGTTCTTATAATATATGAATTCATATATACACTAATATCTTCTTTACGCGTAGTTAAAACTTTCCAAATAGTTTTCCAAATGTGTATAAGGACAATCGTTGAATTAAACATTATCCATAAAAGACTTCAAATACAGGGACGATTTGTGGATGCATTTCTGTAATTTTCTGTAAAAATTCATTTTATGTACATATATGATAGTTTATATATACGTGGACTTATAAAGTAAATTATAGACGTAAAAAAATAATATATTAATAACATTAAACATCATAAATATATTTCTTATAACATAACAAAATATTATTACCAAATTGTATATATTATCGTATACTATATTATTGTTATTGTTTATATATAACATTTCATCGAAGCATCGATAACATTGAAAAGTTTATGTGATTTCAGTTATGAAAAATAAATTTGGTTAAACTTATCATTATATTATTCCACTTCATTCGTCTGTTCTTCATGGGTTTTCTATCAGAAAAGTTATCTGTTAGATTGAATGACTGCGCTTTTTAAAACACTTTCAAACTCAGTTCTTTATTAGAAAATTTCATTGTTTTTAATATAGAAAATATAAAGCTCACATATCTGATAAACTTATGAATGAAACAATATTGTATACAACTTATGTTTATTTTTGGTTGATTTTTTGATGATAATGCTGCTATACCGATCCTTTATTTATAGTATACGTTCATTTCATATATTTATATAACATTTTTGAAACAATTCGAAAAGCACATATTTATATATAACTATAACTATATACTAAAAACATTTATACAATAAATGTTCATAAATTATTATGGATGTCATTTTTGTGGTAAACTATAAATATTAGAGGATATGCATATTGTAATCCCTTGCTTAGTATATTTATATATAAATGTTAGAATATACTGTAACGTAATATGGAGTATTTTCCAAAAAAAAAATAAATATAATAACAAAATGGTACAATTAGATTTTTATAGAGAAATTGGAACCAGATATACAAATGAATTTAGTATATATGCGGTACATATAACTTACAAATGGAATAAATATTTTATAATGTGATATTTTTCATGAAATTTAATTATGTATAATCGTTTTTATAGTGACTTCAAAAGAATTATTATTTGATTGAGATACTAATCATCACTTACCCCTTTTTATCCAGAATGTTTAACAAAATATAGGGAATCCAATTTTTTTTTTGTAGAAAATCGTACAAAAATCCTTGCATAAACTCGCCATAATACTGTATAAATCCCAGCTGGTTATGAATATGCCCAGCATAATATAACCTATATATTTTGATAGTAGTAATGGTAGTAATATAATCTTTATTATTATTATTATGTTGTTATGGTCTCAACTTTAACTTTTCAGATATAAATTGAGGCATAATGAAACGTTTCTATAGCTATATATACCATATACATATACAATTCGATGGACATTACATTTTCTTTATATAGAATTCAGGACTGTATATATATGTATATGATATGGAATTATGTATCAAATATATTTTGTTAAATATATATATATGGAGTTATAATATTAAAAGAATTTATTTTATATACGCATATTTACTTACTGCCTTTTATATATATATATATATATTGTACAATATTTTAATTATTCCATATATTATACAATCAATATAAAATAAAATGTGTATGATGGCAAAAAAGGTCAATTCTGTATAAAAATATAAACATTACTATATATAATCATTATGATGATGACCAATTCAATTAAATAAATCAATAAGATTATAAACCACTTTTATGCGAGGATTTGAAATCGCGGTAAAATATATGTTTCTTCACTTGTATAAAAGTAATATTTTCTAATTGTTCATTTATTGTATTAACCCGGTAAAGTGAGGTATCTTTAATTGATTCAATATATTTAAATAAAATATGCTTAATCATATATGTACCGAATATCCTATTTTAAATTAATTTATAAATCTATATAGAAATGACACTATTACTTTTTAATTCCTTGAAAGTTATATAAATCTGATATTTGTTTAATCAAATCATGCTTATATATAAAAGATATGTCTGCATTAGACGTGATATTCTCATTATTTCATTCCATGAATGATATATTTTATACTTTAATGTTTAAAAATACTTTAAATGTATTTCTATCTGTGATTTTAAGACATATCATTTAAAAAATATTACATTGAAATATATTATACATTATATTATGAAATGCCTATGTATACAAAAAGAAATAGTATTTTTCGTATTCTTATCAAAAAATATACACAAAAGCCTCTCTCTCTATATATATAATGTACAATAAAAGGCAAATAATATTATCTGTTTGTATAATTACCATAATCTTTAAGAAAATGTAACATATCTATATATTGTATATAAATGGTTTCTTTTCTTTTGTATATTATAATATTATTATATTATATATATTATATAAATAAAGGTCACATTATTTCTGGTATATATCAGTAAAAAATAAATACATCATACAATGGTATATATAATAATGATAATGATACTATACGAGATGTATATTTTAATAATAAAAAGAACAAACTGAAATTTAAGTATAAAATTTTAATTCTGGTATAAATATGTATAAAATGAAATGGTATACTATATATTTTGTTGATAGAAATATATCTGTTCTATATTCTTATACATATATATAGATATGTATAGATGAATGTTAAGGGAATTTAAAATATACATATAATAAAGGATTATATACGCTTTATGATCTTTTTCTATCCTATCATTTTATTTTGGAATGATGATTCATTCTATTCTCATTATATATTATATATTATATAAGAAGTTAATCGTATATAAAATAAAATGAAAAATCAAGAAATATCCTTAAATTTTGTTCTTAAATGTTTTGTACCATATAATAAAATATAATAAAGGTTATTATTCATCGTTTTAAAAAATAATACAATTACATTGTATATGTAATATAATAAACCTTTTCATAATAATTTCAATCTCTTCATGCTATAATCACACACATATGATTGGTATATAACTATACATATAGACTAATATCTGTTATGATTCCAAAAAGGTATATATAATTTCAGATTATTTAAAGATTTGCAAAAAATATCTTCCTATAATTTATTTATACATTGAAAGTACAGTCCTGTTATTATGAAAATCAATTTTTTTTAGTTGTATTTCAATAGAATGTCATCCTGTTCAGAGTGATACAAATTTTTTGGGAAATCACACCTTCTCGAGTTATAATCTATACATGCAAATCTTTTTTTCATCCTTTACACGAGTTCGATTGTTGAAATAAAGTATTATTAAAAAAATTAATGTTTTCAGTTTTGTTTATATATATACTTTTAATAATATAAATCTTAATTTAATTAAATTTCTAAACTTATATAATATTTATTTTTGTGAGCGTATACAAAATATATATGTCTTAAAAATATTTCAAATTTACTTATAATATATTGTATACTAAATTATATATGAGATTTTTTCCTTTCATTTTTTTTATTTATTTCACAAAATTATCATCAATTTTTTTTTCCATTTCATATATATTATACATCAAATAATGAACATTTTATTTAATGTTTCATTTATTTATATAATGCAATATATGTATATAATAGTGGATATAAATAAATAATATATGAATAAATATAAATGTGTGTATATAGTAAGTAAGAAAAAATATATATTCACTTAATATCCATATATCATCCCGATTGAACACAATATTTTATATATATAACAACGTAATCGAACATATCTTCTATATTTGATAAAATGTATATTGTATATATTCCATTATGATGTATATCAAATAAATATTATTAAATATGTTTACATTTCTATTTTGTATTGCGATATATGTATATACAAATGTTGAAATGTTTGTTATTTTGTATGCCATATATAAATGTAGATATAGACGCTTGAATATATCTATATGAATGATGATAATAATCGCAATCAATCAATTGGAACATTTTTCAATGTTGATTATTAAGCAATTTGTACACATTAATATAACATTTGATGATGTTATTATTGTAGACGATAATAATTGAATATCTTTAAATTGTGAATTATAATTGAATTCACATTGTTGATGATACCATTGTAAACATTCAGAACATTGTTGAAAATAATAATTATTATGATTATTATGATTTCTAGTTGTATTGCCGCAACATATTTTACATTGTAATTTTATCGAATTTGTTGTTTGATAACTTTTACAATTTGTATATGTTGACCATTTCACTTTGAGAATATTTTCAAATAATTCACGATGAATACCATTTATTGATTTTCTATTATTATTATTATTATACATTTGTAATGTCATTTTATTTATATATTTTGCAATTTATTTATATTTAATATATGATATATGTATATATTCTAAAATATTTTTTGGTTAACAATGTTTTCAAAACTATGGTTTATTAAATACTGAACATATTTTATACATTATTTGATTAAAAATATTTTATCATCCATATATCAATTTATTATCTATAATATATATATATTTATTTATTTGTTATCCAAATATATATTTACTTTTTTTTTTTTTGTGTGGTGTTTTGTATTTATTTATATCTATCGAAAACTTTGATCTATTATCCATTTATAAAAGAAAAAAAAAACGTTTTAGATATCATATATGAAAAATGTATTATGAATCATTTATAGTATTCCAATTTTTTGAAAAATCATTTTTATTATGAATCATTTTAACGTGTGCCATAATTAATCACATTTTAATTTTTTGTATTTGCTATGCGGAGATTATATTTATAAATAAATATAAATATTGATTTTATAAATAATAATAATGAATAAAAATAAAGGTATATCGCGATATAAGTAAGACAAATTTTTGATTGATTTAATCTCTATATAAAGGGTTTATATTTGCGCGGTTTTAAGTTTATTTATAGTTATATTTTTTTTTGTTATTATTTGTTGATATTTTTGTTTTATTAAACCCAAAACATTGTGGTTAATTAATTTCTCACATGACAAATTACGATTTTATATAAATTAATATAAATCGATTTAATATATTTTTATATATATGATTCATTTGTATTTATTTATATTTTATTCGATTGATGTTGAATAAAAAAAGTTTGTATAGTTTGAATACATGAATCAATATCGCATATTTTTATTCTGAATTTTTGTCATTTAAACAAAATTGCATTAATGATTCATATAAATACTAAGAGATCTCGCAAGGTATATCAATCAAAAGTAAAATTACTTTATTCAATATATATAACCAAGAAACATTATAGTTCATTATTATAATATATTAATTATCTCATATTAAAAAAAAAACATTTCTTCTTTTATGTTATGATATTATAAAAAATATAATAAATCACATTAACACAATTTTGTGTCATGTAATAATTATGGAATGAAACATCAAAAAGATCAAAAAAAAAACTTTACATTCTTTTTACCAATATTTACCCAATATATATTTCATTCATTCATACGCGGCGGCAATATTTCAATTTTCAATTGAACGAATTCCATTTAGAACATATTTAAAAAAAAAAAGAAATTAACTTTATAATGTTGTGTAATTAAACATATATTTATATAACATGAAAATACCCGAAAAGATGTCTTAATTAATCATCACTGATTTTCGGTATAGATGCGGTAATTGACCTTTTGAGTTTAAAAGAATACGACATTCACATATATTTAAAATGTATATTCATATGTTTATTTAAAAAAAAAAATAATTATATATATGTTTAAACATGTGTCACAATAATGATATATTCATTCGAATATATATAATATAAATATCTAGAATATATCTATAATATATATGTTCTGATATGTTCGACATAGGTATTTTAATTTTATGTTTTATCTTATATATATACAAATTCTGAAAATAATAGTTTATATATATTTAATTATAATTTGATGTATTGCTCTATGGTAAAATAATAATAATAATAATAAATATTTTTTATACAAACGCGCACCCAAAAGAACATTTTTTTTTTAATTTTCCTCTTATTCATTCAAAAAAGATTCAATAAAAAAAATCTCGCATAAAGAAAATCATTTTAATTTAAAGAGAAATCTTTTTTTTTATTTTTAGATTAAAATAAAAAAAAATTAATTTAAAATAGAAATACCACGCAAAACAAACAAAATAATATAATACACATTGAATAAATGAAAGTAAATGTAGCAGCACATATTCATATTTAAACTATATACTATAGATATGTTTAACGTAAAGCATTCTTTATATATATTATCGTTGATATTTTTCACTTGGTTAAAATGAAAAATATATAATTTGTCATTGCGTATATATATACAAAACCATTAAGGAATTTTAATGACATTCAGTATTATTTTATATATATAAGAATTTATTATTTTTATTTTTTTCCTTATTTTCTCTATTCATATATATATCACAACATATAATAGGTTTATGTATATAAAAAAAATATAATAATAAATTCATTTCTGTTTATTTTTCGTTTATAGCATATTAAGACGTATATATATATATGTAATAATTCATTCAATTGAGATAGACGCAACTATAAGGAAAATAAAATGATTTGTTTATAGATATATCTAAATTTAATTAACCGTGATCATTATATATATGAAAAATCCGTGTTTTTTGTATATAAATAATAATACAAATAAAAAAAATTGTAACATACCATAAAATTAGATGATTTGTTAAATAAATTTTGATCATTACCAATTATTTATAATATATCATTTAAAAGATTATTGTCCCCCATGGATGTTGATATGTTAATTTTTACATTTTATAATGTAGAATGGCTGTAATGTAAAGTGATGATTATTAAATTTTTATACTTTAATTCTTTAATATATTATTACTGATTTTTCGCTAGTTCAATGTATAAAATTTCACGAAAGTATTGTTATCGAATGCATAAGAGTTTCTTCTAGCTTTAAAGACAATTTTCCCAGGTCAAAGCAATCACCCTATTACATGTAACAAAAAGCAAAACACTTTTTCAATTCCATATATGATACATTCTAAATCAAAAGATATTTTTCAGACAGAAAACCATTCATTTAATATATATGGTATATATTTTCATTGAGGAAAAAAACTAATGATTACATTAGAAATGGTATTATAACTTTTTATTGTATATAAGAACATCTAATACATTCAGATTATAACAAACGATATGAAACCAATTTAAAAATAAAAAATTTTACCTTATATACGCACAATTTAAAATTATATATATTTGTTTGATTCCATTTTTTTGCCTTTCTAGTTATATGAAAATGTTTTTTTTTATCACAAAAACAGAATGTAACTTTTAAAACTCAATAAAAGCATTTAAATATATAAATTGTAAAATACGCAGAGATAATTGAAGTACAGTAAAAATATAGACAAAAAAAAACATAGAAAAAGAAAACTAAAAACCTATATTCGTGCGTAATTCGTATTTTAAAATTTTGGCATGTATATATATATTGAGAAGATTATTATTATTCTTTATATTTAATTCGACTTTAATTTGAAATATGTGATATACCTCATTGTTTTGAATACGAATTCTATTATTATATTTTAAAACACACCTTGTATATATATATTTTTTTTTCTATACATAAATATTGAAAAATAAATTCAAAAAAAAAAAAAAAAGGGAAGAAAATTTCGGAAGTATATAAAAATATATACAATTGAAATAATAAATGATTTTTGATAAAATTTATATAAACTTTAATATAAAGAATTGTATAGTACAATATATATATATTCTAATGCACGGGGTAGATTTGGGGAAGAGTATATAATATTAGTTATATATATATGTATAGAAGGGAAGTACCCCAAAAAAAAAAGAAGAATCAATCACTCTGTATATATTATCATTATATATAAAATATAACAATTTTTATATTTTAAATACATATTGAAGTCGATTCTTCCATAGATATTTATGTATCTATTATATATAAATAAACGAAATAAGATTTTCTATTAAATCTTTTTCCTTTTTTATTTTTTTTTTATTTTTTAAATTAAAGATAAATGTGTATGTAGAAGAATTTATTTTCAATGTACATTTAATTTAAATCGGATGTTATACTTTTTAAGTGATTTTATTTCATATACTCTGTATATACATATACAAAGGGGCATAAATTGGATATTCTTTATATTATATTTATATATAGATATAGATATATGAAGCATAAGAGAGGTGTACATAAAATGAAATTAAAAGTATACGACATTAAATAACTTTTTTGGAGTATTATATAGGTTTATACAGATTATTGTATATAGGTAAATTGGAATTACAGACTATATATTTTGTAAAATTTATAATTATAACAATAAATATTCAAAGTACTTTACCGTATTATAATTTAGATTGATAGATATACATTGAATTGAACAAGTATATATATATATATATATATTATATAGGTATATTCAATAGTTCATTTACCAGAAAAGGATTTACCTATGTTCTATATAATTTAAAAATATAAATCCCCATTATTATATATCCATGTCATTTAATATATAGATTATATCTTCATGACTGTAATTGTATTTGAATTATATAAGATAGGTATATTGATATAAAATTATATGTTGTTTTATTAAACAATACAATAGAGCTCTTCTTTTGATGGCCGGCACCTTCTGTTTGTTTCTGCACTTAAAAAGTGTGACAATTTTTTTAGTATAGTAATTGAATTCAAAAGGTATTTCACTACCACACAATTTTATTTTCACTGATTTAAAGTTACAAAAATCAGTTAAATTGTGGAAATTTTGCCTTTGAAGATCACTTTATATAAACAATTACGTGTTAAAAATCTTTATATTGAGACTCATCATAATTTTACTTTAATAAATCAAAGAAAATTGTTTACGCACTATATATATATAAATGATCAAAATAAGTTTTTAATTTATTTATAATCAAACGCAATCCATATCTCTATATTTTATACATCTCACCATTAAATTAAATACACTTTTTAATAAAAATATATCACACCATAATTAAATCGGTGTGTTTATATAATGATTACGATTAGAATCATGCCAAAAATGAATGCGACTTTTATTTTTTTCAATTGAAAGATAAAATCATTCTGTTTTGTATATTGCGGGAAAAAAGATTTCTACAAAAATAATTAAAATATATATGTGTACGGTTAATAATAAGACACAAATGTATATTTGATTTGAATGAAATGAAAAGAGAATTCAATGTAATAAAAATTGAATCGAGTTGTTAGTGTTTTTAAATATGAATATACTGACAAATTATAAATATGGAAAAAAATAATATTTAGATTTAATTTAATGATGATAAAAATTATTATAAATATATATACATACATATATGTCTCTATACGTTTCGTCGTCGTTATCGCATCATTACCATATATCCAAAAATATACATTATATTATACCATTATACATATCATTATATACGTATTTCAAAGTGAATAATTATTAATTTAAATAAAGTTTGAGTTTATGCATGCATATGTAAATTGTAAAATTTTATTTAATATTTATATCCAAATATAAACTATTATAAACATATATATGGTATATATACATTAAATGATTATATATTCATAATGTGTTTTGATAAATTATTTATATATTTTATATCTATATATATATATATTTAAATGATATACAAAATAGATAAATTTGTTATTATATATATAAATAGAGCATTACGAACCCCAGTTATATATATAGAATGTCATATATATTTGTATATATGTTATACAAAAGAAAAAAGGATATGATTATTTATATATAGAAATGAAATGAATGAATATTTCGTATTTTTTTTTTGTTTTTGCTTTTACTATTTTCATAATAAACCTTATTGTCTGTCTTTAAATGTATATATATATATACAATTTTAAATGGGTGTTTTTGTATATTTTTAATATCAATATATATATATACATTGTGTTTGTGAATGATTAAAAAAAAAACTTTAATTTTCTTATATATAGAAATGATGAATTCATAAGATCAACATCATTTAACATATATATAACATAAATAAATAAAAAACAAAGTTAACATATATTGTCTAAATATATATGGTTATATAAGTACATATCATCTTTTAAATACATTTTGTATATTATTATTAGTATTATAAATAATAAATTTCTGTCAACTGCATTCAAGTTAGTATATATATATTTTATTTTATGGTATTTAATTTTTTTTTATTATTAATATTAATATATATAAATATACCTAATAATATTGCTATATTTATATATATATTTATGTTATTACTGCAAATATTCTTATATAATATTTTAATTTATACATATATATATATATACAAGTTATTTGACAACAAATGTTTGAGGGTATATACCATAATATAAGTAAAGTTTTGGTAAAAGTTTACTATATATCATATTTACTTCAAAATATTTTATGTATATGTATGTTTTTCTATAATAGGAAAACTTTATATATTTTCTTAACTTTGTGAAAATGTCTAGTTTCGTTTTCCTTTATCCCTTAATATGCGGTTTGGCTTTTTCTATATATACATGTATAGATTTGGTAATCTTATACTATATAATTACCTAATATTTTACTCCTTTATTTATCTCTATATATATATATATTTAACAAGTAATGGATGAATGAATTCACTATATAATAATAATGTCTTAATTATTATAATACATCTTTATATATCAAAATTAAACCATTTGAAAATTGAAAAATTGTATTTATTCTATATATAATATTTTATTATTTTGATATAACATTTAAATATAAACTCACTGTTTAATTAAACCAATTAATAATCTATATTTTTGTTATATCTTAATATCGAGACAGTTTCTTATTTAGATATTTATGCATAGATGCGAATAATGTATATTTAATGGAAACATTTTTACGGTAATTTAAACAATTCATAACTAACTAAATCAAATATAACAAATTTAAAGAGATTATATGAATTGACCGCATTTTTGTCTTTATTTTGTTGAAATTTTAATATATAGTATAGAATAATCAAGTATTTTTGAATATTTACCTTTTTATAACTTCATCGCATATTCAAAAATTGTATATACATTATTTTCTATATAGTATACAAATTTTAAAAATTTACATCAATTTTCTGTTTACATATTTTCATTTTAGATATAGTATATGCACAAAAGGAAAACAGAAAAACATTTAAATATATATATATATATAATTGTAACATTAAAATGAAGAAATCAATATAATGATGTCATTCAAATTCTATATTATCAAAATTAATGATAATCTCAATTGTGCATTCTTTTGCGTGTTGTTTGTTATCTATATATATAAACATTTTTCTTGTGTTCTTTTTTGCTCTATATAAAAAAAAACATTTAAACAACATGATTAAGTGCATATATATATATTTTTTATTTTCCATTCACTATAAATACCAAAAAGAAAATAAAATAATGTTAATGTAAAACTGAATACAGCATATAAATATATTTGTATTTGGGTAACACATAATATATATGTATAAGATGCGATAACCCAAAACAAATACAATAAAAATATAAGAGAAAAATACCAAAACTATATATTTAAATTGTGTATTTTGTATGCAATGTTTGTTTCATATTTATCGCTTTATTTTACCATCATCATCAATATATTTATTCAATATATAAATAAATGTTTTTATTTTTGCACATATCTATTCGTATATATATATGCAATTATTTATATCTATCTGTATATATTCTATAAGATCATACCTTTAATATATATTGAGGATAGAACAGTGAGGGCTATCATCAATGCTTACATATCTTATATGGATTAAATTTTTATTATTAGTTTGTATATCAATAATATATCATAACGATCTGATAATTTAATTGCATTTTTGCATAAAAAACTATACTATCGCTTTCATTTGAAGTTTCCGAAAACATTTGTTTTTTAAAAAAGCATGTGAAATACGAACGAATCGAACGAAATGGTACAAACGAAACCTTTAGTAAAAATCCTTTTTTACTCAAACTATTCCTGAACATGCTAATTCCCATAATTTGATTGCATATTTTTAATCCACAAAAAAAGTAAAGTCTTATTGATCATTTTGAATAGATTTTTTTAAAAATTGATATAGTTAAGATTCCAGAGAATTTTTTAACGATATATACGTATATAATTTTTTGTATTATAACAAACCGCATAAGCTATAACTTTCTTATATTTCTTATTTCTTATATTATAGTATATTTTAACTAAACGGGAATATTAAACATTTTGATCACATACACAATACTTTAATAGAATCGCACTGCACACTGAAAATGCAATTAACATATCTATATATATATATAGATAAAAGGCCATCCCTGATATACATATTATATCAGAAGATTATATATAATTATATGGTATATCTCTATATATACATATATCGTACACCTTCTTAATATATGTGTGCGTTTCAATATATATATACACTATTTATTTTTATCGAATATTTCGAATAAACATATATATAGATATCGAAAGCTTTTCCATATCATCGCGTTTATATAAAATGTATATACAAACATTTCTTGGAAAAAACACGTACTCAACAAATAAACAAATATACACCATATATTTTATACATATATTGATACTATTAAATATATATTTTAATCTTTACGTATATATAAACACTAAATATAACATATATATATATATATATATGGATACATTAATATCTAAAAACACAATTATCTATATATAAAATTTATATATGAAATAACATATTAAGATAAATTTTATACATTTTGGTATATAATATAAGAAATGAATATGTATATACATTTATAAAAACCATTAATTTGAAATGGCTTTTCCCAAAATTTAATTTTTCTATATTATATGTAAGACAACAAACTCAACAAATGTGTGCATATCTTATATTTTCCTATATAATAAAATTTCGTAGAATATATATTTGAAAAGATATTTAGATAATTATTGTGATAATTATTTTATAAAATATAATTAATATAATTAACATAGAAAAATATTTCCTTGTTAAATTAGTATATCTATATGATGTTGTTATATCGCGTTATATAAGAAACGAGGGTTTATATGGTAAAAAATGTCATAACAATTATCAACAAAAATTTACGTATCCTTTTTTCTATTAATTTTTTATTTGTTAATTAAGTATTTATTTTTATATAAAATAGTCAAAATGGAATAAATTTCTGCGAAATATCATATTTTTAGTTTTTACTATGTGAAATATCCACCATAATAGCTATTTAAAACATTCATTCACCTTTGTATTAAAAAAAGAAAAAACGATACAAAATACAAATTTTCTTCACTATACCATATTTATGTATATATTCGTGCATATAAGAATTTTTTAATGTATATTATAAATGTTTTTTCTCTTGATTTTCATATTACATAAAAATTTTTTAATGTTTTATCACCTATCTTTCCTCTATATTGTTATTATTATATTTATATAATATTATAAATTATATATAATGAATGCATAAATAAATTTAAATTCGGTTTGTTTTTTGATCGTTTTCCTTATTATATATATAAATATATTTTATTTTTACTATGTGTTTGCGTATATTTTTATTATTACGTGTTGTTATTCTATTTTTTTTACGCTATTACATTTTGTATATTTACATTATAATTGAACATCCGCATTGGAAATGGAACATTTATATATTAAATTTTTTGCTCTCTATTTATCATAAATATATATATATATATAAAAGGTGGTTGGTTCCCTTTATATAAATATGTCCTATACCTTTTTATTTTAAATATATAATAATAATGAAAAGAATATATACTTAATCTAGGAATACTTACATTTTATTTTTATGTACATTTATAGATATATATATATTTATAAAGGTGAATACATATATATATATTTAGATCCACACTTATTTTGTACAATGTTTTCGCATGCTTCTAATTTAAATTTGCATATTATGTTTTTTTTTTTTTAAATTATATATGTATTTATATTATCATTATATATCCATATATAGCTGACACAAAATAAAAAACATTGAGTATTATAAATTGTTATAAGAGAACCAGAAAAAAATAAAATTGAATTAACATATTTTTTTTCCTTTCTTATTGTTATACATATATATATATGATATATCTATCTATATTACGTCTTATCCACTTAATAACACTATAAAAATATGTATGTATATATTTTTTATTTCATTAAGTTCATTTCCGTGTTTTGTTTTGTATTTTTTTTTTATTTATCTTATGTATGTTAAAATATAACACATTTAAGTGGACATCATAAACCCATTGCATTAATAATGAGGTGTTGTTGAACAAAAATACAATATATACAAGTGCGTATATTTGCTCATTTTAATATTTAATTGGAAAAAGTATACATTTTTTTTTTAAATTGGATATTCGTATTATTTAATTGAATGTTATATTATATATAAATATGTATACGTTATACGAGCACCCGGAAATAATATAATATTTTTGGTCCGTTTTTTTAAATGAATAACAATTGAATAATAGTTAAATTAGGACAAAAACAAAAATATGCAAACATTAAATTTTTTAAAGTCAAATAAAATATATATTATATTCGGGAAAATATTTAATATTTAACATTGGTTATTGTGTGTTCGTATATTAATTTAACTTTAAATCTTTTTACTGCGGCAAATGATATAGAAATTCTATCGCTTTAAACGCTTTAATATAGATTCAACCGATTATTAGAGATTTTTCGATCTGTCTATAATCAATATAGACTATACTTTGGAATCATGGGTTTGATGAACAATGAAAACATTTTTGTGTCATTTATTGCAAATTTATAATTAAAAGAAAAATGATATCATTTGAAATATTTATATATGTGTTTTAAAACACATTTTTTAATTATTATTATAATGATATTTATAATTATACAAAAATGAAGATAATAAAATTATATATAAAATGTTCATATAAATGTAAAATATCGAATAACTATATATATTATAATGTGTTATTAGATGATTTTCAGCAATGGAATAATTCAAACAAAAAATCACAGAGTTGAACAAATGCATTTAAGTTATTATAAATATCTATATATAGTTGGGGTTTTAATTGTATTTCAAAAACCTGAATATATTTTTTAAAAAACAGACAAGAAAAAGTATATCTCTATCTATATATAGATAAACTTTTCACCAATTAATGGATTTGCGATTACGTATAAAAAATATTCAACAACAAACTAAAAATATGTTTAATATCCCCAATCGATACTTTATAATAGTTATATATTTATATTAAGATTTTCCTTGTTCAACTACTGTTAACTATATAGATACATAAAATTTATAATAATATATATGTTTTATCAAAAGTATATACATTTTTTGGAAACAAAATATTCTACACAAATAATATAACACTAATTATGTTCATTAACTTTTTATTTTTTTTGTAAAATGTTTTAAAAGAACATTAAATATATTTGTATGTATTTAGTATATGCAGTCGCAGTATAAAGTGAAAATATATATATATAATGTGTAATAAAACGTACGTATTTATTGTGGAAAAGTTTATGTATATGTAATATGAAATATAATAATAATGACACTGAAAAACTTTGTTATTTTTTTTTTCATCTGATTGTTAAATTTTATTAGAAACTTTATGGAAGTTTTTCTCTTTTTTTTTATATTGTATATATTTGTAATGTCACATGTATGTAATTATGGTTATATACACCATAAGTATATATATACAAATTATAATTCTGTATTCGAATGTATTGACGTTAGAAAAAACTTTAGTTAAAAAATATTGAAAATAAAATAAAAAAACATTTCAATGATCTTTCATGTAATTATATATATTATACGTTATTTTTATATATATGCAATGTGGTATTGCTTTCAATATTGTATAGTGTTAAATTTATAATAATAATCAATATTTAAATTATAGAAATTATTAAATAGAATTTTTACCCTTTAACTTTATTATTACAAAGGACATGATAATTTTTTATAATTTGTTAATTTCCATTTATATTCTATTAATATATTAATGCGGTCGCGGCAAATCTCATTGAAATCGAATAAACTCAGGTTCAAATAAATATATAGAAATCATATAATAATAATTTTTTATCAACATTTGAGAGATCAGAAGTTCTAATAACTTTTCCAATCCGTTAAAACGTTGATTATTTAATTATGTTTATTAATTTTATTATAATTTAGCATTACAAAAAAGTTAAATAAATCTGTATAAATTTCAAAACTTCGTAAATCGAAAAAAAACCTATAAAATTAATAATTAAAAAAAATCCAAATAAATTGCGGGTTAACGAATTTCAATATACCAAAAGAATTAATTAAAATTCCGTCATATATATTTTATTTCAATTAACAATTAGTCGAACAAAAAACAGAAATTGAATAAATTAAAACAATTACAATATTTAAAATAAAAAAAAAAAAACAAAACCAATTTTAAAATTCAATTTTCTATATTGAACTTTCTTTTTTGCGTTTTTCAAAAATATATATATTTTGTAATTATTTTTATTAAATTATTAAATATGCGTAACAAACAACCAAAAAAAATAAAAAAAGAAAATTAATTATATATTAAATTTATCACCAAATTTAATAATAAAATATAAAATATGTAAATTTACTTTTGTTGTTAGGAAAATTTCTATTCCATCTTTAAATATTTAAATTTTTCTATAATGTTATATATTTTGTTTAATAATCTAAATCTATATATGGTATATTTGAATTTAAATTGACAGTATATTATATTTGTATTTTAATAAATAATAATATTTTGAATATTTTTTAATTAAATTATTTCTTTGAATTTTGTAACATCATTCTCTTTTATATAGTTATATATATACGTATGATGTGTATATAAACGGAAATGTATATATTCCATATCATATTTTATATATATAGAATTTTCTCCAAAATTGGCCATCATCGAATATATTTATATTAAATATATACCAAACATATAAAAACTCCATATACATAAACTTGCAATATTAATTTAAAACTTTATGGTATATATACAAAAAGAAAAAAAAAAATAAAGAAAAGTTGATGAATTATAATAATTGCATTTTATGTTTTTTTTAAAGGAAAATTTTGCGTAAAAACGTAAAAAAAAGAATAATTTTTAAATGTAATAATAAAAAGAAATTTTTTTTAATATATACGTATTTTTTTATTTAAAAAATTTACTGAGATATGTGTATATTTATAAAAGACCGCGTATGTTGCGAAACGGATTGACAAAAATTAAATTGACATATATAGGAATATTGTACTTTGCCGGGATTTTACTGAAGGATCAAAATGTTTTCTAATATATGATTAGTTTCTCGTAATCATCGTTTTGTTGAACACAATTTTCAAAAACCTATAATAGTTCAAAATTTACTATATATATTATAATCATTTTAAATGATTTCTATAAATAACACATTATTATATTTACAACACACTTATTTGTTATAATTTAAAATCGCATTATTTTATTGAAGTGGGTTTTCGATTGCTTCCGAAACGACTTATGTTTTATTATACAAGATATACACGATTATACAAACCACAATCTATCTTAAAGCGATGTACGTGTGTGTTTGTATTTATGTGAACAAGTATAATAATATAAGTTCCTTTAATGGAATTATATCTATATATAGATAGATAGATACATATATAATATTGAATTATTATATAAATACACCACCATTATAATGTCTTTAAACATATATATATATTTATCTACGAAGAAACGAAGAAAAAACTTTTACCACACAATATAAATATAAAATTTGATATATCTACATATATATTGAATTTTGTTATTATTATTATATATACATTATGTATATGTATATAAAAAAGTTGCTGCGTTTGTTATATAAATAGATATATATATATGAAAATAATACAATAATTAAACTCGAGAAAATTTACTGTCAATAAAATTGTAAACTATATCCACATTTTTATATAGAAATACATAGAAATGGATATACAAAAATCTTCTTCCTACTTTTTTTTATAAATTACCGCTCTGTATCTATCTATAATGTACATATCTTCTTATCTATCTATATCTATATGTATCTGTTCTGTATATATATACGTTCTGTGTTATTAAGTATATATAGAAATAAGGAAAATGGATTTATCAGATGTACTAATTTCAAATGTGTGATAGTATCAATATCTCTTTAAATACATATATAAATATATATACATTAGTTAGATAACTTTTAAGGATTCAATATGCTTTCAAAAAGGTATATATAAATATTTGTTACATAATACATTACCTAAAAGGTTTTTTTTTATATATATAAACGTTATATATCTATGGATTTATAAATATATAGGTATAAATGTTATAACGTTAATTTTAAATGAAGGTTACATGGTATTTATATATATATATATACATAATGACATATAATTAATAGAATTTTAAATTTCATCCGGATGTATATTTTCATTACAAATATCTATATATATATATATATATATATATGGGAAATATAGAAATAGCAAAAGTTTAAAAGATTCACTTTAGTTTAAGGCTATATTTATCTAATGGAAATATCTTTTGTAATTTTTCTATATTATCTGTATGTGTTTGTGTTTTTATTTTTTTTTTTGTAAAGCTTTTTCCCGTTTTTTTTTTTGCTATGTTCAATACATGCTTCTTTTTTATTATTATCATTTTATCGCTATATACAAAAAGTAATGCTATTTTATATATATTTATATAGAACATTTTGTGGCTTTCTGGTTTTTTTTTTTTTTTTACTATAGTATAGATATTTTTATTTTAAAGTTTTCAAAAAGTATTATTATAAAGACAATTTACAAAAAAGGAAAAAATATTTCATAGTATATATAGTAATTTAATTATGTATATTTGTATTAAATATATTCATATTCAGTTGCCTTTAAAATAAAATTAAATTATATTAAAATAGTGAAATATATAACATGAATAAAGGATTGAGGTTTTGTATGGTTGCAATTTTCCATATACATCTACGTAAAACTAAGGTTAAATGTATAGGTATAGATATATAATACATAAAAAAATATATTTGAATTTATTATAGAGAATTTGATGGTAATGTACCTTTCATTCAATTTTTATACGGGTCGTTAAAGTGAGTGTAAGGCATGTCAAAATATAGTTTAAATAATCTGTGATTGTGTCAATTTTCGTATATAGACGGGCGGCTAAAATTTTCAATGGGAAATGGGATCCCGGATCAGATAATTTTGAGTTACACTAATGTACAATAGATGAAATTTTTCATGAGTGATTTATTACGATTAATGAATTAATATATATGAATATTTTGCGGTATAAGAAAATATTCAATTTAAATATAGTTTATATATAAATAAGTTATAAACTTCGAAACAAGTATAATTAAATTTCACAGATAATCGATATTCTTTATAATCGTATATATATTTATAGACTCTATATACATATATTTAAAATTAAAATTTTTCACTGATAAGCGTTAAAATATCGCTCGCTATATATTAAATATACATATATAATAAAGATAAAGTTTCAACGAATTTCGAATTTATTTATTTTTAAACATCATTCCCAGTGTATATATATATGTTTATATATAGTATTTATACGAATGCGATACAATTTGTCAAATTATTTATATACATATTTTCTCTTTATAGGAAAAATTTATTTATAAACACTTTTTTTCGTATTTTATAGATATAGGCTTGTATATACTAGATATTTGGTAGCTTTTATATAATAAGATTAAAATCCATTAACGAGGAGGAGGAAAAAATAACGTATTTTGTGTACATTCCAAGTCCAATACATTCCATATGTTTTTTGTTATTTAAATAAATGAAAATTGTTTTTTATTTGAAATAATTTATTTTTATTTTTTAAAATGTGTTTAAAATACAAATATATTTTTTTTACATATATATAAGAGTGGGTGATATTTTTTGATAAACTTATTTGTATATAGATATATAATTTATTTGAATCACCATCCAAAATCAATGATTCACATCATAATACATATATAAAGAATGATCCATATAGCTAGAGTGCGAGATATATGCAAAGTGTAATCAAATATTTATCCAATTTGGTTTCGTCGACAATCAATTTGTGAAATAAAAAATGTATCAATCTCGTGAAATAGTAATAAATTGGTTAATAGTTTATTGTAAAGTGAATTTTTAATGAATTTTATATTTTTCAAGTTCGTCAAAATTGGATTTTCAACGAATCAATTTGAATTTTAAAGCTATCTTTTGATAAATCCTCAACTTAATATCAATTCGTATCATTCAAATGTATATAAAATTCACACAGTCGATTTTTATTCTAGATAATCTGTAAATAAAAAACTTAAATATTCTACTCCATAAGCTGAAATTGTTTTTATTTGTTATAAATAAACAAGACAAAAATAAACAAATGTTTGTCTATATAAAAACACGTAACAACAACGCCGCATATATAATTTTACAAATTGTCAATATATAGAAAATATTTTTGGTTGCCATAAAAGTTTTTTTTTGTATATAGAAAAATTTACTAAAATAACATTAACAATATAAAATATATATAGTGTGATAGTACGACATATAAAAAATGGTTTTGTCGGAAAACTATACATAAAACAAATTTACGCGATATTGAATATAAAATAATGATGGTGAATCTATTTTTTTCATTATTTTATGCATATATGTATATATAGATAGTCGTATTTTTTTTTTGTTGTATATCATCTTTGCATCATCAACCCAAAAATATATTATCCTTATTATCATCGCGTATATTTCGTGTCACACATATAACAAAAAAAAAACCAAGAAGAAATATTGTGTGTTGAGGGTTATGTATATAAAAAAGAATTTTTTTTTTTTTTATAAAATGTACTTAAGACTTTAAGGATATATATTTGTTATAGTATATATTATCAAAATAATATATATACATTTTGTTATCTTGTCTTTTAGATATTGTATAAAATATACATAACATACCTATCTATATATGTCTATCTCTAGCACTTCCATATATTTTTATTTTATGTATAACATATATTGGATGGTGAATATACGGGTGAATTTTTGATGGGTGGTGGTTATTTGTGGACTATGTATGTTGAGATAATTTTATCAAGTGATAATAGATTCTTTTTTTTTATATATACATCATTCTATTTTCTTTTTTTTTTTTTTTTTTTATATATTATTCCTTAATATTCATTATGTGAATAAAAATAAAAAATAACTCATGAAACGCATGACTATTTTTCCATTGTCATAAAATATTTACTTTATCAATAGAGATCCTATATATAATATATAGATAAGGATAAGAAACATATATACTTTCAATGTCTTTATTATCTATATATTACAACACTATATATATTTTTTTATCGTATGAAGTCTACATATACATATATATTGAATTTGACTTGCTGTATTATATTAATGTAATAACTTAAAATCATTGAATTTATATAAAACTTTCTTCGAATCGATATATTGCATATATGTACATATGACAAGAACAAAAATGAAAATGAAAATGAAATTTATTGAAATGTAAGACTTTTGTTATATATTTTTATAATATAAATATTTATATATTATAGTTGAATAGCGATGATTATGATTTTTATTATCATAATATAAAAACATTATAAGTAAAATATTATACTTTGATTTTTAATAAACCCTTCAATTTGAGGTATCGTGCATTTTATTCGTTGTAACTTATCAATATGCCTTTAAAACACATGTCTGAATACAATCAATCGATATCACAATTAAATTTTAATTGAATCTTCCCAACTTTTGACGGATTTAGAATAGGATAAATTGAAATTAATAAATAAAAACTACTGAAATCTATTCATCATTATTGTAAAAAATGTGTCTTAACTCCCCAGTCACGCAGTAACGAAAACTTAACTGAAATATATAATATATATTTTATGACTTTAAGAATATTTATATTTAATAATAATATGAATTTTTTATTATTTGTATGTTTCGCAAAAAAAAAAAATGAATATATTTTTATGTATATTATTAAATATTTTGTAAAAAAGTTACAATAGGTCATTGCGCGGTTAACAATAACGCAGTCATATATGAGATAATCCCCTCTTTGTATATAAATATGTATATATTATAAAATGATAATCTATATATTGTGCAATATGTTTTCTACATAATTTATTTATTTTGTCTGTATAAATATAAATATACTATATAAAATTCATTCAAATGCTTATCTAAATATGTAATATGTTAGTTGATGAAACATTTTAATTTCAATATAGTGTTCGAAATGAAAATATATATTCAAGTAAACTAAAATTTATTGTATGTAAATCAATACAAATAAAGCTAATTGCAAATCGAAACACATGGCAACATGGTATATAGTGTTTGATTGAATACCTTGTTGGATTGCATATATTCAAATATAGTTTCTGATTGAAAATTTATTGATATTTAATAAATGACAGAAAAAAAAATACCAATTTATAGTTTGAACACTACAGAATAGTGAATTTATTTTGCTGTTTGTTTTTTTTTTTTAAATTCATATATGTGAAAGAAAATTTATTTGCTTAAATCATAGATTTCAAAAGTTATAATTGAATCAACAACAGTCCAAAAGAAATATATTACATTTTTGCATATAATTATAAATATTCAATATATAAAGAATGTATGAGAAAATGAAAAGTCAATATAAAATTTTACGTTTGGATTGATAAAATAAAAAAAAAACATTCAATTTTTCATATTCATACAAATAACAAGTGATGAGGTCCGAATGGTATATTATATACAGATATCATTTTGAATGTACATATATACAAGTGGTATTTTTTATTGAATTTTCATATGTATGCGGATAACGATAAACATAACAATGCTTCATTTTCCTAAACACAAAATATAATTTTTTTATTGAGTTTGTCTACATATAGAATTCATCGATGTCCAAAGATATAAATAAAACACGAGGTGTCCAACCTCGTGAATTAATTGGACACCTCGTAATTGGTTTCAGCCATACTTATCCATTGGTTTTTGGGTAATGGTCATTGAATCAAAAAAAAATTATTTGAATTCAGAGTCCTTAATCTATAAGTAGACAAATTTTCCATTGGTTTGTGAGTTATGGCAAAAAACACCTGTGTTTTACTGTGTAAATACCTGTGTAAATACCTAGAGATATAAAAATATAGAAAAAAATATGTATATAAAAATATTAATCTAAAACACATTCCATGTCCATTTATTTATAATATAGATATACATCTATTTGAAAGGTATAGAAATAAAAAAAATACAATAAATGCGATATATGAAAATATAATAGAAAAATTATATTGTGCATTTTCACTAACATATATAGTACAAACACTTTCATATATATGAAAATATATTTGGTTTTTTATTTGTATTTTTATAAATAAATAAATTTTTTGTATAAAACAAATTCAGCATCAACATCAGCACATAGTCAAGATCGTTTTTATATCCGCATATATGCATGTGAAAATCCAGGCACAATCGGCACAATATATATATATATAGTTAAATTAATACGGGATATCTATTTTTTTGTGATAACAGAGTTAGGTTTAAAATTAATTAATCCTTGCAATATAGAGCAGCGGACATGAAATTGTGGATCATTAAATTTCCCAATCGAACTCTGTTATTGGATTATGAAGAATTACCATAAAGTGTATGATCACAGAAACATTTAGGATAATTTACCGTTCCTGCAAAAATCTCTTATCAAATGCTGAATCCATAAATTTTGAATCTTTCGCATTAGGACACGCCGTATATTCTGAATGTTCAAATCCCAACGAATACATATGACTCCTCAAATGTATTAATATATATATATATAGGAAAAAATATAATAAATAGATATGTATTTTTATATTTATATATTATTTATTATTATATATGCATGGATGTATATTTACAAATTTATTTTATAAATTGTTTGAAAAACTATACAAAATACTTGTTATACAGAGTGTATCTATATATATAGCTCTCGATATATATATATATATATATATAGTACATTATTCGATATTATATATAAAATATATTATTATCGCTAGTGGTATAATATGTAAAAAAAGACTAGTGTCGAATGTACATAATATATATAGAATTTTCCACGACTAGATTCAACCAAATATGCATATAACAACACCAGCCATAACACCAACAAAAACGACACAAAAACAACAACAACAACCGCACACCAACATCGGCAATTGCGACTGTTAGGTAGTGACAGCACGATATCATACGATGATTTTTCCTTTTCCAATTTTTGTTTTTCTATATATACATACCCTCATAACCATAACTTTATATATATAAAAATGTATATATACAAACATATATATAGTTCTATATATATATACACAGTAGAATTTCATAGAATTTTCTTTCTTTTCGGTAATGAAGCATTTCATATAAAAATTTTCTTTTAGTATAAAATTACCGGTCTTTTAGTTTAGTGCGTGGTTTTAGTATATTTACATATATATTTATTTTTTTTTTTAAATTTACATATATATTCATTTTACTTACACTTAATAAAACATATTCTTTTGTTTAAAAATTCTGTTAAAAATTTGTTTTGTAATCATATCATATGAAAATTACAAAAAAAAAGTTTTACATTTTAGAATGAGTGAATGGAAAATAATTTAAATTAATAGTGATTTTGAAATATATCAAAACAATTATTATTGTATTTTTTTTTTAAATCAATTTTATTTCTAATCTGATTTGATTTGTTTTTTTTTTTTTTTTTTGTAAACAAATAGTGCAATGTGATGATAATTTATAATTTGTAATAGAAATATTAATATCTAATAAATAAATGCGAATGTATTTAAAATCATTAATTAAAATAATGTAAACATACATTTGTTTTTAGTTGTTGTTATTGTCAAAGTATGCAGTATAAATTAAATCAAATAATAATAATAATAATAATTAATTAGTATTTATCATGTAATTATTATTATTTTGTATCACAGTTAAATGTAAAACATTAAATATGTATATGTATATATAGTGAAGAAATTTTATAATGTGTTTTTCTGCGTATGTATACAATTTAAATAAATGGTAATAAATACAAAATACAATATAATTATAAATATATGATATATGAATAGAGAGTCATTCAAATGTATAATTGGTTATATATGTTGATATAGTCGGAAAATTTAATTCCATTTTTTATATATGCATATAAAGTACGTGTTAAATAAATAATTATTCAAATAATATCATTTCGATAATGTAACACCGTTTTTTGGTTTTTTTGTTGTTGTTAAATAAAATTATATTTGTTTTATGTTCGATGCTATATATATAAATATCAATTTAATTATAAACCAGAATACGTACATAATAATTATGTGTTAATTTTTTTTTGTTGTTTATTATTATTATATTATTATCATTATCATTATAATTATTATCTATTTATTTTTTCATATACATATGATGTATGTATAAATATAGAATGTTTTTAAATAAAGCAAAACAATTGACCTCTTTTAATATACGAAATTCACTCTGTTGCGCGTTTACATAATATACAAATTTTATAAATGTATTTTACAATGTTGGATACAATCTTGTATATATATCCATAAATTAAGAACTCTAACAACAAAAATTTAAGGATTAAATATATATCAGACACAATAATATATACAAACAGTTTCTGTATATCAACATAACATAAATATGTATATTGTATATATATTAAAATGTTCAACAAAATAACATTGTATTTTCGGCAAACGATGTGAGAAAATTAAATTGTTGTATAAGGAAAATTATACAAGAAAATAAAATTATACATGATCTATATGAAAAGAGGAAAATTCAACAACAATTAGAAAAATCTATATACAATTATATAGTACATATAATAGAACACGTTAAGTTCATTTTTATTTAGTAAGAAAATAAAACATATTATTATATACATTAATATACAATACAACATATAAACCAAAAAAAAAAAGAAGAAAAGATTTAAGGTTAAATATTGTATATTGTATTTATATTTAACACACAGACAGGGCAAAATAAAAAAAGGTAAATAAAATATATATTTGTATTTTCAAAAATAAATTACCTCCTTTTTATATACACATATTTTCATTTTATTCTATTTTATTTCGTATATATATTTTATCCTGTGTGCGTTTTTTTTGTTCTTCTATTTTCCCTTTTTTTTTGCTTTTTACTGGAATTTGATATGGGTTAAGTATTTTCAATTAATGTCGTAATTTATATCTCCTTAATTATTATTATTATTTTATATATATTTATATATATATATATATATATATGTATATAATTATAAATGTGTGTATTTTAAGTAGAATATATTTAGAAATAATTGGTGCGATCACCGTCAAAAAAGCACTATATAATTATACTAAATATACGAGTAATAGAATTGAAGTTTATTTTTGATTTACTATTTTTGTTTTTTTTTTTTAGAAATATACTAATGGATGCACTTATTATTATTATTATTTAAAAATTGTTTATACAATTATCTCAAGCAGTCAGTCAAAAAGATTTATTTTCATCCGTTTGTTTTTAGTTAATTACAAAAATGTTTTCTTTTTTTTTATTATTATAATGTCGCTTTTCTGCATATTAAAATAATAATTTAAAATGAGCTGTTACTTTAAAAAATTATATAAAAATTATAGATATAGATTAAACACTTGAATTATTTATCTATTAAAATCACTCTGCAATAGAATCCCAAATGGTTGGATGTGATTTTAATGAGTGGACATGATCTACCCAACAATTTCTTAAATATCCAATTTTCTAATATTGATTGTTTGGACTTATTGATTAAACGATTCATAAATTATAAATTTGATTTTGTGTATTTTTCCAATATATACAATAAGCTTCAGAGTTTTTTTTCTTTCATTTATATTACTATTCACAAAACAAGCATAGTTATTAATGGTTTCAAAATATTTGTTTACAGATAAAATTGACAGATTGTAAACATCATAAAATGTATGGGGTTTTGTTGTTGTATATATATATATATATATATATATATATATATATGTATATATATATATATATATATATATGTATATATTGCTACGCAGAATAATTAATGTATTTATAGAAAAAAAGGACAAATGAATATAGCACACAGTTTATGTTTTTTTTTTTTTTTGAAAATTGATTGATTGAACGTGAGCTTTATACGAAAAAAGAAAAAAATATACAACAATAATTAATGTTATATTTTTAAAAATATATAAAATACATTGAACAACAATCAGCGGAGGTATATCGTTAATATTGTTTATGTAAATATTATTTAATTGGTCTACAGAATCATTATACATTTAAATACAATGTAATAAATGATAGGTTTTTCTATATATAGCCTTTTTTCAAAGAATTCAAATGTATAGAGTACGGATATAAAATTTCGCTTTATTATATATTTGTAAAATAACTTTTTTAACCATTATTATATCACTAGTTGCTTTTTAATTTGTATTTATTCACAATTTTTGAGTGAGCTATAATTTAATTTGATATATATATATTGGTCACAAATTTAAATATTATTGAATTTATATACTTAATCCTTAATATGGATTTATAATTTTCAATGATTTAACGTAAATACCATATCGTGCAGGATTAAAAAATTATCATTAAATAATTAAATTATAATAACCGCATATTAAATTTATTATTCATTATATCAAGATATAACTATATATATTATTTGATCATTTACCATATGATCGTTTATGTATAGATTTATATATATAACTATTATATATACGCACTGTATAAAGGATTGAGGAAATATGATGTTATATTTGATTTAGTTATAATATAATCTATAAATCTGATTATAGTTAGATATACCCTGATGTATATATATATATATATAGGTAACCGTAACACAAACAGATATATATTCATTTTATGTGTATATATATATAGGTAACCGTAACACAAACAGATATATATTCATTTTATGTGTACAATTTAATATGTATATATAATTTTATTATGTAGAAATATAGATATCGAAAGGCTGATAAAATTCAGAATATATTCTATATGTTATTAATGTTATATGTGCAGTTTATTTGTATACCTATCTATTATATATATATGGACATACGTTTGACAAAAGTTTATTGACAGTTCAATTTAAATGATTTTATGTATATACTCGCATCTACAAATATATATATATATATATATATATATAGTTATTTATTACATAATCTATTGATAAAATTATATCCTTTATATATATATAAATATACTTATATAGATAAATATTTATTGTTAAATTAAGGTATAGATTATATTTCCTGTACTGTCTATATCATTGTAATTTTCGAAAATATATTTTACTAAATAAATACCTCAATTAATCCCTTTAATTTGTTAAAGTATTTCTTTCTATATGCGATATATCGGTTAAATATTTATTTAAATATAAATATAGCTATTCAATTATAATATACATATATAAATATTTAATAATTTAAAGAAAACCTTAATTACTTAACATTCATTTTGTATACAATATATCAGCTTATATATATATATATATATATATAAATAATATATTAAATATGTACATTACTTATATGATTTGACGTTCATAATGTATATAAAACATATTGATATATATATATATATTTCTAATTTCAAATAATTTATAAATCCTATATATACATATATACATTTATACCGCACACGAAAATTATATAATAATAAGAATAATAAATTGAAATACATTTCTGCTGATATGTTATTTATAAATACATATATATTCAATTGGTAGATATACAAAACAAATATTTGTACTTTAATAAATATATGTATTCTTACATATATGTAACATATATTGTTATTTATATATTAATATTGTATTGATAATGTACAAGATACCACACGATATATAAATATGTATAAAATTGATTTCGATTATTATTGAAATCTAATATGTAGATATATATATATATTATTAAATAATCATCTGTCTATATATAATATATACGTAAATTAAAGATAAACTAATTAAATATACATTATGATGTATGTTATTTGTTTGTTTAAATAATTGCAGATTATTATGTATTATATTATATATGATATATCTGATGATGAGATATAAACCGCATAATCCTATTTATATATTAAACATAATATCTTCATAAATTAACTGTGTTTATTTAAACAATACATTTGAATTTAGGGATTATGTTGAAAAATCGATTGTTTTAAATGACTGAATGACTATCCATTGTTCATTGTTTCTGAAATAGTATAAATGAACAAATATAATATTTCCTCATTGAATATCCATATCATTCTTGAATTATAAAAAATATTGACCTATAAATTAATACTATAAAATTTTGCAAAAAAATAAAAAAAAATAAAATATTAATTAATATACTTTAACTTTGTATAAAAAAAATAAAATAAAATTATAAAGAAAAACTGTGTAAATATACATATAAAATAAATATATGAAACGAATTTCTCTGAAATTTATACTAAATATATATATATATATATGTATAACTTTGAGAAACAATTTTAAATAAAATTAGTTAATAAATAATCTATGAAATTTTTCAAGTATAAAGTTATTACAATATACATCATATATTCATTTTCCTTTTTTTGAATATAATTTCCTATATACATATATATATAATTATATATATTTGTTTTCTGTATATGCTTTACATGCAATAATAATATAAAATATTAATAAATTTATTGAAAGTTTCTTTATTTAAATTTAGGTTATATATTCAAAAAGATAATCTTCTTATGTTATATGAAAAAATTGTATTCCAATCAAATTGTCTGAATGTATATTTAACAAAGGATTAACAAATGCGATCATATTGTAAAAATGTTCTTATTGGAACAGTTAAATTTCTGCTACTGCAAGAATTGATACTTCGTTGTTAATTGACGTATTGTTCAATTTGACTAAATCACAAGTCCCAGTTACCAACTAGAAAAATTCCATTAGAGAATTCCGTCATCATATTGATTAGTTTTATCATGCAAAAAAATTGTGAATGATAGTGAAAAAGAATTCCTGTCGTTATCACTGACAATTTTGTTGTTTTCAATACATCTTATATATACCTTTAAAAGTATAATACAAACCAACACCGCATATAAATTATATTATAATAAAAAGCTGTAATTACAAATTAAAAAAAAAAAAATTAAAACAAAACAGAAAAATGTCTATATTACCAATACAAGGTAATATATGCAAAATAATAAAATCTATCTCTATCTATATATATAATTATATATAACTTTTACATTGTATAATTACTATTTATATAGAAAAAGGATATTAAATACTCGTTATTCTGGATTGTTATTGTATTATATGTATATATGTACCTTATGTCTATAAGTACATGCATAAGTAAATGATATTCAATCGGATATATTTTGTTAAATATGTATGCATATGTAGGTATATCTATAAAATATGTACTTACAATCAGAAGAAAAATATTTTATCTACATATTTATAACAAGGTGGCCTAACATTTTCCGTGCTTATATTGCATTAAAAAGTTTCAAATACTCTACTGTACTTTACGGTTTTTTACTTTTAAATAAATTTTATTGAACACCTTAAAGTATATTCTGAAACATTATTATTTCCTAGAAACATCCTGTATATAGAAAAACCATCATAAGTATACATATATAAATATATAATTTAAATCCATTCAATATAGATACATATAGATAAAAATTATTACGCTACAACAGCAATGTATAATCACATTAATTAACGTTTCGTGTATTTTTTTTTGTGTTGCAACAAACTTATATACATGGAATAATTTAATGAGTAAATATTCACTTTTTTTTTTATATTTCACATAAGCAAATAAAGGATATACCATATTTTATATAGGTGTATTATTATATATGCATGATGTGAATGAAATGTGCATCTATGTATATATAGGGATATAGAGTAAACCGCATATAATATATGCTAATTCACATTATATATAAATGTTATTATTATACATATAACACTTCGTTCAATAATGTGTGTGACTAATTAATTAAAACACATTTTTTTGCCAAAATTCGTTTTTATTCATCAAGATAGTCCCCTTTTAGGGAGATACAATCATTCCAACGCTTTTCCAATCTTTCGATACCGCCTTTGTAAAACGATTTTTCTTTGCCTTCAAAATAGGCGTTAGTTTCGGCGATTACTTCATCATTTGAGCCAAATCTCTTACCACGGAGCATCCTTTTGAGGTCTGCGAAGAGCCAGTAGTCGCTGGGGGCTAAATCTGGAGAATACGGTGGATGGGGAAGCAATTCAAAGCCCAATTCGTTCAATTTTGCCATCGTTTTCATTGATTTGTGACACGGTGCATTGCCTTGGTGGAACAACACTTTTTTCTTCGCCATATGAGGCCGTTTCTTTGCGATTTCGACTTTCAAACGCTCCAATAACGCTATATAATAGTCGCTGTTGATGGTCTGCCCCTTCTGGAGATAGTCGATGAATATTATTCCATGCGCATCCCAAAATACAGACGCCATAACCTTGCCAGCCAACTGCTGCGTCTTTGGTCGCTTTGGGCGGCTTTCGCCGGCTGCATGCCACTCAGCAGACTGCCGATTTGACTCTGGAGTGAAATGGTGGATCCATGTTTCATCCATTGTGATGTACCGTCGCAAAAACTCCGACTTATTGCGCGTAAACATGTCCAAACAGCTCTTTGAATCATCGGTTCGTTGTTGTTTTTGCTCCGGTGTGAGCAAACGCGGCACCCATTTGGAACACACCTTTTTCATACCCAAATGTTCGTGTATTATGGTTTGTACACTGCCTGCTGATATCTTCAGAATGTCAGCAATCTCCCTCACTTTCACTTTACGGTTGGACATAATGATTTTCAGTGTTTTTTCAACGTTTTCCGGAATAACAGCGTCATTTGGCCTTCCAGTAGATGGAATGTCATCGGTGTCTGTACGACCACGTTTGAATTCGGCATACCAATAACAAATGCTTCTTTTTGATGGAGCAGAGTCCGAGTAATGTTTTTCAAGCCATTCCTGGCATTGAACAGTATTTTTTTTCATTAAAAAACAATGATAAATCAGCACACGGAATTGCTTTGAATTCATTTTTTTTTAAAACACAAAAATAGCGTCACTTATAGCACTGTAACTTGTAAACAAATGATCTGATTAACATATGATGTTGACAGTAAGCCTAAAAAGGTTGCCAAATGCGAAAAAAAATATTGATTTAGTTCTAGGGACGCCATCTATGTGTCAGTCACACACATTATTGAACGAAGTTATGTATATAATAAAAATAAAATTTTCATATCATTAAATAATTTTGTATATTTTATCTATTCTATAAATATGTAATATATATTATTATATAATGTTATATTTTATATATGTATATAAAGAGCGATAAGATTTTAGATATTAAGCAGAAAATTTTGCAGTCAGTTTTCTTGAATATATTTTATTATAATATATAACACTCACTAACTATATAATTACATTTTTTTTCTTTTTGGTTTCATTGTTATAAAACTATTTTTGTTTAATATGAAGTGAATCTTATACATACGATGGCCGCCAGAATACCAATTGTTGCAGTGTTAAATTCTACATTTAAAATATAATAAAATGATACATTTTATGAGGCGGCAAGCAGACATTACAAGGATATTTTTGTTTATATATATATATTTAAAAGAAAATATGAATATGTTATTATTTGATCAAAATATATAACTTTTAACAATATAGGTTATTGATAAGATCAAGTTATTTTTGTAAAAAATAAATCACAATATAACGATAAATGAAGTGGTAAATATTTTGAATAGTATATGTTTGCCTGTATGTAACAATAAATATATTGATAAAATATATTCTCTTATGTGGATGTTATACATATATATATATACATGTACTTGTCAAAATTAAATTATAATACATTCACCGCAATCAACACCACATATCCAATTTCATCACAAGCTTTTCTTTTTTTTTTGTTATTCACACATTGTGTATATCTATCCATGGGGATTGAGGATAAACAAAAATAACTTTATATATATATTTGTAAAAAAATAAGCTATTTTTGTTTACTTCTACTACAATTTACCCCAAAAAGCACATATATGCGAATATATAATGACATTATTGCAAATTTTCTTTTCGATCTACCATAGATATATATTTACCCTTAATAATGTATATTCTATATACTAAAATATATTTACATTCATTTTTAAAGGAACAAGTAAAGTTAAATTTTTTCCATTGTACTTTTTACTAACTTTAAATAAAAATATACACATTGCATATTGATAGAAAAAAAAAATAATAATATGTTTATTGAGACAATATTAAAGTGTTATTATATTATTTGGTTAAAGTGCGTATTATATAAATTGAAAATACAAAATAACAAAAAAAATAGAAATTTTCTTTATGAAAATGGGTTAATGCCTTGAAGCAAATTATTTTATGTATTTTAATATGTTTTAAATTTTTGTTTTTGTTTTTCAGACGTTTATAGGCAGCAGTAAAAAATTTCAACCTTTTTTTTTTTTATTGTTTCGATTTTAGAAATTCTATAAATTAATATAGAGAATTTTTTTTATAGAAATGAATCATTTGCGTGACAATAAAACATTATAAAAATGACAATAAGATATTTAAGGAATTTCTTTTGTTGAAAATGATACTTCTTATAGCAATATATAAAGAAAAGAAAAATGAATAATAATTCTGTATATATGGTTTATGAAAAATAGATAATATAAAATATATAGATAATTATATATATAAAGCGTATATATAGTAATAATAATAAGCAGTGTATTAAAACAGATGTTATTATAAGATATAGTAAAATATGTTTCATTCAAGATTTTTTTTTGTTGTAAAAACATCTAGAAGATACATAACAAATTTTGGTGCAATATTATAAATATTTATGTGCATAAATTTGTATAACGATACGTGAAGAATATAATATTTCTGTTGGTTAAGGATTATTATATTATTATCTGGTATATAAATTCAATGGATATCATGATACATGATAAATATCAATCAGTACCGAAAAATTGGCTCAACTGACCACAAACAATTTTCAATTGATGATCAAAGAGATCATCAATTAAAGTCAATATACTAACAGTAATATCAATTGTGATATTGCAGCAAAACCCTGGTCAATGGATAAATCCAATTAAAACCAATTTCAGTTTCGTTAAAATTGTGTAGGGGAACATTAGGAAAAATAAAACAATAAAACATAATCTTTGTAATCGAAATTCAATTAGGTATTTATTTAATAAAGTGTTTTTTTTTTAACATTTTTCCATACGATATCTTGTTTACTATAAAACTCTTTGTTTATATATTGTTTTGTTTTGAATATTTTTACATTTAATTTATTTACATTTATTTATTAATAAATATCTCCACAGTACAAGTTTATCAATATTGTGATCACATTCTATAATATTTATATGTATATGAAATGAAATGGTACATTATATCGCAACAATTATTATTGCTGTTATATGTATATATGAAATAACTCTTTTTAATCTACTCTACATATATATATCTATAAAGTATATTTTTTTATGCATATACATCCATATATATGTAGATAAATTCTCAACCACAGCATAAAATTAATTTACAACTTTGTAGTACATATAAATTTACAAAAAAGAAAAAAAAAATTATATTATATTTTACACAATGTGAAAATTTTAATATATCCCATTTGAATGAATAACGTAACAAATACAAAAAATATTATATTTATTTATATAGAATATATAAATATGAATTATATATACCGCATATAAAAATATGTATTGTTATATATATATGGAATATATAGAATAAATAATATGCAGTATTCAGGTATAGAAAGTAAATATATATATATCATAAATATGTAACACACGTATGTGAATATATATATGAATAAAATGTTAAGGTGAGATGAAATTTAATGAATATATTCTAGGAATATTTATATTATTATAAATATGTATTATATATATACAAATATCCATATATAATATACACATTGTTTAGCAAACTCCTATATATACTCTGTTATATGTGATGTTATTTTTCAATTAAATGGTGAAAATTTTCCCACAACCATTGTTGTATTTTCTTTATTATGAAATATATTTTTCTATATATATATATATATATATATATAAATATGTTAAATATATGCACATACAGTATAAAATGTGTAATTCATTCCATTCTCGCCGCAAAATATACGGTATCGTTGTGTCGCCTGAATTAAATTAATATAATATACGCAGAAAACAGATTAACATACTTTGAAATAAACCTGATAAAACAAATATTTTCAACGTAATGTCCGGATACTCAATCAGACACTGACTAAATTTATATAGAAATATACGGTTTTGAACATACATTCACCAAAACAATATACAATCCCATCATATTTATAATACTATTATCGAATTATACAGGTACATATCGTATATATATATATATACATTATATATAGATTCATATGCACATATAATATTAAAATTATTCTAAATAAATAAATATATATATATTCATATACTATATGTTATATATAATAATACATATGAATATGTATGTGGAAATTTTCGCCGCCCGCCTTCCCACAACAACAATATATGTGTATTGTATATTGTATTGCGTATTGTGTATACGCGATAACAATAATAAAAAAAAAAATTACCTAAAATATAACTGCCAACTGCCAACTGCCTATATATACAATAACAAAACAACACAAATAATAATAATACCTCCCGTATTTACAAATATGTTTTGATATTTATGAATTTTAAATCTAAAGTATTTTTAATGTGAACGAAAAAAAAAATGTGTGTATGAGAAAATTTATTAAAAAATAATAAAACCACGAAAGAAAAAAAAACAATCATGAAAAACATTCATTCGCTCGTATGAATTTAAATTTTTTTTTTCTATATGAATTAATAAATATTATTTTTGAATAATAAGTATATATATAAAAAGCATTTTTTTTCTATTGAAAAAATAAAAAAAAAATTATAACTTAATTGAAATTTTTTCAAAAAAGGCATGTAAAATAAATAAAAGAATTTCAATTATTCAACGAGAGAATTTTATTTGAAAAATATATTGTATATTTTGTATATATATAATATATAAAAATATATGCAAGTACATATTTAAGTAAATCGCAAGTGAAATATTAAAATTTATATTATAATAATATATACAGATAGACATGATCAGAATATGGAAATACCTGTTGTAATAGTTTTTTTTTTCTTTTATAATCGCAGAGGAAAAAAAAATTAACTATGAATTATAAAGCATAGAACATACTTTTAATATATACTGATATATTGAAGTAATAGAAGTTTTATCTTTTAAGAAATTCAGAGATTGCATTTCGATGCTAAAATATTGATTAAAAGAAGTAAATTAAATATTTGAATAATTTAATCAAAAGCATTGGGAAAAATTCATTGTATTAATATTCAATAAATTTCTGTTAAAATCTTTAAATTTGTTCATACAGTTCTCAATTATCTAATTTGTCTAAAATAATTTACTTTGGATATAATTCGAATAGGTTTATATTTTATAAAATAGAAAATTTTATAATTTACTCTCATATAAAACACAAAACGTATTTCATTAAATATATTTCATAAAGTATTGATAGGTTTCAATCGCCTTTTACCTTTATTTATATATTTCCTACTAAATAGGAAATATACATTTTTATAGGTTTTGTATTTATTTACCATATATATTTAATATATAATAGAATTTATATGTATTTATATATATATATATGAAATAAGATGTAATGAACGACATGAATTTCACATTTATTATGTGAATAAATATATATTTATTAATGAACTTAAGATGAAGGTACCTCGTCATACCAAGTGTATATATATGTTATGTATATATAATAATGTTGAATAGAATGTATGTATATATTTGAACTAGTAATTAATTATTTTATATGACATTTTCCTTTATATATATTGAACTAGATTATAAACGTTGTATATAATAACTATATAATAAAATTTTTTCATATGTATACATGGTATATATAGGTGAATGAAATAACTCCATGAAATCCGTTTATCGATTTCTCTTAATCTTTTGTATGCAATATATATATATATATACACAAGCAATTTTATTTACTATATATATAACCCTTATATAGTTGATTATAAGTACTCAATCAGGGTATTAAAATTTAAAGTATGACTTTGAAAAAATTGTGTAAAGTTGAAAAATCGTATTAGAAAATTGAATTCATTCACAAGAAATCTGAATAATTTCTATACGAATCGAATTACATTGATTCTATAATTGTGGCTCTGTTGTTCAGTTTGATTCATTTATGTTAGCATCTCTGTTTTGAATTAAACACCTTATATATAATTATAATAATCATTTACTATATATAAACAAAATCTATATATGTAAGTTTAGGAAGTGTCGTTGTATATATATGTTTATGTGGTAATATACATTATGTATATAGATGTAATTTATATCAAACCGCAAAAATATATAATTTCTTAAAGTGCTCAGAAATAGTTTGAATACATTTTTATTAAATTAAATTTATAATGAAAATTCTTTATCAAATTGAACTACATCGCGAAGTATATATACGTAAGAATTTCTTGAATATAATATCTTTATATATATATTTTATACTTATAATGCAGTATGATTTTATACCATATGGCATATATACAGTACACAGATAAAACTTATTCACTTCAAAACGTATATACATATATGTATATCGTAAAATATTTGTTGACCAAAGTATTTATGACAATTATATCGTTTAATTATATATAGCAATATTACCTGAATGCCAACTATAATTGTATGTATGTACATAAAGTTATGTTTGCGCTGTTGTGATCTGTATAAATACCATTTATGCTATATAATTAAAAATATACATAGAAGTAAAATTGCATGATATATATTTAATGAAGTTTTAAGGGTTTTTATAATACACATACGTATATATACTGCACCGCACTGAATGTTTACCCATATATATATATACTTTGTTATATAAATTAAATGCATATACGTTAACATTGTTATTTTAATGTATATACTTAAATATATATTACATATAAAGTTAAATAAGTATTCTATATATACAGTATTATAGTATCGCTGAATATTTATATAGATAAATGAATCTTCAACATAGAAAAGTTATGAATTCATAATAAATTATATATATATATATAAGAGTCTAATTTATGCATAAAAATTTCAATATGTAAATTTCAATAAAAATGTTATAAAATATATAAATAAACTTTTTATCATTTTATCAATTTTATCTTATAAATATTTTTTTTTGTTTTTTTACTTATATTTCAGTATGTCATTATGAAAAATCCTATTCAACGGCAGATTGTTTGGTTCTATCATATATTATTTTTCATTACAACAGGTAAATATACCTTTATATAGAATATTTATTTTTATAATAAAACTATATATATTTTAATTTTATAGTGTTTTATAATTAATATACATATAATTAACTTGTTACTATATATATAATGCATATAACGGCGGTATAACTTAATTATCTATTTCATATTATATATAATTAATAAGTAAATATGTATTTTATTATATATATATATGTGCAAAATTTGAAGTAAATGGATTCTACGAATATATAAAATTGTTTGTATATTATATATTATTATTTATATGTTTAATACATAATTAATATATGTTGTATATCTTGTATATTACTCATTTTTGTATTCACATGAAAATAACTATTTTAAATTACGTATAATTTATTATTTATATATATAAAGATTGAAATTAAGATGAAACATATTAAATATCATTCATAGTATTGAAAATATATCTGAATTCCAAATAAATGTGTTTACCATTAATTATAAAGCATGGTAGATTCAAAAACCACCATCCTATTGAATACATTTCTCAGCCATTTGTTTACTTTTTATTACTTTACGAAAGTAGATGTTGAACCGTTTTCTTTTCAGCATGGAAAAACACATTTTAAGGCTAAAAGAGAAACGAAAATATAAAGAATTGTACAAGTTAATTGTTTTTCGGAAAATTCCTTTCATAAATTGTAATAATATACCATATAAAAAATTAAAATTCTATATATAAAATATGTATTTTATAGTTGACTTTTGCTCAATAGAATTCAATTTAAATTTATTTTTTACATTATATACAGTATATTCTTTCTTTCTGTACTAATACAAATAATAAAATAGTTTTTAAATATATACATATTATAATAAAAAAATAAAAATAAATCTATTTTAAATGAAATATTTTATACCTAATATATAGAAAAATTGTAATATAAATAAAAAAATTTCATTTTGATTTCAAATCGAAAAATGATTTTCTATATATATTTATTTTCGCATATTTCTTTATACAATTTCAAATTTCAACTATATATACATCAATTTAATATAAAAAAAAAACATATAAGTTTAATAATAATAAGAATAATATAAATTGGTTTTTTTTTATTTATTAATATAAGTCTTTTGTTATATTATACATGACATAAAAATTGAAACAATTTTTGTATGTTTGTTTAACTTAAGGATTTGTAATAAAAGTGGTGTCGTCGGAAACTGCAGAAGACACAGCAATGCTATCAATTCATAATGATGATCAATTTCGTAATATTGATGTTGAAAATCAAACGGCAATCGATAAAATTACACCAATAACAACAACATTATCAACATCACCATATTTTGATACATCAATTTCAGCAAATGTTACATCAATCGTTGGCGATACAGCAATTTTAAATTGTCGAATTACAAATCTGCGAAATAAAACAGTATGTATATAAATGTGATATTATATTTTGTATTTAATGTTTAACATATATAAACATATTTAAAAAGGTTGTTTGGGTACGGCATCGAGATATACATTTATTAACAGTTGATAAAACTACATATTCGGCTGATGATCGATTTCGTAGTTTACATGATCTTGAAACCGATATTTGGTCATTACAGGTATTTTTATGTTATTTCTTATGTTATGTATTTATATATGATAATTTATAATTTTAAATATATGAATTCAAATAGATTAAATCAGCTAAAAAAGGTGATACAGGTATTTATGAATGTCAGATAGCTACAACGCCACCAGTAGGTATTCCAATATACTTGGCCGTTGTAGGTATGTAATTTTATAATGTTTATAAAATATTTTTTGTGTTTATTATAAGTATGTATAATAACACATATAGATATAATTTTAACCAATTCCTTATCAAAACAATAATTTGTATATTCTATACATATATAAGTACACGTAATGCATGTAATATAACCTATATATAAATAACAATATATAAATTGTTTATATATAAATAAATAGAACCAATTACGCTGATACTAGGCGGTCCAGATTTGTATATAAGTGCTGGGTCAACGATAAACTTAACATGTATTATACAAAATTTACCAATTCCACCGAGTTCTATATTTTGGACACATAATAATGAGGTATTTTGTTATTTTTATATTTTGTTTTTGTTCAAATCAATTTTCGATTTGAATGCAAATTTTAGAAAATTAAAATATTGTTCATTTATGTATAAATAATTAACTTTTTTATATATGTGTATAAAATATAAATCGAAAATGCTGTATCGAAATTTTGGTCAAATCTATGCGTACATATTTGATATACATTCATATTTTATTAGACCACACAAATTGAATGAAAGCATTCAAATTATTATTATAATTATTATTCATCCCAATAGATTTAATATTTTGATTGTGGTTAGTTCTGTCCATCCTGTACATCCATATAACGGGTATTTCAAAGTGAGTTTAATTTTTAAATGAAATGATTACATCAGAGAGAATTTTAAGTGTTTTTATGACCGTTTGATTGCCCATTGAAGTTTTTTGCAGCATTCTAGCCATCTCTTTCGCAATGATTTATTTAGTTTAATAAATGTATAAAGACAATTTGCTTTAGGAAATTTTACAATTTCATTTATAGCTGATTTCATTTTACGGTTGGTCTACTATAATAGAATAGTCATCACACTATATAAATATATAGGTACATATATGAATAGAACCATATCACCGCACATTTATTCTGTTCGATGTGTTCAATTACATAGATGCTTTTGTTATTACTGTTGTTGCTAATAAATAAGTATATGAACCATATATAATTGTGTACATACATATATCGTAAATCGGATACGCAACATACAATTTTCTATATTTTATATTGTACATTTACATATTGGTATATAAATATATAGTTTTCCATATACAGAATTACTGAATTTATTTTCATTTATACGGTATATTTCTATATATATATATATATATATATATATATATATATATATAGCTATATAGCATTTGTATTTCAAATACATATATATATATATATATAGACAGACACGTGTGATTGCATCGAAATGCATATATATATATATTGAAATTCATATACAATTTAACAAACAGATTATAATATTATATAGTCTTATCCAAAACATGCATATATATGAAGTTTAAACAACCTTATATATAGATTCGAGATATATTTATATCAATTATATGTATTGTATATGTATAACAATACGAAGATATCACATAACTATATATGTATATTTTCTTGTATCTCGAGTATATTATTTTAAATTGTTATATCGGTGTGTATATATGGCTGTTATATTTTTCCATTAAATATAGATAAAAATTAATGATAGCTAAACGTAAAATATACAATGGGATTTAAAACTCCATGTCTATCTATACATGTATGTATATACATATAATTAAATAGTATTGAATTATAAATATTCTCGCTTCAAATATATATGATACATCACATAGAGCTTTCAAATGATGATGAATATTTGAGTGTATTATATATACATAATGGATATGAATAATATATATCGTTTTAATTAAATGAAACATGTAAATAATATATATATACGTATATATCTTTATTATAATATTTATATAGGGAAAAATAATTAATTAGATTTATATTAATTATATATACATAATATAGTAATAATAATAATTGTATAAATTTATTGATTCATATCTGCGCTGATATGTTATTATAATAATTATAATTAATACATAATATAGATACAAATGTTGAATATACTTTAAGGGTTTCCTTTTGCCAGAAATATTAATATTATATATATGTATTTATACAGACTGCGGGTTACTTCATTAATAAAATTATAGTAGATTGTTTAAACCCGGTTAAATTCTTATATATATATATATACTTTTCCGTATTCAAATTTGTTTTATATGTATATATTAAAAAGAAAAAATATATTAATTTAAAAAAAAAATACAAATTTCCAGGTAATTGGCTTTGATTCACCGCGTGGTGGTATATCGGTAATAACGGAAAAAGGTGAATCTACAATAACATCATATTTGTATGTACAACGGGCCAATCAACGTGATTCCGGTGAATATAAATGTAAACCATCAAATGCAACACCATATTCCATTCAAGTGTATGTATTAAAAGGTACAAATACAAATATCAATTTTCATATTAATTTTTAAATCAACTATATATGTTATAAATCTATATATTGTATATGATTTTCAATTAAATTTAAACTTAAACAAATTAAAAATTAGGTGGACTATCAGCAGCAATGCATTATCAAATGAATGATGGACAAAATAAAATAAAATGTATATCAATTTTTCATATTATTATATTATTAATATTTATTATATTTTTTAAAAATAATTATATTTAGAATATAAGGTTTAATTTAAAAATAATGTATGTTATTTGTTATTTAAAACCCTCATAATATTTTAATGATAATTTAATTTTAATGAATCCCAAATTCTATTAATGAAATGAATGGAACAATTTCATTATTTTAATTGAATCAACTTGATATATTTTTAGTTTGAATCTTTAAAGAAAAAAGGGGTTATTATCTTAACAATGTTGATCGTATCAAATCATTCGCAATTTAGTCATCATTAATTAAATCATTATCAGAATATATGGTTTAAAATTTAAACCATATATGTTCATATATAACAAAAATGGATTTATTGAAAATTTATATGAGGGTTTTATTGTTCAATAATTTTATTTTGTTTTTTTTTTAATAAAATTATAGTATACGATTCATACAACGATATATTAATTTATATATATATAGAGAATTAAGAATAAAATAGAAATAATGTATTTAATATAAAAAAAATATAAATAATATAATAAATAAATAACTAATTAATAAGTAAAATAGAAACCTTTGTCCCTTTATTATTTGGTATTCTATTTTTAAATAAATATTATATAAGAATAAAAAAAATGTATTTATTTAAATATATGAATAAATAAATTAAAAAATTAATTATATAAATTATATTATGAGAAATAACGCATTTTATTTATAACTTTCTATTTACAAGGGATGCGATTCCTGATGGAAAATTGGAAAATATATATGTATAATTTCTGAAATCAAATGATCACTGAAGAATTAGGAAGAAACTATAACACTGAGCTAGAGGCATCGTTTGGAGTAGTTGGGCATTCAACTATTAACATATGAGATATCAAATGCCACGAAGTTGAAAAAACATTTGTTCATAAACAACAGAGATATAAAGTAATTTTAATTGAACTTATATAATTTTATTGTCATCAGATATGCCCTATCCATGCTATACAAATCTATTTGTATCTATTTTGTATGTTGAAATGTTATATATTTTATATATATATTTAATGGAAATAACCTAACAATTAGAACAATTAGAACATTTATTCAAAAATTATTAAAGGTAGCAAGTATATATATATATATATATATATATACAAAATGCTTGTATATTTAACTACATTAAATTTTAAACAAACCTGCACACACATAGGTCAATTTAAGTTATACATGGGAAATGAATTAGATACATTTCATATATGGTGTAGTAAAATATTTGTATATCTATACTTTATATAATATTTATAAATTATATAAGTACAGATTCTAGAAATTGGAGTTATTTACACTGTGGCCTTTGGTTTTTTGTGCAAATTTAACATTTTTAATAATGAATTAATAATTTTTTTTACATCAAATATTTATCAATAGAAATTTTCATAAAATGTATATACACAAATCTAATATTTATAAATATATATAGTATATAGAATATATACATGCAAAATATATATTTTATTTAAAATTCTTTGCATAAAACAAATCAAATAACGTTCTTCTATTATATAATGTTTACATTTTTGCATATAAAATATTAGATACAAATTATATCTATATATATATATGTATTGTATTATGCAATATACACGAACTAGATACGAGTAGAGAACATGTATAATAATATGTATTTTTCATATATGGGGCGATGTTGGTGGTGGTGCAGGTATAAAACAAAACCAAATTTTGTATTTTATATGTTTAATACAATATACATATATACGAGATTGAATTAAATATTATGTATTTTAATATTACAATAGAATTTTTTTTTTTTTTTTAAATACATTGCTTTTTTGTGTTATTCATTCAATTCACATCGTAATGTACTGTGAATGAAGTGAATTGCAAGAATATAAAAATACCGGGCGATTAATTCGAGGTATCCAACAAATTACATGTATATCTATGTATAATTGTATATATATCTGTGAAACCCTCTCTATATGGTTATTTTTCGATTGAAATTAATTTATATATTATGTTTCCAAGAATTGTACAATATATTATGGTATAGTAAATTATTAACAAAAAATTCTTCATTTGTTTAGTAATTTAATTATGCCAGTAGAGTAAAGGATTTTAAATGCAATGAACTATATACATATAGTTTTTGTATACAATTTGATATACCCGTAATTGGAGTTTTAGAGTTAAATTAAAAGAACACTTCAAATTCTTACTGTATAGGTAATATTGACTGCTTTTTTTTTATATAATCACATAATCTAGTGTTATAGTAGAAAATATAATATAATGAAGTAATGTATAATGAAGTAAGTAATGTGAATAGTCTAAAATCAAGAAGGTCATACGATAATGCAGGTACAGATTTTAAAAGTTGGTATGTGATCCAAATGTTTAGAAAGGTACAATCGCCATTTAGATGACTATCAGAACTTACTAAATGGTAATAATTGCTGTTTTACAAACAATCGTCACAACACATTTAAATCAATGTCACCATTGCCAGTAAAGAATACCCTGTATAAAAATGAAAAAAAAGCATTTGAACGTAAAGGAAAATGTAAACGTATATGCTAATTTTACATATTCTAATCATAACCAAATGTATATATACAAATACATATTGACATATAGGTTTATATAACTTAATCGCATCATTAAAAACAATTTAAGGTGAAATCTGTTATACACTGAATTATTTAGAATAAAAAATATATATACAATACAATGATATATAAATGCGGAAAAAACCATCTTCTATATTCTATATATATAATATGATAATATCTATATAGAGATTCAAAAGTTACGAATATTTAAAAAAATAAATCTGTACAAACAGAAAGTTAATTTAAAGTCTATATATATTTAAAAATTATTTATATATATAGAAATTATTAAAAAAATATTATAAAATACACTTTTTAAGGGTCGCATATGTCTAAATATAACACTCTATATGTCACCCCTAAATAATAAGCTCTCTATTATATAGAAATTAATCGTATTTTAATGATTTCTATATAGTTAATTTCCCATCATTCCTTCTATTTGCTATATATTTAAGAAAAATTAAACAAAAACAAAAGGTTTATTTTAATAAATGTAAACAAAATACATTTTAACCTTTTAAAATTTCATTTTATATGCGGTAATAAAACCTATAAGTTTTTCTATAATGTATATATATATTTATACCGCACCCCATATAATAATTTATCAAATATACATATTGTTATATTATATTAAATGAATATCCTCGAGTATAAATTAAAAACAATAAAATACATGTAATTGAAAATACCTTTACTATACCTATATAGTATATATATAATGTCATGTATATAACTCGTACATACGGTGTTTATACATAATCACGGAAAACATTATTATATTATGTATATTTATTTTTTTTTTATATAAAAACATACGAGAAAAAAAAATGGGATACAAAAAACTTTCGTAAATAATACAATAAAATTATGTACAACAAAAACTTAAAGTTATATTTTGTATATCTGCTGCGAATATCATTATAAATATATAAGTATGTGTCAGAAGACCAACTTTATACATTATACAAATTTTCCATTTTATATTGTGTATTGTTTATATAATACGTTTTTAATTTATTTGATACACTTTTATATGTATATATATGTATATAGAAACAGATAGTGCCATTCTATTTATCAAACAACAAACAATAATATAATAACATATAGTTATTTTTTTTCTATATATATATCGCAAGGAAAAAATGTATCAGGGGCATCTCGTATTTATATATGGGAGAAAATATTTATCATATATATACGCGATTGTTTATGCATTTAGAATACATGTATACATTCTTTTGAAATGGATCAGATCTGCATATATGTACAATGTACATATTTCGTATAATAAAATATTTATAAATATACCTTTTTATCATATTATACTATAGAATGTATATACATTAAAATACATTAAAAAAAAAAGGAAAATAAAAAATCTCTTTTTTTTTATAAATATATAGTGAAATAAAAGCTTAAATATACATTATTAAAGAGATAACGACTGTACAATATGAACGACTGACTGTTCTGAGAAAAAGTGTAAAAAATAAATAAATATGAAATACTATATATAGTAGATCAAATAAGAATAGAATACCATTTAGTAGTACTTATCGCAGGTGAAAAACAGTTTAAATATTATTTTATCAAAACGTCATTATATGATAAAGGATTCCTTTCTATATATTTTGAGATATTATTAATTGGAATTGTTTGATTGAGTCAAAATATAGCAGCAGTTCTTTCCACCAGCAGAAATTTGCAAATGATGTGTAATAACATTTAGAATATGATTGAATTCTCGATCTTTGTGATTTCTAGTTTAAATAAAGTATACATGAAATTGGTTTTTGACCTTAAATTGGTGGGATCACCGATTTAGTTGAATATTGGAAAATCATTATGTTCATTGCTTTTGTTAACAAAATTAGATCTATGGATAACAATAAATGATAGAACATAAAATTTATATAAAATTCTGCCATCATATAAAGTAAAACTAAAATTTCTGTAATTTAATCTGAATATTTTAATATGAAAATCCAAGATTTATTCTTTGAAAATACATTTAATTAATACCATAAAATTTGTATATTTTTGTACTTGAATTCAAATAATATATAAAACAATATATCAATTCAAAAATTTGGAAAATGTTTATATTTAAAGAATGTGCTTTAATAATTATGCCGGCAAAAAAGGCTTATCTTTTTACTAAATTAAAATATAAATTTTTCAATTTTGTTTATCTTTATGCAGCGATATACTACAAATTTTTGTTAAATATTTTATTTATATAAATATTTTTAATCATATTTTGAAATTCAATTATATTTACGAAATATTATTATACATATAGAGAAAACTACAATTTTCTTAAGAAAAAGCGAAAACAAAAAAAAAATTATAATAGAAAAAGGAAAAAAAAATTCTTTTTAGAATTTTAAGGTAGAAAATTTATTGGTATATATAAAAGGATTATTAAATGTATATACATAGATAGATAGAACCAGTTTGTTTATGTACATTCTGATATATACATAAATATACAAAAACATAATATATTATATATTTTATTTTTTATATATGAAAATTTGATCAAATTTGTTTCGTGACCTTAAATGATTTGCAATTTCAGCAATTTCTATCCGCATCATAAGTATCTACACAACTATATATAAAGAAAGGAATATATTCATTCATATAGACCAAAAATAAATAAATAAATATAAATTTCATATATAAGAAGATATAAAAAAAAATAATATGTTTTGTTTTATAATATTATGGTTTTTATTCTTTTTCTGGTATAACAATACAATAAATATACATATAACTATACATATATAATACAAATACATATAAATATATATAGTTATATAACATATAACATTATCTTGTACATTGTATGGTATAACAAAAATCCAGAATAACAAGGAAAAAAAATTATTAGGAATTTATAATATTTATAAAATATAAATAAAAAAAACCATAAGAGGTTTTACAAATAATAATATAGAAAATTCATGAAATGATCAAAAGGCGATCTATATAGAAATACAAAAAATAAAATTTATTATTCTTAGGATTGTATATATTGTAATTTGAAAATAATATTGAAAATATTATGTGCATCAATAGCAGGAAAGAGGATTTGATGTTTTTTTTATGATATAATTATAATGAGAAGATAACATTTGCAATGTTCAGATTTGTTTTATTAAAAAAAATTAAATTACTATATACTAAATAATTACTATTTATGTAATACTTTCCATTTTTCTTTATAATTTTATCGACCCCATTTAATTTTCTACATTTTTTATAATTGTTTTCAACAATTCCACTATATGATATCACTCTTTATTCGTTCAAATATTGTTTTAGTAAGAAAATCTATTAAGGCTTGTAAAATAAAACAAATAAAACATAACAAATATATATTTCTAAAACTATTTCAATTAATTATTGCGAAAATTTTTGGTATTTATATTTTTATTTGTATATACTAATATGATTCAATGAATTCAAGTTTATTATAATAAATCGATTATTATATATTGTCGTTTCATATATTGTATATATACCAATCATTGAATTCACCAATAGTAATAATAAATATCTATTTATACAATAAAAAGTATAAAATAACATCAACATATAAATCATTTTGATTAAATTATTATTTACTTTATATATAGACGCATATATAAGATAATTCATTTGTACATAATGTTTATATATATTCTTATTGATTATCAAATCAACTGCAAAAAATATTTATATAGAATAAAATTTATATTTACAGATAAACTTTTCGTAAATTGTATTGTATATATATGTATATATAATATTTAAATGAGTTACATAAATTTACAATTCAGTGAATATGTGAATTTGAATAAGAATATGCTTTTGTTGTTTGTGTATGTATGGTATGTATATATTATAAAGAGGAAAACTTTAAGTAATATTACAAACAAAAAAAAAAACTTTTTTTCCCTTATTCATGTATAAATAAATACAAAAAACACAACTCGCATATAAAATAATAATAATAATAGACTCAAATAGACAAAATATATATAAATAAATATAAATATACATAATCATCAAATGCGTCTTTTTATGTCTAGATAAACTTTTTTTTTTTTTTTTGCTTAGAATTCAGACTTTTGTGGAGAAATGTTTTTATATATATTCAAACATATACATAAAGATTTTTTATTATTAACCCTCATTTGCAGTCATTCAATCCTTAAAGAAACAAAATCACCAATAAAACTTTTAACATTTACTTATATATGCAAGTTATGAAACGAATATAAAACAATTGTTTTCATCAGATACATTTTCATTCATTCTTTTTATCTAAATCATAAAGGTAATACGAAAATTTGCTTGATATTTATAATTACGAACTTTACATTATTTTCTATAAAAAAAAGCACTGATCGAGTAATATACGGTAACACTTTATAAAGCATAAGCAAGATTAAGGGTTAATATGATATTTTATCTATATCATTTTTTGGAGGTAAATCATATTTATTCATATATATAGAGTTTGATAATTTTAACTTCTATACTATACACATTTGTGAATAAAAATCAAAAAAATTATATATAATTTAAATAAAAAAAATTAGACAAAATTATATAAATTCTACATAAATACATACATTTATGACAAAGTAATAATATCATTCAGGCAAGTAAAATTAAATGACAATAAAAATGGTTTAATGTTTATATACAACCAACACTGTGTGTGTTTAATATGAATAAATTATACAATTCAAGAAGGAAAATTATATCCGGATAGGTATGCAAATATTAAAAATATACTAAAGAAATAAGTTAGTAATAAAAATTTTGTATTTTATTTATTGTTTCACGCAAAGAAAATTCATTTTTATTGGGTTTATTTGACGTAATTCTTATAATTACTATGGATCTGGACCATGTCCAAGAATTTTCGGGTATACTTAAATCGGTGTAGAATTATAATATCAATCGATTCTTATATGTTTTAAGATAAGTATCTATGAAAAATCATTTAGATGACATATTTATAGGATTAGAAAATGGGTTATTTGGGAATATCTTGAAAATGGTTAGGGATAGATCTGCCAAACCTACATAAAATGTCTATACACATATAGATAACGGGTAAATGTATACAATCTTTATTCACGCTTAGTTGCCCAACATTATATATAATCAATACCACATAAAATATCCAAATAAATATATGTAATTTATATATAAAATACAATAAATATATGAAGTTTTGTGTCTTTGACAGGTGCCACTTATATACATTATATATATGGTATATTTGATTTATTTTTTATTTGGAAGATACACCTGACTATATATTTATGTATATATATATAAGTATTGTGTGGGTTCATATTTTTTGTATCTTTGTGGTGTATAAAAAATATAGAAATTTAATACATTTATGTATATATATATATAAATAAAATATAGATTCATTCAACTGCGAATGTTGCTCTGCAAAATGTTTCTTTTATTTTTCACTTTATATATATGTACCTTTACCAGTTTACCTATACCCATCATATACACATATACAGTATATATATCATGGTAATAAACTAAAGATTTGAAAAAAAAAATCTATATTGCGAATTGAATAAAATAAAGAAAAAAAAATGAATAAATATAAGGAAAAGTGAAAACAAAATGTATATCAAATTAACATTGTGGATATACAAGAAAAAAATCGTAGGATAGGTTAACTATATATACAAACTTATTGTTATAGTTTATTTATTTTTGCTGTTTGTATATATATATTATTAAACTTTTGCAATACATAATCAGATAATAGAATATATTAGATATAAAAAAAAAATAGAATTTATTCTGCTATAAATATTATATAAATTCTATATCTGTGGACTTTTAGAATAAATTTTATTTGATTTTATTATATGTGAAAATGAATTGTTTTTTTCTATTATTATATAATAATAATATTATAAATTATACTTTAAAATTAATCATTTTATATGGTTGTGAATTGTTTTATTTTTTGTATATTTATATAATGATTCTTAAGCATTCAAGAGTATTGATAAATAAGTCCTAAATCGTATATTGTTGTAGAATATTTTTATTAAAAATGGATTTCCAAGGAAATAAAAACATCACAATGTTATTATATATAATACAAATGAATGAATTTAATATAGTTTTGTTTTGGTTTGGTTAAAAATGTGTATATGTTAATAGATGTGGTAAAATGTTCGGAGAATTTCCATACAATTCCGAGTTCAAATCCGTTTAACGGTCACCAAACATACACAATTTTTCGCTAAATACTATTATGTAACATTTAGAAAGGTTGATAAAGTTATTATTCTTATTTTTATCAAGAAACACATCATAAAATGTAAGGGGGTTGAATGATTTGAATATGATAACCGCATCATGTATACAAAATTATATATAGTTTTTCACTAAAAATATATACCATTATATTATATATATTTCATCATTTATTACAATAAATTTAAATAACATTTCTTGTTTTCAAAATATTAACATTTATAACATATACACACTATAATTATATCTCTATACAGTGTATAGATAAAGGTATTATACAGTGGTATATTATTAGTTATAGGTTTTTCTATATATAACATTTTCATATATAGAGAAATTGTTTTTCAAGAAATTTTGTCTTATAATAATAGAGAATTTATTGTATATATATAATAAAATAAAACAAAATAAAATGATACATAACATATTAATAAAAAAGGTATAAGTTTAAACAGGGAAATGTAAACAGGACGCACACACAAGAGGTGAACAAATAAATATATGTATATGCATATTATAAACATTTATATATTTTGCATATTAATAAAATCTCTAATATATTTATTATTTTAATATATACTGTAAAAGAAAACACATGAGAACCACCTATACAATTATTATTTATATAATATATCTATATTATAATTTAGAAAATTTAATTTCCTAATTTCAATTTATAAATAAACAAATTTTCTATATAAATAAATATATACCTGTATATATAACACGCATATATGAAATATTATACAATTTAAACGAAGTATTTAGAAGTTATATAATATATTTGCTATATAAGTTTTTGAATGTATATATACAAAAAACTGATTGTATATAAAATAAATTCTATTTGGAAGAAAATTTACCTGTATATATATATGTATAACTAAAATGTATATAAGTATTATATATAAATGTGTATATATAAATACAAAAACTTTGATATCGCATATACTCTTGCATATACAATGGTTTATACATATTATATACAATATAAAGGTATAGAAATGTTTTGAAAATATTTATAATTATAATAATTTTCGGGGATGATTATATGAGGGTGAAATAAGTTTATTATGATTATTATTACTTTATATATGTATTATAAATTTTATAATGTTATGTATATAAAGAGTATATACATAGTTAGTGAATTGAATAAGTTTATATATCTATATGATGATGAATAATATTATAAAATATATAATCAAGTATTTCTTAAATCATATTTATTTTTTAAACATATACATAATAATAATTCACATGATTTAAATAAGCACAGACATACTAAACTAAAGTTATATTCACTTATTATATATATATATATATATATATATACGTTTTGTATATTATTATCTTTTCAGTTTTAATTTATCTTACAGCAACAGCAGTGCAGATAGAATTATATTAAAGAAAAATATTATCATTTTTTTCATTGAATTAACGCAGTAAGACATTTGTTTTTTTTATTCTATATAATAATCATAATAATAATGTACGTTAAATTTTATATAGACACAAAATGCGCTTTATTTTATATATTTATGCATATATAGACGCATTACCAAAAAGATAAAACAATAAATAAAGGTATCATAAACTCAATTCCCAAATTGATATTATAATATACATGCAGAATAACAAATATTGTATTGTACATTTTTTCCAGTGTTTTTGGATTATACAAATATTAACGGTATGGAGGAAAAACGACGAGATAAATGCGGACGTTAATTTCAGAAGGAATTCAGTAAATGTAAAATAAAGGCTATCATGATTTGAATTCCTATTTGTTTAACATTTCATTAACTTTTCAATTAAACATTCTCATTTTTTACGATAATGTTCGAAGTTGAATTCATCAAAAATGGGAAAGTGTAAATGCCGGATAACATATCAAATGCTACATGATACCATCGCATCTTAAAAGAAATAGAACAGTGAATATTAACAAAATCAAATGATTGAATATGTCTATCCAAATGCATATGATATATAAATAGAAATAAAGGCAATCTGGGTAATGTATTTGTATACACATTTGAATTTGAATGATAGATCACTGTGCGTATAATGAATTAAAATTTATTTATTTTATAAATACAACAATCATATATGGTATATAACATGGTACTGTAATAATGTATCTTAATAATTTCGTTTAGCTTTTAATTAACCTAAAATGATAAAATTAATATTTTAATATCAAATATAATCGTTCCTACCATTTCAAAAATTAAGATATATGTTTTCTATATATAGTATTATACGTATATATGATTTCAAAAACATCTGTAGGATATTATACAGAACTGTGTTTTTCTTTATATATATATATATCAATTAGATGATGAATTACGTCGAATGGAGTCTGTTTTATTAAAATGTTTTTTTTTCTTAACATATAAATATTAACAAAAAATAGGGACTAAACCGTTACATAAATAGCATATAAGACATGCAAAAGTGGATTTATGTCCTAGAAAAAAATGTTTATTATTGATAAAACATGAAAATTTATATGCATTATACAAATTTAAAACACGTATTACCTTTGTCAAGGTATTTCTTAAACGAATTCATCTTGAATAGAGTAAATAAAACAATAAATGAACTGAAATTAAGCTATATATTCTTTTAATATTCGGTCCAATCGTACCAAATCCCACTTTATTGGTCAAACAAAGTAAATGCATATATATATATAATAAAATATAAATCCAAAATATATCGATAAATTACAAACAATAAAATAACCTATATGACATTATGTTTTATATAGGTGATTTATTGAAATTTAATTCAGTTTATATATATAGTTGTTGATAATCAAAATGTGTGTGTTATTTAGTATATATTTTAATATAGAAAAACAGAAAAAATTGATAAACCATAGTGTATATATTGTGATAATGGTAAATCATATATTTTGACACTTACATTATTTTCATACGAAAATTATTATATATTCATTCATTATAATATATATATAGATGTAGTAAATCAATTCCTTTTTTTTTTGTATATTAACCTAATTTAATGAGCTTTACCATGTTTATTTTATATATATTGATTATATATATATAGTTAGAGTTTCATTTGTTTTATATATTAGAGATAATTACATATTTATAGATAATTGATTGAACTAAAGATATTTTCTATACTTAATAGAAATTTTTCGCTTACTTCGCACGAATATTTATCAGAAATCTATTTATATATGGTTAATTTTTTTCATTTATTCGTCGATAATTATAATAATATTCGAGCTATGGATTTAACAAAACAAAATAATTGGTTATATATATAGTTGCATTATAATTTAAGGCATTTCTATATATTTCTCATAAATCCATTAAAAAGACAAAAAAAAACCTTTGGTCACGGCTAAATTACAGAGACAGTACTTTCATAGTTTTAAAAAAAAATTAATCTGTTTTGATTGATGTTTGATAGATATTCCTGACTAATAGCATTGAATGAAATTTCTCTATATATATGTTTAACATTTTCGAATTCCTCTTTTTTTATATCCCACTTAAACCTAAAATAAAATTATATTGATAAACTTTGATTGACATAATATGTTCAAATGAAAATGAATATATATATATACATACATGAATGATGGTATATATGTATATCGATGTAGTAAAATCATAGATGAAATGATGGCAAATCTCAAATGTTGTCATTTATTTTGTATATCTATATATATATATTATTATTTGTCTTATATGCACGAACAAAATAAATATATCTCTAGAATACGAAATACGAAGAAAAAAATCATCTTAAAAAAAAGGTTTGTCATTGAATCAGAATTATTTTTCTAATATATTATTTATTTTTATGTATATGATGAAGGACATACGCATATACTATACATACATATATATATAAAAAGTATATAATCAGTATTATTTTTCCTTTTTGATTTTGTGAATGATTTTTTGTGGTTAAATAACATTGATTTAACAAGACTATATACCTATATATATAACCAATATAAACAACAAGATTCAGGACAACGTATATATTTAAATATATAGAAAATGTAAATAATGAATAATCACAATAAACAAATACATTACTTCTAAAACCAAATAAAATATATACATATATATAGTAATATAGTGTCCTGTTTTTTTTATGCATTCCATATAGATAAATTTATAAATAGATTTATTTCGTGCGTACCAAAATTGATACAATTTATATATTATGTATCTATCTATATGTATAGATAAACACCTCTCTCTATATATATTATTTATATATGAATGTCTAATATACATGTATATTTATAGAGATAGAGTGGTCTAAAAACATTTGATATACTTTAGTTGTTTATTTCCATTTATATACATATACATATATAAAATATCCTATAATATATATATAAATATAAACATTGAATGAATATATAGAATAAAATTTCAAGAACAGAAGTAATTAAGTTGATGAGACTAGATTAACTATTTTCTTTGAATATGGTTCTTATATATACAAGTTCTAGATATAGATGTGTATACTTAAATGTATAGATAGAACGTGATACATAAGATATATATCCTTTTACATAAATATATTCTATCATCTATACATAAATGTATTTGAATATGCTGGTATATAGATAAAATATATATACATTATACAACAAAATAGAAAGTATATATACATATATCTACGTATATTTAAATGTGATTGAATGTGTTTGTTGCATTGGTTTTTGAAATGAATTTAGGATTTTTCAAAAAAGAATAAAGGGTTTGTATTTAATTTGGACATTTATGAATAATGTTAACCATTAAAATGATTTAATGGTTTATTTTAAAATTTATGCATGTTATTATACTCTCTTATATATGTCAGTGTAATTTATATACAAGTATATATTCATATATATAGAAAGATATATTTATGTAATTAATATTTGTTATATATATGTTGTATATATTGGGTTATAAATATATACGACCATATATAGATTTATATCAATATATATATAAATGAAAAGTAGAAGGTGATACTATAATTTTAACTACCTATTTTTACGATAATTCATATACATATACAAAGCAAATTTACTTCTATATATAGAATATATATATATATATGTAAACTTTACTCGCTAAATATTCTGTTTTCTATAACAACTCTTTAACTAAACTTTGATAAATTAAAAATTTCCTTTTAATTCTATACCCTGTATAACAAAATCTATATATCGTACTGCTGGGGGTGGATTTATATATCCATCTATATCTATTCTTAAAAAGCTGTATATATATGCCTCTTAAACATGAAAATATTTCCCCATATTAAAAATTTGAAAGCAAATAATAAAAAAAAAAAAAAGATGAATAATAAAAAAAAAAACTTTTAATTAAGTGTATTATTTATTAATCGTTTCAAATAACACTGAATTTAAATTATAAAGTTCTATATAAATATATTTATTTTGTATATTATATACTTATCCTATATATATATATATGTATATAGATAAAATATGAATTATTTATTTAGTGAAATTTTATGTCTACAAACATTTTTTATATTGTATATTCTGGTTTTGTTGAATACATCCGCATTTGTTGTGTATATTCAAAACAAATTCAAATATAAACTTTTTAAATTGTGTGTGTGTTTTTAGTATAACCAGGAAAAATATAAATTGTATTGTATATAAAGACCGAAAAACGGGAAGAAATAATTGAACAACAAAAGAAAAAGGATAATATAATATTGAAAGAAAATTATGTACAACAAAAAAAATTGTAAAATATTATTATATATAGAGTCAGATATGAAAGTCGATTTTTGATTGATTGATTGATTAACATTTATTTGATTTTAAAATTTAAACACAAAAAAAGTAATGCTATTTGGAAGAAATCTATATATGGAAATTTTGTATTGTCACAAATCAATATTACTGTAATTTCTGTTAATTTTTCATTCATTTTTCTTAAAAAAGATTATTAAATTTGATCGAATTTCTATTATCATGTAATTTTTTATGAAAATGAAAATATTTAAGAGGTTATTTCAAGTAATTGAACATTTTATAAAGTAATTTTCCTGAAATATTCATCATTCCGTAGACCGGGTTTTTTGCCTTTTTTTCAAGAAAAATCTATAACGTTTTGGTTAAAAGGTCACATCACATGGACATAATATAGTGTTTTAAGAATCAGACGGTTGAAGTATTAATTTATCAAAATAAATAAAATCGATGAAACTATATATGTAAGCATACTCAACAATATGCTGCTCGTTAATTATTTTGTTATATACCATCATTTTGGTAAGTGAATATTTACGATATTAAACGAAAAACAACACTATTTAAGAATTGAGTTAAAAATAAAATATATTTTAATGAGATATAAAATATCTATATATGTATATTACACTCGTGATAAAAAATGAAGTGTGAAAAATGCACAATATGCAAAAATGTATTTATGATTTTATAATTAAATAATTTTAAATGTATATATATAATATATATATATGAGTATGTCTAATCTGCAATGCTGCTTCATTTTTATATATACATATATACGTTATATACATATATATTTATAAGTATACCATCGTTTCATTTAAGTATTTATATATAGAGGTAGGTATATGTTACAGATATATATATACATTCCATATCAATTGTATATCCATTAATTTAAGATTAATCTTTTTCTTTGACCTAAATTATATATCTATATATAGACATATTTATGCATATAAATATATAATGTATATAACCACATAACATTATATATTACAAATTCGTGTCGATATCTTAAAACTTAATTCACATTAAATGTATACAAATATATTTACTGGGTGGTTCAAGTTGTAGAGGTATGTATATGATAATTTTTTTTTTGTAAATAAATGAACCATTTTCGTCATTTGACTTGCAGTTATAAATTTACATTCCAATTCATATACAAATTAGAATGTCTTTCAGTTTAATTGCCTATCAATTCCAAAAAATCTTTTTTTATTTAATAAGAATTCATGGTAATAAGAATTCATGGTAATAGAATTTTATCAAATACATGAGATTGTCATCACCTTGTATTTATCGATAAAAATTGTACATATATATTTATATATCTATTGTGCATATACCTACTACATATATATTTATATGATATATTGATGCCATGCCTTAAAATCATAAAAATTCGATTTATTTGTAATGTAAATATTTTATTTGTAAATGTATCTCTTTTTTTTTTCCTTGTTGTTATATAAATTTTCCCATTATTATGTTATTTTCGTCATATACCATATATACACTATATGAACGGATAATATTTTTATCTATAAAAATATAAACGTAAAAACTTGAGGGTAAATCTGATGATAATATATAGTATACGAATATACGTACGAACCCAAAATGAAAATTTATTTCAAACGATTTCAATATATATAATATACACACATACACTGAAGGTTGTTCATATCAACATATATATGTGTATAAATAATTATATAACCTGAATATGAATGATATGATACATATAACAAATATATTTATTATACAACAAATCATGTTCGTGTAAAAAGAAAAAAAATCCATATAACAAATTCCAATGCTAACAAAAAATAAATTACAATTTAAAATTAGCTGAATTACTCTGGTAAATATAAAATAAATATATATATATATTTTGTTACTTATGTTACGTATATATGTATATACGAATACCAATTTCTAAATTCAATATTTTTTACCCCTATAACAAACAATATAATGATAAAATAAATATATAAACTTCTATATCTCTATATATATAGATATGGATATATTATTGACTGACCGCAAAAATACAATATAAAACGTATTGTATAGGGATGTGAATTCTATATATATGTATATATATATATTTATAAATACAAATCAATAATAATAATAAAAGAAAACCTTTTCAATTTAGATGATAAAAAAAGATAAAAAAATACTTTAAAAAATACTTTACTTCTTCTTTATACATATATGTTTATGGTATTATATCTACATACTTAAATAAAATAGTATTTATTTTAAATTCACAATATATGGAATATACTATATATGACTTTATCCCTTTCAAATATATATATGTTATAACTATATATATATAGATTATATAGTACACAATAAAATATACATTTTGATAACATTTATTTTTATATAAAGTATATATACATGATATATATATATATTTTATTTGAACCCAAAATTGAATAAGAAAAAAAAATCATTTCTGATATTGAATATAATATATGTATATATATATATATGAATGAACGTATGCGATATATTTAAATATAGATATTATTATCGCATATATATATATTTCTAAATAAATATTGTGCCAAATCAATATGTACAGTAAAATGTCAATCACAGACATTGATTTCTTTTCTATATATAAATACATTTCGATATGATATATGTATTTGAGATATGTATATATTTTATTATATAAATACATAGATTCACAACACACACCCTTTAAATATATTAACCATTATACGTAAATATAGAATTTTGGTAAATGATATATAATTTTGGTTAGAAAAGAGTATATACTTTTATATATTATATTGATATTGATGGTCGCACAATCTTTGTAATAATACATAATAGTATACATACATAGTGATAACTCAAGAGTCCGTATATATCACATTATCATTACAGTAATAATGAAAAATTTATTTTCATTTATATATCCAATTCATGTTTATGTAACTTAACAAATTATAATAATATGACCATATCATCCCCAATAAACATAATCATTATCATCATCATCCTATTTATAATAATCATAAACATTAACAAATAATATAAATGATAATAAATAAGGCAAATTTAATTATATATAAAATATATATTTTGGTGTTGTATCTAAAAACGATATTTATAGGTTAAACAATAAAACCTATTTATAAATTTGTATATTACCTATAAATATCTATATATATATATATATAATATATATGTTTGTATACCATTTTGAAAAGGATATTGTTTTATGGTTTTGATTAATATATTACTTTTCCAATGAAATATTCATTATCCAAATATATACACACATCATATCGAATTTATATTGTGTTTATATATATTATTTAAATGATTGGTTATATATCTATAAGGATATTAACAAAATTATCATACATATATATAGAAATTGGGTGATAATTAAAGGTATCAATATAAAGTATAATTATATAGAAATAGAAAATCATAATATATAAAAATATTTAATTGTTATTTGGCCAATATGTTTTGAATTTATATAGCATACGAAGTATATTTATATAAATTATTCATAATATGGAAAAATTCGGGCATGTGGAATTTATTATATTTGACTTTTGACACTGTATCATAAATATATATAGAACTGTCGGACCATGTAAAAGTTATTACAAAAAAAATAAATATATATTTAAAAAAAAGATTCTGTATATGGTAAAAATCCCATGTTGCGCCTGTTTTTTTTTGTTCTAAAATTATTGCTCCCTTCACAATTTATGATGCTATGTCGTATATGATTCCATTTCATATCCCATTGGGTGTATTATTATTTAAACATGCAATGTCCAATTGATACAGAGGGTCATTAAATTCTATGTATATTTAATCTATCTACAAAACTTTAAAGTCATTAAGGCAATTTTTTTTTTTTTAATATCGGTTTATGTCATTTGTATTTAAAAATGATTTCATTTAAATCATCCAATCCACTGTTTATATATAATTGAATATATATAAAGCTGCATATATCTAACAATTAGATTTATACATGATGGATGTTATTCTATATCGTATCGTATCTATATCTCGTAAATGTATAGAGTTACATAAGAATAATATTGCATGCACATATATGTTTTGCAAACAATTGTGGAATGTACATTAAAAGTTTTTAATATACCTCTTTTATATTTAATCAAATATATATACAAATGTATTTGATATGTATAGATATAAATATATAAAACAATATACCATATATTTAATGCATAAGAAATGTATATTTGAAATTCTGCATAATATACATATCATCTATATATTCATTTCTATAAACCATAGTATATATTATATATATTTAGGTTTTAGTTAACATAAATACTAACTATTTTATATAATAATGCTATATTATTCAATGTATATATATATATATTATATACGAATTTATCTTAAATTTCATGTTCATATTTCTTAAATGCATTTATATATAATAAATTGTTTGTCTGAATGTAAAATAAGACTTGTTATACATTTATATAATCACATCATATATACATAAATATGTAATTATAAACTGTAATTATATATATGATAATAATATTTAACATTCATTTTCATATTTATATAAATTATTGTATATCATTTTGTGCAATATTATATGTGCGGTAACATCATTTGAATATAATATAATCAAAATTTTTAATTAACATTCTTGTTTTGTTCAAACTAATAATATTTAATATATTTATATAATTCTCATATGTATATACGAAATAAATGATTTTCACCTACATTTTATAAATATCTTTTTGTTGATTTAACTTTCTGGACATTTACAGGATCTGTTATGAAAATTAGATGTATACACTGTTTTAAAATATATAAAATTCATATTCAAAATTTTAAGGAATGTTGTAATACAATATTTATATGAATTTCTTATGAAATGATGTCAAAACTTATTTTATTCATTTGTATATAAACAGTCCTTTATCAGTGGCATATATAAATAAATGTTAAGATTTATCAATTGTTTTGTGGCTGTTTTTGGAAATTAATTCTATATATGTTTGACAGAAAATTAATTAAACAAAAATACTATAGGGAATATTATATTAAACTCAATATCGTATCGGTGCCAAAGATTCTTTTGATATCCAACCATTGTTATTAGTCATCATGATCTTGAACATTTCCAATAAACCCCGCACCATAAAATAAAATACATTTCACATTTTCATCACACAAAGCATTAAATCCTGGTATAATATTTTACGTGCAATATTGTAACATTTACGTTGTTATTTATATAAAAAAACTTTTTTTTTAATGTAACCATCACTAATCACGATTTATATAAACACTTACCGGTATGATTTATACTTGAAATAAATTCGTTAAAAGAATTTTACCTTATTTTAGATTGATATTTATAATAGGAAAGTTAATTTTAACGACTCTTTTATATAAATTTGAACCGTTCAATATTACTTTGATTTATATGAAAATTACGATTTTTTTGTGAAAATAATCTGAAGAGCGTATACGTACATTGGAGATTTTAAAGATTGTTTTACCTTATCATATATTTTAATATACATATTTATATTTGTGTTGTGGTGCATAATACCACATTTCTTTCCTATATATACTGTTTAAAATATACAATATATATGCATATACATATAATGTTGAGCATATTTTTAAATATTTTATTCAAAATAGTTCATTCCCGCGCGTTTTCATTCATATATATATATATACGTACCATTTTCATAATATCATTCATTTATTTTTATATACGCGGGGAAAGTATACATAATATATATATATAGTTAAGAAATATAACGCATTAGTATATGTTGTTCTGGTGCGGGTATATTATAATACATCATCATATATTTTTGATATGCTAATCGTATATATTCGTATATAGTTGGAATATATTTTCATGAAAATAAATTATAAAATGACATATATAAAAAGCACTATATATAAGAAAATATCACAAAGAATTTTATATATAACATTCTTTTTGTATATATATATATATATATATATATGCAAATAAGGGCTGATAATATATATTAAAGAAAAAGCTTCCATATAAAATTTATATCTATATTTATTGATTTAATTTACTTGTTGAAAAATTATTTTATTTATCAGTTGATAAATAAAAAAAAATGGAAATTTATATATTCTTTTATTTATTGAATAATGTAGATATAAAAATGAATAATATATATTTAAATGGAAATTTATTTAAAATCCATTGAAACACCCTGTTTATTTACACATTTCTTTTATCATCATTCATTTATTTATTTATTTGTACATATGTATATATATATATATATATATATTATATATATATATATATATAAATACATCAAGGGATATGATGCAAAAGCAAGAGGACGAAGCTATAAAAAAAATACACAACCACGAACACACAAAAGACAAATAAATTATATATAGAAGAAAAAAAAACAATTTAAAAGATATGTTGCTGTTAAATTTTGTCCATCATCCATAAAACATAATTTATATATACACCATCCATACATATCTAACACCATGTATTATAAAGTTCCACATATAGATAGTCATATTGAGTTATATATATATATACATATATACTAAATACTCGCACAATGTATTTTTGCTATATATTAATATTTATGAAGATGAAAATCATGTCATTTATGTTCACTCCATACCATATATACCATTCATATATAGAATTTATCTATATGGAATTCTTATGACTATGAGATACATACATTGAAGACAATCTCATTTTATCTATATATACTATATATGTTATATATAAATACAAATTGTAATTTTTCGCTATCCTTAAAAAAATATGTGCGTGTATATTCTCGAGGTCGTATATTATACATATATATATATATATATATATATATATATATAAAGAAAATAATGTGTATATATAAAAAAAAATAAAAAACGAAAGGAAAAACTATACACACACACATGGGTATAATATACAAAATATTTATGGTAAATATTCTATATATGTATATAAAAGAGCTTTTCGTCCCTATAGAAATATAAAATACGCAAAATCGGTGTGCGACGACGGGTAGTGACGAACTACAATTCAATAAAGGACAGATAATTTTCCGCCACAAAATAATCAAAAAATTTTTTATTTTTGTTTCACATTAATTCATTTTCAATTCCAGTTTAATTTCCATAAACATTCTGTTTCATATTTACTATATACATTCGATCCCGTTTGATTCACATAAAACGCATACGGTATATGCAAAATGAAAAATGAATTTTCCAATGAAAACTAAAAAAAAGGAAGAAGAAAATACCCCAGAAATTTGTTTTTTTGATGATGATGCAGTGATGCCGCCGATGTAAAAAACATAAAAAAAAAAAGTAAAAGAGAAAACACATATATATATATATATTAAGGAAAATTTTCCATTTGAATTAAGAATTTCCATATAAAATTTTCAGTTTATGAAAATCCATACAATAGAAAGCATTTTCACGAAGAAATAAATTTAATATTATATATTGTTTTTTTTTTTGAATGAGTTTGAACTTCTTTATATATATATATATGTGTATCATGGATAGATAGCTGGATAGATATATAGATTCATATATATCGAGAGATCTATTGCTTATACCGTGACGAAACAAAATAAAAATAGTGTGTGTGTATTTTTTTTTTTTTATTTAGAAAATTTCGGTATTTTAACACATTTAGAAAGAAGAAGAAAAAATAAAATTTAGGTTGAATTATGTGATTGTAGATTTTTTTTTTTGCAATATTGTTCAATATTGATCAATATTTAATATTTATTTTCTTTTATTAATCTTAAATAAAATTAATTAAAGTTCTGTGCCGATTATATAAATTTAAATAAAATAATTTAGAATTTACATTTTTTCAGTTTGTAACATAATTTTAATTTTTGAATAAATATTGCAGGTTATAAAGAAACAAATTTATGTGGTGTGCGTGAGTGTTTTTTTTTTTAATTTCTGTTTTTGTTTTGTTAAACAAAGTCCTTATTCATTCATAAATTATAATTCATTTAGTTATTTTCGTGTGGTCCATTTGTTAAGAAAGTGTGCGGAAAATTTTAATAAAGAATTATATCATAAAAATAAATATATATTAAATATTAATAATTTCATTTGTGCAAAAAAAGAAAAGAAAAGAAAAGAAAATGTATATTAAAAAAATTTGCTGTATGCGAATTATTTTCTACCCATAAAAAGTTTCATTTTATTTGTTTGTTGTGAATGTGAAAATTTTTTAATGTAATATATGTTATACATTGATATAATATGGTATATATATTTACGAAGAATGTGCTGATGTTTTTACGGCGTCTTTTCTCGTAATATTTTCTATATATAGCAGTTCATAAATAAGAAATATATATATAGAGTAGATATATGAATTATGTTTATTTCTATAAAAAGTAATCCAATCCAATATAAATAACTGCAAAAAGAAAATAAACCGCATTAAACACAGTAAAATATAAAAAAAATTTTATTAAAGTGAAAATTTAGTTTTTTCCCGCAGTTGTTGTATATATAAATATAAATAAATTATTTTTGTGCTTTTATGTGGAAAAATAAGGATTTACATTTTATATATATATATATATACATTCAGATAATATGACTCGTGTTTTTGTTTTGTATAAATAAATAATAAATAAAAAAAAGTGGTAGATTAATTTTTTGTTTCCATATATACATTTTTTAGTTTTAAATATTTTATTTTATAATCGTGAATATATGTTATGGTAAATATGAAGAAGTAACCCGCATAGAAAATATATGCTATATCATATTTTTACAAAAAAAAATATACATATTTTATTATTTATACTAAAATATGTTTGAGGATTTAATTTTGTGGATTAAATACGTCCTATATAGTTAAAAAAAAAAACAAAACGCTTTAACGTTTAGGATAACGAAATTATATAGGAAAAATTTCATATAGAAGGTTCGCCCGTATTGAGTTAGTTATTGGTATATATATGGATATTATATTTAATAAAAAAAATGTTTATATAAAATTTTTTTAATATACAAAAACAAAACAAAAAAAAAGGATTCACTACAAAAATATGCATCTGTTGACAATATTAAATGGAGAATACAAGCTACAAACAAACAAGTTAGATAATCAAATGGAAATACGTACAACTTATTTTAAAAAGGTAATTTTTTTTTTTACAAAATACTATTCATTTTTTTTATAAATATTTCATAAATTTCCTATTTTTACAGTTTTATATCTATATAGTGATTTTATCGGTATTGCATTAAAAATAATTTTTTTTTATGGAAAATATATTAATAAAAGTGTTATAATTTTTGTTGAAACTTTTTCTTTTTAAATTTTAATATATATGCGAATGTACATGATGCGAATATGCTTTTATAGAAAAAAATATAAAACTTTTCCTTTTCAAATATTATTACACATAAGTTTATTACATAAATTTCTGTATAAATGTCAATTATATACGCAGAAATATTATATTTAAGATGTTTTTATTGTGTTGATTTTCTTATATATACATCTTTCTTTGTAGCACTTCATTTATTATAATTAATATATTATAATATAATAATCTATTATATTAATTTTTTTTTCTTTTTGGCTTTCTCATCGCACTCAATCGTTCGTATACGGTGTGTTGTTGATATCGTTATCGCTTTTTTTTTTGGTATTTTTTTATATATATTTATATAACAATATAAAGTTATATAAATATTTATGGATTCTATATATGTATAATTAATGAATTGATTGCGTTGATATAATCAATCATTATATTTTTGAGTTGTATATAAATGATATGTATTTGTATATATAAATTTGTACGTTATTATAAATATAGATATACAGAATGGTATATATAGATTGCAATTAATCAATTAAGGGATGATATTTTATTTCTCATTTTTAAACAAAAGTTCCTTATATAGGGGAAATTTTGACTATCTTACAAACATTCAATAATTTGCACTTTATTTTAGATTGAAGGGAAAATTATACACGCAAGGACAACAATTTATTATAAAGATTTGACTTAAAATTAACTTAAATAACGTAGAATCATCGATTAATTGATCTATATATATAGGTGGTGACCATCCTGTAAATTCGTATATTGATACCTAAATACATTAAATTATATATTAGTTAGTATAAGAACAATAATAGAACAATAAACGGATTTTTTTATTTATCTTTACTTCTTTATATGCGGTAATTGATGTTTCTTTTCTGCCATTAATATATTAAAGTATACATTTATATATTCGCTCTATATATATGATGATAATAACCGCAAATAACTTAATGGTTAAATATACTTTTAAAACCGATGTATAATTTATTTATTGATTTTATTTGACTTTCGCGGTTTTGCTGATAAATACCAAATATATTTTTTTTAATTAATTGTACAGAATTATTTATATATAAATATATTTTTAAACAGGTTGAAAATTATCGAAATATCTCTAAAAAATATATAAATTTTATTTATTTATACCGCTACAATAGTAATTTTGCGTATTTTTGACCAGATACAAAACATTACTATTATATATGGCTTTTAAACACTTATCAATGTATGTATAATATCAAAACAATATATCAAATCTTTGTGTATTACGTCAATTGTCATTACCAATTGTTTAATACATTTATTTTAATAATAAACAAATTATTTATATCTATGGTTCCTGCAAACTTTGTCAAATATAATTGGAATAGTAACACAATTAAAAATGTATCTGCGTAATGTGATAAACCTTATTATATACTAAAATGTAATACAATTGCCGCATGTTATATTCTAAATAAACAATTATTAGCATCGTATTCCATTTCAAAATGAATATTATGTATTTATTTAAAATCAAAATCAAATAAATTAATATAATAATACTTTAATAATTGATTCCGTGTATATATTAGCAAAATAAGTTCTAAGCATTATTTATATATAATAATAATGTTTTGTTGTATATTTAAACAATTTATATTTAAAACATATTTAAACAAATATATATTATCAAATTCTTGTGTTGTTGTGTGTATTATGAATATATATGCGGCAATATATATTTATTCATTTTTCACTGAACATCAAACAGAGTACATGAATAATATGATAATATACATATAGTATATACTATATAATATATGAAATTAACTGATTTTTCCTCATATTGATATTGTCAGAATTATAAAATATAATATGGTATTTATTTTATTAAATAAATATAACATAATTCATATATTTGTCTGAATATGACAGAAATTAACATATAATTATTAATTTATTACCTTGGCAAAATTGAAAGGTACATAAATATGTATAATACAAAATGATAAAATGTCTCTTTATATGGGGGTTGGTTTATCAAACCTATATAGTAACTGAAGAAATATTGTAAATTTTTGACGTGAGGTTGAATCCTTAGATATTACACATAATATTCACATTGATTCTGTGCTAAAAAATTATTTATGTAAATTTTCCAGATATATTTAAAGGTGAATTTAACTAACAGATAGATAAACGCGAAATGTAATATTTAATATATCGATTATTCAATAAATTGGATCACATCACAAATTGATTTCTGTTATAATTATATGATTGAAAATTACTCTATAAAGAAAATTTGAATGCTCACATAGCTCACATATACTTCACCTATTGAATATTATTTTATCTATATTATTATATTGTATTCCTTTATTTTTATATATGTATAATCAAATTAATCAACAAAACCATATATACATATATATAAATTATAATCAATCAAATCATTTGAAAAATTGCAAATTCTTTTTCACATTCAATTTATATGAAAATATATATATCTATAAATTAACGAGTTTGGTATATATACGCTGCATAATACAAGATCGCAAGTATTCATATATATATATAGAATATAAATTGAATGTATTAACACCTCATTTTCCAAATGATTATTGAATATTTACGCTATTTTGAATATATATAAAACTATATATAGGTTTATGTATTATATACTTTTATGTGTATATTAAAATAAATTAACTGAAATTGATTTCATTACAGCATCATACCAATAATGGATCTTTATCTATATATTGGATAAATTCATATATATATATATACAATAATATTACATATATCCTTATATATATAAGGATATATATAAAAATAAGCTTTAACAGCTTAAAGCTATTTAGATATTTGAATTTTTTTTTTTTGTATTTCGTTTTATATATTTATATCGTCGTGTAAAAATTCGATGTGTTCCCCCTTCACCATCACAATAGAAAATCAAAATTTTTCATTATATCATAATATATATTGATTTATCCATATATAATACATATAAAAATTTCTGTTCTTCAAAATCATTGAAAATATAATATACAAGCTGTTTTGTTTACGTTAATATATATGCAGAAGTTTATGTAAAAAAAAAATAAAAGAAAATGAAAAACAATGTTAAAAAGGAAAAAAGAAAAAAGGTAATTCCAAAAGAATTATACATATATAAAAGTTATCTTGGAAAAATAGCATCATAAACATTTTTACATAACAATTTTTATATATTGTATTTTTTTGTTTTACTTATATCTATGATTGTCATGTACCGAAAAAAAATAATATACAAAACATGGTTGTTGTTTTTTTGTGTGGTTGCGATTTAATTTTCCTTTATGTGTTGATGCAGCTTATATATAGTTGTTGTCATCGTCGTCGTATCGTATATATATTCATCATAATCTTCGGTTCTACCATTTTCAGTATTTTTTTCGTTTTTTGGAAAATATTCTACGCAACATGGTAAATATTTTAGTATTGTTTAGTAATTTATTATTATATAAGATAAAAATATGTGCCTATACTGATGATGATGATGAGGATGAGGAAAATTCCCTTAAATATATTATTCTAAATTCATCAAAGTTAAATATGATGATAAGAATTTATAATTTTTTACGTTTTATATATAATATATATATATCACCAATATATACAACGTTGTATATATTTTTAACTTTTTAACTAAATGTTGAATATTATTTTGTCATTTATTTATATATATGTTATACATTATTTATATAAACCCCAACCAAACAAGAAAGATTGAATGATCCAAGTTTGACTGGCAAATAATGTTATAATGAAAGAATATTTTAGAAATGTTTATGTTTTTTTATTGTATATGAAAGTAATATAGAATTTTAAGATTAATGAGATCAAATTAAAAGAAGTAAATGAGTGGATCGAAAAAAATGAGTGGATCGAAAAAGAAAAATTAATCGGTTACGACCGCAGTTAGACGATCGGATCGATATAATTAATAAAAGAATATTTTTTCTGTTACTTGTACTGATTTTTTGTCAAATCTATGAGTTCTAAAACTATATAGAAATAAAAGAAAGAAAGTCAAAATTAAATCATTGATGACAATATCGATCTTTTTTGCATGTCATCGAAAACCATTTTTTGTTTGGTATATATACATTCAAATTTATGTATATTTGTTTTTCAAGACCAACCACCCATCAACAACAGTAGTTTATATATACAAAAAAAAAAATAAAAAAAGATAAAGTAAATGGGAGCTTAAAAAAATGTTATGAACCAAATTTTATCGTTTTACTTTTTTATATAAATTTGTTTATATATATTTATATTAGATATATACATATTTTGTGTATCTGCATAATATCATCGCATATTTATAATAAAATATACCGATTGTGTTCTATACCATTTTCTGCATTTAGTCTTTCGTATACATTTATATATGGGATATGGTATATATACGCAGTCATTTTCTTTTAAAACACGTAAATTGTCGCTATTTATTTTTACACTATGTATTTATATAATAAAGTAAAGCAAAATGCAAAGTATTTTAAAACAAAAGGATATATAAAATAATCATTACGATATATATATTTATATAACATATAATGTAACTAATTTATAGAAAGTATATAGATATACTTTCAAAAATAATTTTGTGTTAATGTTATATGTATATATATAATATGATATAATGATGCAAAAGGATGAAGATAATAAGCGCTATATAAATATATATATATTTAATATAAATCATTTATTTTTATCTATATGTGTTATGTATAACAAACAAATACATTTTAGTGAGAGAGTGTAAATTTGTTTAATTAAAATTCATTTTAAAATTTTATCTTTAAGTGATATTATATATATATGGAATAGAAAAGGAATTCTATATAGTATAGATATCATATATATTTGTTTATCGCCCTAATATTATATGTATATACAGACATATTTTATGGAATGGAGTAAAATTACACCATAATGTAACATTCTTTTTCAAAGATAAAATATTTTTGGCAACATATATAAATTACTACAATTTACGGAATGGTGAAAATAGGTAATTAAAAACTAAAAAAATTATACATAATATAAAAATTGCATTTAAAATATAAACATTGCTGAAGCAAACGAATTCAGTATATAGAAAATATATTATTGTAATACTGCACAGCGTATAGGCTCATATCACAAGCACACAAATTGCATTTAACATATAGAAGTTGTGCTATTTTTTTCTCCGGCGGTTCGTACAAAAATCCATCCCTTAAAAATGGCTAGATGAAATAAATAAATTTAATCTCATTAAACGATTTCTTTGCTTCATCATATTCAATCAAATTTCGCAGTGATTATTGTTATACAATAAAAGTCATATAAAATATATTTTCACAAAATATAAACGTTCCAAAGTTAATGGTTTTTATTATTCCATTATATTTTTATTTATTATTCATTATTATAATTATCAAAATAATCAAAATAAATAAATAATTGCAATCAATTTGTTAACAACACGAAAAATAAAATGTTATTTTTCTTGGAAATTAAATCGATATTCTATGAATATGTTTATAATACGATAATACATAATGAAACTCATTCCTATATACATATATATATATATACATTTACAAGAATAATAAATAATGTTTTTTAATTTTCACCATCATTAATAATGCAAAAAAAAAACTGGTACAAATCAATTTATTAAATAAATTGAAAAAATAAATAAAAAAAAAAACACTGCACACAACATGAAAAATATTATATATCATATTTCAAATATATGAAATTAAAAAATATATCCCCAAATCATTTATAATTTCAAATCAAATCAAAAATATAGGGTGAACAGAATAAATAAAAATTGCAATGATTTTGTGATTTGAATTTGTATTTATATCGTATAATCTAATTAAATTTGTGTAATTAAAAAAATATGTGGACTAAACAGTATTCGAGTCGGATTCGATTTGATTACATTTTTTAATTTTGGAAATAATCGCAAACTATCATATATAGAATATTATCACAAATATATCTTAGAACTTCATTCCGAAAACATCCAAAGATCATTTTCGCCGGATCCCCTTCAATGTATAATTATAGATTTCATTTAATATTTATAAATTTAAATATCCTTTAGGTATATATGGTTGCCACATAAACATCATTAAATATTGATTAAATTTTATAAATATGTTCATAACATAATCTTTTTGTAAATATACATTTTACATGTATGTACGAATTTTGACGAGCACCATCATATACTGCCTATTTATACACGTCCCTCTTCGCATAATTTATATATATATACGTAATAAAGGATATATTATTTGATGTGCTTTATTAATATATATATATATGGAGATTCATTATATTAAACAGATTTATATTACCCATGTATATAGTAGATATTTTACCCATGTTCAATAATATATCATTTTATACATGAATGAAAATGTATTTATATTTCTAAATATAGATATAATATTTAATATAAATTGTAACAAACATATTATAAAACATTTTACGATGACAATGATGACAATAAAATTTAGTATAAGGATGACTATATCATATTAATAATATTATTTATAATAATAATAATAATGACAATAATAAAAATAATAATAATAATAAAAATAATAATAATAAAAATATAATATAATAAGCATTATGATTGATGAGTTTTTGAATGAATTGTTGAATGAATGAAAATAATGTATATATATAATCGCATTTGTTAGATATAGTAACAATATACATGTAAAATATTTTCTTTTAATTTTTAGAAAAAAAAAACTCCTATATACAGATTGAGATGTATATAGGAATAATAATGATAATAAAATATTACCAATGTATATTTATTTATTTTTTTTTTTTGTATAAATGATGTGTATTTTATAAACCTTTATTTGAGGTATTTTTGGCTATTTTATTAACCGGCCACATAAACGAGCAATGAAAAAATATGTATATATGATATTAACCTTATATTCCGCATATATATATAGAAATTCCTTTTTCGACCTTGCCCATATATATAAGACACATAAAGTTATATTGATATTTTTATATATGTGAATGCTTATATATGGTATATAACCCATAACTTAATATTTTCCATATAATATTCCTATATATAATAATAAAACGTGCAAAAAAAAAAAACTTATTTCACAATTTTATTTTCTGTATAATATATATGGAGAATAAATTATATAGGGATAAAATATGTATTATCAAAATGATATGATTTTATGTATGGAAAATTGTATATGTTTGAGATGCGGTCAAAATGAAAGACATAAAATATTTTTATTTTTATTTTTTTTTTGCTTGAACTATATAACGTCATATCCAACAATGCGTTCCTTATAACGTAATATACCAACAAATGAACTCATTGGTAGACATTTATTTATATACTATACAAAATACCGATTTATTTATCAAATAGATCCATAACAATATTACTATAATAATATTACGGATGTATCCTGGTTCCTCATGTAATATATATACATTTATATAGATTACAGAGTATAGTCATATAGTGGTGGTATATAGAATGCAAAAAAAAACTAACAACCTCCTTCAGTAAAAAAAAAAAATGATTACCAAGAAATATAAAATTCTATTTTATTTATTATTTTTCTTACATATAATTTCGATTGTATGCTGTATTTTATATCTTCGTTTCGTATATCTATATATCGATACGAAAAAAGGGTTAAAGGTAAAATGATTTGCACAAAAATATATAATAACATAATAAAATAAATAGTGAATATGTAAAAGTTATATTTATTTTTGAATTTGCCTATTTTATATATTATATACTTTGCATGATTGGTAATAGTTTGGTTTTTAGTTTAGTTTATATATCTGAAAATAAATATATACGTACACGAACCTGATAAAATATATTTTTAGATAGATAAAAAAAACAAAATATGATAAATTCAATTTTATTTCGTATTTTTTAAATTGTATAAATATGTTATCAATATTTGTGACCTTAGCATTTTTATTTTTTATATGTATTTGCAAATTAGGGTTTATGCAAATTTTTCGTTTGTAAAGATCTGTATAACTTATACAGAACGGCAAATTTCCCAAATCAATTTCAAACTGAAAATTTTTTATCTTTTGATTTTTGTTTATGGTTATGCAATTTTTATGTACAAGAAAATAATAAATTTTCCATAATAGTTTTACCTTATTAAAATTTACTTAAACAATTGTTTTTCCTTTTTATATTTAACAATCTGTATAGGAAAATCGTAATCACAATTAAAAAAAAAAATTCTGAACAATATATATATTATACGTAAGGATTATTATAAAAATATTATTAAAGATTATAAGCAGATTTTAAAGCGTAACGAGAAAGTATACATCTAACATATATTATAAAACTATAATACACAAATAAAACAATTTTGAACACTTTAAAAACAAATCATTTTATGGTTTATTTTTTGTTTTTCTATTTTACATACTATATATAATATACAAAAGGATAACAAAAATATAATTTAAATTGTTTGTCAACAATTTATTAAAGAAAGAATAAAACTAAAATTATATATTATATATATGTTAAATTTTAAAGTTACATAAAGTTTTTAAACAAATATATATATATATAGACAAAAGATAAAGTTCAATGCGTATAGTGCTTTAAAATCCATGCAATCTCTTATTATCATATATATGTAAAATGATGTAGATTATTATTAAAATTAAACTATTCATATATATATATTGTATAATATATAAATTTTATAATTTATAATTTTCAAGTAGTAAAGAGATTTCCATTCATTTTATTGATTATCTTTTCATTTTAGTATTCATATTCTCAAATGTATGCATATACACAACTATTACTATACTATGTGTATATACACAATTAATATACAGAACATGGAATTTGCATTATCTAAAAATCACTTGAAATATAAAATTCTATATATCCTATATATTATATATGTATTATTTTTTTTTTTCTCTATTTATATATACAACGACGATTCTATACAAATAATATATTGAAATGACAATTTCAGATGGAAAAATTATACACAAATATATATGTATATGCATATATAATTAAATTAGAAAAACAATGGGAAAATGTATAGAAAAACTATTCACATAAATATATATTTTTTGTTTTATATACGATGCGAAATACATAGACACACACATATTATAAAAATATTCTAATGAATTGGTAATAATAAAATAAAAAAGCTTTTGTTTTTTTTCCGATGTTCTTGTTATAATAATTTCCTATTCTTTTTTTTTGATTGTTTGCAATTTATTTTATTTAAAAAAAAAAAAACTCCCCATTATTTTTTAGATTTTTTTTTTTATGTATGGTGATTTATATAGGAAAATGTCTATTCATCTTGAAAATTACACAATGCCGCATTATTGCAAACATTCGATGATTATGTAACCATTTAAATATTTGTTTGGTATTCGTTATTCGTGCTGTTATTTATACGGCAATAACTTTAATATAAATTTATAATAAAATCTCTGTTGCAGATTTAATTAAACGATATATGATTTTAAATTCTTTTATTCGCAAATATATGAAAATTTTTGATAAGTATACTTGAAGAATAAATAAAAAAAAATAAATTTTTCGCTATACAACCAACAATCTGGTTTTAGCGTCCAACAACAGCCTTCTGTTATTAGTTACTTAATTTGTGGCTTTTACGGTGTCGGTAATTAGCCGTACGACCAACCGCAAGCGGAATATACAACTCTGTGTTAAAATTCAGATTCGAAAAATAACCGAAAACACAAAACATATTTTATGCATTCAGTAGGATTCGAACCCACGACCCCAAAATTTCGTTAGAATTTTTAGGTTGGCATTTTTAACATTTACACCACAGAGTATATAACAGAGAGTTGAAGAATAAAATGCTTAAATTCCTGAGTGATTTTTTTTATATCAATTTGAGTGGTTGTTTTCCGAAAAGCGGTATATTGAGTGTGGATATTTCAAAATCAGTATAATATTTTTCATTGATTTGTGTGCAAAAAATATCAAGTTCCATAATTTTTATTTTAATTATATATCAAAAAAAAAAAAAAAAACAATAATTTAAATCCGATTAAAAAATTTTTGCCATATAAATTTGAAGTAGGTACATTTATAAAATAAATATTATATATTTTTAATATTTTTTTAATTAAAAATGTGTGTATATACAAAAAATAAACAAAAAAAATAAAAGTAATTTTAATAATCAATTCAATTATTAATAAATATACAAATGTATATATGTATAGAGGGAAAGGAAGTAATATAAAAGACCATAAACCATATAACCATTATATAATAATAAAAAAAAAATCATATCAATAAATATTTATTTTATTTTATACAATATTCTATATACCATAATTACCAAAGTATTTTTGTACTGAAAAATATAATGTAATAATATTGATTTTCCCTTCTTTTTTAATTTTTTATTATTATATATATACTTAAATGTATTTATAATTTCTGTACATAATAACCATTTGATTTTCATCATCATTTTCTTGTCATATAGCTTATATACTACAATATATTATTTTAAATTTGTATATAAGATTTATTTTATATTAAATTTTTGAATATACGTAAAAATATGTATTCAATAGGGTGTTTGCTGGTAATCTTCTATTACATAAATATGGCTCTTATATTAGAAAATAATGTGGAATACATATACATATATATATACATATATTATTCTCACCCTTATACATAATTAGAATTCTGTAAGGATCTCCTAAATTCATTATTATAAGGAACAAAAATGTATATGTATATGCGGAATGTAAATATGCATTAAATTTATAAACATTTATAGCAAAGGAAAAGCTATAGCAAATTATTTTTAATTTAAATATCCAATTATGGTCATAACAAAATTTTAACATTTATTTCTACGTATTTATTGACGTTTTTATTCGAATATAATTTTATCTGATGACTTTCACATTACAGAAAAAACATATTTATTTAATTTGGATTCAGTATGATTATTTCTCTATCAATTATAAGTTAAAAAAGGTTGGCAATATTTTTAAATTAAAGTGCTTATATTAAAGCCAAAACAGAAATTTATAAATTATAAAGCAAAATTTATTATTTTCCTATTTAAAAAAAGCATTCTAAAATGGTTTAACAAATATAAACAATTCTCATATTTTATATACGCGGATGGTAAATAAAGTGATGTAAAGAAATGATATAAATTTGTCATGTTTCATATCATTATATATACATGAAAATAATCTCTATTAATAAGTAGAACAAAAGATGTTTATCATTCAAATTTTATTGTATAAATTTTTTTTTTTTTGATTTTATACATCTAATTGGAAAATACCCCGTGGAATGTGAACAACTATAAAAATTTGTTACCTGCCTGTGTGAATGATAAAGTTGAATGATTATTATATATAATATCATCGAATTTATCATCAACGTTATATATAAATAAAATATAGGCAAGAAATACATACCAAAACCGTTTTATCGTTGTATATATACCTGTACTGACATATAATAAAAAAAATAATTCTATACATTTATTTATATAGGTATAATAATAAGTTAGTTAACTATATATGCCGAGACGAAGTGTTATTTTGAATATGTGAACTTTAGACGTATATACTATATAGGCATATAATATATCACCTTTGGGCATTTACATAAAGAAATCTCTAGCATTCAGTGCTGTAGTTTACATCCTGACATTTAATTAACAAAAAATCGGAGAGTATACATATCATTGCAAAATAGAAATCAACATTTGCAAATAGATTTTTAACCATTCAGGGCGTTCAAATTCCAAGTTATAGAAAGAGTTTTGGAATACAATCTAACAAAAACCAAACAAATTAATGTATTTCACAAAGAAATAAATTTGTATATGTGTTTTATATGAAAAAAAAATATGACAGCACTGCCAAAATTATACGTCAAGATGCGTATATTTTTATCACAAAATATAAAACTTCTTTAATATATATATATATATATAGGTTAAATTTATGTAGATTAAGTTTTGTATAATAATAATAATATGTATATATATGTTTTGGTCGTTTTCGTTCACTTAATACACAACGATGTATGATATGAAATCAAATGATGTATATCATTATTTCTATATATATATACTATATACACGGATATATTTTATTATATTATATTACTTGTGCTATTTATGTAAAGTTAAGTAAATCTGATTAATGAAATTCTATCACGTGACTTACATTTTATTAATATTCTTCATTTGTATATTATGATATTGTATGTATGTTGTTAAAAAAATCCCCCACCGTAAATGTATAAGTATATAACATATTGTTAGGTATATTTATTTTTATATATGTATAACAATATTTGAAGCGTATAACAACAACTTTTATTTAAATCTAAAATTTATTCATCGCAGTTTGATTAAGGGTAAAAAAATAAAAAAAATAGTTCTTTTATATTATTTTTTTCTTTTTTAATCCTGCTTTTTATTTTTGTTTCTATAATTTATAAGGAATACGCGTAGGATTATTAATATCAAATGGTATTTAGTTCATTATACAGTAAAAGGAAAATATATTATAATGTAATGATTTTAGGTCAAATGTCTGCCAAATAATCGAAGTTCTTTTGCAAACATATTATGCAATTTCCTTAATAATAAAGATTTTACTAAAAACGACCTTCTGACATTTTTCTTCGTAAATTACTTTATGGTTTATTCATAGAATTTGTGATCCAGCTTCTTTTATGCGTCACCAATCTTATTATATGTCAATAAAATAAAATAAAAATATTTTTCACTTTATATAATTAAAATTTTCTTAGATAATTGACATTCATAAGGATTATAAAATTAATATGATAAAAGTACTGACATAACATCTTTATATATATAAAAGGCAATAAGGAATTATACAAGTTATATATATATATTTATAATATACAAATTAATTCATAATTAGTGCCAATTAAAATTAAATTATATTATATATAAATAAGAAAGTATATATATTTATAATAAAAAAATATGCGTAATAACCTTTTTTATTTGCATTTTATATATAATTTCTTTTCCTGATAAATATTTATATAATAATATATATATGCTCATTTAATTAATATATAAGATTCTTATAAAATGACGTAAATATGTTCAAAACATCTTCACAAATATCTTTGTTAACTATAATGTAAATTTGTAATTGTAAATATTGTGTTTATATACACGTTTTTTAATATTTAAAGTATAGTTAAATACGCAATATATAAAAAACATTTTTGAATTGTTTTCATATATTGAAATATATTGAAATTCAAAAGTGACTTATTAATTATAAATAATTAATTTTTACTATAATATAAATAAGAAGTGGGTTTCGTTTGTGCCTTAAGTTAAGAGAATTAAAATACAATAAACTCTAATGAATTATTTTTTAAAAAATCAACCATTGATTTGTACACTAATATTCTGATGTTATCATTTTAGAAAAAAATTATGAAAATTTCGGAAAATCTTGGAAAATTCCTATACTCTAAATCAATCGTCTTGTATGGTAATCTATAGTCAAATCTATTTTACAGTATTGCTGTTGTTTTTCAGAATATTCACTATGTCAAATCATCTCCAGCAAAGAGTCAAAAGAACTTCCAAAGAATTTCCGGAATAAGTTGGTAAATATATAGATCTTCTACATTTAACATACACGCACATTATAACTTTATGGTTAAAGTTTATTTACATTATATTCATGCGTTATCTGTATATAAGGATATATTTATATAAAGGATTATTAAATATTAAAAAATGAGTTTAAATATTGCGTCTTATTTTATTATGTTATATTAATATTTATATATTATTTAAATTTTCTATATATATATATATAAGTTTTCCAATGAATAATTCAAATTTGTCTTTCATATACCATATATAACAAGACTCAGTATATATAAGATTATCCTAATTTAGACAAAGAATATATATATTTATTAAATTTATTTACATTTTATTATGTAAGAAAAGTTTTTATACAAATATTTAAATTAATTGACCAAGAAATATATTTGTGATTAAATTATATATGTTGATAAAACTTTTTTTGGTAAATGAAATTTAATTACTATATATATTATAATTATTAATATTCTATAAAATCAGCATAAAGTAAAATGTAATTAAAATATCTATATAGTTATACTAAATAACATTTGATTAAAAAATGTTACTAACATGTACAGAAAGAGGACGTATATTATGAAATTAACACTTTTGCTTTAGGAAACACCACCCATAACATATAAATGAAAATTTCATTAAATTGTATCGAATTGAAAATGTATTATAAAATTTTTCGTCTATATACTCACGATTCAGTACAATTTTATTAACGATGTCATTCCTGATGGTATGTACTCGCGTAAATATATATAATAACATATAATAAACATATTTCACACTCTATATATATTTATTTATATACATATAATAGTTAATTAAAATTGATTTATATAAATAGAATATAGTTAATTAAAATTGATTTTATGAGATTTTTGTTGTTGTTGTTGTTGTTTTTGTATAGAATAAAATTTCAATTGAAAATATAATTAACATTTTTTTTTTTTTTTGATGGTAATATTTAATTTAAAAGTTTAATTATTTATTGCAATTCAATATCATATTAATATTTTACTATAAATATTGGATAAAATCATAATTATTATTATGTTATTTACGACATGTTATTTATTATTCTATATATAAAATTTCAAAGCCACAACAAAATAATTATACATCATCAATAATATATTAGCAATATGCATTTATGAATTTATAAAAGATACATGCCTCATCACGTGTATTGTGATGCGGTAATTGACATTCAAGTGTGTATATGTTTTATTTTACAATTATCCTATAAAATGAAATACAACCATATAGAAAGAGATATGAATGAAATGGCATGATGATGGAGAGGATTATATTAGGTAAAATACAAGGTACACAATCATACCAATTGCTATAAAAAAAACATGTATATATGATCCTTTTATACAACCAATATATAGCAGATGTCTAATTATTGCTCCTGAAATCTTATTGCGTATATTTTATTTTGTTTTATATAATTTAATTATTTATTTATGTTTTCTTTTTTTCTTTTTTTTTGTAATCGATTAACTTTTATTACATCATATTTTTTCTTCTTGTTTATCTTTTATAAGATATATTGTAAAATATAATTCAAATTTATTATGTACATATTTTTTTTTAGATAAAAATATTTTTAAGCCCTTTTTGTATCTTCCTCTTTTTTTTTTGTTCGTATCTATATACTATATACTATGATGGTTGAAATTTGAAAAGAATTATGCCAATTAAAGGGGTTTATTAAAAATATATAATATGGATTATTATTATTGATTAAGGAACATTTATATGATTATATATGTATATAAATATAAATAAGATACCCGACGTTATTTTGGAAAAGAAGAAGATGTATAGATATAGAATTTATTTATGTATATATATATATATTTATAAATTATATATAGATATAACTTCCTTGCAAAAATATAAAGAGCATTAAAGCGGAAATTTCCATATTATATCATAGATTAAATTATTTATAATTAGACTAATTTTACTAAAAGGTTATATATTTATAAAACAAAGTAATGCGTACATGTGCATTGAGTAGAGATATATATTATTATTTGAATGAAAATTTAGATCATTTTCCATATAGAAATTGTATTTTAAACGGATATGTTTATATATTTAATAAATATTGAATCGACTTTCTTGTTATGTTTTTCAAAAACAAAATGAAAAAAGCGATAAATCTCTTACTGCAATATGTCAGTCATCCGTTTTATAGTGAGTGGGTGAATTTTTTTTTTTTTAATCAATTTCATATTTTATATAATATAAATATATATTCACCATTGATTAATGTAATGATTTTGTTTTATAACATAATTATAAACATAAGAAAAAAAGACATAATTTAAAAAAAAAATTTATAAATAGAAAAGATATGTGTGTAAGATAAGATTATATTGAAATTTATACACCCACATGTAAATAATACTATATAATATATATTTTAATTAATTATTTATTAAGTATATAGTATAAACCTATATATTATGATAAATATTTATATTTAAATAAAAAACAAAAAAAATTAAATGGAAATTAAATTGATTACATCTTTTACAAAATATAACAAAACAGAGGTAATTATTTTCAAGTTTATTTACCCCAAAACACAAAAAAAAAGACAAATATTAATTATAAATTGATATATTATATAAAATATTATGGGATTTTTCAAAAAAGATTATTAACATTTAATTGGAAATTTTATATAAGTGCGTATAAAAAAAAAGAAGTTAAAATAAATATTAATTAAGGTAAAAATAAAGTTTATTTTTTATTTCGATAAAATCAATTTTATACATATAAAAAATGACAATTTGTATTACAGTTTGTATATATATTTTGCCGTTGGTTTTTGTTTTATATATATCAATTTCTTTGATTTGTTCTTTTCTTTATGTTTTGAGTCTGTAATTAATATTGATAATACCCAATTTTTGTTATGTAAGACATAAACACAAATATGAATCCTGAATTTATTCAACGATATATAATAGGAAATTATTTTATTTAATTATAAAAGTATATTTATGTAATTTGTTACTTAAAATGAGTATTACTTTTAGTAAATTCACTAACCCTTTTTTTTTTTACAAAAAAAAGGTATTTAATTTTCAATATGTATATTATACACAGGTACATATAATATTGGAAAAGGTATAGGATTTTAGAGGTCTTATTTTAGGTATATAAAAATGAAAAAGATATGGGCAATTTTATTTGAAATTTATTTTTTCTTGAAAATTATTAATTTTTGTAAGTAACCTTAATTTTATATAATTCTGTATATTTTCTGGTAAATAACAAAAAAAGAAATGCAAGCAAACCCTTTTGATATTTTTTTCCATATATAGTATCAAATATGGTTCACATTTAAACCTTTATGATATAAAAATACATTTTTTACTATATATTTACCATTAAATTTTGTACATTTTACTAAATATATCTTATTACTCGGATAAGAACAAAACGAACCGAAAATTTTCCATTCAATTTTCAATTGTATATATATACAATTATTACAATTATAAATGATGAAGTTTTTGATCCTTGTATATTTAATTTATTTAATAGATAAAACTATGATTTTAATAATATGATAATAAAATAAAATCCTTTTAACTTTTTCATGTGCATATATAGAATGTTGTTTGACGGTAATTACATTCATAAAATATGGGGTCATCAAAAAAAAAAATTAAAAGATTCAATGTTTTTAATTTGAAATAATATTAGAATCCCATGATGAAACAAACTTCTAAATAAAACAATGATATCTTATGATGAATAGTTTTTATATCAAATATTACATCCCTTATATTGATTATATACGTTTTTGTACACGCTCTATATATTTCGAGTACATATTATATCGAATAAATGATTCATTTTACAAAACATGTTCAGATAATAAATACATTTAATGATATAATTTCATTATTAAATAAGTATTATTTTAAAATAAAAAGTTTTTTACTTTTGTTTGTATTATATATCTATAAGAATACATTTGTAGATCGAATTTCCCATTTTTTTGTTTGCTATATTATAGTTTTTCTTATTTTCTTTTTCGTTTTTTTTTATATAACAAAAGTGTACTTAATGGTATTATTTTATTCAAATTTATTTCTCTGTATGTATTATACTTATATGCATAAATTATAAAACAAACTCAATCGATTTTTGTGTTAAGTTGTTATTTTTTTGATTATTTAAATAATAATTGCATTTTTGTATGTATATGAGCAAAAAACTGTTTAATAGAATTATATATTTATATTATATCTGTATAATATACGTAGGTATTTTTAAAAAATAACATGAATTTGACAGGGAGTATAGAACGAAAGGAAAAACTTCAATTTAATCATTTTATTTTTGTTATAATATTAAATAAACACATTATTTTATTATACAAAGAGTTCGTTGCGATATTTGAAATAGAATTTAATTTAAAAGGTTTAATTTTTCATTAAAAGGAAAATGTAATAATGTTTTATTATACAATTCTCAAGATGAATATATATTTGTTTATACATTCATTATGTGGTAAAAACAAATTGATTATTAACTTGAACAGGTCAATTGGGTCAATATTTATGGAAGTCATACATTGATTTTGAATTTTTTGTAATACTTGATTTATGAAATATTGAAATGCAATGAATTCTGTAACTAACCCCGTTGATATAATAAAGAAAACCTTAAAATTAATAATTGCTCATAAATCCATGAATTGCTTATAACAAAAAAAAAAGAATAAATAAATAAATAATGTCTTATAATAAACAAATCATTTCTATTTTATATGGGTTTTAGTTAAGACACTGCAGCGATATATAGATAGATAGATAGAGGCTTTTATTTCAATTGAAATGAGATAAAACATACAAATAAAAAATAAAATAATGACAACAAAATGTTTGTTCTAATTTTGTAAAGGGCAAATTTATAACTTTTTTTTTTTTTTTTGGGTAATAAAAAACAGAAATAGTCACATATATCCAATAAATGACAACTTAATGGATAACTATATAACAAATAAACAACATATTCTGCAAATATAAAATTTATATGGTCGTAATAAAGATATATCTATTGTATATATTTAGAGACAAATGTTAAAGCAAATATCATCCGGGAAGATATATATAGATTGGTAGATTTTTTTTTTTTACTTATTAATTAATGTGTTTCATTTCTTTGTTTGCTTTTGATTTTTATTTTCTGTTGGAAGAAAAATCATTTGCTTCTCATTACAATGATACTATGTTAGCAAAAATCCAAAAATCAAAAGAAATATAATCGTATACCTGGAAAGTGAAAATAAATGGTGTTAGATATTAATAGCCCAGAATATGTATAGCATTATTTTGATAAACAAATTATTACTAATTACATATATCTCAACAATTTAAAATTGATGCGGTGAAAATTTAATCCCATATAATGACGATAAATCACATAAATTATGTATTCAAACACCTGTTTTGAAAATATATATTATGTTTATGTATACGCTACGCATACGTATCATTATATAGGGATTTACATGATTTTACTTTTATGTCTGTTTTACCTTTCAGAGTGGTTCACTTTATATAGTATAGTAATAAGCGCATATAAAATCCTTAACTTAACAAAAACATCATTTCTATTTTGTATATGATATAACATATCTATATATAGATATATAGTTTTATAGCATAGCTTTTCGCATTGAAGATTATATGCGGACTATATATACATATATATATTTTGATTATCGTATGTACAATAAATATAAAATTTATATGGAACACATAAAAATTAAAATGTTGTACACAGTTCAGTATATATAGTCTTTTATATTCGTTCTGCATAGATATAGGTATAATAAAGTTAAATATTCATTCAAATACATAATAGTATAGTATTATGAGCATATGTATACCATATATAAAGATAAAATAAAAATGTATTTTCATTTTTAATTAACTTAATTTAAAAACAAGATGAACTAAAAAAGGAAAAGGAAAATATATAAAGGAAATATGTATATATATGAACTGAAAATGTACAACTTGCAATTTTTATTTTATATAAAAAAAAATAACCAAAATGAAATGCAAAGCACTTAAAAAAACAACTAACAATAATGATAATAAAAAAACATACCATATATACAAAGATGAATGAATTTTGTCTTTTTGTACAACACAATGTGTGTGTGTATGTGTGTTTTTTTTTTGTGTGTCATGAAATGAAACACCTTTTAGATATCTTTTAATTTTGCTTATTTAATTTAATAAATTACGATGACAAAGAAAAAAAAAATAATGAAAAATTAAAAAAAAAAATAAATAAATATATATTTCTGTAGAGCCATTTATATAAATATAAAGCCATATCTTCTAGATAGATATATATCATGGTTTTATTTATTTATAAAAGAATAAATTAAATAATATTTTATATACTATATACGTTTGTAATCTGTGTTTTTTTGAAATTTTTTTTTATTATCATTATTCTTTTATTATTGTTATTTTGCTTTTGGTATATATATATCTGTTTAATTAAGAATTATATGGTATGATATCATTTAAATTAAAATGTTTTACGGTAGAACACAATTAAATAAATCTAAATAAAATGAAGACGTTTTCATAATTTTCTTTTAATATGTATGTATACTATATTAATAGTTAAAAGTACACAATTATTATTAATAAGAGATAGAGAAGTGAAATGTTTTTTTAAGGAATTTAAAATAACATATTCCGTGTTGTTATTTAACAATTTAGTATGTACAAATGTATAATTGATTGCGAACAAAAATAAAAATTTCTTTTTAACTGATCAGTTTTTTGTTACGTTCATTTTGATCGTTTAGCACCAAAAGAATACACAATTATGGTTACTTTAAAGAAATTTATATAAGATTTTTCCAAAATATAAAAGAAAGGAAATGAAATAAAGAATTTAAAATGTAATACTAACATTTTTCATTTTTGTGGTTTATTCATTACGCAGTATTTTCAGTTGGTAACCTTTTGCTACCCTGCATTAAAGTACATATAATCAATTAAAAATACAAAACATAAATAAAAGCAATAAATTTAAGTTTTTTAATTTTTTTCCGCATTGATATTTAGATGATAAATTATGAATATATGAACTTTAACATCAAAAATAAATAAAACATTATTTATTTATATAGTATATATACATTATTTAATCCTTTGAAATATTATATCTGTATATTTTTATTTCCCAACATAATTTTCAAAAATACAAAAAAAAGGAAACAAAAACCAAAAGTTTTATGGTTTACTTTTTAAATAAAATTTTTATGAACGTTATTATTTTTAGCATTACACTTATTTCTACATATATATATATATATATATATTAATAATATTGCAAATATATATATAAAATAAATAATGTTTAAAATGAAATTCTCTATAGACACAAAATTTATTTTAGAAATATTAAATTTGTTTTATAAAACATACAAAATAATAAAAAAAATTTTTTTTTCAATTTAAAATACAAACAATTATTTTTTAAATATTATATAACTTATGTATTTTACATCAATGTTATAATATAAATATTCGTATATATATAAAAAATGGTGAATATATTCAAATTTAACATTATTTATATTTAAGTGTTATGTTTTATAATTATACTTATATTGTTATAGTAGAGTTCTATTTGATCTATATATATATGATTAATATTTAATATTAAAAAAACATGAATTTGGACACTTTTTTTAATTAAACTAATACAGATTGTAATTTTATATTACCCAATTAATTTATCATGTAATAAGTATGTATGTAGGGTTGAAACTCCAGAGATTTCATGTAAAGAAAATTAAAAATTGAAAAGTCGTTCAGTAAAAGGATATTATGCATAATAATATTTATATTATGTATATAATAGTAATTCGTATAACTATAGGAAATATTCACAATCGTATTATAAGCACCGATTGAATTTAACTGACAATATTAACTGACTTTTTGCAACAAAATGTAATTGAACGCTTTAAAGGATATATACTGATCGAGTGACTTAAAAGCTACGCATGTTTTGCAATTGCTATGACTCAGCTATAATTTGAAGTGCAAACCAATAGTAATTCGTTATAGAAAACGCATCACTAAAAAAATTTCTATTAAAGAATTTAAACGGCCAATAATAGAAGAAGTCTTTGATGTTAATGGTTTCACAATTTTCAAGTGATACCTATAAAATCATAGTTGATTATAGATTTTAGGTTGATTATAATCATACAAGGTTGAATGGATTTTATTTCATTTCAGATACATTCGAAACAAAAATAACAGAGTGCCAAAAATTCAAGCCAATAGTAATTCGGTATAAAAATCGAATTACCAAAAAAATACCAAAGGAATTTAAGGTGACCATCAAAGAGGAGATTTTAGATGGTGATGGAACAACAATTTTCCATCGTATTAAAGACCACACATTGAATCGATTTGATTGAGATCAACAGGATGTTACAAATTAAAAATTAAGAATAGAACAATTTGAACAAATATTTTAGATTTTTGATCGATTGTATAATTATTCATGTTTGTATACAATTTATTTCAACTACATTCGAAACAAAAATTACTGAACGCGAGTTTAATGAGGTGGTCGACACACTTTTAAGCGTGCATACCCATAGGATGACCTATACACTAAGGGTTGTGTATCAAGTCATCATAGAAAATGCACCGGTGTGGTTCCGCTATGATGACAAATTCAAGCCAATAGTAATTCGGTATAAAAATCGAATTACCAAAAAAATACCAAAGGAATTTAAACTGACCATCAAAGAGGAGATTTTAGATGGTGATGGAACAACAATTTTCCATCGTATTAAAGACCACACATTGAATCGATTTGATGGAGATCAATAGGATGTTACAAATTAAAAATTAACATTAGAACAATTTGAAGAAATATTTTTGATTTTTGATCGATTGTATAATTATTCATGTTTGTATACAATTTATTTCAACTACATTCGAAACAAAAATAACCGAATGCGAGTATAATGAGGTGGTCGACACACTTTTAAGCGTGCATACCAATAGGATGACATATAAACTACGGGTTGTGTATCAAGTCATCATAGAAAATGCACCGGTGTGGTTCCGCTATGATGACAAATTCAAGCCAGTGGTAATTCGGTATAAAAAACGAATTACCAAAAAAGTGGCAAAGGAATTTAAGCTGACTATCAAAGAGGAGATGTTAGATGGCGATTTAATAACAATTTTCCATCGCATTAAAGACCACACATTGAATCGATTTGATGGAGATCAATAGGATGTTACAAATTAAAAATTAACATTAGAACAATTTGAACAAATATTTTAGATTTTTGATCGATTGTATAATTATTCATGTTTGTATACAATTTATTTCAACTACATTCGAAACAAAAGTAACTGAACGCGAGTTTAATGAGGTGGTCGACACGCTTTTAAGCGTGCATACCCATAGGATGACCTATACACTAAGGGTTGTGTATCAAGTCATCATAGAAAACGCACCGATGTGGCTCAGCTAGGATGACAAATTCAAGCCAGTGGTAATTCGGTATAAAAATCGAATTACCAAAAAAGTGGCAAAGGAATTTAAGCTGACTATCAAAGAGGAGATTTTAGATGGCGATGGAATAACAATTTTCCATCGCATTAAAGACCACACATTGAATCGATTTGATGGAGATCAATAGGATGTTACAAATTAAAAATTAACATTAGAACAATTTGAAGAAATATTTTTGATTTTTGACCGATTGTATAATTATTCAAGTTTGTATACGATTTATTTCAAATACATACAAAACAAAAATTAACGAACGCCAATATAACGAAGTGGGTGGAAATAGCAATGGATATAAAAAATTAAAAATCAACATTGCAAAACATTTAGGTATAAAGATATACAAACAAAATATGTGTATATCATGATTAAAAGTTAATGAAATAATATCTAATTTAATAAATCATAAATCAATATTACAATTTTTTATTGTATAATATTTTTTCCTTCCCTTTGAAAATTGTTAAGATTTTTAGAAATTACTAATTCTGTATTGGAAGAGTATAAAATAAAAAACAAAATGATTTATGCAAACAAAATAATTTATTCTTTTTACTATCTACATAATAAACGCGATCAATCATCGTTTGCATATAGAAGTATAAGAATGATTCAATTTTAAAATAATTTATCAAAAATTTATTGTTTGATTAATTATTTTTTCTTTGTACATATTCCGATTTTATTTTTTAAATAAAACAAAATTAAAATAGTAGAAAACTTAAAATTGCATTGTAAATATAAAAGCATATTTTGTCCAAAATGATTTTGACAAACAATTTATTTTCCATTTAGTACGATAATATATAAGAAGTTGCATATTGGAGTGAAGTCGAACTTTTTAAATTTCGCATACTATATATATATATTAAAGTAATACGGAGAGTTATAAAATTATTATTCAAGCTTATCGAAAATACCAAACGACCGCACAAAAAAAAAATTTCAAATTTCAAAAATTTCATTTTACAAGCAATTTATTCTTTTATTAATTTGTAATTTGAAAATTTTAATAAAAAATAATAAGGGTATATACATTTACATAGAATCCTTTTTATGTTATATTTAAATAAATACTTTCTTTTATCCCATTATTTATATGTATATATTGTGTACGGGGAAAAGATTATGTAGATTAATTTACATTTTTTGCATTCTTTTTTTCAAATCTGCATAAATCATTTCACGTATTCTCTTTATTTCTTTATTTATTTATTATTTAATTAAGATGGTAAATACTAAGTGGTTTTATTTGGATATGAAATTATTTGATGTGTTCGCGTATAACCGCGCAGTCCACAGGAAAAGTAAATTAGTTTCTTTATTTTTTTTTTTATTTCAACTTTATATAACTGAAGACATTAACTTTAAATTTATAGATACCATTGTTTTTTTCATTTAAATAAGATATAGAGTTAAAATAAATTACTAATTAAATAGTAAATTTGGGTAAAAAAATAAATTTATGTGCGTTCGTATTTTATTGGGAAAATTCTATAAACTTATTTTATTAATTGAATAAATTCCAATTATTTTTTTATTTTAAATAAAATATTAAGAATTACTAATGAATGCTCGCATTCATTCTAATTCTAAAAATTTCATTTAATAAATGAATTTAAATACTTTTCATTTTCACAGTCGTGACATGAAAAATAGAATTATTTCTATAGAATTTTGTATTATACATCTTAAGACGTTATTGGCAAAAAGCATGAACCAGTGAATATATTTTTTAAGAACATTACACAATCGATATAATTCTAATAAAAACTTTTTAAAATCCATTGATAATTTATATTCGTTTATCTTTTCTTTTATTTCCAGGATGGATGTTAACATCAATCGCTATGACGAAAGTAATAGTAGTGTTTTTTCTAATTATGTATATAAAAAATGGTAAGTAAACAATAATAATTGTATAGAAATAGAAAAGTTATATATTTCTTAATAATATGAAAAACTGAACAAATTATAAATTTATCAAATAAAAAGTTATTTATGTCAACCTCATATAAAATCACGTACAATAATTATACGAATATAAGATTAAAATTAATAATATAAATTAAAAAATTTATATAACTGAAAAAAGAAGAAATTCAAAGACAAAAAGAGGTTCATTTTTTAGATTCTATTAATAATCTAATAAAATGTATCTTTAAAATCGGATTGTAAAAGGGTTTTATTTATACAGATTGAAATGAAAAATATCGATTAATAAAAACGGTGATGAAATCTTATATAATAAACTATAATAAAACAAATTAGTAAACTGTATATATTAATTATATATTTTAGGAATTCATTGTTTGTTAATATATAAAATAAAAAAAATTTAATTTGGGGAGTGTTTATTAGGTCCATCATATATAAACAACAAAAAATTAATAAGATAGCTCTTATAAACAAATAACAACTATTATTAAACATGGTTTATGGGTAGACCAATTGGCAGATTTATAATAAATATATATCGGAATGTATATAAATTTTAGGAAATATTGATATATTTTGAAGACAAGGGCAACAATACTACTAAAATTAAATTAATATATACTGCAAAACAAAATATAAAATTTTATTATTTCAATAGAATTTGTATATATGCATGAGAGCATATAAAATTTAATTTATACATATATATAGAAATGCATATAATATACAATTAAATTTGTTTTATGGTGTTCAACTGATGTTCATTTCATAAACCATTAAAAATATTCACATACACGCACACATATTACAAAATATTATATAATTTAATTTTAATGAACAATAGAAAAACTATATACGAATTATGAATAGAACAAGTAAAAATTGTATATATATATATAGAAATTTTAAATATAATTAATAACAATACCTTTATTTTTATTATATATTAAAAAAAACCCTGTTAGTTGAAAACATAGAAGGACAAGTAGTTACCTTTATCTCAAAGAAACTAATATAATTAACCTATTTTCCAATAACCCAATCAATTTTTATAAGAGTTTTCACATCTGATATTCTATTCTATAAAAGTTTGCATTTAAAAACTTATGAAATGTGAAAAAAAAAATATAAATAACAAAACGAATAAGTCATTTTACTAAACGAAAGTGCTTATAATATCAATATATCTCATTATTAGTACTATTGTTTTGTATATCATACAAATTTATATATTTTTAAATTTATGCACCGTTGCTTATTAAAAATTAAATATGCGGTTATTTATGAACAGCTAGGCCACATTAGTTACAATCAGATCCGGTACTAGCCATTCTGGTTATCCGGTTTATTACATGGTCATATTTGTTCAATATTCATGCCATATAAAATTACAATTTTTCTGATCAATATTTTCCAGAGTTGGCGAATCGGCTATATAAAAATATAATTATAGATTGACATATAAATATTGGATATATTGAAAATTAGTTTATCAATAAATAGTTTATCGTAAATTGGATTAATTGTTGCATTTCAGATATTTAATTTTTAATAGTTTAATTCACAAAATTGAAAATATTTTGAAATAAAACAAAACTATAATAATAGGAAAACTAAAAAAAATTAAAGTGTTTTCCCTAAACTGTTTATTTTTTAAAGTTTTTAATCTATATATATAATAAATTACATCAATATCAATTAAGATAATAAATTCTATTCTATATGTGGCTTTTCTTTATATATAGAAAACATATCTTTATATAGAAAACAAAACTCATAAATTGTACTCAATCTTCCGTATAGTTTAAAATAAAAAAATTATAAAACCAAAATAACAATGAAGAAAGTCAAACAATAAAATTTTACAAAGCTTTAGGGAAATCAATAAATTTAAATATTTCAAATGCTTATTTATATATGAAAATTTCTATATATATATATATATATATAATATATATTAAATAAATATATATTTTATTTTCAACGAGTATATATAGTTTTTCCATTCACTATATATATTATATACATTGATAAACAAATATATTTTCCATAACATATATACCGAGTATAAGTACTGAAAACAAACAAAAAAACTATATTATAGATATCGTACAATTGAATTTCTATAAATATATAAACAGGGTACGGCATCCACAGTATTACATACAGTCATTTAGTAAACATTTTTTAGTATGACACTTCATTCTTTCCTTAGAAGTTGATGCTAATAATATTCCTACTGTTAAGGATACTATGTTTATATAGCCAAAAAGTTTTCAATAAGACATAGTTTAACCATAATCAGTTTACATTTTTATATTTAAAATAGACAGAATCTTCAAGAATGAATAATATTATTGTAAAATGTTGAATCGGATGTTAGACGTTAACGGTAGGAGCTTCTTTTATTTAATTTTTAATTTAATTCGTTCAGTTTACATTCATGACTTTTACAATATATAGATTGAACTAAAAATTGTACAAAGTTTGATGGACTTCAAAAATTAACGGACCATTGGATTTGTTACCTTTTCTGAATTATTCCGTTCTACACTCATTTCTGCAATTCAAATCATATTCATATATTCATATATTTATATATACACATATATAACAGCTAATATATAAAATTGCACAGTTTACATCCATTCCATTTACATTTACCATATATAAGGGAGTATATATTTTTACGTGTTTAGATTATTTATACAAAATAAACATATGGGAACAATTTCTCTGATAATAATAATAAGTAATATTTTCCTAATTTTACATATGTATATATATATATATAATGTACATATACAAAATACAATTCTTATATATATAAAACATTTCGTATATGTATCATATGCAAACAAAAATAAATATAAGACCACAAATTTTCGTTTATTATTTTATTTTTTTGGATTATTTATATAAAAATAAAACAACCAAAAAATTATTTGCACACATAAAATGTACATATACGTACGAGTATTATATACACAAATATACATCTCATATTTGCTATGCATTCAACATAAAATAAATATAAGGATAAATTTAAATATATAGCGTTTGGATATTGAAAGTACATTTTCATATTTTATCTCGCATATGTTAAATAAACATTCATATATTCCGAAAAATTTAATGACTATAGTATAGTATATATACAAAATAAAACCACATATATCCAAAACAAAATGAATGTATATTTACAATTAAATATTTTATTAAATTTAATTCCAAATGATTTTTTTAAAATAATAAATTTTGAATTCATAAATTTAAAATAAATGAAAACATATATAATAATTAGTTAACTAAATGTGAGTGAAAAAAATACTAAAGATAATGATTTTGAATGTTCTAACAAGGAATTCGTTTTACCGTCGTGTAAAGTGTTCCGAAGGACACATTTGATATTGAAAAATTGAACAGAAATTCAAATATAAGACTCCGTTTAGATATATTATAGAATATAGAATTTCATCTATCACGATTTAACTAATAATAATCATCTGTTGCCAGAGTAATCCATTTTGGCTGAACCTTTATAGTACAAAATGTTCACATTATACATATTATATAGATTATAATTATCACGATAAAATTTTATTTTATGAATTCACAAACTATAAGTCAATTAATAATATAAATAAAATTAATTCTACTGTGAAATAAAATGTTTTATTATAGGCAAATGCAAAAAGATTTGTTCAAAATAGAAAAACAAAATAATATAATAAAACATTATGAAGTATACCAAACTTCAACAAAACAATTTCTCTTTTCCATTATGTCCACATATAGTTTAATTTTTCTATAAATATACCATCCACCAACAATATAAATAAAAATATATAAAATACTTTAGTTTCATTAAACCATTCATAAACTATATATTCTGTATACGGGGTGAACGCAGTCAAAATAAAAAGATGATCAACTATTAATCGCATATACGAAAATCGTGAAGTTTTACAAACCAGACCAGACCACATATTTATCAAAATTATTGAGACCTATATATAGGAAAAAAACTTCAAGAGTAATTTCAACTTTAAAATTCATCATAAAGCAGCTTCACTATACATGCTTTATGAATGATAACTTTTAGAGCACCATGTATTCATATAGATCTAATGCATGTATAGTATATGGTAATAGTAAAAGTTATGATTTATACAATATCAAAAGAAGTACATGTATACACATATAGCGGTGGTATAACAATAAAACAAAAATAAAATAATATATATCTATATACACATATGATATTTAAGGATTTACCCAAGTATCTGCAAAAGAACTATTATATAATCCTGGCCATATATCAAAAAGTTTAGCTTTTTTTTTTTTATTTATTTCTCTCATATCATCCATATCACATTTTTCGTTTACTTTCTATATGTATAGTTTCTATCTAAATATTTTATTATAAAAGAAAATTATATATAGAATCAGTTGTATTCTATATATACAATAATGAATCCAGTATAAATGTAATATATTTATATATGTGATATATATTCCAATTGGTCGTCGTTGTGATTGTCGTTATATTTTATTATAATTTTGAAATGGGGTTCACCAGAAATATAAATATAAATAATAATAGTAAAAAAGAAAATAAAAACTAAAAAGGATATTATTTTTTTTTTTTTGGTTTTTGGTAAATCATTTTTGTATTTATCCTTATTTTCTATTTACTCCGACTCTATACGACAAGATCGCGAGGGGGAGACCAATAAATTGGGTTAAAAATTAAAGGATTCGATTCGTTTTTTGTTTGTTTTATTATTATTCTTTTTAAGATACTGAAATGTCACTGACGAAATCGATTTCATTAAGAAGCAATGTATTTTATCACTAAACCAAATCCAGTTTTATTAATTTTTATTACCCATCTCTAAAATGATCTTTTAAAGCTTTTACATTTCTTATTTCTATACCGATTCCGAACATTTTTCATTTAAAATAAGTAAATGTTATTTACATATTATATTTCGATAAGACAAAAAACATGAAAATATTTTTATTAAGTGTGCTAAACGCTATCTATATATGTATATTGTATATAATATATATATTCGTATACATTCATTTCTGTTTATTTTGGTTGGGTTATCGATTTGAAAGGGTATAATAGTGCGGTAATAGGTAAATACAATTTTCTATTGGCAAAAAAATAAAAAGGGATTCAAATATACTATACATAAGCTATAAAATTATGTACAAAAAGAAAAAAAAAAGAATAACAGAACTATAAAAATCATATACCGTATCTATAAATAAATGTTATTGTTATATGTTCATTGGATATGGTGCCAGGGATTGCGATACATATATAATAAAATAATTTTCAAATGATTGGTGGATATATTTTATAATAATTGGAAAATCTATTTATTATTTATCATTTCATTTTTTTATTTTTTTATTTTTTAACACATAATTTATTATATATTTTATTTTGCAAGAGATTTTATTTTTAAAAAACGAAATGGACAAAGAAGATGAAAAGTTTCATTATAAATATATAGGCTGTGTCAAATATCACCAAATAAGAGCTGATAAGTTATGTAATTTTTATATTTTGACTAAAAGTCTCTTCCATTTCTATAGCACATTAATCAGACCACACAGATTCACCCTTTGATTGAACCTGGCGAACAAAATAAATAATAATTATGTTAAATAAATAAACATCATCAACAGTATTTATATTCACACAGTAATAAACACGGTTTTACCTTTAAATGATTGTGAAAATATCATTTAAAATGATGATGTTATTTGAATAATACTTGAAAACAATTGATGTTGGTCATTTGAATGACATTCTTTTGACAAAAATAATTGTAAACAAAATAAAAGATAAAATATTTAAAATTTTGTTAATAAAACAAAAAATATTTAAATACTTCAAATTAACAAAATTTTAATATATGCGAATGTCATTCCTAGAACATTTCATTATTTTCCTTTATATATGATATTGATTATTTCAAAATATAAACATTTATAGAAATTTTAAAATGGAAATTAAAATTATTTTTATACAAAAAAAAAAACAAAATTCAATTTCATTGTCCATTATGTCATAAAAACAAATAAATATAAAAACAAAATTCATTCATTTCTGAATATTATATGCATATGAAATATTTTATCATTATGTGTATTTAACAAAATTAATTATAATTTAAAATATTTTCAAATTAATCTTAAATGGAAATTTATATTATATGCAAATACAATGGAACATTAATCAATTGTTATATAAAAATAAAATGAAGCGCAAATGATGTATATAAATTGAACAAAATTAAATTTTTAAAGCCAAATAATTTTAAAAACATATGTTTTATATACAATCATAAAAAAATAAATAATTTTTAAATAAAATGGATTGGTCTTTATATGCTGCATTATTCTAATATAGAAATTTTGTTAAAAAATGAATAGACATAATATTAGAACAATCGATTTTGTTATTAGGTCAATCTGGTCAATATAATACAATAAATTTCCAATAAAACTAAGACTTATTGAGAATAAAATACTCAATGATTATATATACATTTTCATTGATTATAAATGGTAAATCTATAATATATTATAAATATCTCAATCGATATATGTACATATGCACTCACAAGAGTGTGTTTCTAATTTTCATTTAACCTGAAAATACATCGGGTTGAAACAAAAAATATATGCATTTATATTTCTATATATAAATTAAATCTATTTTATATAGATAGACACATATATAGGATAAATAGAATTATTTGTAGTCTATTTCGAATGGGTGAGAGATGTATATACGACCATGTAAATATACAAATAGTATTTCAAATCAGATTTTAATATATGTTGTACATATATATATAAAGTCTAATTGACAAGTTTAACATTATATTTTGTGTAAATATTTCAAAACCATGTTTGGTTTATACCAAAAATCATTGTTTTGTTGTTTGCTTATATATAAAATATAAATATATATATAAAAGGATTGTCAGTGGAGAATTATTCGAAACAAATGTCATGATATATATATATATATTGTTTCTTTTTTTTTGTATATCAACATATCGTTTATATGGTGTTGTTATATGTTTATAAATTATGTAAAATAATTCAGAGTTGTATCTGCGGTAATGCTTGCATAACTATATACGGTTCAATATAAAATGAAATTATGAACTGACTGAGTTTTTTGAAGGTGAACAAAGTTTGTTGTTAAAAAAAGATTACACAAATAATCCTTAGAGATATATGGAAAACTTGATGGGACAAAATAATTTTATATTCAGAATGCAGCAATTCGAAATGTTAAAGAATATAGAATTGTCTGCATAATGAAACATATATATATAATATATAAGGTTTTTCATTCTCTTATGAAACACAAATTGCATAAATATATAAAGATTTTTTTTATGAGGAAGAAATTGTATCGTAATTGCGATCTACATACATACATTTAATGTTGAATGTGTATCATTTTTATTAGATTCTAAATGATCAAAAAAATATCTCAATATATCAACTCTAACTGTTTAAATATTAAAGACCTTCAAATAAAATCAATAAGTTTTCCTTACAAAGCATACAAATTTGACTCCTTTTTTCCTGAATCAAATTAAATAATGCATATCAATTCAAATCCAAATTCACCGAAATATGAAATAAAGAAACATTTTTTATAACATTCTAGATATATATATATACGAAATAGCAAACATGTAAAAAATTAATAACATATTAAACGAAAAAATATTAATATTCTTATATTAAATGTTTTTTGTTTGTAAACAAACTCAATTGTCAACTAAGAAAAAAAAGGCAATAATATAGTTTTGTTGTGTTTATTTCAGAGATAAATAAATGTGTATACCGACAGGGTAATCTTTATTATTTGGTAGGGTTATTATAACATATGATCTACTATATCAATCAAAAACAACTCATATATTATACATTTTTTATTATAGATAGATTTTTTCCTTGTAAAAATCCCACAAATATTATAATTAAACCATTTCTTTTAAATTTCTATAGGTATTTTCCAATTGAAACTTCCAATTGATCGTATAATTGTTAAACGACAATATCATTTTTTGTTGTTCAATGTTTATCATATTTGAATAGATGTATCCTCTATATAATCCTTCCGTCACCTTGTATATTTTTTGTTGTCGTTCCTTTTTTATTAAATTGTTTTTTTTTGTTTAGATTTCATTAGATATATATTTATTATATACAGTTTTTTATATATATTATATATAGCAATTGTTTGATGTTTTATATTAGATACAGTTGTGTATAGTCATTGAATAAATTCAAACAAACATCAAAAAAACTGTAAAAAACAAAATAATAAAATAATAAATATCATATGTTATGAATCAAAATCATAAATATATATTATATTAAAAATGTTTGAATTAAAGTTTTTCTCAGTAAAGTTAAATGACTGTAAAAATTGAAGTAAAAAAGACATTCTTTCAATAATATAACGCAAAAATAATTATATAAATTACATTATTTATTTGTTTATAGATATATCAATTCTCAATTGTACAATAATTTTCATCACATATTTATTCATTATTATACAAAATGACTCAACAAAAAAATAAGTTTTCTATAACCTGCATTATATATGTTTGAGTTTTCCTGCTTCATGATTTGACGAATTATTATATTAATATATGTATTATATAAACGTATATAGGAATATTTAAGGATAAATTAATAAAAAAATGATCAAATGAGATAAAATGCGTGGGTGTAGACTGTAGTATCATTAGAATATATCAGGAGTATATATACAGAAAGAAAACTGAAAAGAAAATAATTTTAATAAAAATTCTATTCAAATGTTAAAAAATTTAAAATAAAAACAGATCAATACAAACTCTCTATAAAGATTCATCTAAATATATTTAAATACCAATATATGGGATGTCCAAACGAACTATTTTCGCAAAATCCATGCAATAATTCAATTCATGGATTAACCATTGAAATTCATCATAACGTTTATTCAATTCTAAATGTATTAAAAATTTCAAGGCAGGATCATACATTCTAAACCCAATTACTAATAAATTTGATATCGTTCAGTAAATTTTATTGCAGGTTACATAAAATAAACTGAAAAGGTTTAAAGCAAGGTAAATTCATTTTAATAAAATTTCTATGTAGCATAAAGAATTCTTCCAATATGCGGAGTATATACCAATAGGTAGGAAACCATAATGTAAAAAATGAAATGTTAAATGAATGGAAACCCCATGCGAATTGTATATAACATAAACCGAATGTAGATTGAATAATACATATATTAAAAATAAATGATATTTCCTTTTTTTTTGTTTTTTTTTTTGATGACAAATTCCTTGTCAATATTTTACATTATATACTAAAAGATATTTTGAAATTTTATCTATATATTATATTATATATTTATATAGTATATTATGAATTATATTAAAAAGAAAAATAAAATAAAGCCACTCAACATATAAAAATAAAAAAAAATAAAATAAATGTAATAAAATTTTTCAATTTATCCTAATTGAATTTTAATTTGTTTTCATATTTATTTATTTATTATATTTTGTTTTTTGCTATTTTCAAAGTCATAACATATAAATTATGGTATATATTTAGTAGATATGACTTTATTTTATTAATATATGACATTTATTTTACCAAACATATAACATAACAACGTCATCATCGCATATCGCATATGTATATATACAAATTTAATTTTTGATAATATTTTACAACTATTTATGGATTTGTCAAAATTATGCATAACAACAATTTGTGGTTTATAAACAATATATACACATGTAACAAAAACATATACCATATATACATAAATTGTATTATATTTGGTTGAAAATTTGTAATTTGATTTTAAAATGTACATTTATTTATAAAATTTTCACGCGAAATAATGTATAATGTATTTGACACTCAAAACTATATTATGTATATTTATATGAATACGTAATTGAATTGAATTTTTATTTATCCTTACAATTATTATTATAAATACTTAGCATGGTATGTAACCTCAATAACGGATTGGATTTCCCGTCGAGAAACGTTCAAATCATTTATCATGGGTTCGTGAGAGATTAACTAACAAATTAACTATTTAACATGACCTGTTATGAATGTATATGTAAATAAATCAATTGTAGAAACTTCTCAAAAGTTTTATTTACAATTAGTTGCAAAATACGATGAAAAGAAATGTTATATAAAGAAGGATAAACAATCAAGGACAAGGAATATTATCTATATGAAATTTGATGTCTATATAATCCTATAAATGATTTCATCTATATAAATAATCAATGATATATATCAATGTTTAATGTTGTATATATAATTATTGTATACATGCTGATGAAATACATATATAATATATTATTATATTATTTTTTTTAAATATATAAATTTACATAATCTATGGATTTATATAAATTTTATAAAACCACTCATTATTTTCTAATTACAAACATTTATTTTATTTTCATATATTTCCATAATATACAAATTATTTTGCGTATGTTAATTCTAATGATTAAAATAAATGTTTTGCATATATATATATATATATTTATTTAAAAATGACGATAAGATACATATAATGACAATGTTAAAGCTCTTAATCCAAGGCATGCGGAAAAAAATTAAATGAATTAATATATTTGTATTTATTTCATACCCATTTACGAATTACATATGTAATATGACTACTTAAATATGCGGGTTAAATTGACCCAGAACCCAACAGACGGATTAATAATCCTTTTAAAAAACATTAAAATTCTATATATACATATATATGTAAGGAAAAATATAGGATTTAATTTATAAGCATTAGATGAATATATATGTTATATGTATAAAAAAAAGGATGTGAGAATACATTTTTAATTTGTGGCATATCTCGACTATGCATATAGTTTTATATATGAATATATAATTATAATATATATGCATGTACTGTATAGTAAAATATTTGAAATTTTTAAATGCTGAAATATTAATGAAACAGTAAATTGTTTTGTAATGTAAAACCAAAGAAATGTAAAATTCAAAATCGAATTCTGTATTAAAAATTAATAAAAATAAATGCTCCTTTTAAGCTTTAAAACCAACGATTGGTTTTAATGTCCGACAACATATTTATTAAACTAATATGTGATAAAATTTTTGCGATATCATGATTGACCACATTGTCGCTATAGGAACATCCATTTTCCACCTATTTTTAATCAGTTCCTGTATCCTATAACATATATTCAAATATTTATATAATACCGAACACATTCTTCTAAATAAAGATATTTTTCATATATTAAATTCTAAAAATATTTCCATTGCATATGTAAAGGAAATGTAAAAAATTTGTTTTTTTCTTTTACTTACCATAGACTATCATATACACGCATTTTATTATATTATATTTTTCCAATCACGCACAAATAATAACATTTCTTTTGAAGTCCAAAAAAAAAAAAAAACCTTTTTCCAGATTAGGTCTGGTTTGAATTAGCCCCCGTCGCTTCAATAACTTTCTTTTTGTATTTGATGTTCTTTGTATAACAACATATAAAAATAAAAACATTTACTATTGATTGTGGGTGGTGGATGGCGTTGTAAGGGAACTTACCATATATTCGTTTTAAAATAAGATTAAAAATATATTTTTTTTTATTATTTTTATAATTTTAGATTGTATATATTCGTCCAATATAATATGGATATTCATGCATATGTATTATTTACATTCTTCTGTTGTTTGTGGACATTCCAAAAACAGATTTGAGAAATTTAAATCCTAAATATAAATAAATTTTTTCATAGATTCATAAGGGAAATTAAAAAATTAAAATTTAATAATAATTTTTCTATTATATTTTATGGGTTTTATATTGCCTTATAACTATAAATGGTATAATATTTATATTATAGCAAAATGTTTCCTCAATTGTTCAGTTCGATTCAGACCTTTTAATATTTGTGAAGTAATTTTTTCCAGATCCAAATTTCAATCATATTTTAATTGGATATTCATAAGATAAGAGAAAGGTTAAATAATTTTATGGGTAATATTTGGGTTTTTTTTTGTTAAAATAATAATTCAATAATATTTTTGTAAAAAAAATTATAAACAATTCATTTATTCAATTATATAAAAATTATTTTATTTAAATTCATTTTATTGCCTTAAAATTATTTATAAATTTTTAATTACTAATTTAAAAGCTTAAAATTAAGATCTAATTACTTATTTCTAATTACTTATTTCTAATTACTTAAATCTAATTACTTATATCTAATTACTTATAATAAATATAATTATTTTTATCTAATTCCATTGTTGATTATTGTTTACATATTGTTCAAATTGTTGCTAATTTTTAATTCGTTTCATCGTTGATCTCCATCAAGTCGATTTAAGGTGTGGTGTTTAATGCGATGGAAAATTGTTATTCCATCGCCATCTAAAATCTCCTCTTTGATGCTCAGCTTAAATTCCTTTGCCACTTTTTTGGTAATTCGTTTTTTATACCGAATTACCATTGGCTTGAATTTGTCATCATAGCTGAGCCACACCGGTGCATTTTCTATGATGACTTGATACACAACCCTTAGTGTATAGGTCATCCTATGGGTATGCACGCTTAAAAGCGTGTCAACCACCTCATTAAACTCGCGTTCAGTAGTTTTTGTTTCGAATGTAGCTGAAATGAACAAAAAAAAATGAATATGTAATTAATCGTATAATTAAATGAAATTTATCAGATATGTAGGTAATCATTTTAACACAATATTGATATTTTTAATTAAATACAGTATATATAATTTTAATTTCAAGTTTAATAAAATATATATGGTACATTATTGTAATTAAACCTATATGCATAATTCATAATGTCTATTGAATATCCCCCTGGGGATAGATTGTTTGTATTATATATAAGGATAACAAAAAAAAAACTTTCAATTATTATTTAACAAGAGGGTAACAGTTCCAAATTATATTTAAATCATACTTTTCTTAAAAATGTATAATAAATGAATCAATCAGTCTTAGTCAGTGTGACTATGTAGTGTACATGATAAAAATGTCAACCTAAAATTATAACAAAATTTGGGGGTCGTGGGTTCGAACCTACTGAAGACATAAAATATGTTTTGTGTTTTCGGTTATTTTTCGAATATGAATTTTAACACAGATTTGCATTTTCACTTGCGGTTGGTCGTACGGTCGTACAGCTAATTACCGACACCGTAAAAAGTCACAAATTAAGAAACTAACAACAGAAGGCTGTTGTTGGACGCTAACACCAAATTGTTGGTTGTAAAGCGAAAAATTTATTTTTATTTTAAATCAATCGATTGTTAAGAAAATATTGCAAAAATAATTGGTAAATTCACACATAAAAAACATTCACATATATATTTGATGTATTTAAATTAATAATTTGAATTTGAATATCAATTTGATATGTTAGACTATTATAGATATATGATATGTTTTGGTGCACTTTATATTTTCAAAAATAAATTTGGTAAATCATTTGTTGTGAGTTATAATGTCAGTATAATATAGTATAATGCGAATATACTAATAAATAGTTAATTATTTTTATTATCGTTTTGGTAAAAATAACAAATAGAATTCACATTACGCCACAGCGTATTACAAAGAATTTACGCAATTAATCGTATAATTAAATGAAATTTATCAGATATGTAATAATAAGTTTACCACAATATTAATATTTTTATAGTACACTTTCAATTATGATTTAAAAAAAAAGTTAACCTTTACATCATTTCTTTAAAATGTTTAAGAAATCAATCCATTGTTAAGAAAACATTGTATAAACATAATTGTACTTAAACTATATCACACATAAAAAAACATTAGAAATCGAAATCGAAATATACAGTATATATAATAATACAGTATATATAATTTAATTTTCAAGTTTAATAAAATATATATGGTACATTATTGTAATTACACCTATATGCATAATTCATAATGTCTATTGAATATCCCCCTGGGGATAGATTGTTTGTATTATATATAAGGATAACAAAAAAAAAACTTTCAATTATTATTTAAGAAGAGGGTACCAGTTCCAAATTATATTTAAATCATACTTTTCTTAAAAATGTATAATAAATCAATCAATCAGTCTTAGTCAGTGTGACTATGTGGTGGTAATGATAAAAATGCCAACCTAAAATTATAACAAAATCTGGGTGTCGTGGGTTCGAAGTTCGAACCTACTGAAGACATAAAATATGTTTTGTGTTTTCGGTTATTTTTCGAATCTGAATGGTAACACAGATTTGCATTTTTACTTGCGGTTGGTCGTACGGTCGTACAGCTAATTACCGACACCGTAAAAAGTCACAAATTAAGAAACTAACAACAGAAGGCTGTTGTTGGACGCTAACACCAAATTGTTGGTTGTAAAGCGAAAAATTTATTTTTATTTTAAATCAATCGATTGTTAAGAAAATATTACAAAAATAATTGGTAAATTCACACATAAAAAACATTCACATATATATTTGATGTATTTAAATTAATAATTTGAATTTGAATATCAATTTGATATGTTAGACTATTATAGATATATGATATGTTTTGGTGCACTTTATATTTTCAAAAATAAATTTGGTAAATCATTTGTTGTGAGTTATAATGTCAGTATAATATAGTATAATGCGAATATAGTAATAAATAGTTAATTATTTTTATTATCGTTTTGGTAAAAATAACAAATAGAATTCACATTACGCCACAGCGTATTACCAAGAATTTACGCAATTAATCGTATAATTAAATGAAATTTATCAGATATGTAATAATAAGTTTAACACAATATTAATATTTTTATAGTACACTTTCAATTATGATTTAAAAAAAAAGTTAACCTTTACATCATTTCTATAAAATGTTTAAGAAATCAATCGATCGTTAAGAAAATATTACAAAAATAATTGTACTCAAACTATATCACACATCAAAAACATTGGAAATCGAATAGAATAGAAATCACTTATTCGGTTCTATTTTTTTTTTTTTGTAACTTTATGAACTAATACATTTATAACGATTGCAATAACTATAAAACTTTGGTGACCACAAAAACTATTATAAATAATTACAAACTATAAGAAGAACTTTTATTTTACTTACTTGACATGATTTATTTATTTGATTAAATTTTACAAATTAAAACTTTTTAAGATATTCAAATGTTTGAATTATATTGATTAATTTCGACGATTTTCACTTTATTTTAAAACACACAGCTTTGATAGTTTTGTATAGGTATGATCGATATAATTTCAGATCGATATATAATTTTTTATGTATATTCTAAAAAGAAGTTTTTAAATTTTACTGATTGAACTTTGTAAGATATTCAAATATATGAATTATATTTATTAATTACGACGATTTTCACTTTATTTTAAAACACACAGCTTTGATATATAACTTTTAATGTATATTCTAAAAAGAGGTTTTTAAATTTTACTGATTGAACTTTTTAAGATATTCAAATGTTTGAATTATATTTATTAATTTCGACGATTTTCACTTTATTTTAAAACACACAGCTTTGATATATAACTTTTAATGTATATTCTAAAAAGAGGTTTTTAAATTTTACTGATTGAACTTTGTAAGATATTCAAATATTTGAATTATATTTATTAATTACGACGATCTTCACTTTATTTTAAAACACACAGGTTTGATAGATTTGTAAGTATGATCGATATAATTTGAGAACATTCAATTTATATCATTTTGAAAGCATTCTAAAAATATGTTTGGTAAAACTTAGGTAAAATTTAGGTAAACATTTAGGTAAAATTATGATTATTATTAATTAGGATTATTATTATAATTGAATATACATATTCAAATTCAAACTCCCTTAAAAATACATTGTATATAATATCATTGGAATTCCCAATTTGTTTATAATTATATTATGTTTTATTTGATTGAAAATTAAATAATATCAAACAATTAAAGCTATAGTTTAAAAATAATAAATATTTTCATTTTCGCATAGGTTTTACCGCATCATTACAATCAATATCAAATGACACATACCATATGGCAACGGAAACACCATCAGCTATATCATCCATACAAATACCATCTAGAACATCTTCATTATTATCTGGATCATCATCATCTGCATCTGCATCCGAATCCGTATCCGTATCCGTATCATCATCATCCAAAGATAATAGACAGGAAATACAAGAACAACATTCACATTTACAACATCATATACATTCATCTGCAGAAAATTTTGATTTTGATTATACTGGTGATAATGATAAGGAGCTAATAAATAAACCATTAAATCGTGGTCCATATTTTGATGTATCCGCATCCAAAAATGTTACAGCATTGGTGGGGAAAACTGCATATTTAAATTGTCGTATAAGAAATTTAGGAAATAAAACGGTAAATGATGAAATGCAAAAAAAAATTAAAATTAAATAACTTATTATATTCTCATATAGAATCCTCTTTATACATAGAGCCTCTTATAATATAACAGCTATAGAAAATTTAAATGTCAAACAGCAAAAAAAATAAAATGAAATGATAGAAAACAATACATGAACTGTATTGGATATATGAATAAAAACTATTAATACTCTTACTATTTGTTTTTATATATGTTAAGCTCATTATAAAAACTTTTTATTAGAGATAGTTCAAAAGATATTATACGATCCGTAAAAACATTCAAAATAGTAACAAAAAACAACGTTACAAATAAACAAATAAGCAACTATATATAAGACATCAAGTTTATAAATTTATTTTTATTTATTTTTTTTTAAATAAATTGTACTCAAACTATATTACTTAAAAGAAAAACTCGAATGTATGTTTAAGTATATAGGTATATTGAAATGTGATGAAATGAAAAAACGAAATAACTTTAATATATATAGCATAAGAAAATATCTTTACAAACTTGCATATAAATATATATATATATATAGTAAAGCTCCCGTTGTTGTTGTTTTCGATGTTATTATATTATAAATATATATAAGATTAAAGATTTAAATAGATATATTTTTTTATTTTTTCATCCATAAACATTTTTCATTATCTATTTTGTGAAAATATGCTGTAACAACATATATTTATTTTGTATTTTTTATACATCGCATCATCGCATATGTGTGTCTAAATATATATGATGATAAAATTGGATAATAAAGTATACACATATAAATCCTGTCATAATATGTTCAGTAATTCCATATATGGATTGTATAAATCTTGGTAAAAACTTATTTTAATATGATGAAAAATATATATATAAATATACATATATATTTATAAATTTTATATACATTATATGATGTATCTATATACAAATACATATATTATATACATTTAATCGTATGTGGTATATAGAAATAGTTTGCATGAAAATATAAAAAAGATATTATAGAATTATTATTGTATGATCTTATAAAGGCAAATATGAACTTTGTATATACGGGAATGTGTAAGAAATACCAAATTGAATTAAATACAGTATTTTTTTTGCATATATATAGCTAATAAATTTATTACAAGATCATAATCTACTATATACAAATTAATAATTGAGTTTATATATCATTTCCATAAACATTTAATCTAATTTGTACTTATGATGATGATTGACATATATGCTTGAATTTAAGAGGAATAACAGAAAATATAATGTTTTAAGTGAATCGAGTAGAAAAGTTTGAAAAGTTAGACCTAGAAGTACAATTGAATCGAAACTGCAAGTCTATATATTTTACCTAAACCAACACAAAAGTCACATAAAACCATAATAGGAAATGTTTTTCGTTTCGTTCGTAATTTTTCGTAAATTTTGAGAAAATATTCCAATAATTAAATTAAAATTGAATAATCTTTAATATTAATTCATATCTATATCAAAATTTTTATATTTTTATTTTTAAATATATATAGGTAACGTGGATACGACATCGAGATTTACATCTTTTAACTGTTGGTAAAACAACATATACATCAGATCAAAGATTTGTTAGTGTACATAATGCACAAATGGGTGATTGGTCCTTACAGGTAATTTAAAAATAAAATGTTTATAATAATAATAATGCGGCAAAAACCATAAACATAATTTCCAATATAAATTACGGGTGATTCATCATATGATTTCGGATTTACTTTATAAAATATTAAATTATATTAAATTTAAATTGCTTTTGCATGAATTGAATATTAAATGTTGGGTTTTTCCCTAATACTATATTTCTATAAGTGAATAAATGTTTTTTTTTTCTTTAAAACATAGGTTCGGTATCCACAACAACGTGATTCTGGTATTTATGAATGTCAGGTATCAACTACACCGCCAGTAGGTTATTCCATGACATTATCCGTAGTAGGTAAGTAATTTATAATCCGTATAACATATTTAATAATGGTGGGTTTTTTTTTAATTAAAAATTTGTAATGCAATAATATATAATTAATTTATTATAATATGATAGACATTATTTATTCCGGTTTTTGGCAATTTAACAATAATAACAAAAAAACCCATTTAATTTTCAATATAGATAATTACCTTACGAAAAGAGTGTAATTGTACATATCTCTGCTAAATCTAAATTCATAATGAAATTCTCAATGACCACCAAAGTCACAACAGTACGGTTACAAATTCCATTGAACCTAAAAATCGCATTAAACTGCATTAAACATATATCTTGTTAAATATCATATATGTCACAAGGAATCGAATTCCAAAATGAAACTCTTTTGTATGTTATATAGAGGGACTTGATTATAGAAATATTCTTATCTGTTTTTTTCCACATATATAATTTACAATAATAATAATACATTACTTGCGATATATATATATATATATACTACTATATTTGAAAAGGTTAAATTGCTATAACTATTAAATTTATACATATACATAAACATATATATATTTATGTATCGAATGACTTTATGTTTACGATTTATACTATTTATAACTTTATGTATTTATATATGTATATGATGGCCAATGGGAAAAATTCATTAATAAATTGAATGAAAATTGCTATTTAAGCAGAATAAAGTAAAATAAATAATTGTGTGTGCGCGCGTATATATAAAATAAAATAAATACAATTTTCGTTGCGATAATAGAGTAATAAATCACTATAATGTAATTTTTTTTTTTTTCTATATATATATATGCCATAATTTAGAAATAACCATATCTCTTCTAAATATATATATACAATATACGCAACTATAATCTATTTATTATTTTATTTTATACATTATTCTACTATATATGTATACACATATAATATACGCGTACATATCAGTAAAAACATAACATAACAAGGGAAAATTAATAAATAAATAAAAAAAAAAAAGCACAAACTAATTTTCATTGCAATATAAACAGCTTATATATTTATATATATATAAAGGACCAAAATAATCACATATAATATTGGCCGCCTAAATTATATATTGATGTTTCACATATACCTAAATAGATATAAACAAATATCTGTATTAGAGTTATTGTGTATGAATACGCGTTCATTCAATTATCGATTATGTTCGATAGTCTCTATTATAGAAATTCTATTATTTTACCCATAATGTATATATTTTTTTTAGTTTTTGTATAATATAATTGTTTTTTTGGTTTATTTTGATTTTTATGATTTCAACTTTGAATGAGAATGCAAGTTTTTGATCATTATTTCATTTATTTTGTATAATTTTCTAAATAAAATACTCTAGAATTTTCAGCACAAAAATGTCACATAAATTTCTTAAGAAACGTCTGTGAAGCTTTCTAATATATCTATCTATCTATTCTTCGAGTGAATTTTTTTCAACGAAATTATATACAAAAAGGGCATCTGGTTTTTTTTTGTGTAATACCAACCTTCCTTTGCACCGCCATTGGATTCATTCCGCATATATAGATATCATTTTAAGAAATCAAATAAAAACAGAAAAACACGCAAATTATATAGTAACTATACAAATGAAGTAAAAAAAAATAAAACTCATTGTTCATTTATTTATTGTGTTCGTAGGGGGTATACTTTTTTTTTATATATAATAATATTATAATATTCATATTGTTATAAGATCATTATTATTGTCACCCATCCGCATGATCCCCATCATATATATAAATATATATAATAAACATCCTTTTCGCTATACATATATACTTATATATGAATATAAATATCATATGTCCTCGGTCGCATATCCGCATTTATATAATATACTTTTAATATACATTTTTATGATACAGCAAAACTGTTAGTATATTACCATATATATACATATTGTATACATGCACTATAAAATACAATGTGGAATGTCATTTTCTTTAATGTTAAATTTCCCGTCAAAGAAAAATATACGTGTTGTTTTTTTTTTTTTTTAATTTTTTTATTATTCTCTTTTTTTTTCTTTCTGTTTTTTTTATATATATAATGTATTTATACCGTTTATTTACATATATGCATATATTGTATATATAACATGATATATACGATAAAATTCTCATTATAAACGCATTTGCTTATAAGAATTTGCATATCTTTATATTTTATGCTTTTATGTTTTTGTTAAAATCTAACACGAGAAAATTTTCTATTATGCAAATTCTGTTATATTTGAAATGTATATCATTATAAATATACGTATATATAGATATGATGGATCTATACATTTATGAGAAATATGTATTTGTTTAATAATAATAATAATATAGTGTATGGGTTAGAACTATATATAGTATGTATTGTACATGAAATTGGGGTTAACGAACATAAAAACTTGTAAATTATTTATTATATATAGAATATGTGTTTTGTGTATATTTTATCTATATATATATTATGTATGTTTAATGTTTATTTATACACATGAATATATGCATATATGCATATGCATATATTGTAGAGTTATACGTCACAATGTCATATACATATTTATATATATTTAGGTATTTATTTACACTTTATATCTATGATATGCATCACTTGTGTAAATTGTCTAAACAGAAGCATTTGATTATAAGATAGATGGTGTATGTATATGCATAAAGTAGTACAATAATTCTATACAATAATATTTGAACTATATATATATACACCGTGTGCATAGTGTATTATCGCATCGATCAGTATATATGTACATATAATAGCGATAATAACAAAACGCATTTTATTTGCTTATACATTTATTTATATGAACATTTTACGAATTGTTTCATATTTAATTATTTACACAATAAAGGTTAAAGTGTATTTGAAAATCAAGAACGTGAACAATACAGGTATTTTATATAATAGACCATAAAGTAAAATTGAATATATTTATCTATATATTGAGGGAGCGGTTTAACTTACATATTTGTTTGGTACTATATAAATAAGTTTACACTTAATTTTCCTATATGTATATAAAAAGTTGCCGTTTATTATACAAATTGCAATCAGTTTTGTAATCGATACCATTTAATTATATATAGTTTTTCTTTAAAAGTGTATTGTTTAACTGCCACATTTGATTTTCATGAATATCGACGGATAACTGATAAGAAAATCCTAAAATTTTGCCTTAAATTTTGCCATTTAACAGATACATTTTAAGAAAAATCCATTATTCCAAACAATACATCTTCCCTACGATAAAAGAATTGAAATATTTCATCATTTTTTGATAACAAAAAAAAATTGACCAATCATTGAATTTCTAATATATTCAATATTAAAGTTTAAGTAAATTTTTCTTTTATGATGCCATCGTAGTGCTTATATTGGAATTCACTTCATCGCATCTTATATAAATATATATATGCACAAAAGTACATTAATTTTAAATCGTCAAAATAAACTTTTATCACATTCCACAGATAAAATATCTTATAATACATAACTAAACGTTTATACATTTCATAACTCACATTATCGATTTATGTATCCATGAGAGGTATCCATATATACACGATATAATATTATAAAAATAAAACCATTCAAAATGAATAGATAAAATATATTATAAGAAGAAAAAAAAAATACTATATCCCCCAAATAATATTTGAATTTATGTTAAAGAAAAATAAAATTTTAATATGATCTCTTGAGAATATAGTTATAAAAAAAAAATTGTATATTAAATATTTAAAATTGTACTTATTCAGTATAATAATAACATATATTTTTGTGTGTATAAAATAAAATATTAATACATAAAAATTTTCCTATTTATTATATACATAAATACATATATATTGAATGAAAGTATATAAAAAAATAATTTTTCTTTTAAACTTTATCACTTATATAAGATAAAACGTATCTCAATCAATGGTATACGCGTGCATATGGATATTTACATTCAATATTATTTTAATAAGTAAATTCTTTGAAGATGTTTTTTTTTTCTTGAATTTGTTGGTACTAACAAATTGTTTTTATATATGCAGCAAATTATTTGGTCAATGTGTTTTGAATATGACGAAAACAATTTCAAAATAGATGATGAATATATATACATACAAATGTTTATCATTACAACAAATCATTAAACAATTTCAACAACATTATAAAATAGAAATTATAAAGTTAAGCTATTTAGAAAGTTTATACAGAATTTTTCCTTTACATATGGAGACTGTGATTTTTGTTTGGTCATGGTTTGTTAAACAATTTTATTTTATTTTTTATAATAATATTAATGTTTTTATAGGTATGATATAAATCACATACATCACCTGCAAAACTCATAAATTTCATATACAAATGAAACAAACAAATAAACAAAATATTAAATTTGTATATTTATTTTAAATTAAAAAAAAAAAAAAGTAAAATATTTCATTACATTCCTGCGTGCGATTATTAATTGTAAACAATTAAAACACATTTTATAATAATTAAATTGGATATCCAATATATATATATATATATATATGTATTAAAAATGTGAAAAAAAAATAAATTCAATTAAAATTAAATATTTTTATATTGCAATTTTTTTGCCTCTCTTTATATTAACGTATAGTATATATAATTTTAATATAATTTATCAATCAAATGGTAATATATCAAATAAATAAATACCTTTATATATATACGTAAATAAATCGGTATATATCGGAAACAGTTTTTGAGTACATTTTTAATTAAATGAAATGTTTTTTTTTTATTAAAAATTGTTGATGAATTTCATATGTAAAAATCATTCATTTTTATATAAAAATGTTCAGTATCGATCTCTCATCATTTCAATATATATTTCGTACATCAGCTGTATATGAATTAAAATATAAAAATGAATACATGTTATTACATAAAAAATCTGTTTTTTTACACCCCTACTTTTATCATGCTAAACATTTATATTATAACATATATATATTTTATGAATATATGGTAATTTCTTTTATTTCACATCATAACGCGAATATGTTCATAAATATAAATAAAAGAAATGTAAGCTAATAATAAATTGGATTTTCATTAAATTTTATTGTTAATAAAATGTATATTTTTTTTTTTAAATTTAATTTTTACTTTTTATTATCTCATTTTTGCGGCAAATATAAACATCATTACAAAATTGTTTGTTGAAACAATTTTTGCATATATACATCACATAAATAAATATTTTTGAATGGAAAACAAAACAAAATTTAAAGCTTGTTTAAAAAATAAAACATCTTTTTGACATACTGAAATCCATAAATCTTCTAACATAATCTAATAATATATAAGAGATTTCGTGTCTAGACAGTTGCAGATATATATTTATTATATATAAAAAAAAAAAAATAAATCACACACAAAAGTAAATCCACAAAATGTATTTATAAAATTACAAAATTGATTGAAATGAAATGTTTATTTTTTATAAGTAAGTACATAATAAATATTTCGTTTTTTATGTTGAAAATTTAAACAAGTTTTTTATGATGCAATTGGATTATATGGATTTGTAATCTTTCTTCTATATATACTATACATCGTAAATTTATTATCTTATCATATCGGCGAGAAAATAAAGAGAAAGGACTGAATCGTCTATATCTTAAATGTTTTTCGCGTCATTTATTTTTTATTGATATTTTAATAGTTTTTACTAATAAATTTTGATTGATAATGAACGTATAAAGAATGAGATAATTTGATTTAACCATAACCAAAATACAAAAAAGATAGATTTAAATGGTAATTTTGTTACAAAACTTCTCTTAACATTTATTATCTGATGTATGTATAGCATTAAATAGTCAAAATACTATTTTCAGATGTTCATTTAGTAATATATATGATTATATTTATACAGAGAGATTGTACATTTAAGCATTTTCCGGCTTTATTTTTAAGATTCTTAAGATGTGTATATATTAAATAAAATGTATGGAATTTTAGAATAAAATAACAAGAAAAAAAGAATGTATTATGTTAATATGATGAAGAAGAGATGATGATTGCTATATATTGTAAAATATTTTCCAATATAAATATTACAATCAAAAATATTGCAAAACATAAATGATCGAATCGCATATATACATTAAAATATACAACTTATATTTATTTATATAATATACATACATTTATTTTTATATTTATGGTATATATACAATTTTATTTATATATTATATGTCGTTATTTGTTGTTCAAATTCTTTAATACCCATTTGACCTATATGTTTTTTGATAAAACCATCCATTGAATCTATTCAACATATTATGATATTATCGATAATTTTATATTGAGCTATACAACTCAATACAACAACTTTGTGTATTTGTAAATATATTTTCTATTATATATATACATACACCCACAAGTACATTGAACAAAATTCAAATTATTATTGACCCATATGAAGGCCGGTTTCCTTTTGTGAGCAGTATGAGGAAAATAGGTTCTCGTGAACATTTTGTACCGAAAAGTTTTTTCTTCCATGGCATTAAGAGTTAAATTGATGACCTTTTACTTTTTCCACACCCTTACGGCTTAAAATTTTAAAACATTTTTGTAAAATCCTAATCGTTTCAATAAAATGGATCAAAATATCAATATCGCAAAAACTTATCTGAATATGAAAATCGAAGATCGATATAAACTCGGGTATTTTTCCTTAAAAAAGGAAACTACCCTTAAATTATTGAATATATTATAGTATAATTTTTGTATATATACATATTGTATAGATATTCAACGTTTACAATTTTATAAACAAAAAAAAATCTATTCAATAATTTATGTATAATCATGGAAAAACAAACATTTTTGTATTATACATACACATACTTTTATTATGTTACATTATAACATAATAATATTTATTAATATTCATCATAATAATAAATATATATGGTAAATTCAATAAAGTATGAAGTATATACGTTTAAATTGCTAATACGTTGTGTCCCACCATTATTGCTTTGTTAACATAAAGAAGTAAAGAAACATTTGTATAATATATTCATTAAGTTAATCCTATATTAATCGAATTTGTTTCATCATTTTAAATACCGCATGTTCATAATTTAACACTATAGTCATTTGATTTGTCAAAGAAAAATTAGTACAATGTCCAAAAATATTAAACTTGTCTTAATGAAATTCTTTCAGTTAAAAGATGATTACTGAATATTTTTAAAAATGTATTATATATATCGTTTAAAGATATTTTATTATTATATAAGAAACTTTATGCAAAAAAACATCACAATACGCTAAAATTAAAGGGTATATTAAAGTGTATATAGTGTTATTATACTATATGAATTTACATTTTCAATGTAATGATTTTCCCTTTAGCAAATTTCATTTATTTTACAATATTTATGTATTTATTCTCATATATATAAAACAAACAAAACAAATAATCATTTTTTTTTTCAGTTATATGCAAATCCATTGTATATGTTGTATGTATAACATTAAATGGTATTAAAAACATTTACCGACAACCATTATTGTAAAACACATTTTATAACAATCTATATATACATATAGTTGGTTATTAACAAATGTAATCCCATAAAATAAAAACATATCATTGCGATATAATAATTAATTATTAATGATAAAATAATAATTAAATTAATAAATTCTAATTTATAATATTAAACGAATATTATTTTGTAATAGATTTTGGAGATTTCTGAATTACCTAAAATGTCATTTAATTCTATTATTTCTATTTAGTTACTAATTTTGATATGTATTTAGCAATCGCTTAAACTATACTAAGTATAAAGGCGAAGAGCATGAAATTCAACATAATTTTACTTTCCAGAAAGTATTTGGTATACAAAATCTCAAACAAAAATAATACTCTCCTAGAATCTTCATTTTCCTAACAACGGATTTTCGATACCTATAGGAAAAATATAATTACTGAATCGAATATATACATATATAATGAAGGTTATATATCAATATATGATATATATATAAGTATATAATAATATATATACATCAAAATCGATTTTATGAAAACAATTCAACCATAATCATATTTTTTTTGTTTATTTTAAAACATTGATTAATGAAATTTGTTGTATAAATGCACTGAAAAAAAAATAAAATTCATTAAAGGGTTAAACCAATTTTTTTTCAATTGATTCATAAACCCATTACAAGTTACCTTCAAATTTCTAAATACCGTTTTCTATCTTCAGCAAGAAAGAAATTTACTTTTAAAATTAACAAGAAAGGAATGTTAAATCGTTTTAGCAATAAAATTTAAAATATTCTTTTATATTCATATAAGACCATTAGGGAAAACCCCAATTTTGTATATAGAAATTCGTTTTAGTCACAAAATCCCTTCTATCATACAAGAGAGTGCGTTTATACGATATACAGAATAAATATTGCTGTTGTTATGCAGAACAATCACATCAAACTTCAGCGTAATTAATGATCCACAGAGAATTATTTGTTTCATAAAGGATATCCTGAAACAATCGATAATTTGTTTTGCTATATTTTTCAGTATATTCAATATAAATTAAATTTCATTAAAAAATCATTAAATATTGATTGAATATACGCAAACATTTTGTGATGAACAATTAATTTTAAATAACAAAAAATAAATATTGAAAATTAAATATATTTATAGGGCATTCAATATAGATTGGAATATATATATATATAATATGTATATTTCTGTATGCTTGTTTATTTTGTATAATGAATTATATAAATATATGGGTATTTTTCGAATATATTAACAAAATTATTAATTGTTTTACTTTAAAAATAGAAATATGAAAAAAAAAAACAATTCAATTAATATATGTATTGAAAAATATTTCCTTTTTTTTTTAAATTCAATCGATTTATTAATAATATAGATTTAATAAATCAATCAACAACAAAATAATATAATACAAAATACTCCTATATAATTAAATTTATATATATATATATTATATATATTATATATATATATATATATATATAACCTTCAACGTTCATCATTTCTGTCATTTGACGGCCTCTTTATACTAAATAAATATAATTAAATATCCGTATGTATATGATTTATTATTAAATATATATACAAATTAATAAAATTTCTTTTTCAATATAATAAAAAATATTATATTTATATCTGAAAAAATACTGTAATTCAAAGTCATACATTGTATATATGTATAATAAAATAATATATACAAAATGAACAGAGTGTATTCTATAGAAATTTTATAGAATAAAATATGAATATAAATTTCATTATTTTATAATAAATTTAAATTGACTTGATTGTGTTATTATTAATAATATAAATATATTACAGAAATATGCGTTATCATTTAGATGAATGAACGTATAATTTGAATTAAAATTTATTATTTTGGATCGTTCTTTTATTTTACTTATATCAATAATGAATATGAAAATGTAAAGATTCTGTAAAAGTATACATTACAAAGACAAAAAACTAATGATTCAAATGCCCTCAAAGTTAAAAAGAAGAATTGAATAGCAGAGATATTCAGGTAATAGCAATATATTTGAAAGATATATATGTTGACATTCTGTAACCCATAATCCTTATAATATGATTGGTAAATAATGAATTAAGTTTACCTAAAATTAAAGAAAACTATATTTAATAATACCCTTGCAATGATTTTCTTCTATATCCATACCTAAATAATAAATTTAATTCACTTAATAATATATGTACTTAATAATATTTTTGAATAGTAAATTAATATGAATATATATGTACCGGTACCAAACCGACCACGCAACAAACACATAAAATTAACAAAAACTATTAATATAATATTCATAAAATACATAGTCATATATTGTTATAAAACATTCTAAATTGTTCTTGTTCTAATTAATTTATATATATACATAGACATTTGCATAAATATAAAAAATAAATGATTAAAGTTCATTGGCTGTTTAATGAATCTAACATAGTCCTATATAATACGATAACAACATTAATTATTAATTTTATACTTTAATAAAATGAAAGCACATTAAGCACATATAGTATACATTTTTATTGTATATATAATATTTATTCATAAAATTATAACATCTCAATATATGCAAAGTAATTCTCTGGTATACATATAAAAGTATATATATTCAAACAAACATATACAAAATAATAAACTATTTTCTATAAAATATATACATTAAGTAATAAAACCACAAAATAAAAAAAACGAAAACGAATGCGATAAGCAAATGATGAAACTTATAATTATGTAATATGATTAATGAAACAAAATGCTATATTTGTATACATTTATTTATACCCTCATTCCTATCGCAAATAACCTATATATATAAATGAAATGAATCAACAAATCGTCTTTTATACAAACATCATATATAAAATATTATGCATTCAACAACAAACCCAATGTATATATTACTAAAATAAATTACTATATATAAATATCGTATAGTAATATGGTAATGGGTGAAATTTGTAGTAAAATTCATAATAACCATAAACAAAAAATTGAAATAAAAATCTATGAAAATAAAAAGTAAATATTATGGTAATTTATAATGTATATATTATTAACTTTATTATTTATAAAAGCACGGGTTTTTGATTAATAATGATTTGAAAAAAAAAAAATAATTCTGTTTTTTATATATTAATTTGTCCATTTCTCCGTTCTATATATTTATATTCGTATATTGCCAGGGATATTACAAGGTATTTCTTGTACAATAAAGGATTATATTTTATAGGATTGAAATAGAAACGGTTCATGGTTCAAAACATGGTAAAACATTTTTGATCTGTAAAACCAAATTGAATCACATGTTGAATTAAATCAAAGAATAGTAAATGAAATGAAAATCATTTACTTTTTTCTATTGGAACGAACACATTTATAATATATTCATTAAAGTAACATAAACAAATTTATGTATACATTCGCATATAAGTTATTATTAAAATAATTAATTATATTCATATGTTGTACAATAATTAAAAAATAAACCAATTTATTTATTTGTGTTTATTTCCATTTATATAATATATCTAACCTCATTTTTACTTGTCAGGTTATAAAATCAATATAATTAACAACGTTGTTATAGTTTATAGAACAAAAATCACTTACGCGAAAACAATAGGGTGGAAAATGATGTTATACATTTATCAATCTCTCATAAAAATGTGATAATAAAATAATATTTGACCTAAATCTTAATAACACAATGACATTTCTATAGGATTGGGTGATCATAAACAATTTCCATGGAATTGTAATTTACTATGCATTTGATAACCAAACGCTACATATATCCATAATTTCAAGTACATGTAAAATATTAAATTTCTTTTATAGATTAACAGAAGTTATTTTAATTAGTAATATACCGCAATGTATTTTACCACTTTTTATTTTAATTTCAACTACAATTTGAATTATTTAAAATACTTTTATGTATATACATATAACAACAAAAACAATATAAAAATAATTTTACTCTATTTATATATATAATTTTATATTTACTATATATATAGTTTTATTTTGGAATTAAATTAAATTGGAATTTATGTATGTATATATATAAAAATAATATAACAAATATACATTTTTTGTATATTGCAATTTAAACAACATTGAAATATGTAAAAATATATACCTATATTTAAAAAAAAATTGAATTTAAAACTTCTACATCAATTCGCATTTATATATTTGTTTTAATTTTTTTATTTATTTTTTTTTTTTTGCTATTTCATTGACAGAACCAATAACAACGATACACGGAGGTCCTGATTTATATATAGATACAGGTTCAACCGTAAATTTAACATGTATAGTACGACATTTACCTGAACCACCACCATCAATATTTTGGACACATAATAATCAGGTATGTAAAAAAAAAAACAATTTATATATTGTATAAATTAATAGCATACATACAATATAAATATTGTAAATTTATATGCTAAATTTATATTGTAATGTTATAGGTAAAAAAAAATATATAATATGCATATAAATTAGTAATTATAGTGTCGGGAATAACATTAATATTATTTATTTTTTTAAACTTTAACGTATTAGCTGAATTAAAATGTTGGATAAAAGCAAGGAGACTATGGAATTGAATCAATTAAAATGTTCAGAACTATAGAAAACTAGGAAAATTAATTGCTCAAAATCTATAGTTAAATGTTTTCAATCATATAATATCTGTATTTCTTTTAACCTCATTCAAATTACAGAACAAAAATCTTATTTTCCCTATCACAAATGCAAAAAACAAATGATCCTTTTCTGTTTTAAAATACTATTTTATTAAATTATAGTTATACACAGCCATATGTTTATTCATTTATGTATACGAATAATCGCGTTGTATATAGTATATATGCGAAATTGAAATAATTAATTCAATTTATTTTATATATTATATATATAAAATAAAGTTACATTTTATATGAAATATTTATTATTGTTTCACTATATATACAATATACATATATAGAAATTAATTTTTCTCTATTCGGTATATGTACATCGCAATTATATATTTATATACAATATTCCTCGCAATATAATTTATCAAACACAAGCGGTAACATTTGTGAAATGAAGGTGATACATACAATATACAAAACTTTATATTTTACAGACAGTATACAAATTATGTTTATTAATATAGTTCGTACCTCCGTATATATCTATATATATATATAGATATATAATATTCATATATGTAGATACACCTATATAAAGTTTGGCAAAAAAGGTATATGCATATCGTATTGTATATACAAAAACATAATATTTATATATCTAAATATTTAGTACCGCATATACTCACTATCTATTATTAAAATATATACATATATGTGTTTGTTTGTAATATGATGTGCGATACAACATACATAAATACATTACCACAATATCCGCAATATACAAATAAATTAAAACCAAAAGGCTTTTAACCCTGTATCATCTATATAGAAAAATACGTATAACAATTCATTGTATACGTTCATAATACTATACCATATAAGTATATTTATTTATATATATATATATATATATATATATATATATAGATATATTTATATGAAAAACAATTGTATAAGTACATTAAATATATATACAAAACATAAAATAATTATTTAGATTCTTCTCTAAACTTAGAAGGAATTTTCAAATTAATATATGTACAAATAAAGTTAGGCAGGTGTATAGATAAAGTTTTGAATTTTTTTTTTTTTCATTATAAATATAAACAATATATTTTAAAATAATTTATATGTCTAGTCCTTTAAACTTTCTGAAATATAAGTCTGCTGCTGTTGTATAACAAATTCACAATTATATATATGTATATTCTGATTGTGGGTATATCAACAATTATGACTGCTATGAATATCATTGTATAAAAATAAAATGAATCGGTTTGGTTTTTTCGGTTAAATTTTTGTACATTGCAATTATGTATAAATATCTTTTTTAAGGAAAATAATACACATTTTGGTAAAATGATCTTGATACGATTGTTATTTCTTACTTACTGTTATTTGATTATCAAATATTAAAGTTGTGAATTTAATCATATATACATTGTTTTCTATATTCATTGTACTTAATCTCATCTGTATAATATGTTCATAAATTCATTGAAAATATATATATATATGGTATATAATTTCTTTTTATAAACTTTCTATTTTCACATATCAAACATAGAACTTATATTTTAATTAAATAAATTGACTTTCTTTTTCTTTGTACTTTATTTTTTGTATAATGAATTGTTGATATTATTATCTCGTTATAACACGATATATATATAGATATATATAATATATAGAGAAAACTTCACGCAGAGAAGATTCATTATATTTATGTATATTGTGTATATAAATTTATAATACAATATATAGAATTGTATAATATATACAGGATATTTTACATTTTCTGACAAACAACAGATGATATGGTTTAGATATTTTATATGTTCATTAATTTATTGCATAAACACATATATGAAATAATTTTGTATATATATATATATATGTTTAATTATTCATAAAGAAGACAAATAAATTAATGGCTGGACATGAACCAAATAATTATTATTATCATATTATAGTATTATATACTATACATATATTTATACAAACAAGAATGTTTTTAGGGGTAAATAATTGCTTGCACATTGTTTATTAACATTTAATAGAAGATAGTATATAGACAGAACATAGAAAATATAGAATCATTTATTTATTTATACAAATATGCAAAGCCTTAACCAAATTATATATCATATGAAAAAAGGACTATACATTTTCATCGGGCGATGTATAAAAAGACAAATTATGGAAAAAAATTATTAATATTCCACAAACGGTGTAAGTTCACATAATAAAATGAAAATCATATGAAGAAAATGATGTAAATTCCAATTTGTCAATAAACTTACATCTACGTGTAAAAAATAGATAAAAAAAACATTGAAATTCAGGAAAATTTCTCAATTTTAAACCTGTTCGTTTTATACAAAGCATATATATATCTATATAATGTATTATGTTACAATATTTTAGACAAATCATCTCTATATTGTATATTGTATAATCTATTATAAACATCGTGATATAAAAGGATTTTTAAAAGGATTGATTATAGAATTTTTAAAAAATTGCAATCATTAAAAAAACTCCAATAAATTATTGTTAAAATATATATACATATATAATAAATTACTCGCGTGTATATGTCAATTACGTAATACTTATATATCTATATAAAACATATAGCATGACATAAAACAATTTCAATATATATATATATATATAGATAGACAATATTTCATGTATAAATCACATCCTAAAATAAATAAATATATAAAAAATTTGCGATACTTATAAAAATATGTTCATATTCGCATATATATAATATAATACACAATTTGTTCATATATGCTTAATCAAGCAGATACTGTATATTATATATATAGGAAAAAATATGTATATAACAACAATTTTAAAGCTTTTTTGTTTTCAACAAACATTAAAATGATAAAAATAAAACTGGGTGAAATTATGTAAAGAAAAATGAAAATAAGGAGCCAAATATATATATAATAAAAAAAAATTTTATAATGATATAGTGTATATACATAAGTAACATATATATATATATAAATATACTTTCAACATGTGTATCATCATATGTAAAATATTATGGCTATATATGGATGTATATATTCTGATACATCATACAATTTACTATACATATTTTAGCAAAAATTATGTAAGTGAAAGTGAAAGCATATATATTAGAATATATATATTATTCCCTATGGATATTCTATTAGAGAGATGATGATGCTTTTTCATATATATTTATATATTTTCATTTTATTTTGTTTTACACAGTACAATATACAATAAAATTTTTCTTCATTTTCAAACACTTTTTCATCCCTCGTTGAAAATATATATACACATATATAATATTCGTATTCGATACTCAAACATATTTATATATTTACATTATATTATATATGCATATAATACATATAATAATCATAATAATCTATTTCTTTTTATTTTATTCTTCGTTTTCATCTCAATTGGAACATTTTCATTTATATATATAGTGTTTTGTTATAGAAATAAAGAAAATTTATTTTAGATTTAAAATATAAAACATTTTTTTTTGTGTGCTTTCATCGATATTATGATATTATGCAAAATATACTGAAAAAAGAAAAAGAAGAATACATTTTTTATATACATTATTATACTGTATAGTGTAGACCATGAAGAGGTCTCATAAAAAAAATAGATTTTGTTTTTTTTGGTATTTCGTTTGTTAAATCTCGTATTTATTTGAAAATATATTCAGAAAAAAAAACGAACTATAACAATATATTTATACAAATACGTTTTCAGCATATATGTATACTATATAAATATATAAAATATAAAAGAATATAAATATCGTTTCAATAACAAAACACATATATAGCAAAATGAAAAATATTATATATACATCTTTGAATCGATTTTCCACTAAAATTTCCATAAAATTGAAATTGATTCAATGTGTATATGCGATTTCAAATATATATATATATATACATTTTCAAGTAATACACATATTTTATGCCTAGTGAAAAAGGAAAAAAAATAAAAAATAAAATAAATATTGAAAACCGTGTAAAAAACGATCAAACAACAATATTTTCTTTTATATTTATATGGTGTATATATATTGCACACGCACAATATATTTATATATCCTTTTACAGAATGATAAATATTTGTTTGTGTGCACATTGACTATATAATATATGGAGAGATCTGTATCTGTATGGAAAAGAACATTTATATATATATTCTATTATAAAATTGATATATTGAACTTTTCTATAAAAAATATATATCTTATACGTATGCAAATTAAAATTTACGAGTTTGTTACGAGTATTATGTATATTAAAATTTACATGAATGAATAATATATATAGTATATAGATTGGAGTGAAAAAAATAGCATTGTATCCGAATGATTTTTTTTTCTAATATATTATATATACCTATATGTGGATATATTTGCAATTCGATTTACTTCCGATTCGATTTATACATTTTATTTTCAATGTACCTATCCGTATACATATAATAAGCATCCTTTCACTATATATATATCAATGTTTATATCCAATGAAGCTTTTTATTACTGTCCCTCTATGTGTTTACATATACAGTGATATATAGATCTTAAAAAATTTATAGAATTGCATTCATGTTCGTTTCCATTATGTATTTTAAAGTGCAGATAATCACAACCAGTCAAATGAGAAATGATATTTCCATTTCAAATTTTATTCTTTCAAATATGAGCGCGAACAGAATACGAGCAAATTCAAATGAAATTATAGATTCACACGAATATTTTTGTCTTTCCTTCTATGAAGGACGACAAAAGACTTCACTATACGAAACGCTGATTATCGAACTTTACTTTCCGTTTTTGATAGGCATTAAAAAAAATAACGATTGTTGGAAGTACGATGATCAATATTTTCGCGATATATAGTCACATAAACCATCACAATTCATCCAGCTTTATTATTAATGTTGATCCTATACATTGAATGTTTTTCCATATAGTTATATATATATATATAAGTACAAAATGATACTGTACAATAAATTTATATCGATATATATATCGATTTACTCTATATCATTTTGATATATATGTATATGTATATAATTTAAACCAAAATAAATTCACAAATTTTACGTACCTACATATTGATAAAATTGAAAGCTTAAATCAATTTCAAAATAAAAAAAAAATATAAATATAATTTAATATTAAAGTGTAAATCATTCACGCGCCATGCATTGAATTTTATACAAAATTTATTTAGTCAAATCAATAAAAAAATATTTTGAAATAAATATGGTAATGATATTTATATACATATTATATAGTATATAGAGATGATAGATAGAAATGCAAAACATATTTTGTATTTTCTTTTTTTTTTTAATATTATTTGTATTATTTTTTTATTTATGACTGTATCCGTCGCGTCATATATAAACGTATATGAATTGAATCAGTATATACATATATAAGCGATACAACACGATGATGTATATGCATTATATTATATATCTATATATATATATTTACATAAAAATGAAAACATTTTCAAATTGAATTTAATTTTTATCTATATTTAATGTATAATATAAACATTTTCCGCAATATCCCAATACCGCATAAATATATGTACATTGTATTTATAATACATATAAAAAAGTGATCCCAATAATATAGCAAGTGGGATTTAATCAAATTTCATAATTCATTTGGTTTTTTCATCTGGTGTATAACAATAAAAAGGACTTTGACCAAACAATTTTATTTAATGTAACTTTTTATCATTAAAATATTATGCATTTTATTGGAATCCCAAAAATGTCTACAATAGAATCTATATCAAGATTCTAAAATCTGTTATTGCAAAAAAGGAAATGTTCAACAAAAGAAAAATATTTATTAAAGTACTTACCGATTGTCATTCTCTTTTGGAGCAATTTGTAATTTTATATTATATTTACACATCGCGGTATACAGTACCACGAAAGAACATTAAACGATAATTTCTATATATACATATTGAACAATTTATTTTGTACATTTTATCTTTTATATATCCTTTCTATATATGGATATTTGTTGATAAAATAGAATAAAAAAAAAAAATAATAAAACCAAAATTTTATTTATTTTTTTATGAATGAAAATTTATCGATTGTAATGACACATTATACGAATGAATGATTATTATTATTATATTATATTTTCCAATTTTTTTTTTTTTCATATTTTATTGCAAGTTATTGTATATGACATATGCGGAATAAGATAAGATTTATTAGTATATATTAAAATAATTTTATATTATGTATATATTAATAAAATTGTGTGCGGGTACAATGTAAATTATTATATTTATTCCTTTTATAGGAATTATTTAATAATTCTATAAATTTATTATACGCAGTGTTGTTTATTTTTACAATCATTTATATACAATCGTTTCTGTTTATTTAAAATTATATGCAATATATAATAAAATGTAAATTAGATAAATTTATTGAAATGCGTGTATAATACACATTTTGATTTTTAAATAAACATTTGAGAATAAAATTTGGTAAAAATATAATTTGAATAATGACGATCTTTAAATGTATGTACTGTACACCCTTAATATAATGTATATATAATTATATATATACTTCAATAATAATATGATTTGTTCCATTGATTTGAATTATTATTATGAACTGTAATTGTTTCAGATAATAATTTACTTTTATATTCTATTGCGAGTAGAGTAGTCAATACGGAAAATAAAAAAAAACATCGATAGTTAATAAACGATCTATAATATAATAAATTTACAATATATTTAACGATATGATAAGATTTATTTAAAAGATCAAAGATTTAATAAGCATGTGTAACTCACTTTAAGAAAAATTATATATGTATTTCAATTTCAAACTTATAATTTTTTTATCTCAATTCTATATATTTATGCATTTTTTATACATTACTTTAATTATTTTCTACTTTTATATTATATATATATATATACATTGCAGACACAACAAAAAAAAGAATAGATGCGTAATCATAAATTTTCTTCATTTATAACAATATCTTTATATATGTGTATATATTAAATATTAAAATATCATTACAAAAATTTATCTATATTCATATACATATACTAAATTTATATTTATGAGTTTCATATATATATAGCAATATACCGGCATTTCTTTATAAGAATAATAAAATTGTACAAAATCATTTCCCTTTCGAAGCAACAACACACCAAAAAAAAACGTTTATTTATATTATTAAACGTATATATATATTATGTATATGCTTTATCGTGGTGCTATACAATAATAATAATAATAATAAAATAAATTTAACAGATGCATATATAAGTAAAAAAAAAAAAAAAAAGTGAAAATAATAAAATTTTCTTTAATAACATTTAAAATGCGTATAATGTATAAAAATGTTATCGTCCTATATATATATACTATATATTCTCTGTCATGATATTACCATCACATATAAAATATAACAAAAGAAAACCCCTGAAAATATAAATATTTCAACTAAAAGGCGAAAAATAAGTGAAGTTTTTGACATGATTCCCAATGGCGTCGTATAATATTCGCGTATAAATAAAAAGGAACAAACACAAAAAAAAACATCATCATGACGATAACAGAAAATGTATAGAGATATAATACAAAAATGTACATATATATATGCATGTTTAACATGATGATATATACTATTGTTGTATAAAATATGAAAAATAAAAATGGTATAAGATTTTCCTAATGTTATAACTTTAATCATTACATTTACTCAATATTATAATAAAGAATTGAAGGAAGCGAAAAAAAAAAAACTTAAATCAAACGGAATATTTTTTTTTTCGTGCTGGATCGGAAAAATCTTTGCATATTTTATAATAATAAAAAAATAATAAAATATCCTATAAATGTTTTCTTTTATTTTCTTTAATATATTTCATTATGCGAATTTAGATACATAATAGAAGAAAAAAAAAACAATACAATTATATTTTATACATTTCATTGAAACACGAAATTATAATATTTCGACCCAATTATAACATTTCAATTATATATAAATTTAACATTTTGTAATATTTGAATACATAAAGAAAAAAAAAACCTCATAATATATTGTTTCATTCTATTTTATATATATTATATCCTTTGCATTCAAAGTCCGGTCTATTAAAAAAAAAAAGAATAATTTATCAAATATAAATAAATACAACAAATAATAATATTTATAAAGATGAGAATAAGGAAATTATTTTAAAAAAATTTCTAATGTAAAATAATTATTCATTTTTCCTATAAACATCTATACCATTTTGGAAGGAGAGGGTATTTCGTTATATACCATATTTCAATTTTGTTTACGCAACAAGGAAATATTAAAAATTAATTTTCAATTGAGTTAATTGTTTTTTTTTAATATATACTTTTTTTTTAATGTTTATCCCCATTGAAATATAAATATTATATTGAATTGAAATTATATATAGAAATTTTTTATTTTATAAAGAAGAAATACATTACATTATATTAAAAACATAATTTGGAATTCTGTGAAACAAATTTGTTTGGCATTGTTTTAAGATGTTGAATTAAAATAATAAAAGTTACATGTCCGGTTACTTCATTTAATGTCACAACGAAATAAAAATTATTTTATGTAGGATCATTAGAATTTAAAAACGTCGGCAAAATCCATGAATTGTGTTTCACCATTTCAGAAGACTTTCATCCTGTTGATGATTTAACAAAAAATTGTAATAAAAAAGATTCGAAAATATTTCAATTCAGATCATTTTCTAATTATAATTCAAATAATTATATTCATAAGAAAATAAAAAGAAAATGATTGAATGAATAAAAGACAATTTAAATCAATTGGAAAATCCTTTTTTAAAAATATCCTTAAAATCAAACAATTTTGACAACAGTTAATACTTTATATAACCAATTTAATCTGTTTCAACTTTCTTTAAAAACAAATTTAAATAAAACATTTTATATATAGTTTTATAGAAACAATACAAAATGAAAACATAATTTTAAGTACTTTATAAAAGTTTCTATTTATTTGACCTTAAATTAATTTCATTACCGCACAGAAATAATACAAATCTGATAAATATTCATATACTATATATGGTTATACAACACAAATATAAATATATATATATAGAAATAAATATATAGATAACAAATTATAAATATAAATATATAATAGTTTTGATAACTAATTTGGTTTTGGTTGGTCATTTCACATATTTGTATGCATGATAATAATTCAATATATTTCATGTTGACTTTTTATTTTATGGACTTTTATTCATATAAAAAAAAAAAAATTTAAGAAACAAATAAAATGAAAAATAAATAAAAAACATTTTCTTTTATCTGAATCTGATAATCATCTTGTGTATTTTCTTCATATACGAACGACCGTCATAACGAAATGGTTGTTTTTTTTTGTATATACAAATAGAAATACCAACAAATGTTAAAATGTATATATATATATAAAAATCTTGATATTTATTCTTCTATATACGTTTTATTTGTTTTATATCAAAAAAAAAATATAGTTTATGCTAAAATTCTATAAAAGATATAAAGATCTATTATTTATTTGCAAATATAGAAATATATTTTGTTTTCATTTAAAATAATCTAAATTTATTTTATATGTTTGTCGATGTACGAATAAGAACGCGGATATAAGTATTGTTTTCAAAGGAATCCTATATAGCACATTTATGTATTGGGACGACGTTTATATATTTGCAGTTATAGTTGAAATTTGAAAGCTATTAAGTCACCGCACAATTTTAACAATAAATAGAAAAAAAAACTAAACATTGATTGATTGAATTATATTATATTTATTATAAATATATATTGATATAAGATATACATATAAGTTAAGTATATTTATATATATGTATGTATATGGATAAATAACAGTAAAAAGAAAATTGATTTAAGGAGGAAAATGATGTTTTCTTTTTCAATATAACCAATTCGGTATATGTATATATTATTTTATAAAAGTATTTTTTGTACAAATGCGTATATATGTACATATAACAAAGATAAATAAATATAGATAAATTATCGTATTTATATAACTATAGTATATATGTATAAAAAAAATAATAATATAACACAATAAAAGTTTCGAATGTACAATCAAATTATTTAATAGAGAAAGTTCGTTTCGTTTTTTTTTTTATATATCCCAACATATATATATATATGTATAATTGAATATCCTATATACGTATATATATATATAGGATATTATACATGAGAATGGTTTGTTATATGGATTGTAAATTTTAATCAAAATTAAATTTTTTCCTATATATACATATACGTATTTGTATTTGTACGGAATGGACTAACTTTGTTAAAAATTATTTTTCATTTATTTTTCAACTGTTATACTTCTCATCTATCTATATAAAATATATATATATAATATATATTCAATGGCATATCCATTCTTGTGCTTGTCTATTTTGTGAATTGAAAGGATGTTTATTTATTTTTTTTTTTACTTATATAGAGATATATTTCATCTTAATATGAAATATATATCTAACCAAAGTTATTTTAATTGAATGAATCATATATATATATATATAGATAATGTAGCAAATTTATAGAAACATTTTGATGAAATATTTATGTAATGCCATTTTAATAATATATATTTATATTTATAGATATACACATTTAGTTCCTTAAAATTTTTTGTCCTACTTTAGCGTATTTCTGTATTTAGGAATCTTTATAACGGGGACAAATTTATTTATTAAATATTTTTAACAATATAAAATTATATGTATTAAATAAAGTTATAACTATACATAGATTAATAAAACTATAAGTTAATTTTCATTATAATATTTCAAAAAATAAACCATACTCGTTTCTGGACTGGTAGAGAAACCAAAACAAAATATACTACACCTGTTTATTAATTAATATAAAAAAGTTCACATCAAAACATTTCCTATATTATAATAGTATAAAATAATAATAATAAAATAAAATTAGCATTATTTTTAATATGACATTGTGCATATTTCCAGAAATATATTTATTAAAATTAATATGTGAATAAATGTACCACTTTGAGGTCATTTCATATATGCATTTATTATATACATACATACATATACATACATTTAAAATGACATATAGATATATAGAAATTGTTTTATATAAAATTTAAATTCCATATATGTGCATTTTATATATAAAGTGAACTAAAAACTTTTGTAAATATATACAATGAGAGTAATGTACATATTATTTTATATATATATGAAACGTAAATTACACAATAAACAATTAACACAATTTTGCATTAAACAAAATTCATTCATGAATAATCTCTATATATATATATATATGAATATGAAGTATGTGTACGTATAAATGTTTACAAAATAAATGGTACTATTAAAAATATAAATATATTATCCATAAATTAGCTAAAATTTGGGGCATTTTGACATTTGATTAAACATAGAAAAAATTTCAACTATATTTTTGTTGCATTGTTTTGAGATCCGACATACCGATTTTAGTGCCACCTGAACACCCTGGGGAATCGGGTTGGTTAGTAATCATGAGAATTACCTTAAATAAACCCAATAAAAATGGATTTATTGCATGCAACTATAAATATAATCACCTATTTGTCTACACTTTATAGTCTACGACAAAACACTATGCTATATATATATATACCATTCATCCACCCACATGAAAAAATGAATGTATATGTTCTATTGTGATATATAAATAATAATTTAAAAGAAAAACACACCATTTATATATATATATATATATATTATGTTATATCTAATATTTGACTGCAAATGCAAACTTTGTATGGTATATATGAAATACAAATTAAATATATATATATTATTTAGAAAAACACAAACAATATATTTATATGTGAAAAAGCTTTTATACATCTACAACACATAAGTATATTCTATATTAAAACAACACCATATCTAAAAGTCTAAACTAAACAAAACCAATTATATTATATATATATATTTATACTCCACATGTTTTTATAAACAAAAATGTTATTTCAATATAAATATATTATATAATTATAGTATATATATGCGTATAAAAGCATTGAGCATTTAATGTTATTTATTTCATTATAAATAGAAAAATTATTCCTTTGTTACATTATCATTATCATTATTTTTATTCTCTTATTCTTATTATATTTTGCGGTTAATAAAATAAAAAATGTTATAAAAGAAATTTTCGAAAAAAAGGAAGATATATAACGATCCTTATTATTATATGCCTGCGATAAAGACTTTAATAATATAATAATATTCACAATAATAATAAAAAGGATATTATTGTTTAAATTCTAAATAAAAAAAAAAGAAGAGTTTGTAATATCATCATTAAAATAAATTATATTTGAATATATGTCATTAACATAAATATATATGTAGTTATAAAATATGCATTTTATATATTTTAAATGTATAATAGAGATGGAGTTTAGATATATAAGCGTACGTAACAGACATACATGGATATACGCTTTAGGTTTTTTATAAAAAAAAATGTGTCTGAAGAGTTTCATTAAATATTGAATGACTCTGCTTATTTATATTACATATAGAGGAGAAAATATCTTCATATATGTCATTAACACATTACTTTACCTCATCCATCCTTATCTATTTATTATATTTATCTATATCCATCCATCCATATCATATGTTGTATAACTCAATAGATTTGTGAATAACATACATAACCATATAACAAAACTTCATCATTCATTTCATATCCATGAATAAATATACGTATATATGAATTTATCATTCACATTAATTTTATATGTAAAATATACAGATTTCAAATACTTCAAATCTATACAAAATAAATATATAATAATTATATTTATATAAAAATATCTATTATATTTACAAAATATAATTGTAGTTCATTTAAATATCTATTTTAGGGTTTTTATCGTCACTTATATAAATGCAAACTTTCAATAGTTAAAATACCATCGAATTCAAGATTTTGGATTTGTCAAATTTATTGAGACAACAATCAATAAGGACCGAAACATCAATTCGTCCACATTACCATTTTATTGAATGTCTCTACTTACGATACGGTGTGATGAATTTATGTCTATATATGAATATTTTTCTTATGCATATCCATTAAGGTATTTAAATTGAAATTCAGCGATTATATCATGATGTGTAAATAAATAAAGTAAATCTACGAAAGGGGTGTGAAAACTAAACAGCCGTTTAATGTCTGCCTGCATATATATAAATATTATATATACACACATTTTCTATGTGCACATTCATAAAACATATACGTAATGAATTGAGTAGATGCATTTTCATTGTAGACAAATTGTATACATACATATATAAAAGACTAAAGGAAAAATAAAACTGAACTTATATATTTACATAAGATTATTGTTTTCGATAAATAAGCAAAGAGCATTTGTAAATATATAAATACATACATAATTATTCTTTTAAATATAGCCTTTATATATACATTCATATAATGGAAAATGTTTTTATAATATACAAATTGAACCTATATATTATGCAATTTTCACCTGTATAAATATATACATTTTAAGTGTTAAATATATATGTATATAATACATGTAATACATAAAAACATATTATATAATAGAAAATGTGATATGCGTTTAAGGGTAAATATACATGCGACATTATTGTATTTTGCAAGAATATGTCGTGTTTTAATACCTCATATAATATAGTATAAGGATTCGAATCTATTATAACTATATATGGAATGGGGATAAGGGGGTTAATTTATATGAATAACGAGTTCATAGCGTTGTTTTCATTTTAATACTAACACACCTATCCATAATGGTTCATACAAAATTCCAAATCAAATCAAAATGACATTAACGCGAAGCTTCCATTTTCATTTGCTGGTCCGATATTATATATATATTATATTGTTGACCTGTAATCGCGTGACTTGAACAATAAATATAGTTAAATTTATGACATTTAAGTTTCCATAACATGAATATATATCATTTAATTAAAAAGAAACATGATATTATAATAATAATAATAATTATATATAACATTTATAATAATCAAAAGTTTTATACGCAGAACATACAATTAATTAATCAAATCTAAATGCATCAAAAAAATTATAAGATTTATATGAAAATCATTGCGGTAATTCAGATAAGTTCTGATTTGATTTGAAATACATTTCAATCTTTTATAGTTTCAATCAAAAATGGTTGAATTTTGATCAAAGATTTATGTAAAATGAATATAACAATATAAATAGTTTAAATTATATTTATATTTTGTATATGAGTTTTTTTTTATATATTCTTAAATTTCTTCTTATATACACACGATAAATATCATTTATATATGTAATATCTGCAGCACAAAAACAAAAATCTCATGCTTTAAATTAAAGTGATGTGGATATATACTTTAATTTAAATAAATAAATATTTTAAAGAAATTGTTTTCTTCTTCATATATTTATTTTGTTAAAAATATTTTCTTTATGAAAGACAACAAAAAAAATAAAATAAAATAAAATCCATAGAAAAACAATATCAAAATAAATGACCTCAATTTTGTCTTATATAACATATTATTTGTATGATGCAACTCCCATTTCATCAATATATATATAGAAAACCATGCGATTTTTTGTATATTTGTTTTGTTTTACTGCATTGTGAGTATAATTTAAAAGAAGATAAAATTACATTTGTTTTTTTTTGTGCTTAGATTGTCTTCATATACTATATATAGAAATAAATATCAGCAAATGTAAATTTTTCTGTTGCTTTTTTTCCATTTATTTATTTCTATATGTGTATATATGCATGTAAAACTATATTATATTATAGAAATGCATATAATATTGCATTTTTCTATTTGTATTTTACTTTTTTTACATATTTAGCGTTAAAGAAAAAAGTCAATGGTAAAAAAAAAACTTTTATGAAGACATTTTCTTCTATATCTATATATATATTTCTATATTATATTTTCAAACTTTAATATATATAATCGTAACATTTATTTCTACAATTGTACGTTTTTTTTTTGTATTTATCGTCAATTCATGTTTCTATCCACATCATTAAGTGTATTGTATATGTATAATGATATAATATAAAATATATATTATTCAAAAACAACAACAACACATACACATACACTAAAGTTTAAGTTTAATAATATTATGTACATATATAAGATAATATTATGTGTATAAGATAAATCGGGGTGATATTTTTGTTATATGCAAAAAAAAAAGAAAAGTATTATACTATATTTAGAGGATGATGGTAATTTAATGAATATAAAGTATTGATCTTGATTAAATAAATTTAAAATTTTTTGTATAGCGAAAGCACAAACGATTTTAATCATTAAACTAAAATGGTAATATATTAAATCTTCGTTTATATATTTTGTTTGTCCTTATAATATTTTGGTTGAAATGCGGTTAAGCGTAAATATATATTACTCTGTATATATAAAAATCTACATATAATATATAAAATGCATTTTATTTTTATATTCATGTATATTTATAACTATACAATAAGAATAAAAAAGGGCTAATATTCTTTTATATACATATACATCAAAATGCACAATTTGAATGAATTGATAAGAAATATATATAAAAGTTAAGATGCATCTTAAAATATAAGAATTTAAAACAATCATCAATTGTCATGATTATCATTTTTATCATCATCATCACTGACACTGTATACAGAAAAGTTAAATTTGTATATTTTCTTTTGTTTGGTTTTTTTTTTTCAATACTCAACTATACTATCTATAAAGTAGGTACATACAGAACAATAAAGCGTTGTTATATAATAAAATAAAATGCATATATAATTCGAAAGTTTTCTTGTATATGTATTGTATATTATAGAAAAATCTGACAAATTTTTCACATATAAGCACTTAAAAAATAAAACTTTTTCCTGTTGTAAATATTATAAATATATCGTATAGTAAGTCTATATACATCGAATAATATTGAAAATTCATTGAAAATATGTATAAGGTATTAAATGCACAATATAAGTTGTATCAATAATAGAAAAAAAAAATATTGAAAAATATTTGTTTTGTGTTTTATTTTGTATAATATTTGTGATTTTATAAAATTAAAAAACAATTTTGACATGCGAATAATAAAAAGTTCCATACTTTAATATTCACTTATAAGTCAGCAATAAATCATTTTATAATAATTTAATTCTGCGATAACCCAATTAATGTTTGACATAAAATCACTCAAACTATCTTGACAATGATATCTCTCTATATATTAATGTCTCGACACAGTAAAAATGTTTAGTTTTGAGGTGTCATAACAAAAAACAATTACTTCGTGTGAGACTTCTTAATATAGGTAATATACTAAAAAAGTCATCAAGAAACAATAGATTTCATTATGTAGATATAGAAAAAAAAAGAGAAAAGATTGTAGAATAATTTTCAATGCATTTTTTTTATTAAATTTTCATATATGTATGAAAAATTGAAAAATTGTATCTAATAAACATTTCACATCCATATATTTTCCATACATAAGTATATTATATAACAATGGAAATATAATATGAAAGATTTCAATTTATGATAAGTAAAACATCTATATATATATATATATATATCTATTGTCTATTTAGGTATATTACAGAAAAATTCGAATACGTTAACATATGATAATTTTAACACGTATTAGATAATTGATTGGAAATCAATAGACATCACATCTCTATATGAAAATGACATATAGTAAAGAATGTTTGAATAATGTATGAATTTATATAAAAAGATTACTGTCATTTAATATATTTTATTTGCAAAAGATTTGCTATATAAATATTAACCTATATACTCCAACATATATAGTTCACTGGAGGAATATAAATCAATATATCCTTACACCACTTGCACCATATGTTTACTATATTGTGATCATGTGATATATCGTCAATAATTTGTTCCTGGGATGTAATTACATTTTTTTTTAAATTATTAAAAGTTTGGATATTAACAAAACTGTACAGAGTTTTATATAAAATTTCTCCAACACTTCATTTTGATATTTATATTTGAAAATGGAAATTTCTGAACACATATAAAACAAATAAACATTTTTGTATATATAAAATTATGCCAATTACTCTATCTATATACATATATATTATATAATATATTTATATTTTCACCCACTTTATATTTTTGAAATTATTAATATTAATTATGTAAATATTCAATTTTATATAATTTATATATGTACGTACATATACATTTTTGTTTTATATATTTAATATATATTGTTATATAAAAATATATAATGTTTAAGTTTATCTATACAAAAATTTGTTATCACAGTCAGTTGATTATTATTTAGTATATTATAAATTTGGTACAAGGATATTTATTTAAGAAAAACTATATATATATACAATAAGACTGTTTTTGTATAATATTTTATATATACCATTACCATTTACTATATACATAATATATCTTTTATTATTTTACAGATATTTCTATCTGTTATATATAGTATATATACAAACAAAAATATAGATTGTAATATAAATGTAAACTGTATATATAGTGTTGATATGAAAATATATCGCTGTAATGTTCGTATATACGTATTTATTTATGTATACAATATATGTAAAACAAGAATATAATCTAATAATGAGCCTTCTTCTTCGTCTAATTTAAATAACAAATTAAATTAATCAAATATAAAATTTTCTTACAGTAAATTTTACTCATCTATAATAACTAACATAAAATTCTATATCTACTATATATATATATACTTTGCATACATTTAGACATAAAAATCTTTATATATAATAGACGCGATTATATATATAAATAAATGTATATATATACAGATAAGACTGTGATATATATAAATTGTATAAATATACAATTTCTCATATATATATATTTAATATTATATTTATTTTATATATATGGAATATAAAAGTTTTATATATAAAAGTACATGAAAATTATCTTGATTTATTATTGTTTCTTTTAAAGCGAATATTTTATAAAATGTTGTCTATAAAATTTACGATATACATACATATACTGAAAACATATATACATATATACATGAATGTAAACAAACAGGGCAAAATTTCCTTAAATAATATTAATATAATATTTTTAGGTTAATTTTCTTTATACATACATAAATGAGCATTTGCATAGTTCCGCAATGACCTATTAAATTAATAACATTAACATGTAGTTATCCAGGACTCCCATTTAAGAGTTGACATTCTTAACAATCACCGAATATCATTCTTAAGAATGTATACAAATCGGAATTTATGAAAGATGTTCAAGTGATCAATAAATCTAAAGTCTTGGTTCATAAACAAATTACTTTTATATCTACGACGCAGTTCTAACAAATCAACTTAAATTTTAAAATTTAATTAATCAATTATTTTATATAAAATATACTACACTAAATATGGAATAATTTAATTTTATATATACTTATAATATAAAATTTTGTCTATATTTTATCTGCATATGCATATAGGAAATAAATTATGATTCACCGCGTGGTGGTGTATCTGTCATTACGGAAAAAGGCGATATAACAACATCATATCTTTTAATACAGCGAGCCAATACATATGATTCAGGAAAATATACATGTGCACCATCACATGCAAATCCACAAACAGTAACCGTTCATGTACTAAATGGTAAGTAGATTTTGATGTTCATTATATATATATATATTTTTATCTATTAATGTATATCTCCAAATACATAATTTCTAAATTCATGTATATATATCCTTTATAATATCATCACCTATGCATATATATAATACATTAAGGGTTCGTTTACTCTTCTTTTTGTGTATATATCATCATCATATACATATTTTTTTTATTTATATTTGCATCTCTATCGCATATCATCATCATATGAGACATGTGAATGTTACGTGTGTTTTTATCTATATAGATGCGAGGATCTATATAAATGTATATTTTTGTATATCTAATATCACATTTGAGGAATATATTTGTATATAAAGTGAATATTTTTGTAAATAGACCATAAACTATATATGGATATGCAGTGAACTGACTCAGTCACTATACTATGTATACGAAATGGTAAACGTAAATTATGATTATATGATAAATAAAAAGACGGTTCCATATATATATATTATATATATATGTATATCAATTTATTTCTGTAATGTAAAAGTAGATTTGCTTTTTTGGTTTGATTTTTGTATATTGTATAAGAAGTTTTTCTTTCATTTTAAAATTTGCTGTGATTATATCCTTTTATTGTCCAAGCCAAAATTGTGGATAAGAGCTAAAATAAAAATAGGTGATACCGACTTGATATTTAAAAACCGCAGTTTCAATTGTATCAAAAACATCTTAAATTCAAAGAAAACATTTCAAATTGGAAAAAAACCAAAAGAAATTTAATTCTATACATATACGAATATATACAATTAAATCAATTCATTTTATTATTATATATAACATAGTAATTTTTAAAATAGCCTCGCATCGCATATCTATATACGAAATTATTTATTAGTCCTTAGCATTGTGATACTTATAGTTTTCATATATATATATGAGTAGTCGCACCGTCATCATATAATATGCCTTTTGTCCTATGGATAATATTATACATTTCATATAACTTTTTGTCACATATTATATTCTCTCACATACGAGCTTATATAGACAATTTTTGGGATATATATACATAAAAGTGTATATCGTAAAAGTAATATTAATATCTTGTATATATGTAGAATAAAATTATTTGTCATCATATAACTCTATATATAGATATATATATACATTTATTTACATGTGGTTCTGTAAATTATCGTATATATATAAAACATTGTTCTATTTAGATTACCAGTAGTATAAGTATATATATATAACTACGATGGTATGGTATATATGTAAATATAGTAATTCGCAAAATTGTTGTCATAAATTACAATGAATATATACATAACTATAGAACAAAATATACCCTTTTGAATAAACGCGTATATTATATTTGTATTTTCCGTGTATCTCGTTAAAATTCTATATCCCTTTATGTAGCTATATATATATATCTATTTAGATAAATCGAGATATACATACATGTCAAAGGGTCACGTATCAAATTCATTATACTGTTTTGCTGATATATATATATATATATATATAAAATATTTATAGTGTATAATATAATAATATATGTCTATATATATGATGATATAACGCATGTTATGTTAATATATATATATATACAAAAACATGTATATTTGAATTGGAAAGTATTTCATTAATTTACTCAAGTTATATATACCTAATATATATATGAATGTACAATTAAGAGTATATCTATCTGTATATATACTATATGCTATACTAACCCCAATACATTGTTTTACATCAGTCACATAGTTTAGGCTGTAAAATTAGATGAACACATCAATTTATGTAAATTGTCACATCCAAAATATATTCTAAATAATCTACATAAAGAAAATATTATCTGATAAAGGAACTTTACCATATAAATACCATAAATATAAGAGCATAAAATTCAGATTACATTTCAGGATATGTATATAATCAGATTAAATAAAAAATCTGCATTGTTTGGAATTTTATATGATCATTTAATTCTACATACATCTTTCTTTATATATAGGTAGGTGTATATATACTTTGATTACTTAATCAATATTTTGAAACAATATTATTTTTATAAAGATGTTTTTCATTAAAGTTTTAATTTTTAATCTATATATAGTATAGTGTCCGTCTCAATAAATAGTTTATTATATATACAATCAACCCAAGACAATAAATTACAAAGGGTATTTATACAATTATAAAAATCGATTTTCATATCACATATATAGTAAAAAATGCCATTGAAATTATCATCATTTTGTATAATATCGATCTTTAAGATTATCATCATCATATTTACTTTTCTATATCGGCATCACAAAAAAAAAAAAATATACAAAGATAATTTGGTTCTTGGGTTCGTGTGTGTGTATTATTATTTTGCAATTTATCATCTGTCATTTATTGTATAATGTATATATAGATATATTTATGTATAACATATATTGAATCTAATTTATGTTTATCAACTTTTATTGACATAAAAACTTTTCACAAAAATTGATTTCTAATTATATTATACAATATATACTTATATATAAATTTAACATATAATGTAATATCGTATATATCCGCATATCTATCTAAATTAAAACAGTATATAATCTGCTATATTAAAATGAAATAAGTATATATAATAATAATAAAGATTTTTATTAAACCAAAAATTTTGTAATATAAAATAAATATATATAATTTTCCAAAAACACCATTCTGTAAATTTACAATATATCTTATTTCATATTCTTTATATATCTATATATATATATATATATATATATTTTCAAATATATAAATCTAAATCTAACAAATTTATATAATATATCAATCCTATCATCGCATACTATACACTATATATAGTTGTTATGTATATATATATATTTATGTACTTAATGTTTTTAATACTATAAAACATGTTACATAAAATTAAGATTATTATTTTCATCGAATTGTATCCGTTGTATGTTGTTTTAGAGAATAGTATTATATTATTTATATATATATAGATGATCTTATATGTATAAACTCTATTTAGATTATTCAAAATATATCTATAAAGGAAGTTAAATGAAACAAAAATATTCAATTTGTTTTTAATATGTATTTACAATCATATATAGATTTATATATTGAATATATAAAGGAAAAGTGTATATTTATGTGCGGTATCATAAATAATTAAAATACATACACTATATATATATTATATATATGTTTTAATTAAAAGAACTATCAACATTTAATCCTATATATATTTAAAATACTATCTATTTTAACAACAAAACTTTGGGAATTTGAAATTCTATTTCATTAAAATTGATATGCTGTATTTTGTTCTTTTTTTTTTTTTGGTTAAATCACAAATTTATTCATATATGCTTATTATAACTGCAGGTGTTATGCGGTATAACGATGTTCTTTATATGATGATTTGTTGGTTTATGCGAATATTATAAAAATTATCGAAAAATAATTTGCCAAAATGGATTATATATGGTTATCATTACTGACATCATAAAAGAAAGAAAATGGGAATCATAATTGTCCTGCAGTGCCAAAGACTAATTTGATATTTCCAGGTCAATTTAAAGCATATTTTCAATTCGTCTTAACCGACTTTTAAAACCACAAGAACTCAAAAATTAACACAGAACACAGAACAAATACAATCAAACCTATTAATATACAAACTTCAAGTATATTTTGATATTCGATATTTTATATTTGATAGAATTACATTGGTACTGGGAAAATGTTTGATCTTTTCATGAATGCAAATGGTTATGTTATTAAATTTTAAATATTATTTCAATAGTTTACATTTCAATTAAACTTCGATAAATGTTTCTAAACGATAAGAGACCACAAATTAATAACATACATATTTTATTTATATACTGAATGAATGAATGAATGAATGAATTCTATTTACTTTCAATAGGGTAAATTTTATTTTAAAAAACAAAATATATTATGGTAATAATTTTATTTATTTATATAATATATAGAGAAAAAAAACCGAAGATATTCTTTATTAATGTAACATTTTAAATTGTGTGTGTGGTATTAACAAAACTTTTTCTTTTTTATATATATATAATTAATTTAAAACCGAGCATTTTGGTATACCATTTTCCATATGTGTATGTATATAAAAAATAATCCTTTTATATATATCTATAAAACGACGTTATAATAATAATATATATACATATGAAAATGAAAAATTGCTGGATAAATAAATTTTTCTATATATTTGTATGAAATGCCAAGGTTTATATTTTATTTAAAATAGAATTCATATATATATCTATATATAAAATTTATTATTTATTATACATACAGGGTGTTTTGAAAAAGTATAATAAACGAGACTCGTTTTTTTAATTTAACAAATTTCATGTATGACTTCTGGAAAACATACAATTTCTTAAAAAAACTAATCATTCTTAACGTTCTACCATTACACAAAAACTGTAATTGGTATATTTACAAACAGTTTAGGTCGGAATTAGAGGTGGTCACATTCATCAATAGTTCCTTCAAAATCTTAGAATTTATCATTAATGTACCAGATAGCTTTAGTAAATCACCCTGATATATACAATCGCATAGACTGCGGTTTATTTTATTATTACCATAAAATATAGAATTTTACTGCGAAGATTTATATTATATATATTTTTCACATACACACACTATGTGGTTCTTGTAACAAAATAGCACAAATATATTTTATATGTATACCCCAGCAAATATATAAAAAAAAATTATAATTTAATAATATACCATATATAATACACATTATCAAATTCAACATCAATTTGACTTTTTAGTTATAAATAAATAATGTATAAACAATAAATACTTAATACTTTATACAATATACATATATGTATATTTATATATAGAGTAATATTTGCCTATAAAATTACCATTCGCATAATAGAATTTATATTACATGTTCTTTTGAAAGGTTTTAATATTCATTTTAAGATAATTATATAAACTCAAATATATATAAATTATAAATTTATGATTTATTCATAATTAAATAATTTAGAAAATGTACGTATTTCCATTTGTATATCTATATTTTAATTTCCTCCCTTTAACATCATTTCATATATATATAGAAGAATATATTTTATTTAAAAAAAAATAAATACATCGAATTATAATTTCAATTTTAACAAATAAATTTATTTATAATGTATATTTAAAAATTTAATAAATACATATGTACGCATAAAGCTCTTTGAAATGTATATATCATATATTATAAAAAGGTCGAGGAAATATATAAGCACAAAATGTGTGGTAATGTATTCTATATCATCTCATGCGTTAGAATCGAAATAAAAGGTGCTTTTGAAATTCTATATATTAATTTTGTTGCAGCAGATGCAATGATGTCGCATTAATTAGAAAAAGTCAATCATTTCGCATCCTTAAATTAGGAAAACAGGAAATTATTTAAACGAAATTATTATATTTATAGACATTAAATCAAATGCACATTATAAGAGGATATCAGGTCTATAAGATTTTACAATTTATTAGTAATAGGATTGTTTTTCCTAATAAATTACCATTTAGTTTAATTTTAACTGATTGTAAATAAAAAAATAATATATCGTATCATGCGATTCGTATGGCAGGTATATACCTACTTCACTAAAACATTAATTTATGATTCAAATAATAAATTTCGATTAAAATTTATTGTATATACAATCTAAAAATATTTATGCATGTTATACATTTAAATTTTCCAATCCAATCCAATATTGCCAATATATATACATATATTATATATTGATTTTTAAAGTTGTGCCAAAATATTTTGTTTTTTAATGCAAATGAAAATAATATAAAAAAAAACGAATAACATTATTTATTCTGATGAATCCTTTATATAGATAGAGTTCAATAAATATTATATATATGTTTATGAAACTAATTCCTATATATACAGAACGAGCGCTATAACATTGATAAATATTTGCTATATATAAAATGTTTTTTATAAACGTAAAAAAAAAACTCTGTACATATATTTTATATGTGGTGAAAAAACATATTTATCAGAGTGATATATACCAGACTTTATTTTAGCATTATATATACACTGGCATTGCTATATTTTATGCGGGATGAATGGATACATAAGAAGAGATATATGAAAATAAATGGGAATTTTCCGCGAAAAATTCGCATATTTTTTTTATTTACATATATGATTATGATTTGGATACATGTGTATTTTATCCAATTTAGTGATAATTATAATAATATATAGAGAATACAATATCAAATTCATATTTATAAAAAAAAAATGTTCAAGTTCTCCATTGTATTTAATATATATAAATGAACTGTACAACACAAAATTTAATTGAATTTAAGAAATTACTAAATGTTAAACATTTTTAAATCTAATATAAATGAAATATTCAATTTTTATAATTAACATTTTAAAATACTATTATATAGACAAATATATAACAAGAACGGAATTTAAAAATACCCTCATATATAAATATACATATTTAGTTAAATATTCCCCCCCCCCCCCCCATTCAATTATGATGAAATTTTTGTCAATTATGATGAAATTTCTAATCTACTAAATCTGCGGACAAACTGAATTTTCATTAAAAATACTCATCAATATATTTAACAAAAATTTCCATTATATATTTTCTATATAAAATTAATTTTCATTATTCTTATTCGTTAAATGTGCGTATATAAAAATGTTGGTTTTCGTGAATCGGATTTATACAAAAATATAGATATATATAAATAAATATATATATAAAAATATCATCAAATACCGGGTAATATGAACATATACCTTATTTATTTATAATCTATAATCATATAGAGATGAACTATACATACATGCGAACGGAAAAATTTCTAGAATTTAAAGCTGGAAAAATAACTATACATACGATATGTATAATTAAATGAATACAATTTAAATTCAACATAAATGGATAATGAAACCGCACATACATAGGTTTTGTTATGAATGAAAAATAGATTACATTTTTATTTAAAAAAAATAAATAAATATATATTTTATAAATAGTCATCATCATCATTAGTCCCATAACTATCATGTGTCAATTCAATTCTGTGAATTTCACCTGACGTTAATAAACGTATAATAAAATTTTTTTATATTCAGACATACATATGAACTTCTCTAAACATAAAAAATATACATTGTATTAAAATATATATTGGTATATTTTATCTGTATATATATGTTTTTTTCTGTGTGCCAGTTATAAAAATATGTTTATTTATATGGAAATTTGAAAAATAAAATTACAATTGAAAAAAAAAAAAACTTAATTGACATCGTAACACGTAATTTTTCAACAACCAGATTTACATTATACTTCATTTTTATGGAAAACTCATATAACATATTCATTTTATCGTTTTATTTGCAATATACGCGATAAAATTTTTGGTTGCTTATATATTTTATATATGTACATAACAAGCAATGGGCGATTTTAGTCTCTATACCATATATATATATTTAAGGGTTTTTATAGTTATATTTTCCTTTATGCGTGAAATAACTTGTGTTTTATTTTCATTTTTATTATATTTACATATTTGAACTCAATATATATATATATAAAGGCAAAAAGAAGTGATACAATATAATGACATTCATTCAATTTGTCTGCCTTGATTGTTTGTGCATTGGTACGTACGTACATGTAATAAAAACAAATATGATTATATATTTCTAATTTTTTTTTCTCTCTAAAATACATATATGTATATTTTATATCTATATGTGTATATAATAAATTTATTATATGACTTTAACGTCTATTATATATGAGGGAAAGTATATTTAAGTATATTTATTATAAAAATATTTCTATAATAAGATAGTATATAGAATTGTTTAAGCGATATAAGACAAATAAATATAAAGTTATATAAATACATCATATAAATACATTTATATTGATGAAAATAAGTACGCGAGCATGAAAAATAAGATGTTAAATAAGATAATATAGTTTTTCTTGATTTCATTTTTCTTATATATTATTTATATATATATATATATATATATAATTTCGTCTATGCTACACTATAGCATTATTGTATCATTGTCATGAAAAATGTTGATCAAAAATATAATATCTATTTTTATGGGTGTAATTTCACATAAAAACTATATATAAGAAGTATATAATATATATAGTAAAATGTCAATGAATATATATGTATTTTCAACCGTGCGGTTAATAAAACATGTATACAATTATGCAGTAGAACGAAGCGATATAAACACATTCAGAGATATGTATATATATTAATGTGTTTAGTTTTTTTATTATTATTAATATAATTTTGTTTTTTCGTGCAACCTTTATATGATAAAGTTCATTCACTGAAGTTCAATGATGATATAATTGAAAGAGTTCAATTTTTATGCGGCTATATAAATATTTTCTATTTGAATTTATTTATGGTAGATAAAAATAATATAAATGGCAAAATAGAAATTTTTGTTCTATGGTTTTTATTATAATAATTTGATATTGCAAGGTCAAAGTCAAACTTTTGATTATTGTTATTTTATTTGCTTTTCTTATATTAATTATACATTTATTGCGCCATTGAAATATTTATATTAATTAATTTTATGTGATTTTGAGGCTGTTATATATATCCCCTTCTTAATTGTACTTAACTTTGTATAATATATTTACAAAATTCGTATGAGAAAACTCATTCAATTCTGGAATATTAACTTTTCGAGCAATTTTAAAAGGTTGTGTATGACAGTTACCATATTATAATGTCATATTATTAGTTGTCAATGCTTATTATAACTATCGCAAAAAATTTGTATTTAAATATTATCGAACCAGATATAGAAATAAAAAAAACCTACTAATAAAAAATTGCAATAGGTTCAATTGAAACGCAGCCCAAGTATAATTACATTATGAACAATATGAAACCTCTATAACATATATCATATAAAGTATATCAAAATAATAACTTATTGAAAATATGGTTTTCTATAATATTATCGATATCTTAAAATATTATTTAATTATATTTTACATTATTAAAGTGTCATTGAATAATATCGCATCATCAAGATATACATAATTTTGAACAGAATCATAAAATATATCTATAGATGCTTATACATTATTTTTTATAGTATATTATTGTTATAAAATAATTACATTTAGAATACATTTATACATATATACCATTCACGTATATAAGTATATTACAATTTGAATGAAGTATCACTTATATAAAATCACTACAAAAATATAACCTTTAAATTAAAATTTTATCCATCCATTACCATCACATTTAAAAATATAGTATGTATATGTACTATAGTATTTTCATTTCTATATGAACTTAACAATTGTAAATCATTCTTACTCTTTACTTTTTATCATTATATTTATATTATATATGCATATTCAGACTGAATAAAAATGATAATAATAATGATAACAATACAGACACTATATATATAATACACTGTATTATAAGTGAAGGTATATATATAATTCAAATGTACGATGACATTCTTAAATAAATACATTCATGTAAATAAATATAAAAAAAAAACACTATACGAAAAAAAAAATAAATAATTTCATCAACATCTCTTCTCATGTATACTGAAAATTATTTAAAAGTAAAATATATATACTTGAATTTTTACATATATACGTATCATTATTATATATAGATATATATAACATCCGTATATGAATCTAACATATATATATAAGTATAAGGATTCACCCAGCATCATCACAGATTCATGTAAATGTTTTATAAATAAGAAAGTGGATGAAGACATACACGTATATATATATAAAAGAAACTTATGTATAAAATATATTTACGATGTATACAAATTATATAATATACAGAAGATACACACGTTAAGTTATAAAATTTATAGGTATATAATACATGACATTTTTATAATTTTGAATAGACAATTTCACGGTCTACGTAATTTGATGACTATATAGAAACATTTTTAACATGGTGTATTAATAAAACATTTTCAAAGTTTCATCGCTTAATATAACTACCTACCATATATATATTATATATATTATAATATTATATAAGTAAAACTTTAAAATTTTTTGTTGAATTTTTACTTTTTCTTGCAATATATTTATTCATTTGTGTATAGAATTGATTGTATTTATTTCGTATATATACACGAAAACGAACTAGTCTAGTATTTAGAGTCATATTTGATATGTCCAATGGTAAACCCTAAAAGAACCATTGAGTTGTTGAAAGCACATTACATATCCTTATTTCTATACAAAATATCGACATTTTGAAATAAAGGCCATTTAAAATTAGATTCAGTTTCGAAAAATATAATACTGTGTGGTGATACATTTAAATGAAAAGCTCTCTATATATTTCTATAGATGCCTCTGTATAATATAGTACTTTTAAGATATATATATTTTTCTTAAAATGTATTTTTTACCATATATTTATATACTTATGTTATATAATATATGGTATATACTTATGAAGTGTGTAAGAAAATTATGGATAATGTCCTTGAGGACATTAAGGAAAAAGTTTTATATATAATTTAAGTTTATATTTTTCATTATTATTATTATTATTATTAATTTAAATTAGATGGGCACTCTAAAAGTTATGAAATAAAAAACAAATCCAACCACAATATATCGTGAATCCATTTGAATGACTGAAAAATTCTATCATGAACCAAAAACAAATTTATCTATTTGTTTACAATTTATCTAAAACTAGCAAAGGTGTATTTTATAAAATGACCAAAATGCTCCGTATACTAAAAAAACTTTTGCAAGTATACTGATATAGAAACAAATTCAACCACTTTGTCATTTATTTCATTTTAATTTTCTTTTCTTTTTTTTTTTTTTTTTGGTTTCAATTTTGATTTTAAACATATTTCAATTAAAATTTTCTTTTTTTTTTTGATAAATCTAAATGAAAATATAAATTTTAATTTATTTCTTTTTTTTTTTTTTTACTTCATTTTCCATATATGAAATTCATCAGGTGAAGAACCGGCTGCAATTCAACGTGGAAATAATTTACATACAAAAAGTCCAATAATAATTTTAGTAATTGTATTTTTAAATTTAATTTTTCAACGGTAATTAAATTTAATGTCTTCTTTTGTTTTTTAAATTACGAAATCATAAATAAATATAATAAAATAAAAACACATTAATAATAAAATCAAACAAACGAAAATCAAAAAAAAAATAAAATTTAAAACAAAATTTAATAAAAGAAAATCATTAATTTTAAATCTAAATATATTAAAATAATTATAAGAAATTTTATTGTACACATAAATTAAAAATTATATATACAGAAAAATATATTATAAATATAATTTATTGTAAATAATACAATTTTTATAATAGAATAATTTCAAAACAGAATATAAGATAAAACGAAAATCGTAATTAATTTATAAATAAATAAATAATTAAATTTTTAGTTCCTTGCGATCTTTTTTTTAATGTATTTATAAAAAAATCTGAAATTGTTTTTTGTTTTTTTTTATAATTTTTAAAGATATTCTTTTTCATTTTTGTTATTTCTATTTAAAAGAAATATAAATTCTATATATATTTACTAAAATCAATGAAAAATAAATAAATAATGTAAATAAAACAATTGTAATATTTTTTTCTAAATTTCAAAAAAGAAAAAAAAATATATAATAAATCTAAAATAAAAAAAAAAAAACTAAATCCTATATAAAATAATAAAAACTCAAACTCTATTATTATTATTATAATATACTATTATTATGTTTATTTTATAGTCTATATAAATATTTTCATTACAAATTTTTTTTATTTAAATTCATTTATGAAATGATTTTTTTTTATTATATTAATGAAAAATATAAAAAATAATAATACTATAAAAATATTGTAAACCAAAAAAATATGAAACGATATTATTTTAATAATATTTGATTGATATAAAAAATAAAAATAAAGAAAAAAGAGATTTATTAAAGTATTATTAATATAATTATTGTTTTTGTAGAAAAATAAATTCTATTTAAATTCTCTCTGTATATCGAAAAAAAAATAATTAATAAAAATAAATTATAATTAAAATTATTATTTAAAATTTTCAAAAATCATATTGTATTATAAGACGTATATTTATTTATCATATTGGACTTGGAATTCTAAATCTTCTTAATGGGAAAATAGAAAATGAGTCGTCCTGTGTTACAGAGAAGCAAACGGGTAATTTTAAATGAGAGATAAAAAAATGTATGAAAAAACCCAATTCAATATATATATATATATATATTAAAGATATTTATCTTTAATGTTATTGCTTCATGTGTCATTATTATATATCCTTGCAGTTTTTTGTAATCATCAATAGGTAAGTAAAAATGCCATAATATTTTAGTGACGAAAATAGTAATTTTTCATGAAATGCATTAAATTTATTATATATTTATAAATACTTGTTTCATTTATATATATATATATAAATCTATTTGTATATTTGCATATTAGGTTTTTTAATCACATCATAATTGACCTTTCCCCCATCATACGATTCACTTCTAACATAGATCAAATACATTTCTGTAACAGAATTACAGCTATTTATGATTTTATTTTATTATATCTTTGTATGATACGTCACAAAAAACACAATTGAAACATCGCAAAAATTACAATACAAAAAGGATATGTGGAAGTATCTATTCTGGTAAACATATTTATTTAAATTTAAAATCAATATTATGTTTTTGATTTTTCTTTTGAAATGTCATGAATCTTTTCATATAAAAAAAAATGTCAAACAACATATGAAAATCATTATTATCATTTTCATTTTTATAACATTGAAATAATATATAGAAATAAGTTGAAATAAAAATAATAATACATAATAATAATAATAATAATAACGTTTTTTTCTATATCCTTATTTAGATATGGCATAAAGAAATAAAATATAAACAGACGAAAATGAAAAAAAAAAAATTATTTTATAATTCGAAATTCAATTCAGACATACTTCAATAAATTCCATTTATTTTCAATTTATATTATAAAAAATATGTATATACTTCATTGGATTCCAAAAACAAAACAAAAAAAAACAAGATTGAAACAATCAAATCAAATTCCGCACAAATAAAGAATATTTTTATATTGTATACGGCCTTCGTATTTATATAAAATCAATTATTTTTAAAATATTTACAAATAATATATATATTTTATATATTGGTAAAGAGGATTTGAGCATTACAGCAAAATACCACGGATTGAAACAAGTTTATTATCATATATATATATATAGTTTCATTCAATTCATATACGCAATCAAACTTAATGTATATCCGATATTTTATGTTTTGTTTTAAAATGCAGAATTTCATCGTTTAGCTTGGAAAAATCTCGACAAATATAATGTACTATTAAGCGAGAAATTTGTAAATTACCTCTACATTCAGCAGAAATAATTTTAAATCTATATTATAAAAAACCATTTGATGAAATATTTTGTTAGTAAAATGAAAATAAAAAAAAAAACAATACCAAAAATCTTTTAAACACGTAGACCAATTGTACCAAAAGTATATATGTAATTAAATTTAAAATATGTCGTCAATTTAGTAAATGTTCCCATTTTTCTGACTAGATAATTTGTGTTTAAATCAGTCGATTAAGCCCACATAGTTTTTATTTTTTTATTTATATATATATATGGCATGGCATCCACTTAAATATATATATTTTATATTGACACTACCGCGTGTATATAAAATAAAATATAAAAGCATAATTCTAAATACGTACAAAGTAAAAAATACATATATATATATATATATATTTTACATACTTGTAAAAAGCGCACAGCTTAAAAAACCTATAGTATGGAGTGTAATCTACGTCTATTATACAAAAAAAAAAAATGATATATAGAATTTCATAACAATCGCATATAATTGATTGCGTAGGGTACCAGCGAAATATTGAAAAATGGAAAAATTCATTTGAAGGACATGTTTTTCTCTCGCATATATGATGACTGCGGGAAAAAAAAATATAAATAGAATGACAATAATGTAAAAAAATAAAAAAATAATGTCACTCTAACTAAATTGATATATGTTTTTCTGAATATATAGAATTTTTTTTTTTTTTTATCATAGATATACTCAATGTATTCGAATTATATAATATATAGTAACACGCACACACATGCACAGTATACCATATAATCAAATTTAATCTATTATATTTTGTGTAGAAATATACGAAATATTTTTTTTTACTTTGTATTCTATGTTATATCCTATATTGTTAACATTTTCATTCTATTCATATATATTCTATACGCACATTTATCATATATGTACGCACACATCCTCGTATATATATACACAACACTTGCGTATATGTTAATGTCATATATGTATATAGAGAAAAACAAATATTTTTGTCGGGAAATTTCATCGTATATCAAATTGCATTTATATTTTTGCTTATTCTTATATATGATATTTATTATATAATATTATACATATGCATATACAAAACAAGCAAAATTTTCCAAAGCAAAAGCACATATGAAAAATTTCATGTATTTTATATATAATGAACAAACAGTTTCTCTTATATAGATATATACAATATATATATATAATGAATATTGTCCTTTGACAACTAAACAAATATATAATATATAGATGTTTGAGGAATAAACATATCTATATTTAGTCCGCACATATAAACGAATGAAAATGCGTATAACAATAAATATAATACAATATATATGATGAATAATAATAAAACTACATAATAAATATATTGTCATTTGATTAAATGGAAAAAGGACCATCATCCAAGAAAAAAAAAATTGATACAAATATAAAAAAAATATAAAAAATTATTCAATATATAGATTTAATATATGTATAGAAGACGTGAAAAATGAACGACTGTATATAAATAAATAAAAATCTATAATAAGGAAATCGCAAAACATATATTTTATTTATAAACTTAATTGTATTATTAACGTAAACAATAAACAAAAACAAAAAAAAATCGATTATATCACGAGAAAAAAAAAAAGAAATGCAAATGAGAAAATTTCGATTGATTTAATTGAATTTCGGAAAAACAGTTCTATATATACATATACAGCTCATTGCAAATTTAATCTATATAATATACATCTGCTTGCATTTATATGAATTATATATATACGAATGAATTTTAAAAGAAATTGTACATTCTACGAATTTAAACTATACACAAAAAAAAAAAAAAATTCATGATAAAAATTTATTTTACAAATATAAATTGAATCGTAAAAGTCCCATAATAATGAATTAATGAAAAGAACTAATCAAATGAAACCTTAATTATGCAATTTTTATTTTTGTGTTTGTTTTATGTGTATTTATGTAAAATTCAACATTATTCATGATTTGTGTGATATTGTTTTTAAAATATATATAATTATATGTGAATTCAATTCTATATATATGTATATATAGTTATTTACAGACGCATATATACCTTATGAGATTTTGTTTGTTTTATATAGAAAATAATGATAAAAATTTATTTAAAAGTATTTTTAATTTATTTCAATTCTTAAACTAAAACAAAACAAATTTAAATAATTAAAAAAAAAAACAAATAACAAATATACAAAACAAAAAGTAGAAAATGGTAAATGTAAATAGAATGAATTTTTAATTTTATTTATTTATTATTTTTTATTTTTATTTAATGAATTGATAACCTTATATATAAATATGCGGAGAGTAATCTAAAGATTGAAAATATATGTATTATTCTTCAATAAAATAATAATTCATTTGGATTTGTATACCATTGAAAATATACTGAATGATTCAAAATCACGGTACATAAGCAATAATAATGAAATTCTATAATTTATTTAGAATTACAAGTCAGGTATATTTTGTCCACTGCGATGACGTACCACGGACAAACCAATCATAGTTCAATCCAATTTTAAGGTACACCCAGAAAAAAATCTTATCCGATTAAAAATAAATCTATATTAATTTATTAAGATTCCCCCATGATTTCGAGCCTATGGTGCTTTTTTTTATTTTGAGAATAACATTCTTCTTAAATTGAAAAAATGCAATTTCATTAAATCAATAATATATGTTATAAATTTAAATAGAGTTCTTATTGAAGTATAAAGAATATCATACCAAATCAATAAGATTTTAACTGCGGGCAAATAAGATTTATTTTAAAAATATTGTTAAACCATTTTGATACAATAATAATTTCTTAACAAACCAAGAAGATTTTCTTGTTGTATCGATAAAACATGCATTTAAGCTGAAGTTATATCTTTTTGATTCAATATTAATATCATAACAAACTAATAATATTTTCTTGTTGAATCAATGACACATGCATTCAAATTGAAGTAATATCTTTTTGATCCCATATTAATATCATAGCAAATCAACAAGATTGTTTTGTAGGAATAATGATACGCATCTTTTAAGACAGAAGATAATAAACAATATATTTAGTTTTAATAATTTTATATTTTATTTTTTATTTATATTTAATTATATATAAAGTAGGTTAATTATAAAAATAAGATGTTTATTTAAAATAACTAAACTAATTAAAGTAATGATAAAGAAATAATGCATCGATTGGATAAATAATTATAAATATAAATGATATAATAATAATAAATTATAATAAAAAAAATTAATTATTATATATATAGAATAATTCAAAAGTAATTTTTTAACCAAATCGCTTTTTTACCATCAGCGAGGTAATACATATTAATCGGTATACTGTTGAACTCTTTAATGTCAAAAATATTTATATTAGTTGAACCTTTTCCAACAAGCAAAACAAGCTTATAGCGCATAAATGTTTATTATAATAAATAACTTCAATTTCATTACATAATATAAATACATCAATATTTTTAACTATCAAGACTTCTAATATTTCAAACAATTTCAATGCTTCGCCGTTTAGCCTTGTAATATAATAATTCTCTTTGTATATTGTACCACGGTATTCAACAAAGTTATACGTCATTATGTTATCTAAATCAAATAATTAAAACAGTTCAAAATTAGATAAAAATTACAAAAAAGGAATGATAAAAAAAGAAAAAAAATTGTGCGCTTCTATCTTACAGATGGAATTTAACATAATTTTTTTTTTTCTATATATGATTTTTTCATCCATATAATGTACTTACCCTCAAATTGTTGGCATAAATCAGAATATCCCCAATCGGTTAATAACTTGTTCACTGTTGATTCCGATGCTGAAATTGTTGCTGGTTCTGGTTTTATTGGTACCGTATAGGTTGCTGTTGTAGATGTAGATGTGGTAGTAGTTATCGGTAGAATGGTTTTCTAACTAGTAGTAGTTATCGGTAGAAGGTTTTCTAATTGATTGAAGTAATACGTGATCTGATCTTGATCACTTTCATCCATTATACAAACATAAAATTCTACAATTTTACAAACACTGACACTTTTTAAAAACACTGGCACTTTATGATATATTTTTACTGAATATATTGAATAGTATTTGATATGATTTTAATTTTATTAAATAATTTTCTATATATATATATATATTCTATCCTAATAAAAATAAAAATTTATCAAATAAATCAAACATTCCAATCCAAAGTTTCGAAACGTCTGATTTATAATTTTATATGTAAATATATTTTTACACATTAACATATATAACGCAATATCAAATATGCATCAACATGATTTACCTATATCATATTCGAGTTAATTTTTATGCGTATTATATTGATGAAGGCAATATTGTTATTTTGAAAATGTATTTTATTGCATCAAATATGTTTTGTCATGTTTTATACCATATATCGTATTAAAACAATAAAAAATTATCTTATTGTATTAAAAAGAAAAACATCATGAATTATTATTAACAATATCGTACCAGTCTTCTTTATTCAACACGAAATAATACTGCTTCAACAATACACCGATATTCATAATATGAAAATATTGCATGTTATATTAATCACATGTTATTAATATTTTTATACGAATCTCTTAGTAACACATAGGCTTTGATGTTATCATTCCAATAAGAATCAACTTCATAAATTAATATGAACAATAACAAATCAATATGATCACATCTTACAGTATCAATGTTAAATCTTATTGTTGTAATAGTGATATCGTTATTTTGATAAGAATACTTTCATTTCAAGAAGGTATGTAATTAATATAGACTAAATTTCGATCTTCTTAAATTAATGATGGAATTTCATAATTTCAAAGAGCTCAATTTTTCTGGGTGTATGTGAGACCATTCAAACCATAGGTTTCTAAGAGGATTGATTAGAATAAAATTAGAACTAGGTTATGAAAAAATATATAAAGGTTAAGAAAATAACCGCAAACTAAATAAATCAAAAAAAAAAAACACTTAATCTATATTAAAGCTAGAAAATCACTATAATAAGTATATTGCAAAAACAGTTGAAAGTGTAATTATATGAAAAAAAAATTAAACAAATAAAAAAAATACATTTTATATAAAAATAAAATAAGATTAAATATGCAAAGTCTATATCAATATCAATGTCTAAAAATGGAATAATCATTATTATATAAATCTGTAAAATATAATCTACTTTCAAAACAAAATTGCAAAAAAAAAACCTGTATGAGGTAAATATACAATACATGTAAAAAAAAGAATATTTCTATAATTACATATATTTATTCTTACAGACTCGTAATGAAATTTATATATATATATAAACAATCAACCTTTGAACAGTAAATACATAGACTTTTAATGATGATTATTATTTATATAAATATATAAATTATATAACACAAATGAATGAATATTTTTATTACCAAGATACATTAACCCGTCTTATAATTATAATTATTATTATTATTATATTGAACATTGAAATGATTGAATGTATGTATATATATTGAATCTATTTTGTATGTATATATTTTTCATCTTATAAATAGTATATATGTTGTGCTAAAGTACTATAAAAGATAAATATTTATTAAGTTGTAAAATTTTAATATCAATAATATATATTCAATTCAGTTATAAAATAGATTGTGTTGTGTGAATTTGTTTTTGTTTATTTTTTTGAATTAGTTTTCAACGTGTTTTATAAATAAATAAGTTGTGAAAAATATTAAAATTTAAATATTTGGACAAATAAAAAAACTAATTGTTTGTGATACTTAATCAAAATATTTCAATTTTTCAAATATCATATATTTTTGTTGTTTGCGATTATTCTGATTTTTAGTGTATGTACGTACATACTTAAAAAGAAAAAGTTTTGTGATTTTTTTAAAATATAATCATATAACTTTCTATATTGTACTTATAAGTTTAAGTGTGTGTTAAGTTTATTTATTTTTTTTTTTATGATTGTTTATTATTATTATTCAAGTAAAGTTTTAATATTTAAAAACTCTATACGGATTAGTTTAATAATTTAAAAAAAAAAAAACATTAAATGATTATATCAATAATTGATAACAAAAATAAAAGTGTGTATTTAGTTTAGTATAAAATTATATAGTAAAACAAAAATAGCACAAATTTATTAAATACACAAGTTGTTATAATTATAATATAGATATCTGCTGTTGTTTTTATATAGAGAAGAAGAAATAAAAAAATGTTTGATAATAATACAATTGCTTTAATCACATTTATTTTATTTGTATTAACATTTGGACCATTTATTAAATGGATTATAAAACGTAATGAAATTTCAAAATTAATAGAAAAATTTCCCGGTCCAAAAGCATATCCACTTATCGGAACAACATATTTATTTTTTGGAAAATCACGTAAAGGTATATGATAAAAAAAAATCCTCATTTTACAACCGACTGTTTGGTTTTATCATTCGTTAACTTTTTGATTCTGTTGTTGGTTTTATAATTTGTAATATTTTTTTATCTGAGAGTACTTTTAAATAAAAATTTTGTATCAATTTTATATTTTATAATGTTATATAAGGTTATTGCCGTCTTACCGGTTTAATTACATATCATAATAATTTTCTTATCAACTATATGCTATTCAAATACACGATTTTAGTTTTGCTTTGTTTGCCTAAATGCGAAGTTAAAGATTAAATGTGTTATTTTTTTTTTATTTATAGATATTAATTGACTTTAATTGTCTAATATATAGTATAAAAAGAAATAAATACAAATATATAAAATAAAGAAATAATGTATATTTGCAATGTCGTATATTCGTTATAAATATATATTGGTCAGAGTTTCAGATATAATTTGACCAAGTAATTTTCATATATTGTTTATTTAACTATTCAATTTTTTCATGTAGTACAATTTCTGACAATGATTTTATAGGTAAAATTTCCACAAAACACAGTATAAAACACATTTTATAAAAATATATGAAATCATATAAATGCATTTATTGAAACCATTTTTCCTGCCAAATTATATAAAGTAATAACTATCGTTTTGTTTTCAATGTGTTGTATGTGTTTAAAATAAATTTACTTTTTTACAACTTTACAAATTATAAAAATGAATTTCATAAAATGGAAATAATTCAAGAATTTTATAAAAAGAAGTCATAACATTAATAATTATAATACCACAATTAAGTGTTGACTATTTATTTTTAATAACCGTCCGTATATACAATTTAATTATTTATTTAAATGGACAACTCTTTCGCTTTATATTCGCAATGTGCATTTATTATTATATAAGTATATACAATTGCAAGTATATGCAATTACTTGTTTTTATTTTTATTTAGATGTTTTTTTTTGAATAGTGCGGTTTATATAATATATGCTCTATATTCATTGCCATTTTGTTAAGTATATATGTATATATACTTGAAAATTAAACTTTAAATGTAAAATTCAACTGCGTATGTATATAATCATAAATTTTTATGTGGTTGTATAGAAAAAGGACATTTTGGTTGTTTTATAAAATACAATATTTCAAAATCGTGTTTATATATATGTAAATAAAAATGAGTTTTATACAATTCGCGCAATCTGTTTATAGTGATATGGTGTTGATGATAAATGTACTTAACTATATCATATATACTTATTATACTATTGATATTATATATATAATACATTACTTCAAATATAAGTACATATTATATTTTTTTTTTTTATTTTTGAACATAATAACATGTACTTATACTTCAGAATATGTTATGCATCTATATATGTCTGTCTAGACAATTTATATTCAAAGGGGCATTAAAATGTTTATTCGAAAAAAAAAAACAAAAATATACAATATGTCTATATATATACGAATGGTTTGTTTTTTTAATTATGCATATATAATATAGGTATATTATTATTACTTATAGTATTCTTCACATCTCCATATTTATATAGTTAAATTTCTTGAAAACAAATAAACTTTTAAATGGAAAATAATAATAAAAATATTAAAGTACCAGATTATATTTTAATCTGTTGAAACATTTGTAGCGCTAATTAAAAAGTTGAAAATCATAAGAAAATTATGATAAATAAGAAAATTCATTAATGCGTAAAATAATATAATAATATAATATAACTATTTAATTGCAAAATTATTTAAATTTATATAATATATTTTTCATCTATATATTTATGGTATTTCATTTTTATTCTATCGAGTATAATTGCGATGATCACACGCTTGCAATCCTTCGTGTGATTGAACTTTCCTAATAAAATATATATTTTCTGTATATATATTATACGATTGTATAAAATTATATGAAATCCGTCCTTCAGATAAAAGGATATTATATGCAAATATCAAAAATATTTTATTTTATATACCTTAAAAATTAAAGTGTTAAAATTGTATTTAATTTGGTTGCGCTATATACTAATACATTTGAATATAATTATTATAAATTTGTGTAAATGTAAACAAACTTTTGTTTAATAGTAAATAATTTCTTTATTATAAATTCAACATTTAACCGTTTATTCACTTTCCATAAACATCTGTTTTGATTTTAAAAGTTACTTTAAAATATCCTTCTTTTTATATAGTTAATCACATTATTTTCCAAAAGATATAGAGACGATTTTCCAAAAAAGTATCTCAATTTAAAAATCCATCTCTGATTATAATAACACTGTATTATTTCTTTATTTTTCTCTAGTATATAAATATACATTAAATGAAAAATAATATAAAACATTGAAAATATACGATAATTTAACATACGGTTAAATGGAAATTGAAATATCATAAATTTAAAAACACACACAGAAAAAAAAACAAAAAAATATATACAATATCAGAGTATTAACAACAGTACATAAATATATATAAAAAATACTAAATAAATCATTTTCTTAATTATATACCATTCCATATTGTATATAGAAATCGAAATATGGGAAAAATAAATGTTAACGAGGAAATTAAAAACAGAAAAAATACATTATTTTGTATATTTCATTATATCTTTTAAAAAACAAACAGTAGTTGTTTATAAATTCTCTTTCATTCCAATGTTAATTAAAAATTATTGGATTTTATATAAAATTATTTGAATGAAACCACAAAACAGAAATCAAAACAGTTCATTTCAAAAAATTATTTATATAATCTCGAAATTCATTTCAAATTATATAACATACAAAATAAAATTAAAGTAAATGATATATCTTTCTATATAATACAGATATTTTTGATGTAATTGATAAAAGATCAAAAAAATATCCAAAATTAAGTCGAGTTTGGTTAGGTACAACACCAGAAATTCGTATTAGTGTGGCTGAATATGTTGAAGTAATTATAATTATATCTGCATCAATTTTTTATTTCATATATATAAAATAATGTAACTTTTTATTTCGTTTTTTCTTTAAAAAAAAAAACATTTATAAAAAAACAGCCAATATTAAATTCCAGTAAACATATTGACAAATCAATAATGTATACATTTATTAAATCATGGTTAGGCGAAGGATTATTAACTTCATCAGGTATGAATAAACTATATATATATATTTTGTATTAAATAATTATCAACTGATTTACTCAATTTTACTTTAATATTAAATGTATAATATTTCATCGATATTATATAAAAGATATACATTTGTAATGCTCGCCCGAATTACGATATATACGTTAAAAATAGTGTGATGATTTAAATAAATTAATTAATTCATATATATATATAGGTGATCGATGGTTTCATCATCGTAAAATTATAACACCAACATTTCATTTTACAATATTGGAAAGTTTTTGTGAAATTTTTTCCGAACAATCAAATGTTCTCGTTAATAAATTGGAAAAATATGCAGACACAGGAAAAGTAGTTGATGTATATCCGTTTATAACAAAAGCAGCATTAGATATTATTTGTGGTAAGTCGAATGAATATGTTAAAAACAATCACAGATTTATGACAAAAACTGACTGATTTTTAATTTAAAATATAACGATATATATATATATATAAAGGTCACAACCTCTACTAAATATAAATGATTCTTATAAACAATCCGCAATAGATTAATTTTGTACAATTTTTAATCATGTTTATTTTTTTTTTGGTTCATATAATTTATACACTCCAATTTTCTATATATATATTTTTTTAACAAAATATTTATATAAAAGTTATTAACAAATATATTATAAAGAAATATAGCTAATAAAATATCATAAATAAATTAGTATATTTTTAACTGTACCGGTGAAACAGTGTATTTATTTTATATACTAATATAATAATATATAGTAATAATACGAATTAATTGTTTATAAAATGTGGAATTTAACTAGATGCAAATCATGTGGCCCATTATTGATGATAATGATCTGTTTAATAAAATATACAAAATGTGATCTATTATCATTCCAATTGTCATTAGACACAGATAATTCAACAATTGATTCAATTGTTAATCGCATCGCATACATTGAAATGGAACAATTACCGAAAATCACCGATGACTTTGAACGATCAGAATTAATCAGATTATTTTGGTTTAGTTTAAATCAAATTGATGCAATCACAATTGATAATTTATTTAAATCGACAATTGCAATGTCCGATGATACCAATGAAAAAGTCTACAATAAGTTACAAATAATAAAAAAATTTATGTTTTATACAAATGCATTATCATATCGTTCGTATTATTACGATTTATTAAAAGGATATTTTAATAAATCATGGAAAGTGAATGTTACCGAAATACTTTTGGATGTTATAAAACAGCCGGTGGGTATTCGAATTGTTGAAATTAGAGCCATTCAAATGGTATTGTCTGAATACGAGAGCAAACCTGAAGAATCAAAAAGAGAAATTGAACATAAATTAATTGAAATAATTAATGCAATACGATCGGATAACGAATATGATGCATTTAAATATGATATTCTTTATATAGGATTATTGCCCAATAATTATTATAGCGAAGATAATAATAAATATAAATATAAAAAAAATGAATTTTATAACTTAAAAACGGGACAGTATATACATTCAAAAAATTCAAACAATAAAAAATATAAAAATGCCTTAGCCACATTCGAAGCTGAAAGGATATTGAATAATACTCGTTGTGTATTTGATTTTGATGTTAACGACAGTACAACATTTGAAATTCGTGATATTATCACAAATGAATATTTAAAATCAACGGACAAAATATATGGATCGAAGTCACATGAAACTGAGTGGACCGAAAAAGGAGTTAATAATTTATCCGCATATAAATGGAGGTTTATACCACTTAATAATGGTGAACAAGAATATTGTCTAATTATTAATATGGATAATGATGAGGTGTTATATGTACAAGTACCATCAATGGACACGAATACATGGCACACGTTTATTGAAGCGTATACTATAAAATTGAAAGATGCCACAAAAAAAAATGTTGATTATTCATTTTGGACCACACCGTATTGTAAAGATTTAAATGATGTTGAATTAATATCTAACATATAATTTCATTAAAATTTTTTAAAATATACATGTTATATATAATTAAAGATTAATAAAATAATATTAACATACAGAATATATATAATTAAAATAAATAAAAAATGCGATAATTATATATTTATGATATTTTAATAAACAAATGATTATATATAAATATATTTATAAATATTTTCTAAAATTATTTGCGCGGTCTATAAATCTGTGATTTATAATGTCAAATATTATCTGAAAAATTTTTTTTTGTTAATTTTTCCTTCGCACAATTCCTTCGCAGCGGAATACAAATTAATGCACAAGATGAAGATGAAAGTAATTATGTGAAAGCAATTTATGAGTAAGTTTTAAAATATAAAATTATACGATTTTTTTTTCTTCTTATCGATATTTATATAAATTAATACTTGTATATATCTAGCACATATTAAATTTAGTTATTATTCACATGATGTTAATAACCTATTATCGCAAAAATATTTACTTTGTATATACTTTATACTAACTTATTGCCTATGCCTTGCATATGATTATTTGTCGTTGTTCAATGATATTATAAGTTTCTATCTTTGAAAATATTTTGCTTTATGCGTTATCTCATTGAATGTTTTGGTTTTTAAACCCAGTAATAATTGCTGGTTAAATTGATGTATTTGTCTCTAAATTGACTTTCACTTGTGTATTAAAACGTCTTAGATGCGCCTTGTTACGTTTAGAAACGCCATGTATTTAAGAATATAACATATCCAAGAAGATGTGTAGTATACATCTATATAGAGATAATATTAAAAAACCATTTCTGTTTTATTAATTGAGCGATAATCGTATGTTATATATATACTGTCTATACAAATACTATAGATTATACAATTATACAAATGGCATAATATGAAATATCAATATTTGATCTGCATATCGATTTGTTTATAATATCATATATGCACATATCATACACAATATCTATGAACTGAATTAGAGATCCATTAAAACATGCATTACAGGTTAATATTATATAGAACATATATATGTAAACATATATTCTTTACCACAATACATATATATTATAAATGTTATTATATTATTCAATCATCTATGATGAATAATTTGAACTTAATTAATTGAAATGTTCATATATGGAGGAATTATAGATATAAATTATATTATTAAGTTTATAATCGAATTACATTTGGCACAATTTAATGTGGTTTATTTTATAGATATCAATCAAACAAAAATAATACATTTAAAAAATTTTTCTTCGTTTAGATTGTAAATTTAACCATTTATTGTAATGTTGGAAAATTTAGCAGCTTATTTTACTTAAGATTCACCATTAAAATCAATACCATTTCACCATTAAAAATTTAAATGATAAGATGTTGATTTTTAATACCCATTTAATCGGTAAGGGAAGTTTTTAGAGAATCTAATCAGAAAGGTAGAATTATAGAATTTATGGGATTGTAGATCAAATTCTACAGTAAAAATTTGATTTCAACAAAAAAAAGAAATTAAAGAATTCAAAAATATACCCAATGGAATAAATGTATTATATACCATACACTCTTAAACCTTTTTTGTTTTTTTTTTGTTCATTATACATATTTCTTTTTAAATTATCTTATAAAAGTTCAATGTATAGACTACGTATACCGCATTTATAGTATTAGTATATGTATGAAAATACAACGCATATACACACTGATATACAAAATGCCATATAGAAAACACCAACAATTCCATCAATAAATGTTTTCCTTTATATATATATATATATATATATATGTGGAGTATAACAAGATACATATGCGTATCCTTACCTTGGAATGGGAAAAATGTATAGGTCCTTTTAATCTAATGGTTTATTATCTATTTGTGTGCATGTATTATGAAAAAAAAATTCATATATATAATATTATATATATATATATATATATAGGTGATCGATGGTTTCATCATCGTAAAATTATAACACCAACATTTCATTTTACAATATTGGAAAGTTTTTGTGAAATTTTTTCCGAACAATCAAATGTTCTCGTTAATAAATTGGAAAAATATGCAGACACAGGAAAAGTAGTTGATGTATATCCGTTTATAACAAAAGCAGCATTAGATATTATTTGTGGTAAGTCGAATGAATATGTTAAAAACAATCACAGATTTATGACAAAAACTGACTAATTTTTAATTTAAAATATAACGATATATAAATATATATAAAGGTCACAACCTCTACTAAATATAAATGATTCTTATAAACAATCCGCAATAGATTAATTTTGTACAATTTTTAATCATGTTTATTTTTTTTTGGTTCATAATTTATACACTCCAATTTTCTATATAAATATTTTTTAAACAGAATATTTATATAAAAGTTATTTACAAATATATTATAGAAAGAAATATAGCTATAGCTATAGCTAATAAAATATCATAAATAAATTATTAGTACATTTTTAACTGTGCCGGTGAAACAGTGTATTTATTTTATATACTATTAATAATATATAGTAATAATACGAATTAATTGTTTGTAAAATGTGGAATTTAACTAGATGCAAATCAAGAGGCCTATTATTGATGATAATGATCTGTTTAATAAAATATACGAAATGTGATCTATTATCATTCCAATTGTCATTAGACACAGATAATTCAACAATTGATTCAATTGTTAATCGCATAGCATACATTGAAATGGAACAATTACCGAAAATCACCGATGACTTTGAACGATCAGAATTAATCAGATTATTTTGGTTTAGTTTAAATCAAATTGATGCAATCACAATTGATAATTTATTTAAATCGACAATTGCAATGTACGTTGATACCAATGAAAAAGTCTACAATAAGTTACAAATAATAAAAAAATTTATGTTTTATACAAATGCATTATCATATCGTTCGTATTATTACGATTTATTAAAAGGATATTTTAATAAATCATGGAAAGTGAATGTTACCGAAATACTTTTGGATGTTATAAAACAGCCGGTGGGTATTCGAATTGTTGAAATTAGAGCCATTCAAATGGTATTGTCTGAATACGAGAGCAAACCTGAAGAATCAAAAGGAGAAATTGAACATAAATTAATTGAAATAATTAATGCAATACGATCGGATACCGAATATGATCCATTTAAATATGATATTCTTTATATAGGATTATTGCCCAATAATTATTATGGCGAAGATAATAATAAATATAAATATAAAAAAAATGAATTTTATAACTTAAAAACTGGACAGTATATACATTCAAAAAGTGCAAACAATAAAAAATATAAAAATGCTTTAGCCACATTCCAAGCTGAAAGGATATCGAATAATACTCGTTGTGTATTTGATTTTGATGTTAACGACAGTACAACATTTGAAATTCGTGATATTATCACAAATGAATATTTAAAATCAACGGACAAAATATATGGATCGAAGTCACATGAAACTGAATGGACCGAAAAAGGAGTTAGTAATTTATCCGCATATAAATGGAGGTTTATACCATTTAATAATGGTAAACGAGAATATTGTCAAATTATTAATATTGATACAGATGAAGTGTTATATGTACAAGAACCATCAATGGATTCTATGGACACGAATACATGGAACACGTTTATTGAAGCGTATACTATAAAATTGAAAGATGCCACAAAAGAAAATGTTGATTATTCATTTTGGACCACACTGTATTGTAAAGATTTAAATGATGTTGAATTAATATCTAACATATAATTTCATTAAAATTTTTTAAAATATACATGTTATATAATTAAAGATAATAAAATAATATTAACATACAGAATTAAAATAAATAAAAAATGCGATAATTAAATATTTATGATACTTTAATAAACAAATGATTATATATAAATATATTTATAAATATTTTATAAAATTACTGGCGCGGTTTATAAATCTGTGATTTATAATGTCAAATATTATCTAAAAATTTTTTTTTTTTAATTTTTCCTTCCCACAATTCATTTTCGCAGATGCTGCTATGGGAATACAAATTAATGCACAAGATGAAGATGAAAGTAATTATGTGAAAGCAATTTATGAGTAAGTTTTAAAATATAAAATTATACGATTTTTTTTTCTTCTTATCGATATTTATAAAAATTAATACTTGTATATATCTAGCACATATTAAATTTAGTTATTATTCACATGATGTTAATAACCTATTATCGCAAAAATATTTACTTTGTTTATACTTTATACTAACATGATTATTTGTCGTTGTTCAATGATATTATAAGTTTCTATTTTTGAAAATATTTTGCTTTATGCGTTATCTCATTGAATGTTTCGGTTTTTAAACCCAGTAATAATTGCTGGTTAAATTGATGTATTTGTCTCTAAATTGACTTTCACTTGTGTATTAAAACGTCTTAGATGCGCCTTGTTACGTTTAGAAACGCCATGTATTTAAGAATATAACATATAACCAAGAAGATGTGTAGTACATCTATATAGAGATAATATTAAAAAACCATTTTCTGTTTTATTAATTGAGCGATAATCGTATGTTATATATATACTGTCTATACAAATACTATAGATTATACAATTATACAAATGGCATAATATGAAATATCAATATTTGATCTGCATATCGATTTGTTTATAATATCATATATGCACATATCATACACAATATCTATGAACTGAATTAGAGATCCATTAAAACATGCATTACAGGTTAATATTATATAGAACATATATATGTAAACATATATTCTTTACCACAATACATATATATTATAAATGTTATTATATTATTCAATCATCTATGATGAATAATTTGAACTTAATTAATTGAAATGTTCATATATGGAGGAATTATAGATATAAATTATATTATTAAGTTTATAATCGAATTACATTTGGCACAATTTAATGTGGTTTATTTTATAGATATCAATCAAACAAAAATAATACATTTAAAAAATGTTTCTTCGTTTAGATTGTAAATTTAACCATTTATTGTAATGTTGGAAAATTTAGCAGCTTATTTTACTTAAGATTCACCATTAAAATCAATACCATTTCACCATTAAAAATTTAAATGATAAGATGTTGATTTTTAATACCCATTTAATCGGTAAGGGAAGTTTTTAGAGAATCTAATCAGAAAGGTAGAATTATAGAATTTATGGGATTGTAGATCAAATTCTACAGTAAAAATTTGATTTCAACAAAAAAAAGAAATTAAAGAATTCAAAAATATACCCAATGGAATAAATGTATTATATACCATACACTCTTAAACCTTTTTTGTTTTTTTTTTTTGTTCATTATACATATTTCTTTTTAAATTATCTTATAAAAGTTCAATGTATAGACTACGTATACCGCATTTATAGTATTAGTATATGTATGAAAATACAACGCATATACACACTGATATACAAAATGCCATATAGAAAACACCAACAATTCCATCAATAAATATTTTCCTTTATATATATATATATATATATATATATATATATGTGGAGTATAACAAGATACATATGCGTATCCTTACCTTGGAATGGGAAAAATGTATAGGTCCTTTTGATCTAATGGTTTATTATCTATATATATACATTTGTGTGCATGTATTATGAAAAAAAAAGCATTATATAAATATATATTATCCGTATGTAGTTAAGATAAGATAAGAGAGGAATGGGATTAGTTCCATAAGTTGCATATTGTCCTTTAGGGATTTTAAGAGTTTTGTTGTCCCTTTTTCTAACCTTATATAGAGATATAAGAATTTCATTCATATATCAGTATTTTATATTATATATTGTATACATTTTCAAATATAACGACATATAGAACAATTTCGTATACATGAATATAAAAATAATACAACAACCAGATTGTTCACAATGTATTCATTTATATTATAAATATTCACAGGAGTATTAATAATATACAATACATATATATTTATAGATAAAATTCGATTTCATGATATTTATCAAGAAATTTTATTTCTTAGACATATATAGTCCGCATGTGATGATGAGCGTATATCGCCATATTGTTGATATAATTGACAATTGGATATATATTTTTATATGTATATAAATAAATATACAAAAGTAAAACATTTTTTTATTGAATGGAAAATATTTTATTAAAGAATACACTTGCGGTAAGGTTGTTGAAAAACTTTAATACACTGGGTGAGTCTAAGACGACGCTTATATTGGAAAATGTGGCACATTTTCAGGGGTACGCTTGAAAAACATTGGGAAAAACAAAATATAATCTGTTATTATGTTAGGGTTAAAAACTTATTTACCCATGTCACACCGATAAAACTTTTCTATAAAGGAATTATTTTAAATGACCACATTTTCGCATATCTTTTATTATAGTATACTCACCCAGTATATAGTTTTTCTTCGAAAGTTTTTCTTTTCTGCATAAAGGTAGAATATTGATGATGACATTTTATTTTCTTCATAATACATACATATTTTATGTATGCGAATGAATACCTATATGTATATTTATCTTATATGCATAGAGGAAAATAGAAAAAAAAATAACTTGTTGAATGATTTTGTTATATTTCTCTATCTAGAATAAACCGTATATATATTGCGTTAAGGTTATATATATATATATGCATTTGATGATACATAAAACATATAAATGAAATAAGAAATGTATTGAGGGTATTATTCACAATTGATAGTGATTGAATTTATATATACAAAATTACAAAGAGATATATATGTATATATCGAAAATATTTATTTGAATGAAACAATTTATTGAAATAAATAAATAAAAAACATTAACCTTATAAAATATAGAAAACATTTCAAATATGCGTATATATTTTAAAGAACCATAAACAAAATAATTTATGATTTAACATACATTTTTTATTTACCATAAAATTTGAATTGCTTACCTTTTATGTGCGGTTGTCATCCCATTATCCCATTTAATTTCGTGTTCCTGAAACGAATAAGAAAAAGCAAGCATAATTAGTATTATTGTTTGATAACAATTTTGGATGTTAGTATTAGGGTTTATTTTGTAAATTCAGTAGAGCTTTCGCATTATATTTTAACATTCCAAGTGGTTAAGAAACTTCATTCAATGCATCGCCTTTAAATATTATATGATTTTATTAAAAATGTTTCTAATTTTACATTTTTGCCTATTTTATATTCAAAAAACCAACAAACAAATAAAAATGCACTACATGCAGTATAACTGAACTTTTAATGAGACGTTTATTACGGCCATGGCTACATTTTGATATTATTTATCGATATTCTAACGATGGCAAAGAATTTCAAAAATGTTTAAACATACTTAACGGGTTTGCAGATAGTGTAAGTATTTTTAATCACATATAAATATTAAAAAAAAAACGAAATAAGTATTTCTTATTTTTTTTTCTTACATATAAATAAAGGTAATTCAAGAGCGAAAACAAACATTTATGATGGATAAACAACAATTGAAAGAAACGAAATCGGACATAGAATCGGAATCCGAACATATGTATAAGAAAAAAAAACGTTTAGCATTTCTTGATTTACTACTAGAAACATCTTTACAATCTGAAAATGCACTAACTGATTTAGATATCCGTGAAGAAGTTTCAACATTTATGTTTGAGGTAAGTGATTATTATTATATATAGATATGGATATTGTAGATAAAATAACAGAAAATTAAATGAATTTTTTTTTTATTAATCATAAAAATTCTATCTAAAAAAACAAATGAAAAAATAGAATATTTCAATTTTATAACATGTTCACATTTGTTATTATATATGCTATAGATATTTAATCCTTTTTTGTTGATTTCTTTTTCTTTTTTGATTTTTTACGCATCCACTAAATATACAAATGCTTTTTTTTTATATATATACTATACAGATAATAAATAAACAAAACGAAAGTTTTTGTTGCCAGAGATGATATAATAATACTATTGTGTATATTTATTTATAAATTATATACGTGTGCATATACGAATATTATTTATAATATATAGGTATATATATTTACTTATACGCATACCGTATATTGGTTGTTGTATATATAATAAATTGAAACGTGGCCAAAATTTTTAATGTTTTCAAAATAATGTATTACAAAAAATGAACATTCACAAGCTATATATATATTCAAGTTATATATCAATTTATGTACCTATACTATATAGGAATAATAGATCCGATAGAAAACATAAGAAAATAATGTTTTTATATACCATTGTATATACGTGTGTTTTATAATGTATATATCGTCTATCTAGGATATATACACAGTCTATATATAGATATAGGTACTCATAAATATATTTAGTAAAAGGAGTGTAATGTAAAAGATAAAAAAAAAAAAATTGAACAAATATAAAGTATGTTTCTCTCATCCTATATATAAAGGACCGTATTTTACTAAAATATTACATGTATAGTAGAGTTACATATACAAAAAAAATATATATATGTCTTAAAGATTTTTGATTTACCCCAAATATGTAAAATATAATTTTCTTTTCATACAGGTTAGCTTTCATAAAACCATGTTTGTCAGGACAAACTAATAGGATTGGGTATAGATAGCTTGATTTATTTCATGAATCGTTCTTTGTGACCAAAAATAATTGCAATTTCGTTTTGATAATCATTGTTAAATATACACCATTACGAATTGCTTATGAATGTTAAACTTTTAATGGATCTTTACTTTACTTTTGGTAAATAATTATTTTTTTTAGAAACTACCTTAAACAAACAATTTACTATCCATATAACCAACACCGATCGAAACACCATTGTAAACCACATATACAATATTTTATTTTTATAATATATATAAGTATATTATAAAATAATATCCTGTCAAAATGTTGGAATATTATTGTAAATAATAAAGAAATCATTCGTGTTATATATATTTTGGTTCTCAGTGAATAACAAAAATATTTGTATTTGAAAATTGTATTGTGGGTGTGTGGGTGTGTGGGTGTGTGTGTGTGTGGCATATATAGAAAAAGGTGCGTAATTTATTTTGGTACATGTATAAATTTATTGTACATATTTGTTCAAATTCGAACTGGAAATATTTTATTTTAATAAAAAAAAAAACAAATTTTATATTTAATATATTCTATTGATTTGATATGCGAATTTTATACAAAGTCATTTGTATGAAAATTATATTCATACAAAAAATAAAAACGGGAAAAACAACGAGTTTTCCTTATTTTTTTTTTTTTGTGGTTTACAATCAACCGCAACGAGAATAATAAAAAGGAAAATTTAATTTATTTTCCTTCTACATATATATAATATATAGATTATGTACATTTTTTCGTTATATGGTACATTCGCACGTGGTTTGTATAGTAATCATAATAATAATAATAATAATAATAATAATAATCATAATAATAAAAATAATGAGATATCAACCTGTGAGAGATATAATAAAGGTATAATAATAATAATATTATATACGATACGATTATTATTTGAAAATAAAAATAAAAATAAAATAATAAATATACACCAAGGATATTTTGAAGAAAAAAAAATTATTAAGGATAAAACAATAAGGTAATCTTTTTCTTTTCTTTTTGTGGGGGAGATAAACCAAATAAAAAAATTTTACCGGTTTAAAAGATGTTTTAAGTTTTTTTTTTTATTTTCTTGACTTTAAAAATGCAAGCTAATTTATTTATTATAATATTAATTGGATAGGATCAGAATTACAAGCAACTAATAATAACGATGATAAAATGTCCTTTGTATATGTATCACATAAAATAAAGGATATAAAAGTTTATAAAATAAACAGGTACTGCGAATTTCTATATAATGTCCTTTTTTTTTTGAATTTATATATACACCCCACATATAGTCGATATTTGATATAGTATATAAAAAAAATGTTTTATAGAAAAAATATTAAACTAATAGGTAAAAGCTTTTAGTGTAATTGCATATATATAATATATTTTTTTTGGAATAATAACAAAATTTCCGCAATAGAAAATATGCGTAATATGAGATATGTATATAGATATTTTTTAATATTAAGAAATGTTTTGATAAAACATAAAACGAATTAAATTGAGCAATTATGTATATATATAGAATAGAATGTAATTGAAAAATTAAAAAAGGATTAAGTTAAAACGGTTTCTTAGATAAAGAAAGATTTCAAAAAAATAAAAAGGATATATTATGGCTTTTAAATCACCAAATACGATGGATTTTTTTAAAATTAGTATTTATAATATATGTGTTTTGATGTTTCTTATACATTAAAACATTTAATTATCAAAACTCTATATCTATATCTTCACACAACAACAAATCTGATTTTGATCTGATCTGATCTGACAACAACAAAACAGAATTTTTTTAAATATATATTTGTGAAATTTTTATATGAAAAATTTTACCAAGTTCGATGCTTGCGGTACAGATTTTTTTAAAATTCATTACATCGATATTTAAAGTTAAACAGAAATCGAACATGGAAATCATGTTAATTTATTGGTAGAACTCATGAATAAAAATCTCTATATATATTGCTGATATATTATGTTATATGAGTTATATATTATGCAATTTTCCACGAATTCATCTTATAATTTAAAAAAAATATGTAATAAAAATATGTAAAATACGTTGATTTACATTACAAATATTACCTTTATATATCTATACGCTGATTTCAATTAAATTAAAGTTTTTGATGATGATATACCATATACGTTCAATTTTTCCTGTATCTCGCATTTACATACACATAAATTTTATGCACAATTTTCTTAAAATAATGCTTTCTTAAAGTTTTCCCTCTATGTATATATATATATTAATATCACTCATCTCATATGCATATGAACATATATGTAGCACTTTTTTTTTTTACTATTTGTATATATACCTATATCCTTTTAGCAATAATATTATTTTACCTTTCATTTATACCTTGTGTGTTAAAACATAAACATACATTCTCAATTCACACATATACAAAAATTCAAAAATAAATATGTAAATCTATCCGCGCATAAATATATATGGGATATATATTTTCGTATATATATGTTATGTTAGTTTAAAGTTCTTGATGCTAAAAAATTATACAGAATAAAAGCATCTGTCACAATGATATATAGATATATAGATATAGATATAGACACGGATATATAGCGCTTATCCTATGTGTGTCTGCATAAGAAAATAAGATAGTTCTTCGAATATTTAATACGATTATTAAAGTTTTTGACGGCGATAAAATTTGATTAAAATAAAAATATAATATGATGATATTTTCTTTTCTATGATGATGTTGATGATATTGATGATGATGGTTACAACACATTTCTATATTTGTAAATATACTCAAATATATAAAATACATCAATATCAATTTGAATACTTCAATAATATTTATATAATATAAAATAAGAATTTAAAAAAATTAAACATACAATATAAAAAAGCGACTGATGATATTTGAATTGAAATAAATAAGGTAATTTATTCGAAAAAAATATATATTCTATATATAAAGAAATATTACACCTGTTCTTCACAGTCAATATAACATTTATAAATAGAAATTATTCTCAAGAGACAATATAATGCAAATATGTAATGCAAACACAATTTAAATAATGAATCGATTTATAAGCAGAATATAATAATGAATATAATATCTTTAATAAAACAACAATTTCACATTTGTCTGCTAAATTTTATAAATTGGGTTTTCCTGTGTCGTACAAAGGTCACCATATAACGATATATGTTTTTGTAGAAGCCAAATAAAGGTAAATAGCAAAAATTGTTAAAATCGTTGAAAAGTAACAAAATCGCAGTGATTTGCCAAATTAATTGAAGTACCATTTCTAGTATAGTTTTGTCTACTAGATTAAAAATCATCTATTTTCATAAAATTTTAGATAAATTCAAATCGGAATTGGTTATTTTAAAGTTCTTAAAACCGTTTTAATATAAATATAAATATCAATTTCAATATATTTCAACAAAATCTCTATAAAATACAAAATGTTTATATATGCAAATAATTATACATAAGGCAATAAGGACAGAATGGAAAGTTTTGAAATGATATACAAATTGTAAAATTCTTTTAAATGGTCACAACAAAAACGATAATGTTGACCATTTATTGTATATATAGATATTTATTCATTATATTATTATTGAAAGGATATGTATCAGACTATATTCAAGCCGATTCTAATTCATATTGCTATGCTGATAGCAATTGCTATTTGCCATAGCAATGGGTAAATTAAGTTTTCGTATTCTAAACTGTATTGCTATTATGCTATCGGTCGATATAAATAGCAATAATAACAATATCAAATTCGCCGGTTGCTGTTTTTTTAGCAATTGTTATAATAGCAATATGAATTAGAATCGACTTGATTATCTAATTAATTGTTTAGTATATTTTTACCAATAATATTTTATGACCAAAATTTTCCAAAAATATATTGATGTAATTATCCCCGTGTACTATTCATATGATTACGATATATCATAAATGATCACCTTAAATATTTAAATTTAAGTATTTAACTATATGTATTTATGGGTTTAATCCATTATATTAACTATAACACTTTCTATATATATGTGTATACAATAAATGATATCCTTTTATACACTTTTACAGGATGGTAAAAGTTTTATATAACGATAAAGGTTTAGTAAAATTAAACTAATGAATTTATAAAATATTTCCATCTTTGCAGTATAGGTTTGAAAATTTTTTTATGTCTAAATGATTTTGGTAATCGATTTTTGATAATATATAACTAACTATATATAGCTTTTCAAAAATTTAATGTTTTGTATTATACGATATGTGAAATTTTAAAATTTATATTGCATATTGAAAATAAATTACATATACACATAATTATTATTATATATAGAATATAAATACACATATAAAACTATATTTACAAAACTTGTGCAATTATACAGATATAAAAAATTACTTTTATTATATATCCATATGTACCTTTTCTCTATATATGTGTTAAATTGTTAAATATATATAGTTCTTAAATCGGTTTTGTAAAATTTAAATTGCTCCATATGCGAATTGCATATATATACTATTGATATATGTACTTATATACTATATATATATATATATATATATATATATATATTCAATATCGATTAAAATGGAAATATATTATTATATATGCGGAGTATATCCATATAACATTCAGCATATATAGAAAATATACATATATTATATTGAACCAGAAGTACCAATTTATTCAATACAGTATTAAATTCGTAATAAGCATATATAGTTATATATATATATGGATAAAAATCTATCATATATGCATTTTACTAATGGCATTTATAGATCTGTATCTAAACGTAACTATGTATGTATAGAAAAACAAAACTCACAATCAGCAAAAATTAATTGTTTTTTTTTATGTAATCAATTAAATCATTTTTGTTTATATATAAGTGTTTATTATTAAGCGTTGATATAAATGTAAAAGTTTTAAAAAACTGCAAATGATATACTATACGTATTAATTAGACACAATTTAATTTGGCCGTTTTGTAAAATCAATTATATCTGGAACTTTAAACCAATGTAACGATTTCCAAGTTTTCTTGTTGAATGAAACATTACAAATTGATTTTTTTAAATCTTTGTATTTTTAAACATATTTTTTTACTTAAAATCAAAACAATTTTTGTATACCTTAAAAAATTGTATTTCAATTACACATTGAATAAAATACAATTAAATTTAATTGAATCGAAAATATCGCATATAAAAACATATATATCTTCTATTGCAATAAATGTCTATATATTATATATATAAATAAATTTATAAAATTATAATGATAAATTTTCATTATCGTCGTAATTTATCTTATACATATATACAAAATCAATTATGCGGTTGATTCTCGCCCCACCATTTACTATATTATTGTAGGTTTCATAATTCTTTTATTTTCTTTTACAAATATTATTATAAATGATAATATATTTATTATATATGATTAATATAAATTTTATGTGACATTTAAATCATCATATAAAATATTCATTATATTAAAGCGCAAATTACATTCAAAAGATAGAATATATTCTTATATGCATATATATGTATGGATGGATATATTTTTGACATCTCGCATATTATAGACATTATATATAAAGAATGTATATAAATATATCATATAGAAACTGATTGTGAATATAATTTGAATTTTATTCGGGAAACTTGTGTAATTAATTATTTTCTTTATATATATACAATACTTTATTTTATATATGTATAATAAAAGTTATTCATGTAAATAATAGAGTATAAAGCGCGCGAATAGACGAATCAAATAAAATTATGATGTGTTAAATAAATGTTCACTTATATATATATATATATGTATATCGAGTGTATGATGTCTTTCGCTATATAATATTTTATAGTGATGAGTAGATTATAAAAGTGATAAGGGTTGTAAAATTGTAATCAACGTATATATACTTTATAAATATGATATAATTATATATAATATACGCATATGCTAACTTATCAAAAATGATATTATTTGATAGATTTTATTAATCACTTTATAATTTTTCAACTTTTGATATATAAGAGTATGAGTTTAAAATAAATAAATTATCACCAAAGAATGATTATGAGGTTTATATGCGTCTACTTTACTATATGTCTATGTAAGATATAAAAAATCATTTTTTGTTTGTCTAAAAAAAATCGTAAGGATATTTACAAATTCTTCTTTTAATATTTTATATTTTTTTTTTTCTATAAAATATTACACACATATTATCTCATAAAACTAATAAAAATTAAAAACATAAATTAATCATTAAACACGGGTGCTGGACATCGACAAACATTACACGAATTTTCATCGCTACCATCACCGCAACCATCGCGTCCTGAACAAATAATTGCTGTTGAACGACATCTGCCATTGCCACAACGTAATGGACAATACTCGGATTTACGTCGCTTAGTCGTTGATTTCGTTGTTAACATTTGCAAAAAGAAATTTGGTACACCTTTGGATCCGCACAAATGTGACGGTTCATCGCTACCATCTTTACATGTTATTACAGAATTACAAAATTCATATTCTGGAATGCATTCACCACTTTTGCATTTAAATGTGTGCAATGGACATCTAAAAATAATATTAAAATTTTGTTTAATACTTCGTATTTCAATGATATTTTTTGTGACATTAAACACACTAACCTTCCAGAAATTAATGGATAGCAACCAATTTCATCTTCACCATGTGGACATTGACGCTTACCATCACAAATACTCGCGCGTGATATACAACGTCCACTAACTTCACATTTGTATGATTGATCAGGACATCGATTTTGCCGAATGCCATTAGATTCACTGACATTCTTAATATTGCATTGTTCATCGGAACCATCCGTACAATCTGGTCTTCCATCGCAAACAAAATACCAACTTATGCATACACCATTTGATCGACATTGAAATGTACCCGCCGGACATCCAGTTGATTCTGCACGGCAATTTTGTTGCGCTTCTTCACCATCGAATAATGATCGATGTGCACAATCACACCTATTTTTCTCATTACAATATGAATTCGGATCATTTAATTGGCATTCTTTTGTTGTGTCACACGATAATCCTAATGATACAGAATTATCACCCAAATCAATACGAGGACGAAGACCTATATATATATATGAAAATGGTAATTCAAAGGCAAAATCAATAACTATAATGTTTATAAATAAAAAAAAATTTGTCTCCATTACTTTTAATGTCATCTTGTTGTATTACTTTTAATGGTGATTGGGTAATTTCATTGTTCAACAATGTATTTTCGTTAGGTTCAATTGGCAAATTCGGGGTTGGATTAATGGTCTCCATTTTAACGGATTCATTATTCTCGGTGTTTGTTAATACCGGTGATGATAAATCTTTTGTATTATCAATTGAAGTAGTAACTGATATTGGTAAGATAACATCATCATCTTCTATTTTCTTATCCAAATCACCAGACAATGTGTCAGACACATTATTATTAATATTATCAGTTTCCATATTAACTGAAAATTGATTATTATCGTTGATTATAGATGCAGTTAAATTTGTTATTTTTTGTATTACAGATACAAAATTATCTTTTTCATCATTTGTTTCAGTGTTGTCATTTTCAGATACATTATCATTTATAGATGATAATGATGGACTATCGATAATTGAAAATGTTTTATTATCACTTATTAGTATTGGCCCATGATCACCACTGATACTATCATTATCACGATCAATGACAATTGAATCTTCTTCAGATGATATATTAAATATTGGTGATATTTGAAGTGGTGCTTCCTGATGGGGTTTTTCTATTAATATTGGTGTATCATTGAAAAAAGCCGAACTATCATTGTTTTCCAATTCAATACATGTTGAACCATATTGCCTTGATTTCGTTGAACAATGACATCGTCCAAATAAATTTGGTATTAAAAATTTACAATTACTATACCGATTCCACATTTTACATTGTTTATTGCTATAACAAACGGTACCCGGTTGTGCGGCTATATTAAAATAAAAAAAAAAAAACTCTGAATGAATTTTGAACAATTGCGATTTGCAATTAAATTAATTTATTATCTCTACATCAAATTGGAGTATTTAAAATGACAAAAACGCTATACAAACTTTTTGGAATATTTAACCAAAAAATTAATTTTTGTTTTTTGCTTACGTGATAAACAGGTATGTTTTCGAAATTGCAAAAATCCTTCGACACATCGACAGGCTCCATCTAAACAACTACTATTCGATACTTTCATAGAACATTGTTCTGGTAATAAACAGTCATTTCCTAGAAGTTGTGCTATATATATGGTTAAAAAATAAATTTATTAAAATAAATTATTAACATTTATATTTTTAAAATAATACTAAAAAACAAACAAACAAATATTTGACGTATTATATATAATTCTTCGTAGAATTTTTGTCACCACAATGTTATAAAAATAATATATACAATGCATATACAAATAAAAAAATACTTGACAAATTGCATATATACAATAATAAAAATATACATAAATAAACATAAATTATGTAATAATAATGTATGCATAATGAAGGTGGTTTATCATTTATGTAAAATACTAGAATTTTATTTTCATTTTACCTTTGTTTCTATCGGTCTTTGCATGCGGAACAAACAAATATTTTTTTTAAATAAATAATATTCCTTCTCTTAGTATATATTAGATGTTAATAATTCTAACACCAATATACTATAAATAGAAGTTGAATTTGAACAGTGTGATCATAGAAAAAAAATACATTTAACAGAAGATATATATACTATTCAGAATAAATATAAGGTCCCAAAATATAAAATTGTGGATGTCCGTTGCATATAAAGGGTATTTTAATAATTAGAATGATTTATATAGATCCACTGTAGTTGATTCTACCATGGATTTAAAGTAGAAGTTATTCTATGATGATTTTCTATGACTATGGATTTAAAATAATGGTTTTTGTGGCTTGGTCAACCAAATGTTGATTGTTTTTCAATTGAATGTTTTTCATTTGAATAATTTGCCGTTTTTATAGACAAATAAAAACTTTATTATAGCCAAAACTGAATAAGTAATCAATGAATATTTGTATCAATTAAATGATTTTTTTTCTAAAATTGAATCGTCGTCTATGTCTAAAGGAGAAATGCATTATGTAATAAGAATATATACTAACCTTGTAAACATACGGTTTCATTAAACTTAATATGATATGGTTCACATTCACATAATCCATTCAATGAACAATAACTTCCTTTTATTGCATCCGAACAATCCATATCATGTTGACATCTTGCACCCAACACAGTCGATAATTGACCGGATATCAAATGAATGCATATCGTTAACTGTAAAATTGGAATAATTTGCTAAATTTCTGTATACATATATAAAATTTGTCAATTTAAATACTATAAATCACAATTTTGTGAATTTAATTTAATGTATATATATATATATTTTAAATATATATTGTTTATTATATGACAATACCTGAATATTTAATTGAATATAATAAATATATTTATAATCTTGTATACAAAAATTAACCGTTTATTTTAGATAATATATACAACTAACTATATATACGCAATGCAAATAAGTTAATACCTACTTCAACATACTTTACGTATACGTACATTAAAGATATAAATATGTATTATTATATAAATATATAGTGTAATTGCTTTTAATACAATAAAATATGTGTTACTCACCAGATATAAAATTGTATATAAATTTACAAGTGAATTCATTTCTTTTATTTTTTATTCTTAATGTATAAAGTATGTATGGTATATAATAACCCGAACTATTATATATAAATTATGTATGTTTATAAAGAATTAAAACTTATTTTAATATATAATATCCGCAATTTTCTTTAAGAAATATACACGCTTAATTACTATTCTAATTATTATGTTCCATATCTTTTTTTTTTTTTAAATGTTATTACACAAATTGTTTTTGTGGTTTTTCAGTCATTTGTAAAATTCTTTGGTATATCACACAACACCAAAAAAAACACAAACACAAAATTAAAAAAAAAAATTCCACTATATTAAATCACGTTTACAAGCAGCCACTTATAATTCTTGTTGATTCTTTTTTTAATGTGCAATTATATTATATAATATATCGATACCGAACATCCAACAATATATTAATGTGAACAATTCAAAATTATATGTGAATCGGCAAAATTTAAAGTAACTTATGATAAAAAAAAAACCAATAATCAATATATAAATACACAATACACTTGATCAAAAAAAATAAAGAAAAGAATTAACACAAAAATATTATTGTTCGTACTATCCAAAATCATATGCAATACTAAATAATATAAAGTAACTCAACTGTTTGTTTTTTTTTTGTTTTTTATTATTTAATTCTGTTTCTGTTAATAAAAAAAACTCTTACAAAATTCTTATTTTCTTTCTTTCTTTCTTTTTTTTTACCTCATTTTAATTCTATCAACATTACATACCGCGCATCCATAGTTATTGTAGATATTATAAATAATAATATATTACTTGTGAAATAATCAACCGTACTTATCGCATCATTCACTATGCTATTTATGCATGTGTATATAAATTGTATACCTTATTGCTTTATTTATATTATATCTATATAATATTATAGTGTATGCGTGAAATAAGTATAAGTACCTTTTAAAGAAGAACCTGGCATCATCATAAAATACACAAGAATATCTATATATATGCGGTTAATAATACAAGAATGGTTAAAATTATTCAGAGTTCATATTTATATAATAACATTTATTTATTTTGTAAATATATATTTATATAGATGGGTAAAGTGTATAGAAGATGTATATACCACCATACCATATATATTGTATTGGTTGGTTGTACAATAAATAAATAAATAAATACGTTTATGGTATTGTACTGGTTCAATGTATTATAGCTGTTTTTTTCTGTCGTCATTGTTTTACATATGTCCACATTAATATACAATATATATGTGGTATAGTTAACCTATATGTATCGTTTCATTATAATACCATATATCTATCTATCTATATATGAATTCATTAATAGCATTTATTAATATTATACGCGGTATTTCTTATTATGTTTGTGGTTTAGTTTTCTTATATATATAATTTCTGTATAGTCCACTCTACTACTGTATATTAAGAATTATAAACATTTGTGGTAAGTGGTAAAGTGACTTATGAAATTAGTTTTGAATGGTTTTATACGATTTTTTTTTAAAAATTTTCTTCTTATATCATATGTGGTTTTGAATAACTATGAATGAAAATGGATCTTTGGCTCGATAACGTGTCTAACTCGATATCTTAAGTAATTCGAAAAAAAACTGTTCGGCCGATTTACCTTCTACCATCACCCTTGGAAAGTTTTTCCGATTTTTTTTTTTGGTTTTTCACGTGAAATTTAAAGTCATATCTTTGTGTATACATATATTGTATACATAAACGATTATAAACATTAAACGCAAAAGAATAATATTTTAATATTTATTATTATAGAGCAAAAATAACTAACTATTTTAAGATTGAATTATTATTCTAAACACAATCGTATATTTCATTTTGCGGTTTACATTATAAATAGCAAAATAAATGTATTATTATTATTATTATTATGGAATTTTAAAATAAATTGTTAGATTTTATAATCTTTACAATCGTTCTATATTTATTTAAATAAATATATACACTTTTTTTTTTGTATTGTCATCCATTACTTTACAAATTTGGCACGAACATATAGATAATTTTATTACCAAAAACAGAAGCAAAACAGATTTAATAAATAATCGTTTATTGTGTTAAATTGAAAAATATAAGATCATGATAATTTTCAATCAAAAGAATTTATAAAATTTTATCTTATTGTCGCCACGTAATAAAATGCCTTTTCATAACCGATTGACAATATAAGACAAGTACATCAGATTTAGACTTCTTACAAATTAAGATAATATACTTTCATTATCACTTATATATTCAATGAAAAATTAGATATTCATTGTAAAATTTCGCAAAACATTTTATACCTAATATATAAAAAAAGCTTATTTGTAGAATTCAACTTGAATTCCATCCATATATACAATACGCATATATACAAACATTTAAAGATACTAATTAAACATATTATAAAAAATATAAAAACTATTTACGTTCGACAATGGTACTTGATATATATATATATATATATATGTATATAACCCAATATAGCACTTTAACAAACTTTATATTATATTATAATTGTATATATATATCACTTTCAAAGCATAACATCTCAAAATCACTATGAATATAAAATTGAATGAAATGAAAAAAAAAATGTTAATTTAAAGTATTAACAAAACAAAGTTCATCCACCACAATATTATATATAGTGTTTTATTAGATAGATACTTTAAATACGTACCTATTTGATGATGTATATAAATTTTTGTTTTCCTTTTTATAATAACATATACTATACCACCCAATATACCGACATATAATTGTAAAACTACAAAAATAATTATATAGAATGATAGAATTAACATGAAAATAATAATAAAAGAAAAGTTTAAACAATTTTTTTTTTTATACAATCCCCCATTGTGTATATTTTCTCAATTTACAACTTTTTATTTTTTATATTATATTGCACATATATAATTTTATAGTTTTTCGATACAATTCGAAACATTCGAAATGGAAATCAATAATAAAGTTCATAATAAAAAAAAAAAAAAAATCGGTATTGTTTTAAATGGAAATTTTCATGTGGTGTTAGGTTATATATTCAGACAGACCTATTATATATATATATATATATACAAAATGGTGTTGATATGCATTGAAACGATATAGGGATATGCAGCATTTACAATATGGAAGATGTTAAAATATAAGCCCATTAAATATAGCATATGGAAAGGTTTTGTTTTTCTTTATCATAGTTCTGAAAATTTCTATTTTATTAATAATTCTGATTATAACAAATTTTTAATGTTGTCCAACAAAATAACCAATAACCGAAAAGTGGTCACCCTTCTTCTTCGCACCCTGTTTGCATCAAATAAAAAAAACTATCCCACCATATACACAAAATATATTACTAATATAGTTAATAGTTTTTCATTTATTTTTTCCAATGATTATTAGCTTGTATTTTGTTTTATTTTTTTCAATGATTTTTTAACATTCTCATTTTTATTTGTGTATATATAATAAAAAATTTTGTAATATAAAAACTATATGCAATTCGAATATCTATATACATATATAATATTATTTTATTACATACCTTATAGATATAGCTGCAGAAATATATATAGTTATATATATCACAATCTATGCGTATATATGGTGAATATTTGGAGGGATTTTAACATGGTTTTTATATGTGTTATATTGCTTTCATGTTTGCTTTTTTTTCACTTTTACAAAATTATATATAATATCTATATAGAAAACTTTTTATAATCGTAACTTTTCCATATATGTATAACTTTTGGATATCAAATTTATATTATATGAAAATACATAAATTTATATAATATATAATATATTTTGTAAAATTATTATGCGATCGAAGATTATATTCTCATCTAAAAGGGATTTTTCATCTTAACAATTATTCAATATATTAATTGATCAAAGCTTTGTGATAGAAAATCATTTAGAAAACAAAAAGTCATTCAGAGAACTCATCACAGTTTTTATTTTAATGACTTTTGCAAAAAAATATTCCTTCTAATATGAATTCTAAGAGCTTAATTCACTTTTCAACAGGTATATCACCATATAGATCACCAATATCGACGGCAATGTAATAAGACTTTAAAAAAAAGTCAGTATATATTCGTTAAAAAATTACTATTATATCTTTTTTACCACATTTTATTTAATAACACGATGATGGTTGTAATACGGCATCACACATAATAATAATCTATATATAAATAATATGCTAATTTAAGTTTTAAATAAGTTTTTTTATATATATATATGCAAAATTGAATAAAGTGTTAAGTTGTAATATAAATATCACATAATAAATATATATATCATGAATAAAAAAAAGCAAACAAAAATGCATATAATAAATTGTTTGTTAACTCTTTTATATTTGTTTTAAAAAGAAAAAAAAATATTTTTCTTTATTTAAACAAGTTTTAATAATCGTGTAATTATTTTATAATTTCAATGATTCTCAAATTTTTGATTTATAGTGAAAGTTATTTTCTTGTTGAATTATTTTCATTTATAAAATTGTTTATATATTTAGGATTAAGGTGCGCGTATAGTTATGGCGATATACAGAATTAACCGTCATATATAGAGAAAAAAAATAATTATAATATTCGGGTTGATGGAAAAATGTATTAGAAAAAATATAAATAATATACAAATTATTATAGTTGAAATTCGCGGTTACCCATAAACTAATTAAATGACATATAATTGTAATGGTGGTTTTTGGGAAGACGTAATTTAATCAAAATAAATGATAGGTATAAAATGTGTTTATTATTTTATGTACATAACATAAAAATTCATTTATATTTTGTGACATTTTACATAGATATATACGAACGAATGATGTGACAACAAAACAAAAAAACAATAACACCATCACCAAGCACAACCAAAAAAACCAAAAAAAAAAATATCTCGTATATCTTTTTTATATTTATATGCATATATTTGCATTTTGGATATACAAATAAATGAAAGAATGAAAAAAAAAAACAAACAAAAAAATAAATATAAAATAAAACCTTTATAGAAGGATAAAAAAACAAACAATATATTTATATATATATATAGATTTAGTTAGACTATCGCATGGTAAAGAAATAAATGACTTGAAAATAAAAAATAAAATAAAATAGAAGAAAATATGGGCTATATGCCAAGATAAATTTTGTGGAGATTGATAATAGTCATAAAAATAAACTTCATTTTGTATTCACATTTGTAAATATCCTGTGATGCCATTTCCTTTCCATGCATATATTTATATATACATGACAAATATTTACTTATGTATAATGCATACATTTATATTTATATACCATATATGTTTATATATACATCACTAAAATGATGATATATTCTCGCATTGTTACAGTATACTATATTTATATATGTACGTATAGTAAACAGGGAGTTTAAAGTTTTTCTGGTCATCGAAAAAGGATAGTAATTTTCATTTTTCATCCTTTTGTTTTGATTTTCTCTAAACACAAAGAAAATAAACGTATTTGTAAAATTATTGATTATGTATATAGCTTATCAAATCGTGTTTATAAATTATCAAATATGTCTATATATGAATCTTAAAGAAGCTCCCTGTAACAATATTTATATATATAAATAAATGCATATATATATATCTATGTATATCTATAAGAAGAATATTTCAAATAAAGAATTGCATATATTTACGTATATGAATATTAAGCAAAAAAAAAAATAAATGTATATACATATTTTATGAAAAACGCATAAAATAAAGTTGATTTACATATATAGTATTGGTATATATTTCCCTTAAAACAAAATGTCTAATTTAAAAGAATCACAAAGTGTATAACCTTTTTTCACATTAACATTTTATAAACCTAATATATACATGCTCTTTATTTTTATTATTATTTATTATTATATAAATAGCAGCATATATCATATTTTTATATAGTGAAATGAAAAATGCTAATTATATATGTATGTATATGCGGTTTCTGATTCTATATATAAAAAAATTCAATTGAATATATACACATATCACATACATATATAGTGAATATATGATTATTCGATTTTTCTTTGTAAAGGATATATATCCCTGCTTGAGGATATCACCTATTAAAATATTTTCATTATTGTATTTTTTGTTTTCAATTTATATATATAGTTAGTTTCACAATTCGTATATATATTTATCACATAAATTCATACGGAACTCCATCGATGTATAGATGAAAAATATAGTCCATTGATGTAAAAAAAAATTGTAGATCCACCGAAGCAGAATTAAATTTTACTTCTACAAAAAAAAAAAAGTTTTATTCAAATATACGATAATATTGTTCAGTCACAAAGAAAGGACATTTTTTCAGACAAATTTGCAATATATATTACAAAGAGACTTGTATAATGGTGTGTTCATATATATTGAATGATATTTTATTGAAAATAATATTTTCCTTATTATACATCAAAATTACCTATAAACAAAGATGATTCTCCATATAATTATCACATATACCTGCCACACATAAAAATTCTATATATAACAATATTCATAACACAAAATTTTCAAAATCAACATCCTTAAAAAAGGATATATATAATATATATTATGAATAAAGGCACACAATAAAACTAATAATATTTATTATGACTTTTTATATATCTATATGCGTGATGTACATATCAGATATTATCTGTGTGAAAATATAAAAGACATAAATATGAAAAACTAAATATATATATTATAGATGAAAATTATATAGCCAAAAGCATGGATTTATATGAAAGTAAAAAAAAACTATTTGTGAAAATGTAAAATACAAATATTTTATATCATATGAAAAATAATTGAAAATTCCTATATTTAGCTATTATACATATAAATGCCGAATATATATTTAAATATATATCATAATCATCATCATCATTATTATGACATATAATATACCTAATCGAAAATATTTTGTCCGTAAATATACGATGTGAGTTAGAATTTGGATAGTTTGAAATGGTTTAAAAGCTGTAATATTTAGAAAGTGACTTATTTGATTAGTTTTGGAATTGAAAAAAAAATCGTTTTCTTCAATTTTCTCCATGAGTTTTTTAAGTTACAGTTTCGTATCAGGGAATCTTTTCAGATCCCCTTTCACACCTTACCATCGAATGCAATATTATTAAATATATATGTTTCTATAACCCAATTCACATGCCATTTTTATGGAGGTGTGATCTCATGGCTTGATTAGAAAATATTGAAAACCCGTTTTTAAATCCCCACGATTTTATGCGTATAAATGTTTTCAATTCTACATTTTTAGCAGCGTTATTTTTTTGTTTCTATTAAAATAAAGAATGTGCGAAATAATAAATCACAATATTTGTGATGAAAATATACGTATATTAAGCAATACAAAAACATTACCTTTAAATAGCAAACAAACAAAAAATGTTATTCATAACAATTTTTATGTATTATTATTTTATACTTAACCATGCAAATATTTTGAATTTATTTTTTTAATAATATCATAATAATATACTTTTAGATATGTATATTTTCGGAAATAGTATATATGGTAGTCCCAAAGGATATATATATATATATGCATGTATGAATTGAAGAACTCGCGTACCCATATATATGAATGATATTAATATTAAATACATACTAAAAATAATATCAGAACACACAGGTATATAAATCACAATTTATGGAGAATTCGTTAATGTATATATATTCATATATATATGATGTGTATTATGAATAATTCATGTGCAAAACAAAACAAAAATTGGATATGCATTTTCAAAATTTTATTATAAAATGTGAATAGAAAACATTAAAAAAAACAAATATGTTTAATGAATTAAAATCCTTATAGTATAATTTTAATGTACCTATATATTATTGTAAAAAATCGCATAATTTTAAATAATATCCATTTATTTTTTGGTAATATTTCTCTATACAGGGTCATGATACAACAACGGCTGGAATAAGCTGGGCATTATATTTGATTGGATTACATCCAGAAATACAGGTATATATATATATGCATATTAATTGAAAATCATTGAAAAATTATTGTTTAAAATTTTTAAATCATACAACTATTAATTTTATTTTTCTATTTCATATTCATTGATATTCTCTTTAATAATTTTTTTTTTGTGTGCTAAATTAATATTTTATTATGTTTATGACTAAATATAACAAATAAACAAAATTTAATCGACGCTATATAATGAATTGAAAAAAAAAGTATAAAAAATCACTTTCAGTCGCCTTATATCATCGCATGGTTTCGAAATATATTAGCGAATTAATAACTAATTATTTAAAAAAAAAACCATACACACAAATCAGAAACACATGATTTTCTTTTTTTGTTTCTTCTAATCATTTTGAAATATATATATATATATTCTGATTTTTTATTACATATATGTATATTATATATATATATAGAAAATTTTCTATTGTATTGATGTTTATACACATAACGCATATATTTAAATAAATTGTGTTGTGCTAGGCAAAAATAAAATGAAAAAGGTTATATATTCATAGATATATATTTAAAAGAAAAACAAAACAAATGAAGAATGAAGACCATGAAAATGTAACTAAATAAAAAAAAAACCCCAAAAATATGTATGCATAAAAAAAAGGGTTAATACACAGGATATATTTGTATATATATATAAAAAACAACAACGAGGACAAAAGTCAAACTGCGAATAATAAAACATAATGTTATATATTACATATTTATATAGACAGATGAATTCCTGGAAATGGAAAATTGCACCATTTAAGTAATATATATAAGTACATAACATACATAAATTATGACTTTATCGCATTTAGTTAACATCCTTTTTCATAATAGGAAACATTTTCATAATTTGTTATTATATAAATTCATTTTTTGTTCATCCGTGGTAAGTAAATAATTTCAAGGATCATATGTATAATTAAGATACTTATGCATACATAAAATGAGGTCTCACAAGATAATTTTCTCGGTAAGAAAAGGATTCTGAATAATGTTGACTTTTAAAAAAAATAATATAGGGCCTTTCTTGTAGAATGGAATATCAACTGTAACCATAAATGAATGCTCATCAATCACTTTATGTTCTTAAATATATATATAGTAATATATGTACATTTATATGTAGGGATCTTTCGGTTACTTATTATTATGCATATCGCAGTATATATCTATCTATATTTTTAGGATATATATTTTTGTTATGGTTGTTGTTGTTATTAGTTGGTTTTTATTTTATTTTTTTTTATCATGGTGTTATTTATATTTTTAAATATATTAACCAAACAAATCCAATTTCATTTTAGTTCTTATTTAAGGCTCGTGTATGCACTAAATATATAATATACGTATAATATTACTTTATTTTCCTATTTTTTTTTTTCAAAATAAAATCAAACATCGTTTATATATGGTCATATATAGATTTGGTGTTTTATTATTTCTATATATATAATCGCATATACTCCTCATACCAATTCATTCATCGACGACGACAAAATTCTATAATAATAAATCTATATATAATATCAAGGATATTTTTTATGTTAACAAAATTTTTCATATATCCTCCATATATACAATTTTTAAAGATAAGAACATATTATTATTTTTTTTTTTTTTTTTTTTTTTTTTTTTTTTTTTTTTTTTTTTATTTATTTATTATACTCCCGGCGACGTGCACCATAAGGAGTGAATATGAATAGTTAGGGAGGGATTTTAGATTTTTATTTGTGTGATTTTAATGAATTGAGCTATTTCGTTATATGTTTGGTTATTTATGGGTTTCAATAATTCTGTTAATGTGGCAGTATTCTTGAGGGATTTGAAGGAGTTTCTGATATTATTGAATTTCTTGCAATGGAGGATTAGATGTTCGGATGTTTCTTCTGTTTGACAGGTGGAGCATGTGGAGTCTGTTATTATTTTTATCTTTTTTAGGAATTGTTTATCGAATGTGTGTCCTGTTCGTAGCCGGTTTATTAGTTTGGTGTCCTGTGAATTCAATTTTATTTTAGTGAACCACGGAGCGCTGTTAGGTTTATTGTTATTTATTTCCCTGGTCCATCGACCCGTAGTTTCTGTTTGTTTCAGGTATTGTTGGTGCCATTCTATTTCGGTTTGGTTTATTATGTGTGTTATTATATCTTCGGGGGGGAGTTCGGTGGGTGCGATTTGTTCGTTGTTTATGGCGGATTTAGCAGTTTCATCGGCTATATTGTTACCAGCGATGTTACTGTGTCCGGGAATCCATTGAAGGTGGAGTGTGATGGGATTTGAGGATATGAGATCTATTATTTTTGTTTCGTAACATTTGTTATTTTTGGTTAGTAGGGAGTTTTTGATTGAGAGGCATGCGCTTTTAGAATCGGTAAGTATGACTATTTCTTGTGTTTGGTCTTTTATTGCTTGTATTATTGCTTCGTATATTGCTATTGTTTCGGCTGATTTTATGGTGTGTATGTGATGGATTCTTTTGGCTATTGTTTCGTTAGTATTTTGCTTGTATATTGCTATTGCTGTTCCTTGATCTGTTTTTGATGCATCTGTGTATATGTGTGGTATATTTTTGTATTTATGGTCCAGAAGTTGTAGAGTATGAATTCTTAATATTTCATTCGGGTTTCCTTTTTTTAACATGGGACCCTGGGGTGTTTCTATTTCTGTGTTTATGGATATGTTGTTAGCTTGGTGGTTTGAATTTTCTATTATGGCAGTAAGCTTAAGGATTGGGTGCTTTGTATATAGGGTGTTGAGATATTTTGTAGTATTGTTGGTACGTATTTGTTTTCCAATTGGGCTATTGTTGTTAAGGTGTTTCGTTAAATATTTGCAGTCTGTTATTTCTTTTTGTTGGGGAAATGGTTTGGTTCCTGTTTCAGATAGGATGGATGCTATGGGTGTGGTTTTGGTATATCCCATACTTGTCCGGAGTTGGGAGTTTTGGATTTTTTGGATGGTATTCGTATGTTGTTTTTTGAGGTGGATGTTGGTGGTGTAATACTGGATTTTACTATTGGTTAGGGCATTGTAAATGGATATTGTGGTTTTTGGATGGGATCCGTAGTGTGCTTTTGAGAATATTTTAAGGATGTTGTGGGATTTTTGGCATTTCGCTACTAACTCTTTAATGTGGAGGTTGAATGTGAGTTTCTTATCTATTGTGAATCCAAGATATTTTATGAATTGGGTTTCGGTTGTTTGATTGCTGTCGATATCAATGCTGTTGGAATTGTTGGTTTTCCCGATTATCATATATTTCGATTTCTGTGGGTCGATTTGCAGGTTGAGTTTATTGAGTTTTGTTATGACTTTTGCGGTTTCGGTTTGGGCGGCGAGGTTTAGTTGTATTGTGCTTGAGGCTCCTATTATTATTGCGATGTCGTCGGCGTATTGGATTATTGTGGTGTTTGGTGTTTGGGTATTGGTAATATCTGAAGTGTATAGGTTGAAGAGGATGGGGCTGAGGCTGCTACCTTGTGGGAGGCCGTGGTTCGTTTTTATTGATACTGTGTGGTTATCATGGGTGATGTGGTATTGTCTGTTATAAAGCATGTTTTGGGTCCAAAATATTAATTCAGGGTGTATTTCCATTCTATTAAGGGAGTCTATAAGTTTTGTCGTGTTGGTGTTGTCGAAGGCTCCTTTGATGTCTATTGTGACTATTGCAGTTTTTAGGTGTTTGGCTTTATTTATGTCTATTGCTTGTAATATTTTAAAGATTCCGTCTCTGGTGCTGTGCTTTTTCCGAAAGCCCAGAGAGTTATCGGGGAGTAAGTTCTTCCGGGTTATCTCTTCTTCCAAGCTATTTTTCAATAGCTTAGCGAAAAGTTTTGATAGGACAGGTAGAAGGGCTATTGGTCTATAATTATTGATGTCACTTGGATCTTTATTTTGTTTTGGGATTGGAATGATTTTAATATTGTTCCAGTTTTCGGGATATTGTTTGTTGTTGATCATATTGGTGATGTGGTACGTTAGTCTATTGTATTGTAATGGTGTTAGGAGTTTAAGGGTTTTGTTGGAAATATTATCCCTGCCTGGAGCCGTATTTTTGTTGGACTTGATTAGAGTTTCTATTATACTGATGTCTATTTTGATTGGGTGCTGTGAGGTGTTGTTTGTTGCAGGTGGTTGTATCAGTGTCTTTGATTTGTCTTCTTTGAAGTTTTTGTGGAGGAATGCATTCATATTTTCTGGGTTGTTGATGATGGTTGCTCTGTTTTTATGTTTATCTCTTTTGAATGGGTTTATTGAGTTCCAAATTGTCTTAGGGTTAGTGGTTGGGTTGATGTTGTTAGCTAGTTCAATGAATTTCAGCTTCTTTGATTGTTTTATGGCATATTTTAGTTTGGAGGCGTATTTTTTAAATTCTATGAGGGTGTATTTATTCTTGTGTTTATGGTGCAGTTTTAGTTTGATCTGTTTAATATTCCAAAGGTTTTGGATTTCTTGATTCCACCAATACTTCCTATTGGCTGGGATGGTTGTGGCTTTGGTGTTTGATTGGATTAGGTTGGAGAGGGTTTGTTCAAAGTCTATGATGTCGGTTGAGTGGGCTAGTAGGCTATTGATCATATCTTGTTGCAGTTTGGGATAATTTATTCTGTTAATGGTTTCCGGGTATCTGTTTTGTTTGGTATTGATTTCTATTATGGTTGGAAAATGGTCTGAACCGATATCGGTTTCATCTACGTACCAGTTTATGTGATGGGCTATGTCTATGGATGATAATGTAATGTCCGGTGTTGAGTAATAGCTTCGGTGTGGGATATGAAAGGTGTGTTGTCCGTTGTTGTGAAGGAATAGTTTGGAGTTATCGATTATTTCTACAAATTTGGTTCCTCTGTTGTTTGTGTGTTGTTTATCCCATGGTTTGTTCAATGCATTGAGATCCCCGGCTATGATCAGATTTTTGGTATTTTGAAAGTCGTTTAATAGACTAATGAATTTATTGTTTGTTAGATTTGCATCTGTGTTTGGGGGTATATATATGCTTATAAGGGTAACGTTGGTTATGTTTATTGTTTCCATTTCTATTACTTCGAGCGGTTTGTATGTTGGGTGGTCTTTTATGCGTGTGATGATTGTTTTCTTGGTGCAGAAACCAACCCCCCCGTAACCATCTTTCCTATTGTGTGTATGTGTGTTGTAACCTGGGATATGGACCGATTGGTTTTTGTGGAGCCATGTTTCATTCAGCATTATGATATCTATGTGGTTTTGTTTGGCGTATTGTTCTAGTTGTTCTTTGTTGTTGTGGAGGCTTTTAATATTTATATGACAGACTTTAATGATGTTCATCTCTATTGTTTTGTGATTTGTTCCAATTGTTGTCGGTTTCGTCTTCGGAGGATGAGATTTCCGAGGTCATTTCTATGTCGATGGATGAATGCTTTTTAAGTTTGTTTATTGCTTTTGTGAATTGTTGTTTGATGCCTGGTCTATCTATAAGAGGTTTTACTTCACCGAGGATTTTTGCGAGGATCTTGGTATCGTATCCGTGTTTTGTGTTCAGGTCAGTTGGGATGTGTCCTGTGAGATCTGTTATTATTTCTGCTATGTTGGTTGTGTTGAGATTGTATTTTTGTATTTGTTCATCTATTGATTGACGTTTAGGTTCTAGTTTGTGGAGCATGTTTTCTTTCGTTTGAGACATGGATAATAGTTTAGGTTTTTTAATTTGAGGTTTTTTGATTTCGGTTTCTGTGTATGTTGGTTTGGTTATTTCTTGTAGTATTTGGGTCGGATGCGTGATCTTGTCGGCAGTGTGTTTTTCAGATTGGTTTGCTATTTCCTTGTTGGTTATGGGGGTTTCAACGGATGATGCGGTTGAGGAATTTGGTGCGGTTGAGGGTGGTGGTCTTTTCTTTGATGAGGTGTCAATTGCATGTGGACATTTGTCCTTTGGATGACGTTCTTTGCAGATGTTGCAATTTTCTTCCTCGTCCGTTAGGAAAATGCGGTAGGAGTCTTCATTATATTTTAGTAGAAGTGAGCTGGGTAGTGGGTTGTTGCGATCCGGTATGATGTATGCACGACGCCGAAATATTTTTATGTGTTGGTATAAGTTTTCTTGGGTGGTCAGTTTTAATGTTGTGATTGGCGATACTATGTTTATTTGGTTATCCTTAAGGGCTTTTTCAACTATTGATGATGGTATGATGGGTGAGATTCCGGATATTGTTATTTTCCTAGCAGGTGTGACCAGTCTTCTAACGTTCACATTTTTCCCTTGGATGTGGAGTTGTTGATGTTTATCTGTGAATTCTGTTACCAATTTGGTTGATTTTAAAAAGATACAGATGCGATCTCCGGAGATTCGTGAAGCGTCTGTTATGTTTAATGGGGATATAATTTCGCCAACGGCAGTAAGGTAATCTATGAGATTGAGGTCTGGTTGTGCAGAGATTATAATTGCGTGTTCTTTGGAGGGTGTAATTTCTTTCGGGTTAGGTGTTGTTTGTATTGCATTTGCATATGTTTGTTGTGGTTTGGCTAGGTTGGACAAATATGTTTGTGGTAAGTTGATTGGAGATGTAGGTTTGGTGTTTAAGTTTTGGTTTGAGTTGGGTAAGATCTTTTGGCTGGTTGATGGTGTGCAGTGCTTTCCATCATAGGCGTCGACATCCATTTTAGTGGTTGTGACTTTGGCCTAGCTGTTTAGTATATCGGTAATGTTTTGTATTTTATTTGAAATTTGAATAAAGACTGTATGAATACAATTTTAATTAAATTAACAAGCGGAATAAAGTATATGGGTTATTGTTTGTTTGATTGGTATTGTTAAATATAATTCTATGCAAAGTAAAATAAAATTAATTGAATAATTGTTTGAATAAATATACGTGTGTACTTGACAAAGGTCAATTGACAACTGCATATTATTATTATTATTATTATTATTGTTATTAGCATTATTGCGATATCAGCATCTATTTGTCTTTTTTTTTTTTTTTTGGAAAAATCTATATCGAATGCGTCTTTGGTGCGAGATAACAATTTTTGACAATCTATTTCAATAAATATCTATCTGTGTTGTGTATATATAGAAAATTTCCATTTTTATATTATATATGGAAAAAAATATATAATAAACAAAAAGCTTTTTGACATAACAAAAATAATTTAGTATATATATATGATGTTTGTTCATATATGCGTTGATATCTATAATAAGAAGAAGGATATATTAAATTGTTAAATGTGTGAAGATACACCAAAAAAAAAACAATATTATGATAAATGATAGCAGAAAAATATTTATGAAAAATATAAAATACTTATATGAGATACATAATATATATATATAAAGAATCAATCAATATTTAGACGACGAATCGATATGTATATATAAAGAAAATTATGCGTAAAAACCAATTGATTGTCATATATATATATCAGGTTAACTATTTACATATTAAATATTAAAAGTTTCATGCGACTATAATTTTTTTCATGCAACTATTGTCGAAAAAGGTAATTGACTTTTCAGACCCCAAAAGAGCAAAAACAAAATATGGCTTTGTAAAATTTTTTGATGTAAAACTACTGATGACTTGACAATATTATATACAATGACAAAGAGGAATCCTATATGAATTATGTAACGAATGGATCTGAATCTACCGGTACCCATACCATATATAGAAAATCTTTTAAATATATAAGTGAATTTATTTTCCATCAATGACATAAATGAAAATTAATTCATCCAATAAAAATTTATCAATTTCATATATATAAAAGTCAATTTTTTTCCTATTTCAATTTCAAACTATATATACAAACTCTATATATCCTATATATATAAATATCCATATTATAGTTGTGGATATCCGCAGATGATATTAATTCAATATGACTTTGATATGCAGCCGCAAATTTACCACATATCGCAATGCATTCATATATGTGTATATTTATGATACGTGGGAGAAGCTATGGTTTGAAATGTATGTGCATTTATTGAACTTTAATTTTTATTTCATTTTATTATATACATTGAATGGTGTGTTTTTTTTTTGTGTGTGGAAAGACCTTTCTATATTTTCCTATTTTTTTTTTTTGTTATTTTTATTTGCTGTCACATATATGAATAAATGCATTTTAACATTTTGTACACATCGATTACATAACGTACATATGGGATTTGTGTATGCATAAACATATAAACCTATATATATATAAATAAATAAAAATATTATTAAAAGATTCAATATACATTTACTTTAGAGATTTATCACGTTTTTTAATATATATATATATATAACATCAATACATTTTTTTTAAGTTATGTTACAAATAAAATTTGGGTTATATTTTCGACATATGCATCTATAGTGATATGTAAAAAATAAAATCAATGTTCAAATAAAAAGTAATAATATAAGGGAGGGAATAATAAATAAGTAAACGAACTGAAAACATTTGACATACGCGAAAGGTCAAACAATAAATTATATAGAAAAATACAATATATAATATTTAAAATTGTCTTAGGATTTAGATGAAATTAATTTGTATATATTGAAAAAATTTTCAGATATATTGAAAGAATTTTCGTATTAATATTTACAATTTATATAAAAACTAAATTTACCTCAAATGGAATGTCCATATTTCTTCTTATATTTTTTTCTTTTTTGATTAGGAAAATATTTACGATGAAATTAATTCAATATTTGGTGAAAGTGATCGAAATGCAACATTACAAGATTTAATGGAAATGAAATATTTAGAATGTGTGATTAAAGAAACATTAAGATTATTTCCATCAGTACCATTTATTGGTCGGGTTCTAACCGAAGACATTGAATTGGGTAGGTTTAATATACATATTATTAAAGTATAGTTTATTGTTAAAGTATAGTTTAGGAAAATGTTGACATCAAAAATCAATTAATTAATTAAATTTCTTTTTTGTTTTTATATATAGATAATAATAAAGTACCAGCTGGTTGTATGATTGCAATTCAAATTTATCATTTACACAGAGATGAAAGGTAATAATTAAAATCTATATATTCAGTGTTGTTTTCTCTGTTTTCAATTTCTTTGGATTAAAATTTTTTATTTTACTGTTTTTTTTTTCTTTTAGATATTTTCCCAATCCGGAAAAATTTGATCCAGATCGATTTTTACCGATAAATGCTAATAATCGTCATCCATTTGCGTATATACCATTCAGTGCTGGACCAAGAAATTGTATCGGTAAATATATCAAAACAATTTTATATAAATCATTAGACTTTTAACAAAAAAAAAACTGTGATCACAGAGATCAATTTATTAAATGCCATTCATATACTATTTTTTATAAACATCCTTTAAAGCAATACCACACATAGCAAAATGAAGTAATTTATTATATGTTTATTAATGATAAAAATATCTGAATAAGAAAAAATAGCAAATATCTGAATTTATATTTCTGTATAATTTTTATAAAGATTGGTGTATTGATGAAGGTTTTACTATGGTATATCTATTTATAATATAACCATATGCATAGAATACTTTTGGGATTTGTATTATATTTTATTTATTTATATATATATAAATAAAAACCTCATATATGCAAAAAAACACAAATTTGTATTTTGTATATTATATGCAAATAAAGAAATATAAAGTAACATATGCTTCAATTATCCTCAATTCTGTGCATCTTTTGAATGGATGTTCTTTTATTCATCCAAACTTGTAAAACCTCAAATAAATTCTATATCATATACATTTTTGATATATTAAATTTCTTTCAAAAAAATAACTATGTATATAAGAAAATAAAAGCATAAATAATTTATGATATAAATGTGCTTTGAAATATCAAACGTATACAGTAATACAGTTAATATCTTTTGAATTGATTTTGGTTTTTTTTTTGTTTGCGAATCCAAACAGTATTTTAATAAATTTGAAAAGTTCACGAGAGATAAATTATGCTGTATATTAGAATGTATACAAAGCAAAGGCACAAAAATAAGTTTTTAGGAAAAGAAGAACTTCCAATATAAAAGCATTAGGAAAAAACTAAAAGTCCCATTAAAAATATATATAGGAAATAGGGCATATGAAATAGTACTAACGCTTTGAGGAAAATCAAAATGTTATAAAAGACAAAATGTTATATTAAAAACAATATCTATTGATGAAAAATATGATGACCATTGTATTTTATTAACTTATCTATATATCATATCACAAACAATTTCATTTAAATAATTTTATTTTTTTTTTATTATAATTCATTTATATACAGGACAACGTTTTGCATTATTGGAAGAAAAATCCGTTTTAAGTTGTTTTTTACGTAAATTTAAAATAAAATCGGTTGAAAAACGTGAAGATATCATTTTAATGAATGAATTAATTTTACGACCATTTGGTGGAACAAAATTAATATTGGAAAAACGAATTTAGGAATATTGAAATATATTAACGTTTGAAGATTCCGCATGAATTTATATTTATAGATATTTAGATAAAGGATATTATTATTATATACAGATTTATTATTTAATTTTTTATTTTGAATATAATTTTATTTAGAAAGGGGTATCCGATGGGGTGTTTATTGTTATATTAACGTGTTTATATTATCATAATTTTATTATAAATCCATCAAAAATATACATTTGATTTAAACAAATAATAGAAAATCAATGGGTTTTTAATTTAATTTAATATTTAGATTTTATAAACATCCCTAAGAGGTTTTTTCTTTTTTTTGTTTATTTTTGTTTATCAAATTCAATTACAATATTTCTAGTATAGTTATTTCCAAATTTACTGAAAAATCATGTAAATTAATACTTTGATTTAATTTGCACGTATTTATAGTATAGATATTTTGGTATAAATAAGCTATTTATAAGCCATTAAAGCTATATGAAATTGAAATCGAATTTAATTAGAAGCGATTTAAAAAATATAAATAAAATTACATGAATTAACGCTAGGTATGAATCAACTCTAGGTTTGGGGATGTGGTTAATTCGGAAAAATAGCAAAAAAATACATAAATAGAATTAATTAAAAAAAACTGTAATATCTGATCCCATGCGAAAATCAAATATAAATATATATATAATTTAATGTATATAATACGCCACAACAATGACATATATAATATATATAATCGTGCATATTTTTGTGCATAAAACCACAAATTAGAATGTTTAGCTATATAAATATACTATACATTTATGCTGAATGCTATTTCAATTCAAAAACCATAAATATACACATTCACTGTATATATACATAAATAAATAAGTTATTACTTTTTATTACATTAAAATCAGCTTATATATTGCAAATTTAGTTGATAAATAAATAGAATTATGTGTATATATATACTTATAGATATATATTGATAAATAATAGTTTATGCGATATTTTGCGATACATATAAATAGATGAAAAATATTGCAAAAGGTATAAATTATATAATATACCGGAAAACTAAAATATTTGTATATATATTCCAAAAATTGATGTTTATATGGACGTATAGAGGGTGATTTCACAATGAACAAAATGTGTATATATAAATATACGCTATTTAAATCGCATTTATATATTTTTCCAAACCTCAGCACCACAATATAATATATTGAATTTATAAATCGTTTAAATATATCATGATATAGTCTCATAATTCCTTTTATGTGTCTATTATGGAACATTATACGATGCGCTTTTAGTTTTTAACTAAAAAAATGTATTTAGTAATATAAAAAAGGATTAAGATACGGAAATGCAATAATAAATATATTTTTTAAATAATTCTACTTGAGAATGAATTTGTTTGAGAAGAAATTCATATAATTAACCTGTCAATGAAAACTTCGACAACACATTAACAATGAAAAAATAAATATAAAGTATATAGTAGAGTGATGATTCAATCAATCAATTCAAATTAAATTATGTCAAATAGAAATCAATAATATATATATATATGTAGAATAGATCTATTTATATAAAGTTACGAAAAAATACCTTTTGTTTATTGAAGTAGGTAAAACCTAGCGTAAAATGTCTATAATTTAACATATAATATATTTTTCAATATATGTTAATTTAAACGTGTTCAAATTCAAACTCAATATATATATATATAGTCAAAGTTTAATCATTGAATCACCCACCAACCACTCTATAAATAAATGCGTTTCTATAAATAAATATACCATAGAAGAAAAAAATTTTCTAATATGCAATGATACTATATTTATTTGACTATAAATTTTATTCAAAATTACCAACATTAATAATGTACACGTGCCACAGTTTTTTTTTTGTTTTATTATATACATTTTCAAAGGTATTTCAAGAATAATAAACAATAACATACTCTTCCATCCTTAAACAAAAAAAATATCTTCATTTTATAATGTAATATATTTTATTTAAAAAAAAAAAATTTATTTAAAAGCTGTCGAATTTAACATTTATTTATTTATATATATATTAAAATGTTTCAATATAAAGTAATTTATTTATTTACAGCTCCTCTATATTGTGCTAAATAATATATTGAAAACACAATCGAAATCGATGATAAGTTTTGACTGTTGTTGAATCAAAAATTTGTGAATCAGAATATAGGCAAATCATATATTAAAAAATTAAGTGCCTAAAATTAAAAAATAGAGATATGAAACAAATTTTCAAATGGAATTTCATTGATTATCTTTTTATTCTTATGCAATAATGTCGATTTGTCTTCAATTGAAATTTTAAATTTATAAACTAATCCCTTCAGTATAGTTAAAAATTATATATAAATATCTTTTTATCCGAAAAGATGTAATCGTTTACAAAAAAAATTTCTTATTTGTAAAAATCCTTTGTAGTATTTTTACACTATACTTAAACATTAACATCAACAACAAACAATATCCTGATGCACTTAGCAGTACACAAAGCATAACACACACACACACACACACACGCATGAAAAACAAATAAAAGTATTTCGAAAAACAAAAACTTATAAAAAAAAAAAATTGAAAACAAAAGAAAAGAAAAAGAAATTCATAAACGAATATAGTGTTTAAGAAAAATATAACATAGAAATGGATTTGAAATTATTTTTTTTTTATTGTGTATGTTCATTTTTATTTTCTTTTTTTTTTTTTGGATTTTTTGAGTTTAGATTAATGTTAAAAAGAAAATAAAAAAAAAACACAATTTTCCGTTTGAAATATCATATAATAAACTTAATTTCTTTTTTTTTCCCGATTTTTTTGTTATATATTTGAGTTCCTATATATTGTACATGTTTTATTTTCTTTTATTTTTTTTCATAACTTTTTTCTTTAAATCTGTTAACAAGTACTCAAACTCCAAACTCCGTACACATCAGGATAGGTTATTCAAAAATATATATTCATTCAAAGCCACCCCAAAACAACAAAATACACTTACACTTTCATGAAAAAATGCGAAAAATATAAATGTAGAAATATAATATTGTATTTTCGCTTCATATAATTATCGTTTAGTTAGAGCTTTCAACCTGCCCAACGATTAAAAAATTAGGAAACCTCATATCAAATTAATACAAGTGATGTAAGTTTTATAGTAATTTTTATAAAAATAAAGGAATTCTAATTATCGTAAATGTATGGAAAATTATATGATATAGGGAATGCTTTTTAACAAATTTTTTAACGAAATTATTGTATTTTTTCGTGTGATTGGTTTTCCAAACCTTATATCCAATGTTCTCTTCTTATAGGGCATGTATTCTTTAAGATGTAGTTCATAAACTGATTCTAATTCCTCAAATGCCATATATATTAAACTATAGCAATATATCTATGTACGTACATTTGTATATATTCCTTCAGTGATAAACTTTCTAAAGATCAAATAAAGATTTTCGTAAGGTGTTTTGACATCAAAGAACAATCATAAAAAATTATCTATAAAGTGTACGTATATATATATTATAAAAGCTTTGTCTATATAATATTGAATTCCTTACCACAAAAATATGCTACAATATTTTTTTATTCCTGTGTTATTTATTTAAATGAATTCATATAAGTTATATATATATTTTTTATAATATATAATATGTAAATAAAGGTATATTGTATTTGTATATAAGAAAAGGATTAATGGGAAAAGTTTTTTTTCTTTTTTCTTAAAGTTTTACATAAACGTATGTTATATATATATAAATATCGCCTGTATTATATATAATAATATACATACATATATATAAGAGGAGAACATTTTATTAATACAAAATACTTTAGCTGTATTAAAATAAATATATATACATATATATATAGAAAAAGCATCTATATTTTACTATGTGCGATAGAACTTGTGGTTTAATGTTCACGTTTAGTTTTTTAATCTTATTATTAACTTTTTTTTGATATATATATTTATATATACTTATACATAATACATACTATATATAAATATACATATGCATAAGATTATCGTTTTACTATATATACAAAATAAAATAATAAAAAAAAAAAATTGTAAACTTCAATAATAAAATTATATGTATAATATTAAAATGTGTGTGGAAAAGTTTTACAGCATCATTTACATATATAGTAGAGTACATATAAACAGATGATATATATACTTTATTTATATATAGATGGATATATGCGAATAATCGGTTGCAGAAAAACAAAAAGAATTTGTTTTGCATAATAAATTCAATTTTACATACAATTTTGCATTAAACAGGTAAAAAAATTCCGCTTAAGGTAAGTTTTGGATGTATTTTTGTGTCAAATTTATTAATAACTATATATAATTATGATATTGTATGCAAAAATTTTAGTGTGATTTGAATTGCTTTTCGAATTTTATTTTATTTAATTGCGATTCAAATTTTGATGCTGAATCCCAGAAATCCATCGATTGAATGGTATATTCTATCTAATTATTATTATAAAATTCATTTTAATTTTTTTGTTCTCAATTCAGAAAACAATATATACATTCTCGCGTTTAGGTAATAATTTACCAATACTATATGTATACAATACATACATATAGATATAATTTAAAATATATTCAGACAATAAATTAATTTATTTATATATACATTTTTATTTTATCTTTATGTACCGTGAACGAGTTGTATATAAACTATGCATATATAAACAAAACCATTTTTTTTATATATACTTTATTTTATATATTCGTTATGAACTTTCTAAAAGGGAATATTTATGTGAATTTGAATATTCATGTTCGATTATACCAAATCGATAAATACTATATATTTATATATATTCATATATAAAATTAAAAGATTGTAAATGCAATGTTTGGAAAACATGACGGTTAAATCCCGGTGGTTTATTTTATCACAGGAACTTTAAGTATACGACTGTTGATAATTGTGATAATTGTGATAATTGTGAAACCAACACTCAATTCAAACCATATTAAAATTTTTTTTGTTACAAGATTTAAGTCTCCCTATAAGAAGATGGCACAGTTTGGTTTATATTTCAGAAAATAAAAAAATGCTAGACAATTTAAAAGAGTAAAGAAAAAAAATAAATAGAATTACGTGTGAAATCGATTTATTAAAAAAAATATAATTCTTTTGTTATAAAAATAAAATTATATATATATTCAGCCATTTTCGGATTGTTCAACTTAAGAACAATACAAAAATCTCTATATTATATATAACTAATATATAATAATTAAAAAGATATACATAATTGATTTTCATCAAAAAACTCATCAACTTTAACAAATAATCGTTTATTATGTCCATTTTTGAATGAAAAGGAACAAAACAAAAAAAAAGTACAAACACACAATAAACCCAACACAAAAAAAAAAACTATAAATAAAGAAGAATAGACACACACACACACACACACACACACTCACATAAAAAAACCCACCCAAATTTAATTGAATCCTTTTAAATATCAATTTTCTTATATATAAGTATAAGTAAGTATATAGATATACGTATGTGTTAAAATTTCGTTTATCCTTTTTTGATATTTTTTTTTTGTTTTGTTATTTTTTTTTTTGCTTTTTTTGTACCTAATAAATTTAATACAAACAAAGGCTCTATTATTATATTTATATTCTCTTGTTTCTGTTTGAATATCGCATCTATACCCAAAACATATAGTAGAAAAAAATATATAAGTATATTATATACATTCAAAGAAAAATCTTCACTTATTTGTATATTTACGCTTCAATAATAAATTTAAGAAAAACAAATTTTTTATTAACCATAGTCGATCTTATATGATGTGTATTTTTTTTTATTTCCTTTTTTTCTGTTTTCAAAAAATAAACAAATAAATTGAAACTGAAAACATATGAAATGAAATGAAACGAAAAACAAAAAAAAAAAAAACAAATGATAAAAGAAAATTTGTTAAGTGAAATAAAATAAAGAAAGAAAAAAAAGGGAAAAAATTTTGTTTTTTTGTGTGTTTTTTTTCTTCGTATTTAAAATATTTTTTTATAATGATATATAGTATATATTTAAATTTATTTAATATTAATAAGAAGGATAATGAATTCATATTTTACTTAAATAAATTTATATCAAAAGATATTTATAATTGGAAATGACACTATTTTCTACTAAAGATGTCTATACGTCAACAATTATTAAGTAATAATAATAATACGTGAAATGGTTTTGTAATATTACAAATAGCAAATATTTTAAATTATAAACAATTAAACATTTCCCTTACAACATTCATTTCTTTTTAAATTCTATAAATGCAATAAAATAACATTATTCAGATGTACCTATTTTTTTAATTTTCATAGCGAAAATGAATTTTTCAAATAATAGAAAATAAATAAATTAAGTTAAGTATAACCTTTTAACTTTTCCAAGTAAATTCCAATCAAATATTAAAAAATATTTTTACTTATAAATGCATTATAAGAACTAAAAATATATAAATTGTAAAATTGTGTCTCTCCCTAAAGATAGATTAAAACTTAAAAAGAATAAATGATAAATCATCGTATACAAAAGCACATTTATTTTATTTTTTTTATAATAATTATTGCATTCCAATATGTGAAAATATTTTTATAAACCGCACGTACACAAAACTATAAGAGATAAAATTGAAAATTCCATTATATTCTCAATGGAAAATTGCAACGCTTTTAAAGTTCTTTTAGTAAATTCCTTTATTTTTATTTTTTTTTTTTGCTTTAATCAAACAATTTATGTTTTTGTAATGTTCTTCATAAAAAGAAAAACAAAGAAAAAAAATTGTATATTATTAATATATGTATCTATAGAAAAATACACAATAAATAATATACATATATATAAGAATAAAAATTCGATTATACCACATAAAAATAAAAAAAAAAAAATTGACGATGAAATTTAACAATAAAAATATTTTCAAATATAATAAGAATACAATTTTTTTTTTGCATATATATTTTTTATTATTATTATATTTTATATACAGAATTTACTTTTTTATTATTATTATTATATATGACTTCTTCTTGAAATAAATGCAATTGAACAAAAAAAATGAGGAAAAAAAAATTTTTACAGAATTTTATTTGAAAGAAAAATATTTTCAATTTTTAAAGTTGATGAGGAAATAAAGAAATTTTGCTGCCATACGATTATTATATACAACAAAAAAAGAAAATGTTTTATTGAAAAATTGAATATAACAACAGATACGTCGTTTATTTATGGAGATCATCAGTAACTTTATAATTTATAATATAATAGATATATATATATCATATAGATTTGAATGTATAAATCATGATAATATTGAAGAAAAATGTTCATCTTTAATCCATTTTGTAAATCAACTTCTTCAAATCATTGTAATTTTTAATAATATAATTATATCTCATTCGATATATACAGAAGAGGTTTGTATAATTTTGTAGAACGCAAAACTATAATCTATTGTATATATAGAAATCATTGATTTACAAAATATACCATTCAGATCGGACATTATAAAAGCATCAGTAATAATTGAAAAATGTATAATACAAATAATAGAAAATAAATGAAGACATTATTTACATTCCATACGCGAAATATATACAATCATATATGCTTTATAAGTAATATTCACAAAGAAAAAGATCATTTACATTACTTGATTAAAAAACCCTCCCTCCAACCCTTGTTGTGAAGTTTCTCATGTGTTTTTATTACATATCATATTTTGTGTTAAAAAATCCGACACCATTTCGTGTTGAAACAAATGCATGTTTGTAAAAAGAGTGAAAAATTGTAATAAAATTGTAATTTTTATAGTCATTAAAATTACTTAATTTTATATATGAAAATGTATATAAAATAATATTAAAATTGAAAAAAAAAATAAATAAAATCTATTGTGTAATTACATTTTGGTTCAAACATCAATATACACCATATATATATAAGGACAAGGTTAACAAATATATATATACAACCCTTTATATTATTTTATCGTGTCGTTTAACCCCACACAAACAATATTATTAAAACATTTGTATATAAAAAAAATTAAGTAACGTGAATAATTCACATAATAAATTTTTAACTAACCATATATATATATATTTTGAATGTATAAAAAGCACGCGATATATATTCGCTATTATTTTACAAATATATGGTTTTTTTTATTTTGATGCAATTTTATATTTTATTTACATTTGTAATAATTTATATGCAAATATATTGTTTATTCGAAAATTACTGATATGCGATATACAAAATGAAAAAGTTATATATTGTATATATATATAACATATAAAATGTACGATATATAAATTAAACAAAAAAAAATTCTTTATTTTTTCCCATATCATCCGCAATGGAATTCAAATATATTTAAAAAAAAAATTTTACCATTTATTTGATATATAATTTGCGATTGTATGTATACGGATAGAAAATTTACAAATATGCATAGTATATAATAACAATTTTTCACTCAAAAATGTTATGTATATATATTTTTATGAATTTTATTATTGGATTTATTTGTTTTTTTTTGTTTTTGTTGCCTATAATAAATTCATATATATTTTTGATTATTTTAATCATATTTTTTTATATATACGCATAGAATGTAGAAAGTAATTTATTAAATTTTTAAAGTTGATAAATATCAAGTTCAAAAATATTGATAAATAAATCCTTAATTTTGAGTTATACGTAGAAATAATTGAATTGATTTATAAGGTTATATTTAGGCGATTATAGACTAAATAATATTATATAAAGGCTCTATGGCTATAAATATTCCATTAAAACTTTAATATTTTATTATATTTTTACTATTTTCCCTTTACATGTACAATTTTCGAGGTATCTTAGCTAAATTGGTTTCCATATATATTTCGTTTGAATATATGTTATTAATAAACAAGAAATATTAAAGTCATAAAATGCATATACGAAAACATGCAAAAATAAATGATTATTTTATAATATTATATCAATTTATATTATCAAAAGAAAAATGTTATTTTTTATTTATAAAAAAAAAAAGCACAAAACATTATAATTTGCGAAAAACAATAGAAAATAAGATCCATATAAACATCAGTTAGTATGAGATACGATCATTTTCATATAAGATATTTCTTTGATTTTTTTTTTGTGTTTTATCTTGATAGTCCCATTAATAAACAATTTTTATTCTCTTTTGTAATACAGATATAAAATAAATATAGCTTCTTCTCATGTAGAAAATTACTTTTTTGTGGTTAAAAATTATAATCTGTACTCACATCTAATCTATAAAAAAAAAAAAAAAAATTAAACAAAAGATTTGAAAATACAATTTTTGATATAAATATCTCTCTATATATGCGAGTTTCTATATCAATGAATGAACGAAGGTTGAAAAAAATCCCTTGAGGCTAACTCAAATTTTAAGAATGAAAAAAAAATAATATATGATATGCGGATGTCATGCGGAAACAATTTTTTTTTTTTTTGTAATTTTTGAAATGATTAAATTTGACATGTGAATTTTTCGAAAATATCAAATATTATGAATGTCTTTAAAAAACGAAGTTGAAAATTTTCGTTCTATATAGATGATTATTCTAAAGGAATTATGAATGAAATTATATAGGGATTGTATTGCTGATATATACTTTAAAATTTCTTTTTATCAAAATAAATAAGATAATTAAGAGATTCAATCATCTCATAAATGCATAAACATTAAATGATTACCATTGAATTGTAATTGTAATTGAATTAATGATAATTATAAAAGGTATATGGTCGTCTGTCAAATGCATGTCTAAAATATTACAATGTAAATTTTCAAAATTAAATGAAATTATACTGTCATGTCCGCATAAGTTGTTCAAGCTAATCTAAACATATATTGTATATGTATATACAGAAATTTGAATATACCATTATAATAACAATAAGAAAACTATATATAACATTAATAAATTTACTATATACAATTATTATCTATATGCCAAAAGAAAAATCTCATTCAAATTTACATAAAATAATTCCATTTTATACGTTCGAACAATACTAAAATAAAAATATTATATATCATTAAACATGTTCAAATGTAAATAAGGAAAAAAACTAATATTCTATAATATTGAGAGACTTTTAGAATATAAAATTGGAAATATTTTTTTGCAAAAATAGAAATATGATACTAGAGAACATATTTTTTTATATATATACGGATAAGAATATAGATTTTTTTTTACTAAATTATCTCTTATACATGTTATTATATATAATTGGATATAAAATATATATAATAATATGATAACTAAATATATGATATATTTTCAAAAACATAAAGGGAAAACTTTAATTATAAATGTTATATAAATATATATATATATATAAATATATGAAAATTATTATATATTACTTATATATAAACAACACAACCCATAACACATAACAGAAGGATATTTAGTTATATAATAAACAGAACAACGTATATGTAATTCAAATTCATAATATTAACTTTATGTATATATGTGCTTTATTTATATGATGACATTTTCAACATGATTTTATTACAAATTTATAATTAATTTACTTTTATAGATAAATGTACTTATATATATATATATATATATACAATATTGTATCTACATATAATATATATATATATATATATATGCATATATCAAGCATTTTAAAAATATGCATTATATTACAGTATAACTATATAGATGCCATGCACCATATGTGGTATTTATATGCATATATGCAGTTTAATATACATTATACTATATTCAGAGATATATCACATACTATCATTTGTGCTCACATGTTAACATTTTTTTATCATGTATATATAACCATTTTTATTTTTCATACTGAAAAGACTCTTGTATATATAATAAATATACCCCTTTATTTTTTAATTTGAATTTAGGTTTAATATCAAGTTGCAATTAAAATCAATTATAAATTGTAACAGATATATAATGTTTATTTACATTCCAATCAATATACGAATATAATAAAATATGCAAATATATGAGTCGAGTAATTATTTATAATAAGAATAACCATATAAGAATCGTCTATAGTCCTTTAAAATAAATACACAATAAAAATTCTAATGGAAATTCCTTTAAAATCACTTAAAAATAGATTTTCAAAAACAAAAAGAAAAGAAAAGAAAATTATCCTCTTGACCAAATGCCTTTAAAATCACTCCATTTGATTCATTTGCTATCAACGGAAACATCGTTTTCTCTTTTAAAACGAAAATTAAGAATTGAATTGGCTTGCTCTGGCTTTATTATGTAATACAATATGTAAAAAAAAAGTAGGTTTTTACTATTTTTTCCCATATTTTTTACCTTAATTATTTTTCAAAAAATAATATTGACTTTATACAGTTAAAATGAACATTAAATTTGTATATAATATATTTATGAAGTGGTGATTTTGTATTTCGTATAATTTATATTTTTTGTGCACATTCACATAATAATAAAAATGATGTACATATAATTATGATTATTATCATTATATGATATATATGATATATATATGTATATCAATTCCCATTAATAAAGAGAATTTCATTATAATATATAATTAAATATAATGATATAATAATTATGTATTTTCCATTTATAAAGCACTATAAAACTGTCTATTCTATATATTATAGATACTTTAAAGTTTGAAGTTTATTATCAGTAATCTTATCATCTTTTGCTGTTGTCTAAATATATCGAATGGTAAAGTATATAAATATAAATAGTTTTATCTTTGGAATCTCGTATCTCGTTGTTTTTATAGGTCAAACAATAAGTATAAGCATTTCAAATATATACCTATCGATTTTATATATAACAAAGAAAAATAATGACAGTATATATATTAGAAATTTAAAGAAACAATTTTGCATATATACCAAATGAAAAACTATACTATAAATTATAAGATATTTTATATAAATAAAAATAATATCTAAAAATAATTAATAATATTATTTAATTATTACATTATTATATCTATGTATATATTTTAGAACGAAATATAATACAAAACTCAAAAAAAGAATTAAAAATTATGATGGGAAAATTTACAAATGGTTAATAATTATATAAACAGAAACTGCCCCATAATAAATAGCATATATTTAAAATTATTTTGTATAAAACAGCAGCAGCAGCAGCAGCAGGTATTTAATAATATATTTCCGTCATAATAATATAGTACATATAATAATAATATAAGTACAATATTAAATTCATATAATAAGTAATGTTATTTTACATCCAATTATTTATTTTTATTTATTTTTTTTTTTTGCTTTTATATTACAAATGCAAATTTTTTTTTCAACGAAAAAATTCACTATATATAATATATAATATAATAAACGGTGTAACTTACACAGGTTTTTTTTGTTTCAAAGGATAATTATATAACAATAATATAAGTATATATATGTATATAATTAAATGGAAAATTGAATAATGTTTTTATATAAAATCCTTTTAATTTTTTTTTTTTTTTTGGATTTTATATACCATAGAATTTACAGAATTTTTAATTTTATATGGCGTAGATAAACAAGAAAAAGAAATATATGCATGTGAAATTTTTTCATATAAAATTAATTCATTTAATATTAATATAATTATATGGATATGGATATATTTAAAGAATTTCGAATTAAGGATACGCGAAATTATAAATAGCATGAAAACAAATTAAATTTTTAGCATTTCGCCCATAAGAAAATATGTTAATTCTAAGTACACGGTATACTTAGAATTAACATAATTCTAAATATTATCCGTAAATTTATTCGAAAAGATTATAATTAAATTTAGTTTTTAAATCTTTATTATTATTACTGAAAATTTTGTTTAAATCCTCAAATATAGTTCAAATATATAGTGTCAGTAAATATATATATATAAAAAAAAATTGGTGATAGATCACCAAAAAAATGCTGACGATTGTTATCGAATCCCCATATATTATATATAGACAAAAAATATCATTCTAAATTTACCTTGACCTACATTTTTCCGTTTTATACCGTTTGAATTTATATATGTGTTATTAATAGTTATTTTACATATATAGATACATAAAAAATATATCTATTTCAAAATGCGTTCACATCACTACACATATGTATAATTGTATATGAATATGGGAAATAAAACTATTTATTTATGGAATAAGGTTATTTTTTTTTCATATATATACGAGTTTTTTTTCTTCTTATTTTGAATCGAAAAACCAAAAACAAATTTCCTAAATAAGCATTTTATTTATATTTATATGGTTAAGTATATATGGGAAAAAAATAAAGTTCAATTGAATAAAATATTTTTATTTCATTTTCATTCTTGTCGTTCACATTTTCTTTACATTTTCTTTCGGATTCTATATATACTATACAGTATTTTTGTATTGGATGCTATTTTCTATATTTATATATATATAATACTTAATTCCATAAATTTTATAAACATATGTACCTATATCTATATGAATGTAGATAGACAGGGTTGTTCAAAAAGGTGTCAGCGATAAGGAAGTGATGGATAAGTGATAATGATTCGTTGCTTAATATTTATCCGTTAAGATATTTATCCGATATGTGATAATGATTCGTTGCTTAATATTAATATTAATGATCTGTAATGAAGAAGATCTATGAAAAGTTGATTTATCTCACTAAATGATTAAATAATTTTTAATTATTGTATATTTAAGTATAGTGAATCAGAGGTCAGAGGTAATTTCTTACCATTAAAGCAGTAAATCACAAAAATAAACATCCTGGAGTAATTTCGACATAGAATCACTCCAAGGTCCTAGAACTTACAATTATTAAAGCACCCAGTATATGGATAAAAAGTTAAATACATAAATTCTTTGAAATATACAAAAGACAACTATTTTTCGAGCCCGATGTCTTCGTATACATACACAGTACATAACAGAGGTCCTTAAAGCATCTCATACAGATATTCCATATAAGATACTATATATATTTTTTGTATAGTAAATATATACAGAAAAACATATAGTATATTTATAAAAAAAAAACCATATGTATATCGTCTCTCTATATATATATATATATAAATATGTTTAAAAATATGGGAAAAATATTGTTATTTATTGTTTTTATTCATTATTTATTTAATATATATAAATACACACACACACACACATTATATTTATTTATTTATATTATTTTATTTTCCTATATATAGTATATGAACAGCAGCATTATTACAATAAAAAAAAGCACATATTTTATTATTATATTGTATATATATATACCATTATTTTGTTCAAGATATATTTACTGTTTATATATAAATGGTAACTTGTATAGTATAAATAAAAGCATTTACAATTTACGTGCATATGTGCAATTTATATTTGATATTGCGTATATAATACATAGAAATAAAAAGGACATTTAAAATACCAAAAGAAGAAAAGAAAAAAAAGGAAACTTTAAAGTTTATAAAATAAAAATAAAAATAAAATGATGTTAAAGTAATTTAAAAAAAAAAAAACGGGAGAAAATAAATAAATATATTATATGTCATGCCTTGCATCGTTGTCTTCTTTAAACATTTATATATATATATATATATATTAAGCGTATGTTATATATATACATAATACCACATAATACCCTCATACATTTGACCAGTAATGAAAATCAAATACTATTCTTTTATATATAAAGGATCTGAAGAACAACTCATATACATATATATACAAAACATTCAGTAAATTTTGATCCTTTTTTCCAATTTATAGTAGAATAGCGTTCTTTTTTTTTTTTTTAAATATAAATAAGGTGCATAAATACTAAAAAAAAAAACAAAACAAACAACTAACAGTCAACTAAAAGAAGAATGAAAATATCTCACAATAAATTATATGGTGGACATAAATTTTTAATGTTTGTTATAAATATATATAAAGTCATATATGAATTCCTTTTTTTTTTGTGTGGACATTTTTGCCAACACAGAAGAAAAACAAGCACACACACCGTTTTTTTTTTCTGCTTTCAACTAATAAATTTTCATTGTCAAATTAAGTGTTTTGTATTTATGCATTTATATACATATATATATATATATATATACGTGGAATATGTATATATGATAAACAAAATGTTTAATATATTTTTAAGCGTTTTTTAACAACAACAAAAAAAAAGAAAAATAATAAAAATAGGACTAAATTATTATTATTATTCTTATAAACATTTATTTTAATTCACATTTATATCCACGAGGATATAAATATAAGATAAAAAAAGAATTTCTTCCTAACAAGATTCAGACGCAGTTGTCACATATATGAGTTTTTTTTTTTTTTTGTATATGTTGGAGAAAAAATATATGTATCTAGTTCATATTTGAAATGATTTATTATCATCATTAAAATTACTGTATATTATATTTATATTATATATGAGTAGGTATATTTTAGTTTATTTTTATGCATATATATATAATAATATACAAAAAGGACTCGGAAAAATAAAACAAGAAATAAACATATATACAATATATAAAAGAAATGTAAATGCAAACGCGAATATTTTAAAAATGGATTAAGGAAGATATATTTTTTATAATATACACATTATGCATGTTCATGTTATATATATATATTCATACATTTATACAATATTGTTGTTATGTTGTGATCATCATATAATAATAATTATTATTATCATCATTATATATATATGATTCTATGCGATATAAAGTATAATAATTTTAAGATAAACAATTTTGTATATATATGATACACAAATAATAATAATTATTATTATTGTTATTGTTATTGTTATGATGCGTTCTGTGAAAAGTATATATAATTGTTTTAGGGTATGTATTTAAAATATAAAAATTGTTAATCTTTTTTGTAAAACAACTAATCTTGATGTATTTTTATTTTATTGCTATATACACACGGCTATAAACATAAAAATTGTAATAAATTTTATTTTTATTTTAAGCTTTATTATAAAAATACAAAATTCATATAAATTAAATAAAGCATTTATAAAAAAAAAAAAAAAATAACGCAATTTAATTTGGTAAAATTTATTATATTCTTTTTAAATATATATATATATACATAATAATCTGACAATTAAGTGATACTCTCAAATGTAATTGAAAAAGAGCTATATAGAGTTGTTGTAACTGCGACAATGAGATCTACTTATAACAGTGGTCAGAAAGATCTAAAAAACCCCAAAAATTAAATTCAAATTAAAGTTTTATATACATAATCAAAATTATAATAATTATATAGAGATAGTAAAAATTGAAAAAAACAAAAATACAATTAACGATTAATAAAACTTTTTTGATTCTTGTAATGTATATAGATGCGATATGTATATTTATATATATGTTTGGGATTTTAAATGAAAAACTATATTATTAAAAATAAAATTAAAAAAAAAGAAATACTTAATAAAAAATTAACAAAATAATTGTTATTCATAAAATTCAATAAGTTATCACGATCGTTAACAAAAGAAAAATACAATTTTTAAACATAATACTTCTTTTCAATAAAGTTTTTTGGTTTTTTTTTTTAAATACACTTTTTTTTTATAGTTTGGCGTAAGTTGTTTTTCTTTTCCATATAAGTATATATATGAGATATATATTACATAACATAAAAAATTAACACAATATACGTTCAAGAAAAAGAAAAGAAAAGAAAACCCAAGTGCACGTAATAAGCAAATATATTTCATTTTTCTTATTTGGTATATATGAAAAATCTTAAAGTTAATAAAACATATATATATACTTTTGTAATGGATATATAGCAAAAGAATATTTTATTAAACTTACCACAAATTGACATTAAAAAATAAAAACCAAAAATACACATAAAAATACAATGGAAATTTTTACATTTAAAATTTTTTTCAAAATATATACGTATAATTAACATACGGTTCGTGGTACGTAAAAAGAAAATACTTTTTTTTCCACATTCATAAATTTTCATATATGATCCTTTTACTATGCGATTTTATTTTTAACGATCGTTCATACAAATTAATTACTCTAACTACACTTATAATGATGGTAGAAACATGACTGATGTCATGTATGCAAAAGTACAGTTACAAAAGTGTAGGTACATGTCAGATCACACCATTCAGACGATGAAGAAACTCAACAAAATTTAAAAAAGTCATTAAATATAAATCAAATACAGTAATTGAAAATCGTTTACAATCAATTTCGGAATGATACAAAAGGAATCGAAATGGATTCCATTGTAATTGAACATAAAGTAGTCAGTCCTCGTGTTCTTGTTGCAAATCTCTTCAATCAAGTATGAGGACATAAAAAAAAATTGCTATAGCGGGATATAGCACAAAAATGCATATATTAATTTAATGCCATATGCGGAAAATTAAGAAAATTGCAATTCATTTCGTAAAAATTGAATATAAAAATCGCATACAAAAAAAAAAAAAAAAGAAACACAATTTTGTATATCGTTTCAATAAGAATAAGAAAAATGCAGCAACCAAATAATAATAATATACATAACACGATATATAAATTTTCGCAAGTTATATTATCAAAAAAAAAAAAAAGAAAAGAAAACTAACTATAACATGAAAAACTCTAATTCAGAGTATTAATGTAAAAAAGAAAAAAAAAATTACATAACAATTTTATTTCAATTAAGTTGAGAGGTTTTCATATAAAAATTCTTCTTTTTTTTCTATTCGGTATACCTATACGTAATACGTACGTATATTTTCTTTAATCTTATACTTTCAAAATGGATAATATATATAATGTATCATACATATTATTATATCTCAATATATACGTAATAAAATAATAAATGCATTTTTCACTTTTTATTCCTTATATATATGAGATTTTCCTCTATATATATATATATTAATTTTTCCTTTAATTCCGATTCGTTTTTTCAATTTTTTTTTCTGTATTATTATAACAAATAATAAAAGTTCATATATGTGTAGACTCTAGCAGTATTTTTTAAACATATATGTTTTTTGTATTTATCCAAAGGAGTACGTTTTTTTATGTATATGGTATATAGTTAAGGAAAGGCACTAGAAATTCATAGATTATATGCATGGTAACTAATAAAAAAAAAAATGTACACAATTTGTATTGCAACATATATACGAACACATATACGGGAACGATGTGTAAAAAGAATAAAAATTGCAGTTTTTTATGTTATTTAAAAAGTATACCTTACCTATATATAATATAATATAATTGGAATGCAAGGATTTTTTTTTATTAGCATCTATATATATAAAAATATATTAATAAAAAATTAAAAAGAATTTTTTTTATTTTGTTTATTGTAAATGAATGTACAGAATAATGCAAGTTGAATATTAGATTACATTTTATCATATTGTAGTGGTATATATAAAATATAAATGGGATTCGACTAAGGTGTAGTTGATATAGAAAACCCAACTTAAAATAATGACAAAATTTTGAGGTCATCGATTCGAATTCAACCGAAGACATTAATAAAAATTTTTCGGATTTTTGGGTGTGTTATTTTCGAATCTCATTTACATATTTTCCCATTCGGTTATACAATTCGATAATTACCGACACCGAAACAACAAGCATTTATGAAACCAACAAAAACACATATGGAGTTTGGCTGAACGCTAAAACGAATCGTCGCTTGGAAAAGCCTGATTTTTATTATATAATGTATATATTTTTAAGTAAAGGATTATCCATATACCGAGATAGATTTTCATATAATAAAACAAAATATATTTTCTTTTTCATTTATCTTATTTATAGTATAGCCCAGTTTTTTTATATTCATTATTAAATGTATCTTGAAATAACGAAGAACACATTTATGTTTAGAAATAATTGTATATGAAATGGCAAATTTATTTTACATATAATTATATAATTCATATATGTAATTCTACAATTCATATACAATTTATATATTAATATTTCTTTTTACTATATTAATTTTTTAACAATGGAATTGAATTGAATTTAACCAAATAATCTTCCGTGAGAAATTTTCTTCATTCTTTTTTTTCAATAAATATATAATTTGATTTACAAAATATTATGATGATATAGAAGAAATAAAAAGAATGAAAAAATTATTTATATATTGACAAAATCAAAAAAAAAAGGAAACGACTTAATTTTCTTAACAAATTTCTCGCAGGTATGGATCAATATTTGAATATTTATTATATATAGGTATATGAATAATTTCAATGCATATATAACCAATAATATAACTCATATATCTATCATTCATTCATTCATTCATTTCATATATGTTATATATATACAAAATAAAAACGATTATTAAATTTCAGTTTTTTTTTATATATATTCTTTTATATATCGAGTGAATGTTTAAGATGATAAGAGTATATATAAATATATATAGATGCTGTTTATTTTTTGCACATAAATATATTTATACAATTCACAAAGAGCTATTTTTTATTTTGTATAATGATATGTTGATATTTTCATATCATTTTCACATGCAGTTTGTGTTAAAGGATGAACTATATATACTTTATAACTTTTTATAGATATAATATGATTGCATATATATGTATGTACAATCAAGGATGATATAATATAAAAATGTAATACTATACTCTTTTACCTGCTATGTGTATCTAAATTCACAATGTTTGTCACATGGATAACTTATGTATATCGTTATACAGTAGCAGGGTGATGAAAAGATTTTTTTAAGGATCACTTTATTAAAATAACGTTGAATAAGGAATAAAATTATAATTTTTGAAAATGAACAGAATTCTTTTTATAAACAATTATTTCAGTTATAGGGTAATTGTAATATTCGTCGTTGTTATGGGAAATTAGATCCAAATGTAATCGAATCAAAATTTTATCCACTTTAAGATTCCGCATTTAATAAATCTAAATGAAATATATTATTACAAATAAAATAACGATTAAATATTTAAAAATTCTACTCTTAATCTTAATACAGAAATTTTCTGAATGATCTGCGTTTTATGAATATATCTGCAGTTAATATTTGTAAAAGGATTTATATACGTACGTATATATATTAAAAATATTTGTAAAAGGATTTATTTATTTGCATGTACTTTTAACAATATGTTGTGGATGGTATGGGGATTGGGACACATTTCAATGTATACATTCTGTATGAAATACCGCACTAAATAAATCGGAAATTTTCATTCTGAAATATAAAATCAAAAAAGTGTTATATAATATGAAAAAAATTCAACGAATCTTTTTACTTATATGATTATATATTCTAAAGTAAATTGTATATATATATCATATCTTAATACCTTTCATCGTACATATATACATTTCCTTATTATATTTATTTTATAAAAAAAATATTAATTTGCATATATACAGTAAAAATATTATGGGATATACAAATAATATGGAAACGAATGCAAATAAGAATATAGAATTGCATATATATATATATATATGAATAATGCTAATATCAATTTTTATGATGCATAATTCTGTAACTTTATCGTCGTATATGGGCACCAAAAAAAAAAAGAAAAGAAATGTTGTTAAATAAATTAAGATTTTTTAACATCTATCTATATTGTAAAATATTGAACAGGTTTTTTGGATAATTACATTGAATTATCATGTCTTCAACAATGTTCCGTGGATGTCGTCAAAACATCGAGTTCTAGACCTATTATATCCCTGCAGGACCTAAAACTTTTAAAATTATTGCATTATTTATAAACTGTAGAAAAAAATATTAAATTTATTAAGATTCACTGATTGTGAAAAAACTATATTGCTCTACAAAAGGAATTTACTTTTATATTTAATTTTGTAAATATATACATATTTTTTAAAGTAGATGCATTTTTTTATATATAAATAACATGAGCTATTTGTATATAAATATATGATATATAAAAAGGAAAAAAGGAAATTGTATACATTAAAATATTTTTGTTGAAAAATCAAATATCTAAATTGCAAATGTATATAGTATTTTGTTGCCTTTAAATTAGCCATATCATTATATTTTATAAATACATTATATATTTACAATATATATAGATTATCTCGGGTAATCAAAATCTTTAAAAGTTTTCATGTTGATGTGTTGTTGGGTTTCAAAAAAATGAAAAGAAAATTTCAATTGCAAAAGAAACATTTTCCGCAGTAATACCTATTTAGATCACGTTGAATCAGGATATTTATCAAATAGAACTTTTGTGATTACCTAAAAAAAAGAACTTTAAAATCTTTATAAGCAACAAAATTATCTCTATGATTTTTATTTTAAGAACAATATCCTTTAAAATAATAATTTGTTCAAATATTGTATAAAAAAATAAGTAAAAATATAATCAGTCTAAAGGACATTTCTATATATTATATAATATATATGATGCGAATACCTATATATGATATGTATTTTATATTCACAGGTGCATGATGTATTATATGAATAAACATGTGAAGAAATTCATAAAAAATAAAAAAAACGGAAAAAATTGACACCAGATGCTTGCGTATGTGCTATATAAGATTATATCTCTGTTTGTATACCTAAAATATTTTTTATACATGAATATATTATATATTATAGAAAATCAAATATTTTCCAACTCACATATGGGTGTAATAAATATATATATGTATCTTTAAGATTTGTTTTTATACATATATATATAGATTTAAAGAATATGTAGAGATTTAGATTTCAAAAAAAAAAAACAGAAATCTGAAGTCAAACAAAAAAAAAATACAGGGTATATAGACAATTTATTCTGCCGTATATAAAATTCATTTAATACATTCATATTAAAAGTTCTGGCAATAATAAAAAGTCAAACTTTATCAAGCTATAAATTTTTGATTGTAGAAAAATATGCCTTCTAATAAATCAATCCTTTATTCTTTTATCATATATTAATTATGTTATATGAATGATAGTAAAATTTGATAAATAGACGAATTTTCATAACATATTATAAAATTTAAACCAATTAAAAATTTTCGAAAGGGAAAATGTTTGTTAAAATGTAATGTCAAACCCAGTAAAGGTATACAAATCAAATATATCGTATGTTATGTATATATGTATATTAAAATATTGTATTATATATGCATATATACTATAATATATATCTATATAAAATTTTGACTAAATTCAATTTATTTTGATTAAAATTTATACATGCTTTAAAAATTCTTATATATATATAGTGTATAGTTTTACAAATAGATGTAATATGAATATGCATATATCTATGTAATGTATTTCTTCTACTATATTCATAAACGTATATATATTATTATATATAGAGTTAACAAATTACTCTTTTGTATAAAATCGATTTGAACATTTTATTTTAAAAATATGAAAGGTATTTAATTGAACACGGGTGTGTTGAATTTTACTATATATTTAAACTTTTATCTATATATTTATATTATAAATGCAGTTTCAAGATAGATAATTTATAACATAAATGAATATTGCAAATCTATATACATAATATATATGCAAAACTCTTTATAATTATATATATTAAAATTCATACATTTATAGACAGATAGACAGACAGGCAGACATCATAGATGTATATTTAATTATATATATATTTATATATAATTGCTTCAGTTCATAAAATTTTCCAATATTTTACATAATATATAAAATTATATATTTATGACCATATATATAGAATATGAAAATATACTTATTACTATATGAATTATATAGATCTAGAATTATATAGAAATATAGAAATGAAATTAAATTCTATGAAATGTATTTCTACAATTATATATACGAAAATCAACATGAATTGTAGAATAATCACTTTATTTGTATATAAAGATAGATCGATGTAAATAATAAAATGAAATATTTGAATAATTTTAATTTACGGATGATATGTAATAAATTTAAAATGTATGTACATTATTTTTTACCTATATGGATTTGTTCATATATCAATTTTTGTTTGTTACTACCGAAGAATCGGTTTAGCATCGCAAAAATCCCGGAATTATATTTCCCTGCACGAAATGGATGGAAATTTCACCCAATTTCTTTTTATTGAATAAGGGTTGCAATAAAATCATCATAACTTGGAAATCCGATGAGTTAGAATAACGTTCAGGGATGCGTTCGATAGATAATGAAATTCTCTAAAAACTTCCCTTACTGATCAAATGGGGTTGTAGAATAAATTCTATAGTAAAAATCTAAAAATGTGAAAAATTGTCAATTTATCCATATTTTTTGTATGATGATCCCTTAATATTATTGTAAATTCGGAAAATTCAATTCTTTTTACTTGAGATTCACCCTCAAAATCAATACCTCTTCATGGAAATTTCACCCTCAAAAATTTAATGAAAAGATTTTAATTTTGCCCAATTAAAGTTAAAAAAAACTTTTTTTTATTGCGCTAGGGTTGTAGTAAAAACATCACAACTTAGGAATCCGATTAGTTAGAAAAACGTTCAGGAATGCGTTCGATAGATAATGAAATTCTCTAAAAACTTCTCTTACTGATCAAATAGGGTTGTAGAATAAATTCTATAGTAAAAATCTTAAAATGCGAAAAATTGTCAATTTATCCATACTTTTTGTACGGGGACCCCTTAATATCATTGTAAATTTGGAAAATTTAGCCTTTTTTACTTAACACTTACCCTTAAAATTACTGCCATTTCATGAAAGTTTCTCCCTAAAACATTGAAAACATTAGAGGTTGATTTTTACTATGTGCAGTTTAAAAATTTGTTTTTATTTTATATAAGGGTTGTTTGGGAACATATAAGGGTTGTTTTTTATATAAGGTTTGGTTTGGGATAATTTGGGAACCCGATGAGTTAAAGTAACGTTCAGATATACATTCGATAGATAATTAAATACTCTAAAAACCGTCCTCATGAACCGAATGGGGTTGTAGAACAAATTCCATCGTAAAAATCTAAAAATGTCAAAAATTGTCAATTTATCGATAATTTTTGTATATAAAACCATTAATATTATTGTAAATTGAATATAAAAAAAATAATTTTGTTTCTTACTCGGTCTATAGGAGTAACACAAACAATCCCGCGAAAGAATCTTAATTCTAATTTGCTCATCTAAAATATATCCACTGCCATATAATATGATAATATGTTAAAGAGTTTTCCCATCAATATATACCAAAAGCTCGCATATATCCTTTATAATAAAATCTATAGATATAAATGCATCTATATATATTTAAATATAATAAAGGGATAATAGTATAAAAAAAAATTGCATATTGAAAATTATAAATCAACAGCATAATAATAATACACAAAAGTGAATGGATTTTATTTATTGACATTCACAATTCAATGCTGGTGTTGCGTATATGTGTGTGTATGAGTGTGTGTTTGTGTGCAGTGTGTGCGTGCGGTATAATAAAATGATAATATGCAAACATTATAAATAATTGTATTGTTAAAAAACCAAAAAAAATTATCATAAATATATTATTATTTTTTTTTTTCTGCATTCAATTGATTATAATATATAAATACATTTTTTTTTATTTTGAATTGTTATTTAAATATTGTATAAAACAGATATAAATATATTTATTTATATATGAGTTTATGCGGTAAGCTTCATTAAAAATATTAATCTATATATATATAGATATCGAAATTCCATATATAAATAAATAAATATAATTGATATTTTTTTATTATTTTTATTGTTTTTCACGTATGTAATTTATTAGTAATTTGTTATCCAAAAACCACATAAATTTAATTTAAACTTTATAATTTTTTGGGGGGGAATTAACAATCAAATAATGTATAAAAAAATATATTTATAGATGGTTGATTAACTCTTTACAATTATATTTAAATAATCATATGCATGCAGACGAAAAATTGTTATATTTCAATGAAAAATTTATATGACATATGTGTATATTTGGAATATTAAAACGTTATAATAATGCATTGATAATCAAACAAATGGAATAACTTTAAAGGTTAATTAAGGGGGAAGCAACATTTAGATTTTGTCTGATAACAATATAGGATTTTACACATATTTGATTATGGTGTTAACTATATAGGACGATAAAAAAAAGTGATTGCATTTTTGTTTACCATAATTGTTTTCAATTATATATGATGCATCACTTCGTATATTCAATCAGCTGTAATAATATTATATACAAATTTTGTATATAATTTCGTATTCTATATATAATGATAATTTGAATATATGGAATATATACACTTCCTTTAATTGAATAAATATTTTTCTAATTTTCATTATTGAATTTTTATTTAATATATATTCACATTCAATTTATACAATATATAAAATAAATCTGTTTAATAAATACAAAAAAAAACATATATATAAAATTTCAAAGTACATATGCGATATACGTATAGTATATAAAATTATGTAAATATATAGATGAAAAAGACTAGACAAAAATACATAATAAAGTTAATGCACCTTTTTGGCATATGCACACTCTGCACACATAGTTCATATATAATATACATATAAAATATGTAATTTATATGATGAAGGAATTTATCCTTCAAAATATATATAAAAATTCATATATCTATTTTTTGGAATGTGATATAATTATTTAAATTTGACATTTGTATGTAAATATAAATATTGGAAAAATTTTTCAGACATGAATAATATTATTTTGTTCATTTATTATTGTATATTTATATTATTATTATTATTATTATTATTATACGAATTTGTATTCGTCGTATACATAATGAAGAAGATAGTAAATTCTTAAAAATACCATCAAAACTAATAATAATTTTCTATATAGGAAAACTTCTATATAGAAAATATGTATATTTATTGATTGGAAATTGTCTGCATAATTTTCTAAAGGGAATTCTTTGTATAATTATTTTGCTGAAGGAAATTCTCTTTATAATTTTCCATTGAAAACTTTGAAAAATAATCCGTTGAAGAAAACCATCACGCAGAACTATATATTGCTCAACCAAAAAAAAAAAAACATTCTTTTAAAATCAATCAAAAAAATTCACTTTTATATAGAAATATCCTCATATATATACTACATCAATATACAATACACCCTCTAAATAAAAAAATGATAATATTAATTATAAATTCATACAGCGTATATTGAAATAATTAAATATAAAATTGCGTATATACAATACAATAATATTTAAGCTAATAGAATCTCAACTTGGAATACACGGAAAAAGGATGACATCTGTGTATTTGTATAAATATATATTTGAGAAAACTCAACCATATTACAAATAGCAGGTAACTATAAAAAAAATGAATATAAAAAAAAATCACTTTTACTTTAAAAATAAAAAAAAATACGTCACGTATTTTGTAGTATAGATGTTTGTATGTTGTTTCTTTTTTTTTGTAGTTTGTTAATTTATAAAATTGATTTAATATTCAGGGAAAATCCAAACCCTTTTGCTTTAACGCATTATATACATTTTCATTTATAGATGTTATAAGAATATAATACTATTTATGCATATAGAAATAATAAATCTATAATGAAAAACGTTAATTATGATTTAATATTCACAAAATGTATAGAATTTTCTTGGCAAATGTCTTGAAGCCATTATTATATTTATTTATACTTATATATGAACTAAATCTATATATAGCTAATATATGCGGTATACATATAAACAAAGAGTAATATGTGCCAAAAGAAAGTATAAAGTATTTATGAATCGGTATATATATCGCAGAGTTGTTACAGAGTTAGTTAAAAAAATTAAACAAAAAACTTATACTTATTATACTTGTATACATTGTACAAGAAGTGTATATATGTATATATTTATAGTGAATGTTTATAATAAGTTATAGTTGCTGAAACACGTGTATAAATAAACTGATTTATTACAATATATATGTTTCATATTACAAAAACAATAGACCGTAGGCATTTACTTTTGGTACCTATATAAGTACTTGAATTATAATAAATATGTATATTATATAATTATTTAATACACCTTTTGTTTAAATGAATGTATACATTATACGAATTTTAAAATAATAATACACAACAATTCGTACAAACATATATATATATAGGTATATGTATATATGATTTGTTTATCATCTGTATACAGCATTCAAATATGAATTATTGTGAATGGTATTCATATTGAAATTTATCATATTTATATGAAATATTTTGACTTTTTTTTTATTATAAATTTTAACATATCTGCGGGTTAAATATGTAATATAAATACTATATATATACCATAAATGGAATTCTTGTTTGTCTTTGACGCAGATGAAGCGAAATTTAACATTCAAATAATGAAAATCGTTTGATAATGGCTCTGACAAAAAAAAATTTGTTATTAAATGATTATTGCTATAAATTTATAATACGGACTGTGCCGGTTGACATACAATCAAGAGGAATATTTCTCTTAATTTCCATTTATTATTCATTGAAAATTTTAAATCATTTAAAACCTTTTTTTTTTTTTAAATTTAACATTGGGAATTTTCTATTTTTATGTATAAGTTTTGTATATGCAATTAATAGATATTCTTTTTGATGTTTATTTTTGTTGTTTTTTTTTGTTAAAAATGAAAAAATACTTTTTTTTTTTTAAATTTTTTTTTAAAATTCCAATTTGAAAGCTCTTACGCACTTATATATATTTTTATTATCATTGTTTGTATTATATATATATAATATATAATCATAAATATATTTAAAAGGTTCTTTTTAGAAAATAGAAAAAAAAAGGAAATGATTCAATCAGTATACATGCGTATGTATTTTCTTTTATATACCCAATGAAAAAATAAAATACATACTCGTTCATCCTAGATGATATATGTATAATATATCAGAACAGATAGAATAATAAAAAGAAAACACATCATAAAATTATTGAAGTTATTCTGTCTGTATGTGAGTGTGTCACAAATTCAAAATATATATACATATATTTTCCAACAGCAATATATATTTCACTCATTGCTCACGCATATATACAATTTATTCTTCTTTTAGATATTTTATATTTATATATACAATATATATTTTTAGTGTCACATAAATATTTTGGCTCATCTATTTTATTCGTAAAATAAAAAAAGGATATTTCAAAAAGTGAATATTCTTCGAAACAATTTTTGGTTCGCTAAACATAACATGTACTATATATAATATTTTTGTATGATTGAACATTATTCTATATCTATATCTATGCTATGATGCTATATATTATATAGTTGAGCTGTATATATATATATATATATATATACATATATAGATATTAGGAAATGACGAAATAAAGAAATAAAAATATACATATACTATGTGAAATACTATATAGAATCTATTCTATATAATATATATTCTACTATAAGCTTATAAGGATTATAATGTAATCAATTTACTGTATGTATAAGGATAAATTTACCAATATTATGTTTAGATATGTATAATCAAATTATAATGCAATTGAATTTTTCAATTATACCTTTGTTTGCATTTCAAATCAATGTGTTATTTTATATATAGTATATATGGGATTTTCGAATATAGAAATTAAACGAAATATAGGAAGGATATAATAAATTAAATTATTATATTGGCAATTTTTGGTGTAAAACTAAATGTCCTTATATTGTACTTTTGCGGTTAAATGATAGAGATCTTCTTCCTACATTGATCACAGATATATATTATTCTTTATATAAAAAACGATGTCCCAATTCGATACCATTCAGATTCAGAAAGGAATAATAAGAAAACTTAAAAAGTCGTCAAGAAATACTATTTATATATACATTGCAAAATTATATGATGACCTTTTCTCCATTTGATGTATTACATTTTCGTTTTTTTTTTTTTTGAAAATTATTTTTATATACATTGTTTTATGCATACTCACGAAGTTTTAGGATTTGGATAATGGAGGAATCTTGTGTATTATTTACTAATCTGAAGTAAATGGATCGGATTAAAGGAAGAGCTTGAACGTAGAGTTATATATTTTCCATCGCTTATGAGTTGGTCGTACCGCTTTAAAAGGCAACAAATTATTAAACCAAGCACAAAATACTATTGGCAAACACAAAAACCAATCGTCAGTGTTATTACGCATACATTAGGTTTATACACTATAGAATACATTACATAATAACTGACAATGTAAAATATTATAGATATATATATGCAGATCTTTTTATATTCCCAACTGAATTAAGTCATTTGTTATATTTCGCATATATACGCAATTTATAAAGAAAAAAAATATACACATTATCAATTTTCTTACAATAAGTTATCATAATAATAATAATAATAATAAACTGTATATAAAGAGATGTAAAAGTGATGTCTTACAAAAATTGAAACAATATACATGCAACGTGAATATATATTTTCTTTTTTTTTTTGTTTGTGATTGCTAATCTTGTAAATTGTGTCTTTCTTATTGAACTGCTTAAACGCATATATTTAACTATTATAATAGTACAATATTGGTCATTTTTGTTCATCATGATAAATTGTAATAAATATCGGACATATCAAAATTACAAAAAAAAAACATCGAAGGACATTTACAAATACAAAAATATTATAACATAATTTGTATTGAGTTTTTCTTTTATTTTTAATGATACTGACGATTTTATGTATTATTATTTTGTTTCATTTGATAAATTATCTTAAATGTTCTCTCTATAATACGCATTATATTATATTATATCGAAAGATTTTGATTGTACGGTATATGGTTAGGTGACATATAAATATAATTATTTGTATATAGAAAATGTATAGAAATTGCAAAAAAGGACATAACATTTATAATATAAATTAATTCATCCCTTTATATGTGATTGTTATGTGTTTACGATATCCGAGACAAGGTGTTAAAAAGTTTGATCACATGTTACCCATAACGAAAGGCAATATAATATACTAAAGACACAGTATATGTGTATTTCCCCCATACCATATGAAAATTCAATCAATTTCGAATCTTTCAAAGAAGAAAAAATTTTAAAACCCACCCCATTGATTTAAAAGATATATAACAAATTTTCACCACAAAAGTATAAGTAAAAATGTATTCAGTATTTTATATATTTTCACTCCTCATCCCTGCACTAGGTTTCATATTGACATAAAGAATATATCAGTTAATTTTGCTGATTACCTATACATCTACTAATATCAATACATATATAGAAAAATAATTCATATGATGATATTTTATTATTTTTTGGACATGAATTGATTTTTTATCATTAATCTTCAACAACAACAAGAACAACAACAAGAAAGAAAGAACATTTATCAAATACGCACAAAAATTAAAGTGTATATTTGAAACATTTATCCAATCAATTTTTCTTTTGACCATTTCATTTTTATATTGAAATGATATTGATGAAAATTAAAACATATTATTTTATAATCGCAAACTGACAATTTTACTTATATAATTTTTCATGTAGGGAACTTTTCATATACAGATAAGTTACCTTATCTAAAATATGTATTGTGATTTTTAAATCTTTACATAGGTTTTTTTTTTGTATAATAGTAGATTTGTAATTGTATATATAAAACCGCTGAATTGTTCTTCAAGATAACTTTGGTTAAGAATTTATGAGTTTTCTCATCGAGATGGAAAACGTGTTTTGTTTTTGTAAATGTGATAAACTTTTATATATAGAAGACGATTTAAAAAAAAAAACTTTCATTATTTTTCACCACAAAACCAGTCTTGCTTTTAGATGAGAATTTTTTTTTTTTAGATTGTAAAATTTTCTTTAACTAAATATAATTATATGCATTTAAAAACATTGAATTATGTATATACATACAACATTTTCAATTATAATATTTGAATTAAATAAAAAAAAAAAACAACACATTTGAGATAAGTTTATTAGCATAGAATAAGCGAAATAACTAGAAAAACTTCTTAAATACACGACGATTTATATATATATTGTTGTATAGCTATAGTATAGTATATATACATACATATAGAGAAAAAGACGAAGAAATTCAAGAACAAAAAGATTATTTGATATATATAGATAAGCTTTGATTTTTCTATGTATATCTATATAATATAATATTATATGTAGTATACATGATAGATGGGTGGGTGGGTGAATGGTATATATATTACAAAACCATATATATATATATATATATATATATAAGATAAATGTTTTCGATATACATAGATTTTTGTTTCCTGAATCATTTTTTTTTTTCCTTTTCCTTTGTTTCTAAAATCCATGTGATTTTCCCAATGGATTATATATCAATGTATAACAACTATATATATCATTTATAATATACAGTAAAACTAAACTATCAAATTTTTAGCTATATATATACAGTGGTAAAATTTGTTCTTCATGTAATTTTCAAGATTATTCGATAAACGTACGTATATAAAATTTCATATATCATAAAACACACAAATATTATTATATTGTATGTATCATTTATATATAGTATCAAAACGGATATATTATATATATATATAAATTGAGGAGACTATCCAATAGGATATATATGTACATATAAGATAGAAACCGATTCATAATATAATATTTATTATAGATAATATATATGTCTATAACAAACTTACACATAGTTGAAATACTATATCCAGATATATATATATATTATATATGTATATAAATTATCTATATACCAGATATAGGAGATCTATATAATAATATATAAAAAGTAGTAAAATAGACGCCAAAACTTTACTATATATCTAATATATATATATCAGTATAATATACGTGAATTCGTATATATATAAAAATATAGATATAGAGGGTCATTAAAATCTGCAGTGATATATAACCTACTTAAAATATATCTATATATATATATAAAATTATAGAATAATTTATATTTTATATACATATACAATAAAGCGTATATATATAAAGGAAAATGTTTAATGATTGGTATATATTTTACAAATATAGAAAACGTGTAAAGGTATCCTAATATCCTATAATAATATATGAACAAATGTACTTATATATAGATATAGTTTTCTTATATATCTGGTTACGATCGTCTATATCTAAATATAAAACATATAGATATAACTATATAGATAATTTATAGAGGTTTAATTCAAATGTATGTAAACAAAAACGCATATTAAAAATTTAAATTATAATGTGTACCACTATATATTATATGTACATCATACGTATTCAATCAAAGTTTAAACATTAATTATTGATAAAGGATTTTTAACTAATAACTATCATTATAAAGAGCATTTAAAATGTCTCGCCGCACATATTATCTATTTATAAACAGTAAAGATTATTATATATTATATATTTTTATGTTCTGCTTATATTTATTAAAAATTCTCTTAAATAATATTTATCAATAAGAAAATTGCAAAATATTAGAAAATTTGGGATTATAACCATTGAGTTTTTCTTATTATATATTCACCAAAAAAAGAACTTTTTTTATAATGGGAAAATACCTCTTGGACACAAAATGCCGGAGGTTTTCTTCGCCCCCTATATTTTGATCTTCTGCAATTTTGAGTTTCTGTTGATGAAGACATTAAAAAAGTATACCTTTATTTATAAATATTTCATCAAAGATATAGCGAAAAAAATTATTAATTTATATTACAAAATTCATTAAAAACAATTTATTATTATCTATAATAAAATATAATAATCGATTATCTATATATATTTATATATAAGAGATTCATAAACAATGAATAATATATTTGGAAAATTTTCAATTGTTTTTCTTTTTTTTTTATTTTTATTTATTTATTGTTATATAAACGCAAACACATAATAAACAATAAACATTAAAACACTATATGTGTATATATTTATATAGTGTTACAATTTTATAAATGGATAAAATTAAATTATTTTACCATATCTTTATCTATCTATGTGTATAGTTGTAGATAAATAGATATATATAATGCAATACTCCCCCATCCATCCATATATATATATATATATATATATATAGATACTATTAAAATTACCATATAACACTTTTATAAGTAAATAAATTTTATATATATTTATATATATGAACAACGGATTATGTATATGTTGGGTGTTTCTGGTGCATATATAGGTAAATATACAAAAGTATTATAGAAGTAGGAGTATATATAGATATGGTAAAATAATCGTATATATTTATCTCATATATATATTTTCACCGACTCATATTTAACTATATACTACATATAATACAATTGTTATTATTTGTTTTTTCCACCTATAATATACCAAAAAAAAAAATAAATAAATTTTGTATATAATTAAATTTTGAAAGTTTTTCATTAATGAATTGATTATAATCAGTATAAAATAATAATAAACAATAATATTCTGATTCTGAGAATTGTTTATTTTCTGTATGTATATAATTAATATAAAAACATTACTATGAATAATTCAATTTATTAATTTTTTATATTTGTATATTTTTTTTATATTTGTATATTTGTAATACCACGTTCTAATGATTTTAAATTCGCAAAGATTAGGCGAACAAAATGTAGAATTTTGTTATTTTTTGTTTTGTGGAAAAGGAAGAATTGAAAGGTGTATTATTAATAATTTCTTATTTCTATATAAAAATAGAAGATAAGAGAGCTATTAAATGAATCAAACGGGGATTAGGGATTCGAAAGAACGGTCTGAAATTATATCTAATATAAATCCAATATAAAATACATATAAATCGATACCAATTAAATGCTGGCTTGTTTCTGCTTGATCGAACTAAAAAATGCTTTTATAATTATATATATTATTTTGAATTGGATAAAAGTTACAAAATTGAATAAGTATATATAGAAATAAAACTTTCTGTTGAATCTAAATCTATAAATCTATTTATTTATACACTTTGTGCTATTTATATGTATACAAAAATAAATTTACGTAAATGATTAACTATATTTATATATAGATAAATAAATTAATTTCTTATTTTGTTTTTTTTTACCATATTTGAATGTTATAAAGACTTCGATTCGATTTCATTTTAATAATATAGATATAGAAAATAAAAACTTTTACCATATATACATGGCGAAAATAAAAAAAATAGTGTTATTATCTATACCTATAAGATTTCTATATCTATATCTATAAGATTTAAATTTAATTTAAATTTGCTTATTTACTTTACAAAATAATTTCTTCTTTTTTTTTTTTTTTGGTTTTTTTTGGTATGATAACAAAAACAATCATCATCAAATATGTTATTTCAAGTACGTATATATATACAATAAAATACTTATTAAGTACTATTTTATATAGCAAATAAATATAAATGCAAATGATAAAACATATAAAATTCAACAGAGTCTATGTATAAAATAATTTACAATTATACATCATATATCATTCCGTTTATAATATACAATAATATATGCATGCATGTACTTTGCTTAATGATTGGATTACATATTGCGTTCGGATTTTTATATATTGTTTTTTAGTTAAAGATTTTTTATTTGTGAAATCTATACTCAAGTTTTAACTATAACTATAGTAAAGGTAAAGTGAATTGGTAAAAAAAAATTCCATCAAAATAAAATAGAGTTTCACAATTGATTCCCAACAGAGTCATGAGAACTTAAATAACCATCATGTAAATCTACTTTAATATACATAATTATATTGTATATAATATAGTATTTATTTTTACACAAATTTTTATTACAAAATCGTGAAATAATTCTCATATTATATATATGTTATATATATGAGATATATATATATATACAACTAATTTAAAGTTTAATATTTAACTTATTCCATTGCTTTGCGCTTTGTATATATATCTATATATATATATATATATATATATTCAACTTTATTTTTATTATGATGATGTATATTACTATTACAGATATAAAGGATTTCATTACACAAATTTCAACATATGCAAATATTTATATATATATAAATTAAACACAAATGCAAAAACAAAATGAATTCAATTTTGATTAGATTAAAAATAATTTATATTTAACTTTTAAAACTCACTATATATATATATATAATTTGTTTAATTTTAAATAAATTTTACTTTTTTCTGCTATATATACATGATGGATATCAATTTATTATAAAGGCAAAGCCGTTAAATCAAAACATGAAATATTTATATATATTTGTAATATATACATAAGAGATTATAAAAAAATATATATGATCCATTGAATATTAATTGAAAATTCAAATAATTGCAGCATTCGAATGCATATATTTATATATGTATAGCGATATTTCAATCGTCTCTTATAATTCCTAATTTATTAATCTCTCAGTAAGTGTCAAAGTGTGAAAAATGTTAACTATATTTACAAAACGAAGAGACAAACATAAAAGCAATCAAGTGGGTCAATCCGTTTTTAACCATTTGAATTTGTTCATAGATCATATGAAAATTCTAACAATTTTTTGATTTATATATCTTTTGATTCTTAAAATCGTTTCATTTTGATTCAAAAGATTCATGTACTTTATAATTTTATTATTTTTGTTTGATAAAGCAAAGATTTGTAAAAAATGTTTATTAAACTTATATATAGAGTTTTCATGACAACCGCAACGATTTTCGATTATGCATAAAAAACTAACAATTTTGAATAGGATTTCATGGGAAACCAAATAATGATATCAATATAATGTAATCTTTATTTTATAAGAAACGCAAACAGGTTTATCAGGATATTCTAATTCATTTTATCCAATGTAAATATATATTATTTAATATCTGATCATGATTCCATATATTATTCCATTATTCCATTATTTTATTTAGTATAAGATATTTTATTTATTATATGTTTATATAGTAGAGAATAGAAAAAGAAAAAAATGTAAAAAAATATCCCTACCAAAAACAAAAGGCAAACTCTAATATTTATTTTAAATATTGTATATATTTATATATAGGTATTATTACATTAAAATGTTTCTGTTGTATCACAAACGAAAGGAACAAAAAAAAAACAAAAAATAGAACAATTTCATTAAAGGAAAATTTATGAACTTTTACTTAACATTTTTTTTTTTTTAAATAAAAAAAAACAACATAAATGTATTGTATGGTATATTGGTATATATTCCAATGCAATGATGTATATTATCTTTATCTCTCTGACTATATACATTTATTTTATATATATATATATATATACAAATGATGAACAGTTTCGTAATGTTTTTAGATATATAGCAGAAAAATAAAAAACCAAAAAAAAAAAAAATGTTAAGTCTGTATTTAAAAGAAAAAAGATAAACTTTTTAGTTATCGTTTCGTTTCGTTTTTTTTTATTTTTTTACTTTTCTTAAATAATTTTTCCTTTTTACAAAAATATATATAAATCTTAATTAAGTATAAACTTTTTTTTAAGTATTTTTAATCTGTTACGAACAATCACTTTTTTGGAGAGAGCTGTATTTATTATTATTATGATTATGATTATATATATATATATGAATAAATATAAATACAACAAAAATATTGTATCATATATAGAATATAGAATATTTTATACACATTATATACAATTTTCTTGTACACCACGTCGTCGTCGTCGTATATATTTTTCAAAATATATATTTTTATTTATTTATATAAGAAAATATCAAATATAAAAAAAAATAAATATATAGAAAACAAAATTACACGGGATTTATTTCATAAAGAAATTTTATTTTATTTTTTTTAAATAGATTTTCCAGTTTTTCCATCGGTCTGTATATATAATCACTAAATCCTGATATATATAATATATATATATAGTAAATACAATAAATATATAAGACATTTTGATTAATATTATATGAAGTGATGTCTATATACAATATATATAAATAAATTTTTATTTTTAATATACATTTGCATAAATAAATTTACTTTTTTGTTTTAAATACCGCACATAATTTTTTTTTTTTTAAATACAGCAAATTTTTATGAATATATATTACTATATCGCAGTAGAATTATAATAATATATGATATATTGGGATAAGGAAAAATAAATGTTTTACGTTTTACGTATATATTGGTCCGTTTTTTTTTATCTTTTAATTTTTTTATTGGATATTTTGATATCCTTATTAGCAAAAAAAAAACACAAACTTTTTTTTTTTTGCTTCTACCATTTCCTTATTTGTGTAGAGATATTAAATTATATAATATTTTCAATGTGATGTGTTATGGTAAAAGAAAATGAAGAAGAAGAAAATGGAAGAGAAGTGAGATGTGTAATGTTGAATCCGCATTTTTTTTTTCTTATAATTATTTTTATAGTTTTAATCTTATATACGTATACGATATGGTTTACAGGATATTTTTGTATATGGTTTAATTAAGCAAATTTTTATTTTTAATTATTGTTTTTCCTAATTATTATTATTATTATTATTGTTGTACAAGATGCGATGAGATGACGGTAGAATAATTAAGTAGTATAAAATTTATTCTATATATAGACATATAGACAAATGTATATTTATACTTTTAATATAGGAATCTTAAGGATTTACGGAAAAAAATTACATTATAAATTAAATATAATCAAAAAAATTGCACACATCCCATTAAATTTTAATATTTAACAAATGGTTTATCTTCTTCTTCTTCTTCTTCTTCTTCTTCAATATCTGCATAAGGGGCATGATTTCTTATTGTGATTATTACACTTGATTTTAAATTTTTAGTAAAGTATAAAAAATCACACTTCAATTTTAAACATAGATAAATTTAATATTTATTTCTATTGTCATTAAGAAATGTTGTCACTTACCTTTTTCTGTAATCAAAATAAAATCTCTTTGCGTTGTGTTGAATTAAATTTAATTTTATTATTAAAATTTAAACACTCACGATTTCACCGCGACCTATAACCGCGACGAGCACAAAATCAAAAGCAAATCTTTAATACAAATATGTATTAAAATATATTTAACTATTTTATTTTTAACTATTTATATATAAAGGTAAATTCTGTATTATGTATAATTGAATGTTATTGATTCACTGTTAATTTTAAATCAATGCTTCATATAATAAATATTATAGTATCAATGCAGATATGCATTTGAATATGATAATAATACATCTATAAAACAATATTTCTATACAGTAACTAGTTTTTTTTTATAATACATTATTACTGTAAGATATTTATATTATTAATTGTATACTCATCATTCAAGATGTAAATTATAATATAATGAAACAGTAACGTTATAAAATTATAAATTAATATATATATATAGCAAAGAATATATTAAAATTATATATGGAGATTGTTATATAAAACTGCACATCCATCTTCTTATTATATATAAACATATTCAGTTAATTAATTCTTATAAAATTATTCAAGTATATGTGATCAATTTCAAGTATATTTGATTTAATTAATTTTTCAATGGTATGCTTGTATTTTGAATTAAGTATCATCATCATTTCATGAATGATTATGCGGATGACTACTTTTTATATGCTTGATTTCCAATAGAAGACACAGACTTGTGAAAAATAATTTTATAAAAGCATGACGAAAATATATGTTAAAATAAGGTGATTTTATGGTAGCTTATTTAGAGAACTGTCCCAAATCTTTTTTAAACCTGTAAAATCACATATTTTTTATATTCAGAAGTTTCTGATTATTTTAAAATTATTGCGAGTACCAATACATATAGGTTAATATAAATGTATTGTAAAAAACTCAGAGTCAGAAAATCCCCATTTCTTAAGGATATTTTCTCACAATATATGTGACAAGAACGGATATAGGCAAAACCAAATATGTAAGTACATTGCTATATAGAAATAATTTAATACGTGTTCTGTAAATATCTTGCCTAACTATATTATAAACAAAAAAATTTACCTATATAAATATATACTGATAAAAATATCAATCAATATAAAAAGCGAAAAATGAAAAAAAATGTGGATTAAACAATATAAACAGCAATGCGTGTAATGCATGCATATATATAGATATAAAATTGATGTATGTCAGGGAATCCGATCGATCGATCAATCGATCGATAACCATACCCACTATACCATAAATTGCAATATATTTATTTATAATATTATAATTTTGTTCGACATATAAAATTATATACATATAAATATATAGCATAATGCAAAAATTATACGAAAAATTGTCAACATTAATTTTATCTTATCTATATATATTGATATATATTATAAATACCTTCTATATACTATATTTATACAATCATGTAATCAATTGATAAGTATACATATATGTATACATAAATACATCATCATATATTGAAAGTATATTGTCCTCTTTATATATAGTTATCCTTTATTATGCGTCACAAAAATATATACCTCAATATATGATGGTATAGTGTATATACTATACATACAAGTATTATTAAGATGTCATTGCATTGATTCAATTTTATTTTTTTGTTAAAATACTATATAATGTAATCTATATATATGTAAAAAAAAAACATGTATATATAGGTATAATATTTACTCTATATATAGTCTATACAATAATACATACATCCATCCATATGTATGTTATGTTAAGAGTAAAATCAATTTTCGTTAAATATTACCAATCAATCGCTGCAGGCATATATATAAGTATGGTGTATATAAGCAAAATAAAATAACACAAACAGAATAGATAATTCCTGTATAAATTCGATCTGAATATATATATATATATATATAGATAAATATAGATACTATATATATAGTATTGTATGTGAATAAAATAACAAATATATAGAATGAGTGTATATAATATGTTATATTTTTTATATAAATATCGTACCCTCTTTGCAGCATTGATATTCGAAATAATGAAAAATAAAATGATAAGAAACTTTCTTTAAAGGAATTTTTGGAAGAAAATTCTGTATAATTTACCATAAAAAAAAATTCTGCTAAATTTTCTAAGGAAATTCTGTCATTTTTTCTAAATGAAATTCTGCATAACTTTCAAAAGAAAAATCTGAGGAATTTTTTATGAAACCGTGCTCAAAATCCGTTGGGATGAATTCAATATTTGATAAATATGTCCAAATAGTCTAAAAGGTACACGAAGCTAATGTTATATCTATATATATAACCTTATAATATATATATATAGACGATAGATATGAATATATATACAATAGGTATGATAACTTTACCATCAAAATAATACCACAAAGGTATAACATGGTGACATTTACCAACAATATTTTTGCTATATGTATATCATTTTAAAGATGTAAATATTATTATATATAACTTTTAATATATAATTAATTAAGAATTATTAATAAATTAAGAAATTATATTTTAATTTTAGTTATTATTATTATTACAAGGAATTTTTTGTATGTAAGATCCTTATACAAATCTTTGATTCACCCGTTAGTTAATGTATATTATTATTATTATTTTTATTATTATTACAATAATACATTATTATGTATGTTTTGTCGTGGTTGTGAGGATGGCTATATATATATATATATATATATATATATATATATATATATATATATATAAGAAGAATCAACAATATATAAAGTTACAGGATATTTATTTATATCGTATAATATATATACTGTTTAGTGTTTTATATACATATAATAGTAAAATGTGTATATATAGTATTATATATTATTATACATAAAAATAAACTAAAAACATAAAATAAAAAAGTTGTCATTATATCCACCATAAAAATACGAATGATGGGTATAATTTCTCATAAATTTATCAACATCAACATTCATATATTATTCTTAAGCATTTTTTTTTTTGGTTCCGTTTAATATTTTTATTGTATATATGGTATAGTTTTGGTATGTTCCTGGGATATTATATTATACAAATAAATATATAGGTTATTTGTGATGATGTCGTTGTTTTGGTATATATTATATTATAAAATTTTTTTTGATACATATCTTTATTTTCATGTGTATGACGACGTTATGCGGTTTAGTTAAAAATACACATTACAAGTATTATTATAACTATATTCAGTTTATATATAGAATGTGTTGAATAAAAACAAAATGAAAACAACAGTGTTTTATATGTATATATATAAGGAGTATAAGGAAGGACATCTTTTTGGTTTGAGTATTATCATATAATAGTATATATATATACATATATAGTAATTGATGTCTCTGTAATTTATTACACTATATTTATATTTTGTTTGTTTTTCTTTTTCTTTAACTCCAAAAATATTGTCGCAGGCAAAAATGTATTTGTATCGTTTGGACAATGAAAAATGAGTATTCGAAAGCTTATTATTCTTGAACTGATTTCGTTTAATAAATTTGTTACTTATTGTTTTAATGAGTTTGTACGAAATCGAACGTAACTATAATAATAATAAAATAGTGACCATTTTTGAATACTATACACACTTTTGATTAAATCAAGGAAAAATCCTTTGAATACGCAATTTCCTTTGAAAAGGTTACGCATACCTTGCTATATTGTATTTCTTTAAAATATCTAGTTTCTTGTTGTATTTTCCAAAAAAAAAAAAACACTATAAATATTTTGTTTCATATATAAAGTATAGTTACACAGTAAAAATTCAACTATCCGCGATTGATTCGTTTAACTATGAGAGGTCCCTGAATTTACCATTGAATTTTCAATGAATTTTTATGTATTATTTTTTTTAAAGTAATTCTTTAAATCTTACAACAATTAAATTTGATTTTAATCAAAAATGTTTTTATACTGCCTGGATGACTGTTTATTATATCGGAGAGTTTCGATTATCCGGTATCATATATTTCGTTTATAAAATATGTTTTACTGTATATACTTTTTTCTAAACTATAATATATCCATTACCTGTATATAACATATATATGTATAATATTTTGGGTTATTTTGAAGATTCCTATTTCTATATAATGGTATAGAAGATCACCTGTTTTGTTTATAGGTTTATATAACATAATTTATATCCATATATATGTAACGGAAATATCATTTATATATATATTTATATATACTTAAATAAAATGTATATATATATATTTACATTATGCATAAATAAGGTAAATAATTGAAATATATTTATTATACAATATACAAAATACCTCTCTACAATATACAATTTGTGAAAAACATCACATAAAATTTTCTATAAATAAATAAAGGTTGGTCCTTTTTAATGTAATCCGTATACATAAAAGTATACGCGCATATATCCGTATCCTATAGATATTTTTCATTTTATAATTGTATATATATAAGATTCATATTCACCTTTAAAATGAATATGATACTCCTTATATATATACCTATATATATATATATAAAATATGTAATGTATATATTCAAGGATTTATTTCAAGTATAACTATAATAATAATAATAATAATAATATAATATATAGAAATACCATCAGCATTAAATTAACAAATGTATAAATATAATTTATTTAAAAATATATATACCATAAAATAATATCGTATAAATACTCTTCACATTTCATTCATATATTTTTTTTAAATAAATTATGTTTTTATCTGAATCTGAACAACAAATTAATTGAAAATATTTGCTAATTATATATGGATTCTTATATACCGATCATAAAAATACATTTCGTTATCAATGCTTTATTCGGTAATAAATTTTTGTATTTTATTATCGAAATTATTGCATATTAAATAGTTTAAAAATGTCTTTCTATCACGTGGTTATGGATCGGTTCGAATGGGTATTTATGTTATACACAACTATTCATATAAATTTTCTAATTTTGAGATTATTATAATTTTCAATGTTGGTTTTCTATATTAAAACCAATTGAATTCTATCTGAAAATTTGTATAAAAGCCATAAAAGTAATAGGAGGAGATAATCCGTTGTCATCGAAATTCGTTATGAATACATTTTCTGTTATTTTTCTTATTATGTAAAACCATCACTTTTGATCTATAAACAATCAAAACCCCCATTTTTTATTTGTTAAAATATTATTTAAACACAGTGAATGAAGTACCGCCGGACGACAAGATAAAATCATATATTGATTTTTAGTTAATTATATATAATATAAAAAGTTGAAAAACTATATAGATATTTAAAATTGAAAACAATAATCATTTTTAAATATATTTAAATTTATTTGTGAAAAATAAATTAATAATTTTTTCCTATATTTATTTGATAAAAAAAATAAAAAATATAAACTCCAACAAAATCCAATTCATATAATAATACAATATAAAAATGATGGAATTTTTATTTAAAATAAACATATACCCATACGAAGAAAGTGTGTGATCATTTATACAAAAATCATATAAATCATCATCTATATATATAATAAAAAATAAAATAAAATAATATTATTTATATATATGTATATTAAACACTATATTTGAATGAATATGTAAATGACACGTAAATTTTTAATCAAAATATTCCAATTGCATGTACATAAATAGCAATATGCATCAAAAATATAGTTATAGCAGAGAAGGTATAATAAAATACAAATTATATTTTGAATACAATTAAATTTGTTATTGTTATTTTTTAGAAATTCGTCAAAATTAGGAAAAGACACACATTAGTATTTTTCTGAAACCCAAAGAGGAATTTTACAAAAAAGTTATGTATATCTATAATGGTAAAGTCTTCGAGTTGACTTTTACTGACAACTATAATGGCATGTATGATTTCTTGGTAACAAATGAGTCATTGTGTTTATATTCCACATATAATTATTCAAAGTACTATAAACCCTGTGTATATTTTAGTTTTACCGAAAACGCATGTGAAACTCCCTATGTGTATATATTTTTAATATATATTATATTTATATAACTTTTATGGAAAAGTCCACAAAATTTATTCGACAGGACAGAGCACAAATATATTATATTTATATATGATGAATATATAGATATATATTCGATTTCAATATGTATAAATATATGTATTATTTTTTTTGTGTGTTTGTATATTATTCATTGTTAATCCCCAGTTTTTTTTTTTTTTTTTGTATATTAATGCATAATATATATATAAAATATTCGGTTAATCTACCATTAAATTAATCCATTTCATATAATTTCAATTGACATATAAAAAAAAAAATTTAAATAAATATATATTAATAATCGTATACATATAAACTTTTTCACATTATATAATTTATTTTGTATATAAACCATGTTTTTTTTTCTATATATAAATAAACATCCTCGATTCATATGGACATGAATGGTTTTTTTTTTTTTTGCTTTAAAACATTAAAATTTACATAAAGAAAATATTTTATAACATTGATTGATGTACAAAATATATATCTGTTTTATATGTACACGCAGATATGTGTAAATAATATAAGAGCAGGTGATAAAAATAAATATATATCAATATATAAATATTCATTGACCACACAAATGGTTTTGAAAGGTATAATAATAATATTATGCGTGCGTCCATATCATTTGGTTTTAATTTATTAATATTTTTATTTTATAATCATATAATTAATTGATTATTCGCTGTCAAATCTGGGTTCAATATAAAAAAAAATCGTTTGTTGTTTAAAATTATTGAATATTTTGCAGATATAATCTTTAAATGTGATAAAATTTTTTTTTTAAATGTTTAATAAATCGCTATATTATGATTGGTAAAATTTTTCATATAAGCTATGAATGCAATAAAAATCGTGAAAATTTTCCATTTTGAAATAATTGTCCCAAGGAAATCTATTCCAATATACATAATAATACGTTACATAGTTCAACAAAATTAACGCCATCCGATTGTTTGTTCGGTTTTACGGCGAAAATACCCACAATTTTGCAAAAACCAACCCATTTATGATCACGAACGTTATTATAACCAATTAAAATTTAAATTACAAAAAACTTATGAAATTGCAAGAAAAAATAGTTTTAAATCAAAGCAATAATATTGTGATACGAATGCAAAAGGTATCGTTTTATAAAGTAGGAGATCTGGTTATGTTGAAAAATGAAACGAGGTAACATAAATTATCCAATATTTGGTTGGGACCATATCGGGTCATTGAAGTTAATAACGCGGTCAATACAACAAATTTAAATGTGTCGACGCAAAAAACGCGTTCATAATAACAGGCTAAATTACTTGAATCACAATATTCAAGTTAAATAATCTTTTAAATATTTTATATACATAGTTTTATTTAAATACTGATTCTTAAAAAAATATTAGATATAGTGTAATAAACATAAGGAAATTGGCATTTGTAAATTGAAAAATTGTAAAGTAAAAGTAGTCTCTAAGTTTTCATATTTTTAGATTTTTACTATAGAATTTATTTTACAACCCCATTTGATCAGTAAGGGAAGTTTTTAGAGAATTTCATTATCTATCGAACGCATCCCTGAACGTTATTTTAACTAATCGGATTCCTAAGTAATGATGTTTTTACTACAACCCTTACGCAATAAAAAAAAGTTTTTTAACTTTAATTGGGCAAAATCAAACTCTTTTCATTCAATTTTTAAGGGTGAAATTTCCATGAGGGTGTATTGATTTTAAGAGTGGATCTAAAGTAAAAAGAACTGAATTTTCCGAATTTATAATAATATTAAGGGGTCCCCGTACAAAAAGTATGGACAAATGGACAATTTTTCACATTTTTAGATTTTTACTATAGAATTTATTCTACAACTCCATTTGGTAAGTAAAGGAAGTTTTTAGAGAATTTCATTATCTATCGACCGCATTCCTAAGTTATGATGTTTTTACTACAACCCTTATGCTGACATAATTTTGAATGAATTTTAAATGTCTGATAAAATTTTCAAAATTATTTGTTACCAATTTTTCAAGATATGCACTTTTGATTCTTTATAGAAAATTTAATCTTAATATATATAAAATTAAATTATAAAAACTTCTAGCTGTGGTATATATTGGAAAAACAATCAAAATGCAATAAGTAAGGTATTAAAAAAGTATTTGATAATATTCTTTAACATATATCCTTTATATGTCAATTATAATATGTATTAAATAAATTCAATTAAGATTTTTAAAATATTATTTAAAAATGTATTATAGTAAATATTGTAAACGTATGTAATTATACTATTGAATCTAAACACATTATAATTTATAAATTGCACGAAATGCTTCATTATATAACTAACGTCTATATGTGGTTGTTTTTAAACATACATATGTTATATATAAATACGATACGGGTATGAACTCTGCTTAAAGTTGAAGAAGTTTATGTGTATATACATACATATTTAAAATTAACAAAATCTATATATGGATGAATGAAATCTTTTTTGATAATAATAGAAATGTGTGTTTATAATCAAGATCAAGAAAACCACATTACACATATATAAATGTAAGAATTGTAAAGATTTTCTTATATATAATTCAAAATATGTACATATATTTTGATGTAAAATGAAATATATACAATATAGATTACATTCTTTCTATATATATATATATTATATTAATATCTATTCGATATAAATTTAAAAAGGATTATAACACAATACAAATGATAATAATAATATATATTGAACACTGTTCACAAAAAAAAATTGTATATAATCTTAAAAGCTTATTAAATGTAGATATATATATATATTTTGATATTGATCTATTCTCTAATACAATCAGAATACGCGTTAACGTTATTAATTCTATATATAAAATTTAAGTATATAAAATTCCATTCTATATAAATAATTCCATTCAATATAAATATTAACCATATCGATTTATGTTCTTTAAGTACACTTATATTAAAAATCTAATTTAATTTTTGAAACTTATAAAAAATTTATCGTAATCAATCGGGAATATTTAAAATATATATACATTTGTATATGACAATTTTGAAAAATTATTTAAATATTCTCAATATAGGGTTTCATTTCAAATGACTTGGAAAATTTTTTCTTCCTTGCGGTTTAAATCCTCGACCTAATTTTAAAAAAAAAATAAAATTTTTGTATATATAATAATTAATTTTTTTTATGTTAAATTAAAAAAAATAAAAATACGCGATGGGTGTTTTTGAGTTATATATATATATAAAAACGAATTGTTTATTATCTGTGCGGATTGTTTTAAAAGACAATCAATTATATATACGTATAATATTTATTAACATAACGTTTGACATTCGTATATATACAAATACATGACGTGATGACATTCATATACGTATATATATAAATATTTAATGAATAATTTTTTTCTACCTGTAGGGAAAATTTAAATATATTTAATTATAATTACATATATGATATATAGAGAAAATAATTTTTAATATTATTATAATAATGAAATCATGAAATCATCACATATAGGAATAAATATTAAAAAAATAAACCACCCCTATCCTATGCTCATATCATATATAAATATATATATATATATATAATCCTCGCATTATATATATTTCTTTTTTTTTGTACGTACATATTATGGGTATATATAATTTATATAAATAAATTTCATTAATTCTGTGTCAATTCTATATAGATATTTATTTATAGGTTACTTATTATTATTATTATTAATATATATTGTATGTATTTTGTGCGATAAGTAAAAATTCAATAAATTTTATCGCATCGAAAATATATTGTTGAATGCAAAAATAAAAATCGTATATCCTTTTGTTATGCGAGTATAATGAATGAATTTCCTTAAAGTTTCAAAAAAAAATATTCTATGGCTAACAAAAAAATGATTTCATATCGAAAAAACTGTTGGTGCGATGATGCATAGTTAAAAGTCATAGTGAACAGTGATTCTATATAAAGATCATAAAACAGATCGTTGATCGAAAATTAAGCGAAAATAATTTGAAATTCACTATAACAATATAAGGATTAAAATATATATATTTATTCAATTAATCAAAATATCGCAGAAATAAAGGACGACAATATATAAATATAAGCAGGTTCATTGTCTCGTACAAAGCATATATTTACTAATCATAAATCTATATATATATATAATAAATATGAAAAAAAAAAATTAAATATAAATCATATTTTTAATATACACAGAAGAATTTTTTTTTTTTTATTTTTTTGGTAGAATGAAACTTATTAATACAAATCACATATACTTTATACTATATTATATACATATATATTGACATATAATACATTTTTTGTTGGTTTATTTATTGATATTGACCAACAGTGTGATATTTTTCAGGTAGAAAATGGGTTGAGAAAGGAATAAATGAAAAGGAATTTATAGTTTATTCTAATAAATTAATTATTAATATTCTTGATTTCGGTCTGAAATCGCTCCTTTAACCCATATTTAGATTTTAAAACGATATCAAAATAAATTGTCACATTCGAATTCTAAATGTCAATTCGATAATTTAAAATGTATATTTTATTCTATATATTGTGAAGAATAAATTCGCATAATCAAATTGACTTTTATATCATCGATGATTATTCAAAAAATTATTGTAAATTTTGTATATTACTAATACTTTATTATTTTATTTAATTTTTTCTTCTTCTATGTATGTGTTTATTAGGAAATCGTATTATTTATTATAAACCACAAATCACGTACCAATACAAATTATATTATATATATATCTAACAATTTACTATATATATATATATCTTACAACAAGGTATATACATATATAACCGTGTATAAATATCCATCATGACATATATATATTTTAACGTATATATAACCAATTTAACAATTTTTATGTCATTGTAATAATACCCAAAATATGAACGATAAAGCGAAAAACAAAAATTTAACATCATATCTATATAGAAGAATAATGTCAAATATTGCGTTGATATTCATTAATTGTGCGGACAGGATGATAATATTCTTATATATGCCAATATATTATACATATATGTCGTATATATATATGGCTTTTTGAAATATAACATATATAGATTTACCTTCATCAAATACGTGATTTGTTAAATAATTTGTTTTACAGTCTAACATATATATATATATATATATATATATATTTTTATCCCATTATTATTTTATATATATATATGTTTAAGGTGCAAAAATATGTTACAGAGTGTGTTAAGGATGAGATATACTGTTCGATTATTGTATGGATTTTTGTATATACAACAAAACCTATGAGAATTGAAAGGATTTATACCTTTGAAGTCTAGCAGAGGTTTAGTAATTCTATCCCTAACCGCTTTCATGATATTATCAAATAAACCATTTCCTATTCCCATAAATATGTCATCCACAGGTCGTTTTTCATTGATAATCACTATAAAACATATAAGTTTAGAACTTCCAAAATATAATAAATCGATTGATAATAAAATTCTATACACCGGTTTAAGAACATAAACATCCTTCAAGGACATGGTCTGCGGATCCTTAATAATCATGAGAATTACCTTAAAAAATCCAATAAAAATAAATAAAAACCACTTCTTATAACTGACCCACTTCTTATAGCCTCCCAAATCAACTCGCCAAATCAAATACCTATGAATATCCTGATGCATTCACTGATCCTTTGGAATCATCACAGAAACGTATATGTGAATATTTTTGCGTTGATAATTAAACTATCAAATCAAAAAAATAAAACACTAAATATCCCTTTTCCAAATATTTATTTATATCTGAAATTCAAACCTGGCTGCCGATATCATATAGAAAGAAGATATATAACATTAGAATGATAAGACAATTTTATATATGAAGAAAAACCAAAAAACCAATAAAATATTACACATTTTTGTTGCCATAAAATTGTATAATATATCTATATCTCTATATATCTCTATATATAGTTTACAGCGTCCGAATGAAAAAATTAAAAAAAAACCAATATCATGATGATTTTACCACATCTGTTTTAGTTTGTATATTTTTTGCATTTAATTTTAATATATCTGCTTACATATCATATATATATATATATATATATAGAAAGAAAGAAGAAACATTAGGAGATTGTGTATATGTATATTAAATCAACCGAACGCGTTCTTATTATATATATATAAATAGCATCATATATCCATATATATAACTTATATACAATAATTTTCATATAAAATTTTCATTTCACTAAAAATATAAATCTATATATGAGATGGTGTATAATATTATATAGAAGACAAGTATAAAACTAAAAAAAAAAAAAAAAAAAAGAAAAAATAAATAAAAATCAAGTCACGTAGATAAGAGATTTCCTTGAAATCCACATTTGTTTTTGAAAAATGGTATTACTGCACTCCAAGAACAAAATATATATATATTTAACATATCAGACTCAGACCGTGTATTATATACCAAATACCATATATATGAATTTATATATAAATATGTTTGTTACGATTTGGCGAAAACCTTTTTCTTTATTTTTCAAATATATTTTTTTCTTACATAAGAAAATATGGATAAAGCAATATATATGGTACATTGTATGAATACTTCCAGCATTAATAAAGATCTATATATATAATTATATAGATACATTTATGCATTTGTAGTATATAAATACATGTATATTAGAGTGGTTTTTTTTTGTTCGAAGATTTTAAATCGCTTTGTATCATCGGCCGCACCCCCCAATTTTTTTTATTTGGTGAAATCATGAATATTGGTAAAATTTGGGGTAGGTAAGTTGAGGGGAAGTGGACCCACCGAGGGGTTAAAGTTGAAAAATTCAGTGTTTTTAAGCAGATTTTCGCGCTTAAAGCGTTAACGGATGACATTAGCGGGTTAACATGTATGGTGGACTTAACTAAAATGAAACAGGGAAACTTTTTCTCATAGACACTTACCCCCTAAATCATCCCCTTAATACCCCTCCCATACAAAATTCATTCACATAATTGACAATATATTTTTAACATTATAAGGGTTAAAAATTGACATTAAAGGGTTAACATGTATGAAGAGCCCCCACTATTATTGAATGCCTAAACTTTTCTTAGAACATACTATGGACCTAAATCATCCCATTAAGGCATCCCCCATACGAATTTCCGATTTTTAACAAAAAATTAGTATATTTTGATGTATTATATGAAAATACATTAAGAAACACCGAAATCTCATATGATATTTAAAAAATGCACATTTATCATATTAAAATTTAAATAATTATGAAATGAAATACTCTTAGTATTTAATTTTGTTATTTATTTATTTCAAAGACATAAAATACTAATATACAATAATTTAATAATTATAAGACGACTTGGTGGTGCCGTTGATAAAGCATCCAACCCAATTGCGGGTGGTCACGAGTTCAAATCCTAGCCGGAAAATTTTTTCTGTTCTCTTTATGATTTGAATTCATGAACTAAGTCACCATTTATTCATTGGGATCAAATTAATGAATATCTTTGGTATATTGTGTCGGACGCAGCCAAAGATTAACAAAGTCTACACACACATACTCGCAATTATATATGAAAGTTTATAACAAATACTCGTCATCATTATTAAAATTACATTAATAATTAATATCTGCTATCTGATTTTTATTCTTCCTATGAACTACATCGTAATCATAATGCGAATCAAATGATTCAGTCTCGCCAGAAGACGATTTCTTGAATTAACAAAGATTTAGATTCAATATCTAATTGGGGAAGGATAAACTTAGTAGAATTTAGTCCATCTAAAACAAAGGCATGTTTGTTCTCAAACAAACGATCCATAAATGTTGACCCAATACTTATGCATAATACAATTATTCCACAATCTAATGACCTATTAAATTTGGAAATGTCTTTGTCAAACAACTTTTCATGGAGTAATAATATAATAATTGCAGCTAAAAAAGCGGCTAGTCGCATTGGATTTTTAAGAAGATCGAAAGAATTTCTCAATTCTGAAAATTTAGCATTAGTTTATAGGTCTTTTATAAGACCACTTCTAGAGTAAAATTCCTTCATATGGTCTGGTGCACCGCAATTACTACACTGCTCTTTAATGACAGGATCCAAAAACACGCTGTTTTTCGCTGATCATAGAAATGAAACAATAACAAATTCCATTGAATCATTGGATCATATAGACGATCAGTAGCTTCATTGTGCACATTTTATAGGTATTATTACCATGAATGCTCTAATGAAATTTTAAAGCATAGTGCTTATTAAAAACTAATGTCAATCTTTAAATGTAACTCTTTTAACATTGTTGTCTAACAAAAAGCTATTACAAGAATTATAAGTCATGATTATAACATCAAGTGGATTGAATCGGCCATAATTGATGTAATTAAATTAATATATTTTTAAGCCTGTATATAATTGTAAGTCATTTTTGTTTGCTAGTTGGATATTTTGCTTCGTAATCCCTAACCACTTTTCATGTGAATTGCTTATTGCAATAATTATTAAATTATTGTACATTAGTATTTTATGTCTTTGAAATAAATAAATAACAAAATTAAATATTAATAGTATTTCATTTCATAATTATTTAAATTTTAATATGATAAATGTGCATTTTTTAAATATCATATGAGATTTAGGTGTTTCTTAATGTATTTTCATATAATACACCAAAATATACTAATTTTTTGTGAAAAATCGGAAATTCGTATGGGGGATGCCTTAAGGGGATGATTTAGGTCCATAACGATTTAGGTCCGTTAACGCTTTAAGCGCGAAAATCTGCTTAAAAACACTGAATTTTTCAACTTTAACCCCTCGGTGGGTCCACTTCCCCTCAACTTACCTACCCCAAATTTTACCAATATTCATGATTTCACCAAATAAAAAAAATTGGGGGGTGCGACCAGCCAAATTCCAGAATTAATAAAAAAAAACCACTCTAATGTATATGTATATATAAGAAGAACTGTATAACATATAGAAATATATCATGCGATATATTCTCTGGAAATATCCTTTTTTGCATGTGCGAAATTTCATATATATATAGAAAAAGTCAATCCTTTTTTTTCTATTCTTTTGGTTTTTGGTTTTTACTGTTTTTTTTTTGTTATTTTTTTTTTTTTAATACAAATTTTTTTTGTTTCCATTCAACAAATATGAGAAAAAATTAATAATATTTATTTCTTTATATGTATTATATAATAGAAAACTAGGATGATTAGATTATTTATTGTTTTAATCGGCATAAAAACATACTTCCCTATGAGAATTTTACAGAACTTCTTTCTGAAAATGATACAGAATTTCCTTCTGAACCCGATATAGAATTTCGTTTAGAAAACCTCTTACAATTTCCTTTAGACAATTGCCAAATTATAAAAGAGTTTCTTTAAAGAAGTTAAATAGAAAACTAAATTACAGAATTTCCTTTCGGCAGACCTAAAAAATTTCCAAATAAATTACATCTTGCGGATGTAATGGTCATAAGAAAAGGACATTCGTTAAAATAAATCACATCACTAACACTAATAATATTTATATACAAATTGTTAATGTGAAAATAACGATCAAAAACCCTTTTTTTTAATACAAAAAATATCACATAATAATAAAAACTAAAAATGTATCCGCATTTATATCGAATATATCAAGAACAATTAAAATTATCTAATATCTTTCTTTATATAATATATATATATATATATATATATATATATAAATTCGATTGAATTCATTTAAAAACATTGAACAAAATGCTACATATATAAAAAAAGATGTATACCAATCCCTTTATGTTATCTTTAAATCTGATGATGGTCAGTATAGCAGAGTAGAGAATTTTTTTATTTGTTATACACAATGCGAGTGCAAATTAAAATAAAAAAAACCCCACCATCGTGTATAAGAAGATAAAATCTTACACATTCTTGTAAATGAACAGTTTATATATGACTTTATATATATATATTTTTTTTGTGCAAAATATCCAAAGTCTGAATCAGATTTTAAACAGATATACATATATATATAGAATATATATATATATTTATATATATTGTTGAAGATAATTCCTACTTATATGTACCAATATAAGAATATATATATAGTAAAGGGGATTTCATTTCATTTGTATTAATATTGTAAATTGCTATATATTAAGTATAAATACATATTATATTCATTCGTGGTTTTCGTAAATAGTTATAAGAAAATTCGTATTTGAACGTTTATAAATACATATGTATACATTATAAGTATATAAAAATCTATATATATAGCTTTATAAAATGCAAGTTTTCTTGAAAGTTAATACACTATATACGAGACTATATATATATAAAGAATAGATATATTTGGATGTAATACATTCAATTTTCTATATATATATATATATATATATATATATATATATGTATAATTGTATAATTGTATATACATAATAGATAAGATATATGTTATAAAATTCACATATGTTTATTTGTATAAAAATGAGAAGAAAAGAAAAACTTTATATTTATATAATTTAGATTAGATGAAAATCAAATATAAGGTATAACAATCAATTCAATTCAATTGGGAAATTAAATTTTATTATCACGGAAACAGATTTAATTTTTTTTTTTTATTAAGGAAAATAAAATAATAGTTTTCTAATGTCTCATCTCGATAACTAACTATAATAATTCTATTCATTAAGATTACGTTTTTACATAAAGTTCCATCCATATTTTCCTTTTTATTTCTGGGTTTTTTGTTTAGTATATATAACTATTTTATTATTCTTTTAAAAATCAAAATAATATGTTACGTGAAAATTAATTTCAGATATTAATTAAAATTTTATTTATATTATTTTCCATACATTTTTAAACAATCCAGTAAAATAATTTAACCATTAAAATATAATCCATCCATGTCATATAATGTAAAAATAAATGTATATACTATAATATTTTGTATAAATGGACGCATATAAAAATATGTATATATAATACTAATAAAATGGACATTTAGGTTTAGTTTGTTCCGTCGTCATATATATATATAAATGTTATATATATAGTATAATCATGCATCGCATATAATAGTCCTTTCTGTTTTCATTCAATGTTGGCTTTTAAAGAATTGTTTAAATGCATATAAAATATATTTGGTAGAAAAATGAAAAAAAAAAAAAAAACATTATTTCCTTTCACATTTTCCGTTTATTTTTTTTTTTTTTGTTTTATAATATATAAAACATAAAACTATTTTAATGTTTAACTATATATACTTATTTGGTATACATTTTATACATTGTATGGTATTTTATATATGTATACCCTCTTTGAGCTCAATCTATTCTGTTCAAGTAAATTCGGTAAAACACCATGTCCTTAAATATATTATATTATATGATAAATGTATCTATATATATAGATATATATTAAAACATGAACAACCAAATAACACTCTATAAAATTTTCAAAACAGCAGGAAATAAATAGAAACCACACATAGAAATGTATTTTCTTTTTTTTATTATTATTATTTTTTGAAAACCAAAATTTGAACATTTTATTATTTACAAGAGGTTTTATTTCTTTATGTACCAAAATATCTAATATATGGTAAAAAAAAAAAAAAGTATGGGTCAGTAGGATGTTCAACAAAATTACATAATTTGAAATATAATGAATATATATTTTATAATATATATCGATTAAGGGATGTGTGAGACCAATTCAATAGTTAAATTTTAGAAGAGATAATTATCCTTATGAAAAATCCATTTTTAAAATCAATATGATTAATTAAAAATGTTATCTTATAGGCTAAGAACTAGTACGGAAAGGACCAACTCTGTTTCAAAAATTATATGTAAATTTAAATTTTGAAATGTTATTTCCTCCAATGTAATAACCATATAGGGATGTATTTTGTTATATTGTCAAAACGATAGGATAATATTATTCCTAAAGAAATAAAAATTATACGCGAATTTATGGAAAAACATTTGTATAAACACTATACAAAATTTTCTCCAATAGTAACTGAAAATACGCCACTAAATAAAGGGTTGTACAATTCTCTATATAAATTTCATATACAATACACTTCTTGTATCCCTTTGCATATATAATTAAAGATTTTCTTGGTACAGTGACATTATATGGAAATATTTTAAAACACATTTACTTGCATATGTAATAAAAGCTTTTTATTGTTATACATTAAAATTTATACATTGAACATAAAAACTTTTATAAGGTTTATCCTTCAATTCTCTTCACGATACACAACCAATATGAAAAAAAATTTCATATTATTATTCAATTTCTTCCATGGACAGCCATTTTGTGACAAAGGGGTTTTTCTTTTATTCGAAAAGAATTTTCATAATTTTTCATTGTCAATAAATTATATATAGGCCGGTTTGTGTGCGTTTGTGTGCGTGCGTCTATTTTCTTTCGGAAAATCTCTACCAGGAACGAAAGAAAATTTTATCATTGCGATTCATTTCATTTTAAGAACATTATCCATCCATCCACATAAATAAATAAATTGCATTATTTATTATATATGCATTGGCGGCACCTGGTCCTTTCCTTGATCCAGCAAAGTTACACGAATATATATTTATTTAATTTTCTTGTATTTGTATTAAAATCAAATTATACAAGGAAAATTTAAAGAAAATTATAATTTCTTTAAAATGTTTTAATAATAAAAAAATAATAATCAATTATTTTATTTTAATAAGAAAAAATTGTGTGGTTTTTTTTTTACTTTATTTACATAAATAATTATAGTTTTAATTTGTTTTTCTTTTTTATTGGGTCGTTGCGATATTTTGTGAGGAATTTCTATTTTATAAATTTTTATTATATGTACAAAAAATAAAATTAAAAAGTTCAATAAATAAAATTAATAATAATTATAATATAATAATAGTTATAATATAATGAAAATGTTAAAAAAAACGAAACTATAATTGAATAAAATAAAATTAAAAAAGAAGTGTTTATAATTTTAATAAATATAGAGGTTTTTTTTAAAGTGTCAAATGTTAATAAAAATAGTACTGTAAAATAAAAACAATATATTAATTAAAAATATTATTTTATATATTTAATAATAAAATTTAATTTTTTTCTAACAAACTCATACCGACAATACCAATCTAAAAATCTATATATATATGAAAAATAAAAGTTTTTTTTTTTTAAATAAAAAAAAAATAAACAGCAATAAAAATAACAACAACATTTTGCTGCAGCAGTAAAGAGACCAAAATGATCGATGAATTTTATGGAGGAGAATTTTGTTATGTGAATCTTCAGAAATAAATTTTCTCACCAACACAACTATCATCCATCCATGCATGCACAAATGGGAATGAAATTTTAAGGAGGGTAAAAAAAAATTTGATTTAAATGAAATAAAATGTGGATGATGATGATGATGATGATGATGATGATGATGATGACGATGACGATGACAAATAAAAATAAATTGTAATGATTGTCTCGTGACATCAGCACAGTCGAGCTGTCATATATATATATCTGAAAAACACACAAGTTTTTCCTATATACAAAAAAAAAAAAAAAAGAAAGAAAAGTGACTAGTGCTTTGCTAAGCACACAAATACACCAAATAAACCACAAATGGAGTAAATATGCAGTCAGAAAGAAACACAATTTTCCTTCAATCGTTTTATTCATATTCAATGATTTGTATTTCAACAATATTATATTATTTTAGTTAGTATATATAATTTAATTTTACACCAGTGTAAAATAACAGTAGTTGTGTTGTGACCGTGGTCTAGTGTGAGTCGATTTATTCGGAAAAATACGATATACGCGGCGGAGAACGAATCGGGACACAGAAAAAAACGATTATGTATGTACATATATAATATATATATATATAAATTTTTTTTTTTTGCATTAAATTAAAATCAAATAGAAAAAAAAAGAAATGGTGGTGAAAAAATATATAAATAATAATAATTAAACGCGTTGTTAAAAGGTAAAAATATCGTGATTAATTTTTGGTTTTTTCAAAGATTTTGTAGCTTTTGAATTATGTGAATGAAAAAAAAAAAAAAAAAAAAAAAAGAAAAAATTCAGATCGTGAAAAAAATGCACACACACTCAAATTATCGCTACGTATGCACACACACACACCACACATTCTAGTTGAAAAAAAAATATTACCCCGTTTTTGGGTTTTCTTTGCTTCCGCACACCATCACCCAGTTTCTCTCATGCACACATTTAAAACAATCTATACAGTCCTCTCATCATCATCATACGCCATTTTAATATTAAAAACAAAATTTGTTTTTATATGAAATAAAATCGCAATTGCACTATAATTTCAAGAAACTGAACACAAAATTAAATAATATTTACTATTTTGTTCTTTTTTTCATTTTAAATCTTTCATTGGAATACAATTAAAGTGTTTTATGTAATATAAACAATAATATAAAATTATGCTGTGAAAAAAAGGAATTTACTAAAGTATAATAAATGTGAATTTTTAATTTTAAAAAACAAACTTGGGTTTTTGTTATTATTCGAAATTATTTATTAAAAAATCAATCAAAACAAAATTTATTAACATTTATATTGAAATAAAATTTAAAAAAAAAAAAACCAAAAATAGTGATTATTTTAAAACAATTTAATATGTAAAAAGAATGAATTTTTTTCCAAAGAAAAAAATCCCAAGAGTGTATAATATAGAAATCAATGCACATCATCTGCAAACAAATAAAGTTCATTTCAATTCATGAAAAAAAAAAACTGATGATGATGATGAATGATTTTTATTTTGTTGATAAATGGAAAATTTGTGAACAGAAATCTTATATTGAGCGATTGAGAGACAATATAAAATCTCCGCAAAAAAAAAAAAAATGAATCATCATCAATCGTCAACATTTTATATACACAAACACAATTCATAAACTTTTTGTAATATCATTAACATCATCATCATCATCACTCATTAACAAAATTCTTGATAATTTGCTCAGGCGAATGTATAAAAAAAAATAAAAAAATAAATACAGATTTTGCACTTGCGCTATGCAAATAAATTGAATTTATTTTATGGATTTGATTTTTTATATCTCGACGGTGGCGGTTTTTGTGCAGTTGATTGAATTTTTTTTATGTTTCCCCAAAAAAATAGATCTGCCAGTATTTTTTATATATTTAATTATTTTACAAAAATCTATTTGTTGCCTATTTTTTTTTTTTTTTGAATATCAGAGCTGTTCGATTTATCCTTTTTACATAAAATACAACCTTTTTTTTAAAAAAAATATTTGTTCTGTTCACAAAATACACTTAAAAATAAAGTGGTGATTCGGTTCTGGTTTAGATAGGAACGTACAACAATAATAATAATAATAGTAGAGTAACAGAAAAAAAAACAGCTATCTAGTAATAATTCACGGGTGGTGTGTTTGTGTTGTTGTTGTTGTTATTATTAGTGCGATGATAGTTTTTTAATTTTTACTACTGCTGCTGTTAAATTGTGCAAAATCGCATGCGCGAATACATGTGTGTGTCCGGTGAAAATTTTTTTTTTTTAATTATATATTTTTTCACAAACAAATTCTTTTTTATTTCTATTTAATTTTAATTTAATTTATAAAATATTTACAATAACAATTTCGAAGAATATATAAATTAATTAAAAAATAAACCTTTTTTTTTTTTTTTATTTCTTCTATTACAGAGTTGTTTTTATTTTGTTTTATTTTTGTTTCTTTTTTTTTTGTTTTTGTGTTTAAATTTTGTTTTTGTTTTCGGTGATAATTATATTAAATTAAAGAAATTTGCATTATTACTGCATTATAAGGAAACGACAAAGTTAAAATTTTTGTGTAAATATTATTGATTGATTATAATTAATATATGTATAAAAAAAAATTAAGATAATTTGCGGTGAACTTTGGTGGTTGTTGTTATTGTTTTTCCTTGGTCTATAATTACAATATTATATACATTTTTGGATAGTCAATTGTTTTGTTATGTTGTTGTTGTTGGTGGTGGATAATATAAATTGAAACGAAAAAAAGTGTTTTCAAAAAGTGATTTAAATAATTTTTTTTTTTGATTTATTTCTTTTTGGATTTAATTCAAAATTGATTCTTTACGAATATAAACAAAAACATATTTTTATTTTTATTTTATTTTTTTGGTTATAAATACCTTAAAAATTTACATTAATATTATTGGTGTACAAAATTCGTAATAATAATAGCCGCTGTGTTGCCGAGCGCATCATCATCACCCGTTTTAAAATTAAAAAAAAAGTACAACAACAACAACAAACAGCAGCAGCAGCAGCAGCAGCAGAATACAAATAAATTAATTCACATTGTTACATACACAACAAATATTCGAAAAGGTGTCGCGCCATCGGAATCTGCATGAAAGATAAATCAGTGGATCGATAACCAAAATGGAGGAGCACAACTACAGAATTATTCCACTTCTGCGATATTTCTCGCTTATATTGCTATTTTTAGCTTTTTTAGCACAAGCAGGTATGTGTTGTTATTTTTCCCCGGAGTTTTTTTTTTTTTTTTTCTTTTTAATTTTATATATATAAAATAAATTTATATTATTTATAATTTTTCTATGCATACATAAAATCACACACACACACATACATAACATGTATCCCACATTTATAAAAAAAAAAAAAAAATTCGCCACACATTAACAAAAACATATGTATGAAAAATAGTTTTTTTTTTTTTTTTTTTCAAAAAAAAAATGTTCATGGACACTAGAAATGAGCTGCCGAGTGTATGCGGTTTGTTTTTTTTGGGGGACTTGGGTGTGCGTGCGTGTGTGTGTGTTTGGGGTCCGTGTACGTATTTTAAAATATTTTCATACGGAAAATTGTGAATACGTAACATGCACACACGCACGAACTCATGCTTTCATACACACATTTTCTCATATATATAATACAGATTTTTTTTCTGGCCAGCGGTCAGAGAATTAATTTGTTTTTTGTTTTTTTTTTTGTTTTTTTGCAATCGATTATCCATAATCTTTTTCATTATCGTTATTCAATCGTGCATCTTATCATCGTCATCATAATCTCATGTAGTAATATATATATATTCATGTGTACTGTACAAAAGCAAAAGGAATGGGGAGAAAATGATTATTTTTTATTGCAAATGTTAAATCATATAATTATTTGTTTATGAAATGGGTTTTTGTTTTTTATTATATCATCACACGAATAATTAATAAATTATTATTGGTTTAATAATCGATACCTATTTTATTAAACAATCAATATTCGGTTTTTGGGAAAATCCATCTGAGAGAGAATAAGATTTAAGAAGATAAGAAAATAAATTGCAATTGAATGATATGTATATAGAAATAGAAAACAAAAAACACACGTGAATATAATAAAATATTTATTTTTATACACACACTCACACACCATCTCTTTTATAAACAATATTACCCCCACAAGCATTTCGTATCGAAACATTACCCTCTATTAAAGATAATGGGTCGTGAAACTTAAAAAATACTTAACCAACGATCACCCATAACGGTAATTAGGAAATCGTGGTTACACTCCCCGTGAAAGTGTAACACACGATTCGCTTAAGAAATAATCATAAATCAATCTTCTACTAAAACAATAATAGAGGTTCAATTACGTTTCCTAATTATTAAAATAATTAATCCGCATCAAAATAAAATTAATATAAATTTATAATCAATTTATTAAATACAACTGTTTTAAACCTATCTGACGGCCCTAGATTATCTTCCAAATGTTTGTGGGGTGTTTATAAATGGGTATCCAAAAAAAAATCCAAATGAACCAAAATGAACAATAAACACAATAATATAATATGCAAATCTCCATACACATGCACACACACACACACACACATATATTTTATTTTTTATATTGCTTTCACAAAATGAAAATTTATTATTGAATTTTCCTTATGAAAATCTATTACACGATTTTTAAATTTGTGGGCAAGGGGAAACAATTTGAAAATTTTCACTTGAATACAAAAAAAAAAAAATGTAGGTTACATTTTATTTTATTTCATCTAAAAAACTATATAAACAAATTATAATTAAGAATAATAAATCTTATATGCCTTGATGTTAGGAAAAACTGTATATAAAATTTGTACAAATCGATTTATTTTATAAATTAGAATATTATTATTTAACATATAACAATAAAAAAAGAAGAAAATCATTTTTATTTTTTCGATAATGATGTCATAACAATTTGTATTATTTTTTCTTATTATATATATATATATACAAAATATATATATATATATACAAAACAAAACATACAAATTTTACATACAAATACCATCATCGAATCCGAATTGAAATATATATGTATATGCATAAATATATTTTTAGGGGTGATTGAGTGTGTGTTTGTGCGCGAATTCAAGACAATTTTCCATTTAATATATTATAATACAATACAATACAATACCAACAAATATGTAAAAAGAAAATTTTCCATATATATAAAAAAGTTAACCAACAGAGAAGAAGAAAATTGTTCATAATAGAAATGAAATTTTTAATCAAATCATTTATTAATATTTTTTTTTTATTTTCATTCGTTGTATTATTATAAATATATTTTTTTTCTTATATATAACTAATAATATTAATAATAAAAATATAGATAAAAAAAATGTTGATTACTACTCTGTCAATGTTTTTAAGCAGATGAAGAAGAAAAAAAATGAATTTTTCTGAATGAAAAATTATTATTTATTATTTTATGATATATAACAAAAATAATTCTGTTCTATTATTATTTTTGCTACTGCTGCTGCTGCTGCTGCTGTTACTTTTGTATTTACATAATATTCTGAATTTTCTTAATTTTAATTTTCATTCAAAATGTAAACACACACAAGGTAAAATTTTCTATATGGTAAACAGCAAAATGTAACGTAACCATTAACACACGATAATAAAAAAAAAATAGAAAAAAAAAGACAGACACACACAAACACCAATTCTATATATTACGTCATTCATTATATGGTGTTATGAATTTTCTTTTTTGTTTTTTTTTTTTTTTTATGTTTTCCTAGTTGGTTTTCGTTTTTTCATAGATTATAATATTTTATTTAATTTGATTGTTTATTTGACGCGGTGGTATATTATAATATTAAATTGGATTGGCTATTTCCCAGGTACTATATATATACTGCTGCTGCTTGTAAAATTTTTTTTATTATTGATTATTATATGAAAAACAAAAAAAAAAAACGGTTAATTAATCCATAAGACAGGTGTTGTTCGTTTTCTGATTTTCTATTTTCTATTAATATATACAATTATACATATACTTTGAAGTATTTTATAATATGTTTTAATATGTTTATTTTTTGTTAGATAAAATCTTTGATACTTTTTGAGGAAAAATTTATTATTGTTTTTCAAGTCAATTTGTTTAAATATATTGTTTGTTTTAATTTTTTATTGAATTATTTACCCACGTAATATCATGTACAAAACTATTTTGAGATGTGAAATAGATCTTGGAACAACATTTTCAAGTTCACGTACATATTTTTTTTTCAATATATGTTTTGTATTAATTTAATATATTTATATATACGATACAACAATTTTAAAGTAAGCGCATAAAATACTGCTGTTCTCTATCTATAAAACTTGTTCATAAACGTTCATAAATATATTTTGTTATTAACTACAAGCAATTCAAAAGTTATTTTTATTTTTTTTTTTAAATGTTTTTCTTTTCTATATTATTTAAAAACTAAACAAAAATCCCATATGGACAATTAACCGCTGTCAAGGTATATATGCAAATTTATTTTTCGCATTCCCTACGGGCTACGGTTATGTAAAATAAAATGAAGATTCAGTTTTGCAACATAAGTATATATGAATTGGTTGGTTGTTGTTGTAATAGAAATACTGGTATATATTCAAGTTGAATTAAAAGAATATCATAAATATATGTATATTTGTGTGTAGCAAAATTATCCCAAAGGAATTTAATATTGGATAGTTTTGTTCGGACAGTTGAATATATTTTTCACTATATATATATATATATATTTCAAATTTGTAATATTCAAATGACAGAATAAATTACCACAATTTGTATATTTATAAAATAATGTATTGAAATCGCAAATCAATATACATTTGACTTTATTATTACCATTATTATTTCTGTATCTCTTATCAATCTATTTATATATGTCCCTTGTTCTTTTACTTTTATGTTTAGTATCCAATTAATTCTTTGAACTATTACACAGAATCTTTATCTCATTGTAGTCATTCGATAAAGATTGTCAATGAAAATGGTTATTAATTTGTGTCATACTGTAATAATAAATTTTAATTTACAGTTCAATTCTGAAGAATTGCTTTTTGTTTGAATAATTATCATGTTGAAGTTAAATATATAATTAGAACCTAAATAATTGTTATATTTTATAAAAAAAAAAAAAAACATTGAATGAATAAAAGACAGACAGAAAATTATCAAAATTTCATATCAAACAAAGTTATTTATTTTTTTTTTTTAACCCTTGACATTTTCATCTTTATTTTACCTGGATATATAAACAGCATAGATAGATAGATAGTCATATACTAATAACAAATCGTATATATATATACGTAATTTTATTACATTCTTTTATCAGTATTATTATTATTATATATAAAATAATAATCATAATAATAATAAAATGATTACACTATAATTAAGTGGTTTATTAATGTAATATTTTCGTAAAGGTTAAAAGTTGCGATATTGATGATATTATGGAACTAATAACAACAATAATACAAGCATTTATACATGTGACATATATTTTCATATCTTTCATTGATCTTTCATACCGACATAAGAAGACAAAATCTCTATCTAATGAAAAATTAAAATATAATTAATTTCATTATTATATTTTAATTTCATAATTTTTAATTATCTCTGTAAGTAATTTATGGTGGTTCTAAACAATCAACATTCAATATATGTAAAATATAATTCCAATTTAATATAACTGATGTCTGTAAAATTCCAGAAATTCTTTAAAATCTTGATTTAATTTAAATTTTTTGTTAAAGAAATATTTCTATATAGAATTAACCTTGAAAGTATTACTTTAAATTAAATCATTTTTTATAAATAAAAATATAGATTTGAATATCATTTTCATACCTGTTTTTCGTATTTAACCTAATATAAAAAAAACAAATATTTAAATAAATATTTAAACTACAATCTTAAGGTCTATCCGTTAAGTTATCAAGGACTCCTAAACATTTTAAATTTGTTTTAACAATCATATAATAATACAATAAATAAATACTATAATTAATTTTTATTTTTTATTATATCAAGATCTCGCACAGTCAGTAGCTGTCAATTATTTATTTTATTTATTCTTATTTTTGCTGTGTTAAATTACAAAGCTAAAAAAAAAAATATATAGATAAATATTTATCATATCATGTTTATTTTTTTTTTATTTTAATTTTAAAAACCATTTGTTTTTTATTATATTGTAAATATTAACAATTGAATACGTTTTTTTTTTTAAAAATTATATACTTTAACAGTTTATAACCCCAACTAATTCAAAAGATTATAAAATGTGTGTTTTGTAAACTCATTTATTTATATATATATATAAATAAACCACAAATATTTGTATAAGTTTTATAATTCTTATATATGATATATAGAAATTATTAAAATTTATAACATTTCATTAATATATTCTCCTATACACTTGTAAAAAAATAAAATAATTATATGAATTTTAACAATTGTACTTAAATATTGAATGATAAATTTTGTTTATCAAATTGTGTGTATTCATTCAAAATGATTGTTTACGTACTTTATTATTATAAGATTAATATGTTATTTATTTTTTGTAATTATGATAACAAGTTTTTGAAATATCTATATTTGTTATCATAAAAACGCATTGTCGCTTGACAAACAAACTTAATATTCTCTATAAAAATTATATGTATTTCAAAATTGAAGAATAGAAAAAAGCAAAAAATAAAAAAGTGATTCATATTTGAAATGAATGTTTTGTATTTCAAAATTGTTTATAAAACTTGAATATTAACACAATAGAAAACGATTTAATATAATATTTTAATTTGTTTTATTTTTTTGTTGTTCTATTATTTGTTGATATAATAAAAATTAAATCGAGTTTTATAAAACAAAGAACAGAAATCAAATGAATCATTTATAATTTAACTCTAAACTGTGCGTTAGAACCTCACAACAGTTTTAAAGAAAATGTTAAAAAGATGTTAAATGAATAGTCTAAAATGATTTTTCCATTAATACTGTATAAATAAGACCTATATAATTATCCATTTTAAATATGATTTAAAAAAGAAAAAAATAACTACTGAACTAAATGTAATTCAAGTATTATATTTTTGATTGGTTGCCATATTATTTGCACTTTTTTTTTTTTTTTGTTGTTCAAAGTACAATTGACTATAGAAAGATAAATATATATAGATATACTGTTTTGAATTCTGTTGAGAACGTATTTGTTTACATTATCTTATCCATTTTGAACATTGAAAAACACTTTAGATTGATGTACATTTAATCAAACTATATACATATATATATTAATAAATCAATAACAAAAAACAAAAACAGACTATCTATCAATATGTAATTACAAATTATTATATGAAAATAAAAATGGTGTTATTTAAAAAGACTAAATTCGAAATCAATGGCCTTTTGTTTTTATATCTCAAATAAATTATATATACTAAATACGGGTAACATTCACACAATCGATAGGATTATAAATTTTTGTTTTATTAATAAAAAAACATTATATTATATTTGATTTTATATCCATATATATATATTAGGTTGTCTAAAAAATATTGTTAATTTTTTTTACAAAATTCAAACGATTTTTTTATATATTTCAAATGAACTTTATTAAACTAAATATGCGCCGTTTTGATCGATGACCCTTTGCCATTTTTCTGGTAAAGACATTATCCCATCACTGTAGAACTTCTGTGTTTTCTGGGCAAAAAACTGATCCAAGTGCATTTTGCAGTCCTCTGCGGAATTTAATTTTAAACCATTAAGGGAGTTCTGCAGAGACCGGAACAAATGATAATCTGAAGGTGCAAGGTCCGGGCTATATGGTGGATGCATTAAAACTTCCCAGCCAAACTCTCTCAGTTTCTTGCGAGTCATCAAAGATGTGTGTGGTCTGGCGTTGTCATGATGGAACACAACACCCTTTCGATTGATTAATTCTGGACGTTTTTTTTTTAATCTCGTGCTTCAATCTTGTTAATTGTTGACAATAGAGATCGGAATCAATGGTTTGACCGGGTGCTAGTAATTCATAATGAACTATTCCTTTCCAATCCCACCAAATAGACAGCATTACGTTTATTGGTGTTAATCCAGGTTTTGCTACTGTTTTAGGAGCTTCACCCTTCTTGGACCACGATCTTTTTCGTACATTATTATCGTATGTGATCCATTTTTCATCACCTGTAATCATTCGCTTTTAAAATGACTCGATTTCGTTCCTTTTAAACAGCGTTTCGCAAATGGAAATTCGGTTCATTAAATTGTTTTGTGTTAATTCATGTGGTACCCAAACATCGAGCTTTTTCTTGTATACGCAGCCTTTGTCAAATGGTTTAAAACTGTTTGGTGATGGATGTTTAGTTCTTTAGCGATATCATGACTGCTTACGTGTCGATTTTCTTCAATTTTTGATATGATTTCATCGACTTTTTCAGTGATTGGTCGACCAGAACGAGGTGCATCTTTGACATCAAAATTACCGGAACGAAATCGAGCAAACCATCTATAGGCTGTTAATTTTGATAAAGTCACCGTAAACTGCACAAATTTGTTCATGTGCCTGCGTTGCATTTTCACCTTTTTCATAATAAAATTGTAAAATGTATCGAATTTTTTCAGTAATTTCGCTCATCTTTAATGCACTACAACTTTTAAATGACTAAACAAATTTAATTTTTTTTTTTTTTCTACGAAATGTCATCTTTCGAACATATGTTAGTGTTACCTGATCAGATTAGTACTACTTGAAATATTCAATTATAATGACATCTATTTATAAAAATTATCAATACTTTTTCGACAACCTAATATATATTGTTTCATATCTAAATATACAGGCTATGTGTGTGAGTTCAGAAAGTTTCACATTTGCTATTTGATAACTAATAATAGATATATTCTAATCTGTATTTGTTTATAAATAATTACTCATCGTCGTTGGTATTTATTCAACAATAAAAGTGATAGCACAACTAAATGGAAACATTTTAAATGAAATAAATTGTATTTTTCCTATAATTTTTCAAAATGATTGGTGTAATTTTTGGATTAATCTATAAAGTAAATCCGTTTGGGGATGGTATCATCGAAAGCATTACGATATTTTACTTATATTTTCTTATATGATATGGAAAATTTTCTATAATAATACTAATGCTATATTCATTTTTTTCTGTATATGCCATAATGTTTCTAGTTTTTAATCATGTTCTATTTGTACTTACATTTATCGCATATATAGAATATGAACAATGCTCACATATGTTTGTTTATATATGTACATATATTTTTTGTTTTATCTATTTTTTTTGTATATATACATATAAAAATCCTATTATATACTTTGTTTGTAACATATGCTTTTTCGATAATGAATATGGGTTGTTTGCAAAGTTTTTATTATATAAAATGTAAAGTTCGCAAAATCCATTACAACAATTTATTATATAATATTTTTTCAAAATAGAAAATCATATTGAAAAATGCAATCATAAACACATATTAAAATAAAAAAAATACCAAGAAAAATGATTAGAAATTTCATGGTTTTAACTGAATCACAAATGCATGTTTTTAATATACGAAGGTTGAATTCAATTGAAATATATTAATTGACAAACAAAACATATATATACGTTCGATTGAAATATGAATTTAAAAAGCAAAAAAAAAACACACCCATTTAATTATAAATAATATTTTCAAATAACACAATTCACTTGTGTTGGTTTTTTGTACGATAATAGACCAATGACGCAATGATTGCCAATCAAAATATTATGTATTTGTACATCAAAAACTTGAATACAACTTCTGAAAAAGCCCATGTAAATGCTATATTAATTGCTTTTCTTATCTTTTGAAATGTTTTTTTTATATAAATGACTATAACTATATATATATTCAGATAAGACTCCGACTGAATTTATATATACCCAAAAAAAAAGTATATTAATATATAGAAAAAATGCAAACATTGTAATTGAAAAAAAAATATCTTTATTATAAATTTAACCTCGCGCAATTGATGTATCAATCAATCTATCAAAAAATAAACACATTTCTTTGGTGTCTGTCTATAAATACGATCATTAATTTTTTGGTTAAATTTTTATATAATCGCAACACCACTCTAATGGCATTTTTATAAACTTTGGATTATCGCACCAACAAACAAATAATTTATAGATTATTTTATTTGTTTTTATGTGATATACCAGCATTGATAATTCCACAACAAAACCAAAACCAACATATTTTCATCTTTGCAATGTGTATCTATCTGAATCTGTATAGCATAAATAATTAACTGGGATTTGATAAAAAAAAAAAACTTTTTTATCCACACCACAGAAAACATTATTATAAAATTTTCTTTCTATTATATGTCTATCGCTACAATATATATCGCATGATAGAAAAATTTTACATAATCATAAATAAACATTGTAAAAATAATGATTTTATTAAACATATTTATGCAAAAAAACACTTTTTATTCATTGAATTTCATGGTGTTTTTTTGTCTGTATATTTCTTTCAATCTTCTGCATTGGGATGGTGTATATACAAACACAAAATGATTTTACAAAAAATTACTTGGTAAAATTTCAATAAGTACGCGTTTTTTGAACGTGAAAATATACGAAAGATATGCGTGTGTTTTTTTTTTTAAGGGAGTTTCTATCACATTTTCACGATTTTCATATATGGAAAATATATAAAAATATGATATATAGAAAGAAAAAAATCAACGATATAGCGAATATATATAATAAAATTGCATATTCATTCTTTTCCGCTTTCGAAATTGATTTAGAATGTTTTTATTTATGAGTTTATGTTTTTTTTTTTTTCTGTATTTTCATCTATCTATCTACTGTTGTTTGTTGTATACATGTTTTAGTTATAAAAATTTACAATTTTGCATAATAATTATTATACATATATATATATTTATACGGATTTTGTTGTGTGTATGAAGGTTATATTTATTATTGATATACATTGTATACAATAACAAACGTCGTCGTAAATATATTCGACATTGTATATACAAGAAATGTTATCTAAATATATTCATAAATATGTATATAGTTTTCCATTTTCATAAATCGTTTTTCATGTGTTTTTTTTTTATTATGGATTATAATTCGTGTGTTTAATTTATTGTAAATTTATTTCGTTTAAAGCTTAAACTATACATACATATATTTATACAATTTTTTATGGAGTATTATTAAAGTGGTAAAATTTCATCACTTTTAACAATTCTCATCTTATTATTATATTTTATTATCACTTATTCAAATTTAAATGGTAGTATTTGTATTTGTTTCTCCAAATCATACCAATATATATTTCGATATATGTACTATGATCTAGTTTTATTTTTACTATTTTCACGTTAACATCTTTCAATTTTACTATGCTATTGTCAAATTACAAATATATTTATTATTTCAGCGAATGGGTTTTTTTTTATGACATTATTTTTAATTTGGTAATAAAATCATCATTAACTTAAATTAAAAACAAAATCAATAAATATAAAACCAACACTATATACATATATGTAATTGAAATTCAATGTATATCTATATAGACTATATGGTGTAGATATACATATATAAATAATTAAATAATTAGTTTATTTAATTAATTGATATTTTATATATGCGTTTAACTTTATCACCTTCGTTCGTTTATCATTATTATTATTATTTTTTTTAAATAATATATATAGAAAATGTAGAAACTTGTAGAAACTTGTATATGTAATAGTAAAAATTGTAATTGAAAGACGAACTAAATAAAAAAAAAAAGAAAAAAAGTTGTTATGCTTGAACTTAAAATGCAAATATAGCAAATATTTGTTTTATTTATTTTTATTATAATATGTTAAATAATTAAGCTGAATTAAAAAAAATAAATAAATTGCAATTAAAATGCGATATACATATATATATTTTTTTTTTCTTAGTTTTGCAATTCAAATAATATTTCTCATTACATTTGGAATATTTAATTTTCAGTTAAGTTATTAATTTATTATATTATTTATAATGCAATGTTTTACGTAACATAACCGTACCACATATCATAGAAATCATTTATTGAAACATTAATAAATGATTGGATCAATAATCGTACTTTGAGCTTAAACATACATTGCAAAATCGGACTTTTTTTTATATTATATCAATTATTATTTATTTACAATAAACTTTCAATATGTTAACACTTAAAATTGATCACATTTTTAGCATTCCTACACTAAAAATCTTTATTTCTATGAAAGTTACATTACCTGAAATTCATTAAAAGCACTTTATATAAAGAAAAAAAACTCAATATAGTAGAATTACTCATATATTTTTTTTTTTGTTCGTTACTACGGCAGAATCGGTTTAGCGCCCGTAAAACCTCGGAATTCTATTGCCGTGAGCCCGTAACGAAATCACTTAATCAGGTGATGAACCTTAGATGCATTGAATACACTTAAATGATTTTGGGTGGTAAATCTATTATAATATGTGGATTAATTTATGAAATTTTGAAAATAAAGCAAACATATGAGATAAAAAAAATTTTTACTAAAACAAAATAAGAAAAAATCACTCATATGTTTTCAAACAATTGTCCAAGTTGCACTTTAGGTGGATTAGTTTTTAGATAAGATGAAATGTTTAATTTAAATAACTGATAATCAAAAGTAGGGGGAAATACTAGTTCAGGGAGGCTATTCCATAATCTTGCTGTTCTTGGGAAAAATGAATTTCCAAATCTGTTTGTTCGCAAAAAACTAATAGATACAGAATATGAATGAGCCTTTTGTGAATTTCTCGAATTATAAGAGAAGCTAATTGGCTCAGGAATTAGCTTTAAAATTTCATTAGAGCATTCATGGTAATAATACCTATAAAATGTGCACAATGAAGCTACTGATCGTCTAGGATCCAATGATTCAATGGAATTTGTTAAACAATAACATTTTGATCAGCGAAATAGCGTGTTTTTGGATCCTGTCACTAAACTGCAGGGTAGTAATTGGTGCACCAGCCCATATGTAGGAAAATATATTGTTTATATTAAAAGAATTTTACGATTGAATTTGATGATTATTTTTATATAGAAATGTCCAAGTTTTTCTATTGTAATAATCATCTTCGATAACGTCTTAACGGTTATAGAATGATCTCCAAATACATTTAATTGGAACATTCTTTAATATTTCAAAAATATATTTACAAAAAAAAAAAGAAAAACAATTCCCTTTTTTTTTTAATAAAATAGTTTCTATTTTATCCCATAATTTTCCGTTTTCACATATATATAAGTTTTGAAATAAATCCTTTACCTTTTAAATCCCGCAAGCTTATCTATAAAGTTTATTTTACATATTTTATTCAAGAAGTAATACAATATAAAACCTGCATAAAATCTCCTTATACTACATATGCCTGCCTGCCTATATATATATGTATAAGAAAACGGAAAACGAAAATGAATATAAAAAAAAAAAATTAGTAAATTGTACTCTTTTTTAAATGAAATTCTATAAATAAAATATGTATAATACAATACAATATATACAATTGAACAGAAATGTCAGAGGTTAGATATACGCATATATTATAAATATAATATATAACAACCACCACCACCACCACCACCACCACCGTCACTACTACTACTACTACTATCAAAGGATAAAAGAGAAAAATAAAAAACCTTGAATGAACAAATTGTTAACCCTTATTTTTATTTATATATTTTTTGACATGCTTTATTTTCTATTTATTTATTTATTTTTATTATTTTGATTTACCATACTTTACTATTTATAGATCATTTTTCTTCTATATATATATATTTATAATATAATATAAATACATATATTTAAGGATTTTCTATTGTATATTAAATATTTTCTATTTTCTATATATATATATATAAAATAGAATCAATTTTTGTCATTTACAACAAGATGTTCTACTTTTTTTTTTCTTTTTCGTTTATATTTAGGTATATATTTAAATTTAAATGAAAGCAAAAAAAAAATGATTGTGTTTTATTTATTTAAATTAAAAAACACATCAACAAATAAAATTACTTTAAAATATATTTTCTGTATTATTTTTATATATTTAATGTATTGCAGTAAGTTATAAATTAAATGATATTTATTTTGGTTATATTTATTTTATTGCTATTAAATGGTATTTGGTTAATGTACAGAAAACTATTTATTTTTCTTCTGGTCTTAATGGAAAATTCTTGAAAATGATTATGATGATGACATCAGTATACAGCGTTTTGTGTCCTTATATACATATTAAAAAAAAAAATAGTCAAATAATTACATATGCAGGATATTTTCACAAACAACCAAGCAAGCAAAAGAAAAATTCTTCTCTCCTCCTCAAAACTCTTATATAATTTTCTTTTATTTACTGTATTATATATATATACTTACTTATGTATATCCTTCTTTTATAATATATGGTAAAATATTTAATATATATTATATTGTATATATATATGTAATAATAATAATCCAACACAACATTCATATATGTATAAGTATATTATAATATAGCATAAGATAAATTAATTCTTCTATTTTTTCCTATATATATAACATAATATATGGATAATATAAATGCAAAATCAAGAGATGATTAAAAAACAGCAAAATAAATAAATAAATGAAGAAAAAGAAAAAGAATATGATGAGAAAAGATGACGATGAAAAAGTGGGTTAGAGGAGGACACAAAAACCAACAGGATTTTTGTCTATATATATCTATATTATAAATAAATTTTGTGTATTCACGAGGACGTTTGTAAATATATGGATGGCGACAGCAATTCCGACTATTCTATATATATATATATATATATATATATATATATATATAAATATATATTTGGTGCCTATCGTATAATGATTATGTTAATGATGGATGAAAACAAATGATGGAGTAATACACACGATGATTGTAGAAAAATGATAACTCTATATATGTATATAATAAATAATTGTATATATATATACAAATTTAAGAACAATTGTACTCTATATATACAAGAAATTTTCACATTATAATAATGATGATGATGATGATGACGAATATAATCATGATAATATATATAGTATGTGAAAAATGAGGAAAATAGAAAATTCATGTTTATGTTGTATAAAGTGCTTTTCCATATGTACGTACGTAAATCCATATACATAAACACTCCAAACTCAACCCTCAATAAATAATTGCTGTAGTCGTCATTCTGGCGCGTTTGCTTTACAATTTTCCTATATATAAATATAAAGTTATACAACAAATTTCCCAATATATACTATGATTTTCATTTATATACTGTGATGACTATATATAGATATATATATATATATATATAATATTATATTTTAGATTTTTTTTTTTTTTTTTATAATAGAGTAATGAAAATCCTTGTCTTTATCATGTGTTTTCGTTTTTTTTTTTTTATATTTATTTATGTTGGTCTTCATATAGAGATACTTATATATAAGGAAAATATCTATATAAAGGGTGCTTTAAAAAGGATCAGTCATAAAGTTGCCGGTGGTAATTTTTCTATGATCAATTCTAAGAAGAAATTGTCATAGAGCATTAAAAAACCCGAAATTTTTCCAAGAATCTCCATAATTTTAATAAATTTATCAATTATAGTGAAATTTATTGATTTATACGCTAAAATTACCACATCACGATCATCGATAATAGTTTAGAAGTTAAAAGTTCTTTAAATCTGGCTGTGTTATATACCTATTAAGGGACACCCTTTTAATTATCATAAATTATACTGTGAATACCGTTTAAGTTTTCTAGAAAATTATCATATATAAATAAAAATAAAATGAAAATGACAAAAGAAAAAAAAAAAACTTAAATGTTAATTTGAAAAATAAAAAAATTTTGACCCATAAAAGAAGAATAATAAAAAAAAGATATCTAAAATCAAATTCAATTTAATTAATCAATTTGTTTATTATTATTATTATTATTATTATGGTATATAATTTGAAGAAAATATGTTTTAGTTTTTTTTGCCTTATTTTTATTTAATGGGTTATTTTCGATTGTGGATATAATGATTGGAGTGAAGTGGAGGGTATTTGCGGGAGAATACAGTATATATGTATATACGCGGATCGATATACAGATAGATACATATATTTATATATAGATTACATAAAATGATTATTTGAGTTTTTCTATTTTTTCGGTTTTGAAGATATACTATCATTTATTGATTGAAATATTATATATAATATATATATAAAAGTATATAAGGTCATTTCTTCTTTTAAGTGATTTGAAAATGTCTAGTCTAGTTTATATTTATTTAGTTCACATGATATGGTTTTATACATTTTTATGAGAGTAGTTGGTTTTTTTTTTTTTTTTTTAATAAGACATTTCCATTAAGTTTTATGGTTTAAGTTTTCCGCGTAATGTATATTTATTTTGTGTGCCACGATGATGAGAATGGGATAAGTTTTATTTTATTTGCTATATATAGATTGTGTGATGATGTATATTTTATATATATATATTTTAACACACATGAGTCATATAAAATTGATTCAATTTAGATATGGAAAAGTTTTTATTTTTTATTGTTCATTTAATATGTCCTTTTTTATATATGTATATAGTAAATTTTATTATAATTGAAACTATAAATTTATAATATACTTATTGTATATTTGTTTGTTCTGTTGAATTGAATATTCTTTTAGATTCGAATAAATTAATCATACACAATTGATTAGAAAACATTTTCAATTACAGAATTATTGGTTAAATTAATGTTCAATTAGAAAATCGTTATGATTGCTATTTGTTGTCCAATAAACTTCTTTAGTGAAAGAATACAAATCCATAGAGACTTTCATAAAATACATTCAATTAAAAGTCTGTATTAATATGTTTTGTAAAAACATCATATCCTTTGTAGTTTTTGGGACATTTTAATCAAATGAAATTGGTCATTGATCTTCAAAGTATTTTTTTTATTATTGTCGATATGTAAATAAAATTTTTTCTTTAGATAAATCCATTTATCAACAAGTCAATGACGGATATTTGTGCACATATATCACAATATAATTCGTTGTTTTGTCATTCTCGGCGTATTTATAATATATATATATATATTACTTTCTTTGTTTGGCAATTATTTTGTACATTTACAAATATTTATATATATAAAAAAAAAACTCTGTATATAAATGCAAAATCATTTATTTACGTCAATTGAGGATATTTTACTTATATATATATTATTATATATGCATATATGACATATATAAATGTATATATATATATTTATACCGAAAAAAAATATATCATAATATACTATATGAAAATGTGCTCTCGCAAAATGTTAACATACGTGTTACGTGTACAGTGTCCACATGTATGACTTTATACTATTGATATATACATTTATCGCGTATTCTTTATTATACTGTACTGTAGTATTGTGTTGTGTATATATATCAGATCAGACACAGGTCCCATATCATGATGATCATCTCTGCCGCACAAACAACGCAAATATTTTATGTGTGCGTGTCAGTTTGTGTTAAAAAAAGAATATTACTAATATATATATGCGAAATAATTTCAAAGTAGCACAAAAAGTTATTAATAAAATAACTGAAATACTATAATATTAATAATGAAACTCATATACATGAATTTTCAAAAAAATACTGACTGTCACTGGTTTTTGTTGGGTCATACCTGCTTTGTATATATACATTCTATTAGATTCTATGTACTATAGTATATAATATTCCTTGGCCATCCATATATTGGCGTAAACGTAAACAATTTTGTATAGTTATTCAATTTGCAAAAAATTGATATATATTTTATTTTTATAAAAAAAATATATACATATTTCAAAATGTTGTTACAATTGAAAAAAATGTATAAAAGAAAAAAAAACAAATTAATTATAGTTCATTGTTAATATTATTATTTTTTTTTTTTTTTTGTGGTTCATATATGAACATTACATTAATTTTTTATGAACATTCACATAATAAAATTAAAAAAAAAAAAAAACATTGAATATTTTGTTTACTATATCGTATAATAAATAAAAAAATAATAAACAAAACCAAAATTAACTGCAATATTTTGTCTGTGTTGTGTCCTTTCTGGTATTTATTTATTTTATTTGTTTATTTTTAATTCGATCACAATCTTTTTATTCGAATAATACATTACTAAAACAAAATATACTTAAAATAAAATTATTCTAATTTTGTATGTATGTACGTACATACGTAAACATTAAAATTGATTGTGTGTTATCCTTGTATAATATAATTGTAAAATTTCATAGATAAATATTTGTTTGAATAGCAACAAAATAATAAAATATTCTTTGTTGTATTGTCTATATATATATATATATATATTCGTCGTTATTTTATTCCAAAATCGTATATATGTAATTGCAATATTAAAACCCACATATGTGTATATATATATATAGAAATATTTATCCTTACATAATTTTGGGGGTTCTTTTTTTTTTTTTTTGTGGTTTTACAATAAACATAAAAATATATACCGCACCCACTTTATTATACTCCAATATTATATCCAAATGAAATCCTTTACATTTTTATTCTTTTTATATTTTTGTTATTATATTCTATCTATACGATGTATATAAATGATTAGTATTTGTTTATAAATTAATAAAAAAAAAAATCATATATAAATGTATAAAAATAAAAAGGATTCATATAAATATTTTTCTTTTTATCATTATCAAGATATGCTCGCGGTATTTTGTAATATTCTATATAATAAATTTATTTATTAAATTATATATGCAAATATTTCGAAATTTAGGGGTTTAAAATTAAATCCATATTAATTATATAGCTATATAAAGGTATTCCCATTCAGTTATATAATCTATTTAAAATATATATAAAGAAAGAGATTATATGAGGATTTTTAAATAATCCTGATTGTTTATGCGTATATATTATATAAAATCATTTCGTTATTCTTTGGAATCTTGATATTCAAATGTATATGAAAAAAAAAATTATGAAAATATCTGTAAAAACCTATAACTAATTTCTGACATTAATATATTGGAAATTTCTACATAAAATAAACGTTTTTCGGGAGTCCTCATGAATATATCTAATACATTTTGATGGTGAATAATAATTTAATGTGTTCAAAAATAATTTGGAAATATTTCATGTGCAAAAAAAATGCAGTCAGTATTTTTAAATGAAAAAAAACTGTATATATTTATATATATATATATATATTTACATTGTAAAAAAATAACTGACTGACTGACTGTGAACGATTGTGAGTTTAATACAAGGTGTGCAGAAATTTTATTGTAATACTGATAGCGAAATAAAATCACATTTATATATTTTAAGAGCAAATTCATCAATTGTGTTTCGAAATTGTGTTTTGAAATTTCGATATTTGTTTCGCATTTGTTCATTTTCCAATATTAACGAAATATTTTTGAAAAATTAACTAATAAAATTTATCATTAATTCTAGAAAAGCTTATGATGGTTTAAACGATCAACGAGTTTAAACAATTAATGTTTAAAGTTATACAAATCATCCTGTATTTAATTTTTTTTTAGACACAGACCATTTGTATATATATAATATTCGGTATAGTGTATAACTGCAGACGACAAATTGTACATATTCTATAGTATAGTATACCTCATAACATACGAGAGTAGAATATATTTGTAGAAAATTTTTTTTATAATAATGAAATAATACAATGACAAAAAAAAAAAAATTTGTTTCTATATAATTTTTTAAACCTCGAAATAAATAAAAGAAAAACGTCAAATATTGGCAATTTTCCAAAATAAAATAAATACAGAAAGAAAGAAAGAACATTATATTTTTTCAATTTGTTTTATATTATTTATATTTATATTATTTATATATATATATATGGTATATACACGTATGAAATGAAATGTATTGTTATATAGAGATTGTATATAGATTTTTCATTTTACAGATTTTTTATTTTGTATTATATACAATATATATATAAATAAAAAAGAAATATGTCCATACGAATGGTTTATCTTTGTTGTATATATTTTTAATAATATAAATGTTGAATTCATATTAAAATATTATGTATGTGCGATAACCAGCTATATATAATTGTTATAAAACAGAAATCTATGTATATGCTTCCAATTAAATAATAATTCCAATGAAAAATGCTCCTATATATAGATTTTTATGAGTTCAGTTCATAAATATATATATATATACGGATGAATGGGTTTTCCCGATTATGAATTTTCATATGAAATAATTTGAAAGTTTCATGGTGGTGGCCCACAAAACAATCAATATATTTTTAATACATATATTTGTTGCGTATACACCATTAAATTTTCATTTTATTTGTTGTTGATCCGCCCGCATTTAACATTATTGAGATTAAAAAAAAATATTAAATTATTTAGCATCATCACAGCAGCATCTGCTGATACTTTTTCAAGGTATATTTGTTTTTTCTATATAGCATATAACATTGTCGATATATTTATATCTATATAGAATAGAATTCATTTAAATATATACAATAATATATATATATTGTTCATTAATATATATAGATAGGATACATTAAACTAATTTTTTTTAATCGTATATTCGTATATGAGATTTAATTTATATTGTACATGTAAATTTATAGTTTATTGAAATGCTATAAATATTTTCCTATATATGCAATCATAGATATATAGAATTTATTTATATATATTCCGTATTGTTGGCTATGGTTTATATTTTAAATTATATATATACAATATACATATGTGTATATAGTAAGTATAATTAAGGTGACCACCACTTTTATTGTAAATAAAATCAATTATTACTAGATTATTCTGAAAATAACTCTTTAAAACTCTTTTCCTTATTTTATATAACCATAATTAATGTTTATTTTCTATAATCGCTATATGTCTTATTAAATATTATTCATAATAATCTTATTCATTAAGAATGTTGAATCGATTACAATTGCTATATATATTCTATATATTTATTGTATACAATTGATGAAAATATTTTAATATTCTTAACACTTCGTGTATATCTTTAAAATTTATATAATAAAATAACCCTGATTCTATTGATTATTTTTGCAGACAATCAAAAATATATTATTTGTTAGATATATTTAGTATAAGAACGTCTCCTACGACTAAAATAATATAAATTTATTTTTCTTGTTTTTTTTTATACGTAAAAAATTGAAAAATTAGAAAATGATTCACTGTTTTAAAAAGAAACACACATATTTGAATATTGATCGTATATATACAATATTATATACAGATTGTCTCACAAAGGCAATGTTAAATCCAATTGACCAATGTCGATTTTAACTCTTTAAGTTTTAATATATATGCTGCTTCATTTCGACGTTAATCTGGGTAACATTCCGTATTTGTAAATAGATATAATATCATTTAAAAAATAATATAACACATTTCACCACGGCACGCATAGCCACACCAACTCTAATGTATATATTGTATATTTACAGTCAAATATATATATTATCGGTTAAATATTTATGACGTTATCTATATATCGTTATTATATATATATGGATAGATCCTCATAAATTATACCTTTCATATATATATATATGTATATTTGTACGTGTTAAACAAAACAAAAAAAAATTTATTATATGCTATATCAATATATAATAGATATTACTATATATATATATATTTGTACATATGCACACAGGAAATAAATGTAAAAACGATAAATTTTAATACTTTTCATATATAAATATGTATGAAAATTAAGCAAAATTCAAATTTTAAATGCAAAAGTTATTATATAATATATGTATATAGTAAATTATATGTTTTTCTTACACATTGACCTCTCCATATATTAATTCTGTAATGTAGTTAATAAAACATGCAACTTAAAATTCTAATTCTAAAATTTTGAGGTAGTCAATTTGAATTCCGCTGAAGTGATTAAACATTTGGTTTTTCTGTTATTTTTAGAATCTCAGTTTCAAGTAGAGTTACATACGTGGTCGTCCATATTGTTGATCGTACAACACCTCAAAAAAACAAAAACATGAAATAATAAAAAACCGAAACAACGGAAGACTGTCACCGGACGCTAAAAACGATAAATTTCACCATTTAACATAAATTCAATTTAAACGTTGTTAATGAAAAAGAAAAAAAAACTTTTTCAATAATTAACTACTTCTATTTTATTTTCAATTTATACATCCTTGAATTTTCCCACAACATATATAAACAATTCACCGGTATATCCACCCACCGCAGTCCAATCAACCAATCAAAAATAAATAAAAGGTTAATTATTATTTGTTAATAAATAATAAAAAAGTAATCACAACATAAATAAAAATTTATATATAAAAAAAAACAATAATATGATAATCTGTGCAAATGAAATTTAATATTTTAAATAATCATATTTACGTGAGCTCCAACAAAAAAAGCAATACTCCCTTCATATAAAAAATTCACAATTCACATTTTATATTTTGTTATATTATAATTTTAGAAAGAAAACAAACAACAAAACAACAGTCTAAAAAATATTGATAAAATAAATTTTTGATCTTTAAATAGATGTATACGTTGTATGATAGATAGATAAATATATGATGAAAATTGAGAATATCAAAATTGAATACATAAAATAAAAATAAGGAAAAAGTTTTTCGTTTTTCTGATTTCGGATAAATGGAAAAAAGCAAAATATTTTATTTAAATTTTATTTTTGCTACAGTATATACACTTATGGTTTAAAATTAGTCGAACATAAGAGTTTTTTTTTTTACATTTTTGTACTTTAGCAATAAGTTTTATATTATAATTTCATGTTGACTGCGAATGGGTGGTTTAATCGTGAAGCTGATTGTTTAGATGATCACCGATTCTAATCCTAAAATATGTTTTTAGGAAATTAAGTTGTGGTTCATATAGAGCTAGGTCATTTTATAAAGTAACACCAGGCAAATAAATTAACCAAATTTGTTTCAAACAAATGGGAAATATTTTTACTGTTCGACTAAAATTAGTCCCGAAGTGTAATATATTCTATTGTTTATTGTATTATATTTTATTATATTATATTATATTATAATATTGATTTTATTGAAATTCCATTGAGTAATGAGAATATATATGCAAAAAATACAAAACAAAATAAAAAATAAACTTTATATTATTATTATTATTATTATTTGAACAATGGATATCGATACTTTTGTTTTGATTAAGTTTTTCTTTCTATATATATTTTTTGTTGTTTTGTTAGATTTGAAAAATCTTAAAGATTCATAATAGAATTTTTGTTTTTTCTTCTTCTGGAGTCTTTATAGATATAAATATTTTTATATATATAACTATATATTATATGAAAATCATATATATTATATAATAATAAATAAATGAAGCAGAAATGAAATATATAAATGAATGAAAGACAGCAAAATATTAATCCCCTATTTGAGAAAAATGTTACTTTAACTTTATAGATATTTTTTATGTATATATGGTATAGTGTTGTACTTATTTATGGATACAAAACAAATAGTATTGATGAGTTATATATAGTAGACGAGTACATATTTTAATCATACATCAGCCCAAGTATCTTTTCAAACAATCAAGTTTGTTTTATTTTCTTCTGGATATGTACAAAATCTATATATATATATATAATATACAATATAATATTTATGTATTTATAATATTATACACTTGAGACTCGGTAAAATGGTAAAATGTTCCCATAGAATAGTAAATATATATATAACTTAAATGTGTATATGTTGTATATATTAGATATATATATAAAAAACAAATATGTATTTCTATATATACATACATACTCATATATGTCATTCTATTTGATTGTTTGTCAAATGAAAATGAAGAATGGAATAATAAAATTTTACTTTTATTGTCAAAAAAAAAATATATAGTATTTTGTTTTGTTATCTATATACAATATTTCTTTCAATCACATCGCATTGTGCGTAACTATATATGGAATTTATTTATAATCCATATAAATAAATATATTGTACAATTCATCTATAGACCTATATTTATATAATGAATGAATGTGGGTTGTGAAAATGTGTTCTTTTTATAAATTCATAGATTAACTTTAAAAGTAATATCGTGTATATATATATCGTATATCTTATAGATTGTAGATAAATATGATAGAGTACAACAGAAGATATTGATATTATTATTTGCAAATCAATTTCATTATCTCTCTATATGTAAGTGGTGTGTTTTCTTTTATATCATTATCATATCTATATAGAATTTTAGTTATATGCTATATATTAATTTATTTTTCATATATATACATGATACAGAGAAATAAATATATTTATAACTACATTGATTTTATTTGCAAACAATTGAATAAATTTTAAATGATTTCGAAATTTCGTTGTATACGTAAAACAAAATAAAGGTTCATCTTTTATTTATTTATTCCATATCATAAATTAGTCATAATATATATATATATTGACTGATATTGTGCATGTATGTATATATTTTATACGATCTTAAATCCATCCATTTATTATTCAATCTTTGGTTGTTCTTTTTTATTTTTTGCTCCAATTGTTTTTGTTTTAACAAGATACAGAAAAAAAAAATTTTCTTTTGTTGATATTGCATATATTGTTTTTTCTATATAAAGGACTGTTTTTTTTTTATTGTGGTCATAAAAAATATATTCTCTTTTTTATTTTTTGTGTTGACCAAATAGAGTTCATACCCAAAAAAAAAAAATATCTGACCTTTTCTATTGTGTCCAATTTCAAGTGATGGTCATTTGAATTTTTTGATATTCTGAAATATTTATCATTTAATTTTGTCGCACAAAAACAATTGTTTTTAGTTCTACTATATCTTTATATGCAAATAAATTTTATAATCTACTTTTTCTTTTTTTTTTTTTACAATTTATCTTTAATAAATATATGTCAGTTTTTACTTACTTTAATAAATTTATTATATTTGTTTTGAAATGATTAACCATATTTGTTTTGTTTTAATAAATAAAACAATCTTATTGTTACATACATACTTTGAATTAGGTTAATTTTTATACAAACAGGATATTTATATTTCTTAAATAAATAACATTTACCCTATCTTTTAATCATAAATAAAATGTGACTTTGTGACTATGATATGATATTCGTTATAAGTTTTCTGATTTTATTGATAACAAAAAAAAAAAAATGTTCTATAACTTTTGAACTGAAACGATTTTTTTCAGAGTTAAGTTATGGGATAAAATTATAAATTTCTGACGGATCTTAAGAACGCAAAATATTTGTCCAAATGGATGTCTAAAATAAAAGAAGGTATTGTTAAAATTGTACCCTTTTTTTTTGTTGTACAATTTTCACTTCGAATTATTTTAAAAAAAAAAACATATAAAATGCCGTAATAAAATATTTATTCATTCATTTATGGTGGTGTTTTATATTTATTTTATTTTTTTTTTTGTTATATGGTTTCTAATTTTCTATAATGTGTATATAATATGCAATGATGTAATAACAAAACAGATAATTTTTCTGTAGCATTACCAGTGCTTCAATTGTATGTTATTTTCATTATTATTATTATTATTATTTAACATATGACATGCGGGTGTCCCAAATCAAATGAACATATATATGTATACGTATTATTTAATATATTTGTAACAAGATCAACATTTTAAAAATTAATAAATTCTCAATTAAAATGTTTATTAATGAAACTTGAACAACAAATCAAATGTATAGAGTTTTTCTTTAAAGATATCCGGATCTTATGATCCTTAATTGTAATAATTTTATATCTTCTACCGATGTCATCTATATGTATAATAAGTGAAATCTTGAAAGCACTAATTTCCATTTATCTAACCAATTTTGATGGGTGTTTTTTTTTTTTTTAAATAACACCACTTTAAACAATTTAGTGTAAGGAAAATGTGTTCATAAATATAACTAAATATTATATATAATAAGTTTTTTTAGATTATCAAATTATTTGTTGCATACATAATTTTTATATTTATATACCAAATTCTGTTTGATTTTTTTATTTTGCATATATGTAGATGTATAATATAATAAAGGTATACATGCAATAAAAAAAAATCAACAAATTCTCGAGTTTTTCCTTCGTTTAAAATGTATTTATATAAATATTTATAGTTATATATAAGTATAATATAGGTACTTAATATATGTATGAAAAATAAAAAAAAAAAAACAGAAAAGTTTTAGTTGAGTCAGGTCAACTAACTAACTAACTAACTATATATTATACAACATAAATATATAACTTACTAACTAACTAACTTTACACATACTTTATTATTTTGGTATGTATATATACTAAAATAAATGATTCATATATACCTTTTTTTTTTTTTATTATATTATAATATTTAGAATATTTTAAATGAAAAATATATAGGAAAATTTTGTATGGGAAAATCCAAAATATATATACAAACATTTATATATTAAACAAAAAAAAATACACACACACACACACCAAACCAAACGAATATAATCCATATGAATATATAGTTATAAAGAAAAAATCAATAATATCAATTTCATGGCCCCTCGCCATTTATATATATATATAAGCATATATATTGCAAATAGTTTTTCTTTAGTTATATACATAAATTGTATACATATCTATATAGATATTTGTGTAATATGCCGTTTTCTTATATTGAAAAATGTTCAATCTTTTCACTATATATATATTTATTTTGCTTCATTACATTCAATTTGATAATAAAAACATCATATAGCTTTTTAAAATATTATAATAATATAAAAAAAAAACTCATTGGTATTTTTTATTCATATAAACCATTCATAAAACAAAAAAAAAAATACATTAACCAAAAGAAAAACAACAATTTTCAAGAAAATGAAAAAAAAAACAGCATTTTTATATAGATTGGAATAATTTAATGAGTTTTTCTTTTGTTGTATATCTGTCTGTATAATATTTATGTGTTTTTTTTTTTCGAAAAGAATTATAGTCTTTATCTACATTGTATATAAAAAAAAAATATATATATCGTATAATCAAACAATAGAGAGAAACAAAAAATTCTTTTTTCCTGATGGATATAATATTTTTTAATAGTGTGTTAATTTTCTTTATATATACACTCATCGTGTATTTATTATCTATATATATATATATATATATACCGCCGCGAACCGAGCCACCAACAACAACAACACCGAACAACGAATATGAATATAATAAACACATAATATATAGAAAAAATAATAATAATAAAAAAAAAAAATTAGTTTTTCTAATTTTTTCGTTTTTTTTTTTTTTTTTGGGGGTTTTTTTTTGTTTAAATGTTATATGTTGTATATATAAGAAAAGTATAATTTATATATGTACGGAAAACAAAACAGACTCAAGCACAAGCAAATTCAGAAAATACAATTTATATATATATATATATACATATATGGATGGATGGATACAGAAATAAATGTATGTAATGTTCTTTTACACACCTTAATAAATATTTAATAAGTAATTATTAATTTCATTATATATACATACATATGTTTCTTTTTTTCTGTATATATTATATACATTTAGTTATTATTATATAGAGATAGTTAAATATACTAAATTTTTGATAAATATACATATATTTTATTGATTTTTCGGATATAATTATTATTTTTTGTTTAAAAAAAAAAAAAGAAGAATGAATACAACAGAAACTGTTTTTTTTTTATTTTTATTGCATGTATTTTTGTATGAATAAATTAATTTTTTAACAAATAATATAATTATATATGTATTTGAATATTTTTAGATTTGTATATATATATATATATACACGGGGAGTTGTTTTTTTGTTTTATTTTTACAATCTATACAAGGGACGGACAATATAATAAATGTTGTCGTCATTGTCCATAATTTATCTTTTTCTTTTTTTTTTTTATTTCATATCTCTATATACATATTTCAAGTTTATTATTAATGGATAATAAATTATAAGAATATACACCCGTTTTGTTGTTATTAAAAACTGTATATATATATACATTAAAAATACATTCAAGGATTGTATTGACCTTCCCTATACCTATAATTCCGATCCTTTTTGTCTATAAATGCGTGTATTCTGTAAGATAAAATAAATGCATATTCCATAAGCGTTTTCGAATTGCTAAATCTACCATTGATATATTTCTAATAATGCAAATTAAAGACATTTCATATACACAGAAATTATGTGGAAACAATTTTTATATATACTAACATGCGAGATTCATCGTATCGTATTAAATTTCCCATTTCAGATGCATTCAGATTATTATTTATTTAATGATTGTTTTGAAATATATATGATGATGAGCTTTTCTTCATTAAAAGTTGCAAAACGATCTTGTATCAATATTTGAAATATTGTCAAATTTATTTTGATTACGGTCAACCAAATAAAATAGACACAAAAAAAACAATAAAATTTGTATTCGGACTGGGCAATAGATACAAAATAAATAAATATATAAATTTAAGGAATTAAATTTGTATAGATTAAATGTTGTTTTCCAATAATCAAATAAGAACGAGTGCGATAATCAACGAGCAGATTATAGGAATTCAATTATATGTACGCGGATATTAATATCATAATCTATCGTTTCCAAAAATCTCTAAGGAGCAAATCAATTAAATTTATAATTTAAACATCTTTTCCCTTTTTTTTCATATATGAATTTTGTATTTTTATTAAGATATAAAATACATTTTCTGCAAATAAAGATTCAAACAATTTTATATTTTAATGTATCAAATATCAAACGAATTTGGAAGCGCTTATCATTTGAATTACATTACATTTATATTATATATAATTAAATTCTGAAATATATTTATAATATATTCAACGTTTTTCGTTTTTTGCATTTTAAATTATATTTTATTATATGTATATTTTGATTGTTTTTTTTCTGTTTCTATTTATTGTTCTTCTATTTATTTATTATTTTACTAAACGAATTAGAATATGTATATATCAAATTCGTGATCGGTTTAATTAAGTGTCTATCTCCCTGTGTATTTCAATGCCAAAATATTAAAGTTCATATATATTAATATGTGTTATATTTTTTATTTTTTTTTGTAATTTTAAATTAAATGTAAACGAATGTGTGTTGGTTTGGGATGTGTGTTGGTATATGTTGATATACCTTGATTTTCAAAGGATATTTTATTATAAATGTTTATGTGTATATGCAAAATTATTTATATACATATATTCATATAAATATATAACAGAAAATGAATGGTATATATGTATATTTAACGATATATATATTATATTATATTTGTTAATTTTATTTTCCCAAAGGCAATTTCATATATGTATTTTATTTATATATATATATATATATATCTAAATAATATAATGCACAATATATATTATAAAATGTTTTTATATTATGTAACATAAATAAAGAAAATCTGATGAACATCATCACGCCTATAGTAATTAAAAATAGAATGCTGATTGTCATTTTAATTTTATTTAGTCTAAAAAGTACCTAAATTTAAATTGGTGTATGTTTTTTTTTTTTTTTTGTTTTGTGATAAAATTTCATTGTAATTGGATTTTCTGAATTTGTTTGTAAATCGCAACTTCATTATTCATTTTAGGATTTATTGATATTTTCTCCATAAACTTCGATTAGATTAACCTTTCCTTTTAACCTTTTAAATTAATAATTTCTAATTCTCAGATGTTTGGAAAATTCAATTCATTTTATATATTTTATCGTATTATAAAATAATTCGATTCCATTCAATTCCATACAATAATAAAAGTTTTTTTTCCTAGAATTGTATACCTATACAAAATAAATCAATCAATCATATGAAAACAGAGACATTACAATAACATAAAAATATCCATGTACTATAAATTATACAAATCGAAAACAAAAAAAAATGTATTCGTTTTTAATTAAACAAGTACGAATATATAAAATACCTTTATTTAATATATATATATATACTTTTAAAATTCCAATCATAAATTATTATACATACATATATGTAGTTGAAATACACCCCGTTTATATTATAATTTAATAAATCATTATTGCATGTCATTTAAATATTTATAGAGAATGTTTAAAACAAAAACAACTGGATGATTTATTTAACATAACTATATAGATTCTGCTAAATAAGTCAGTTTATTTAATTAATATAATTTTCGCATGAAAAAAAAACAGTATAAAATTATATGAATTCGTTTCGATCCCGGTTTTGTTATAAAATAATGCATATATACTGAACTGATTGATGATGAATCTGTAAGTTATTTTAAACCTATAGATCGCAGGTTTAAAATAGCTATTAAAACAAAATCGGTAGATAATCAAACTAGGAATGAATTCAATCAATAAAGGATAATTCTATAAATACAATTGCTGAAAGTTAAGTTTTAATTCTAGTAATTTTCGATTTGTTATACACATATCGTATGTTTTTTTTTTTTTTATTTCCTATGGATTGTGTTTTACCTATGAAACGTTTATAATTAAAACAAACAAAAAATTTATTTATTTTTTTTCAAAATATATATATATAGTAAACGTAACAAACACATCAACATTATTAATTTATATAGATAGATAATTTTGTAAATAAAAATAAATTCTTTTACTTTTTTTCCTTCTTCTATTTTGAAATGAATTATTTCCTCTATATATATTTGACCGTCATTTATTTATACATATATATATATCGATATTGTGTGTAAAATATGCAAATTTTTACTTTCCGTTTTATTTATAAACATCTAACGCACGATAAAAGTAATGTATTTTAAGCTAAAAATATTTATTTTATTTTTTATTTTCTTCTAATACAACACGCATAAAATAATGAACTCTTTAATAATTTGGTTGTTTTTTTTTTTCATTTTTAATTATATTTTTTACGTCAACGAAAAGTATTTTTTTATATATATCTATATACATAAAGATCCCTATTTATAAATACAGTAGTATATGAACTTTAAATTGTGATTTAATTTAAATAATTTATAATTTACCTGAAATAGTTTTGAAAAAAAAAAATGTTATAAGAGGATGTTTTATTAAATATGATCGTATTAATGATTATATAAAATGGAACTAATGGGTTTTTACAGGTATGAATGGAAATTTTCATATTCTTTTTATACGATTACACGATGCGGGCACTGCATGCATCGATCTAACTATTTAGGGGGAAAATCTGTATAATTATCTAATGTAAATTTGTATGATTTGCCTGGGAAATTCTTTATAATTTTCGTAAGGAAATGTTTTTAAGAAACTTCGTTAAAATTTTCTTATAGATATTGGGTAGAATTTCTAAATGATATTCCATTTTGCAAAGGAAATTCTTTATGGTTTTAAAAAGAAAAGTTTCTATATTAGTAATCACTATTAGTATACCTCGACTGTTTATTCCTTTTATATTTATTTTAAATATAACTCAATGATTCCAATTGAATTTTCATCTAAATTTTAACTTAATAAAAAGAAAACCAAAAAAAATCGAATAACGTAATAGCTACAAATTGTATATCTGTATATCAAAGTAAGATTATTTTTAATTATACACGTGCTTTTTATTAAAGCAAAAAAAAAAAAATTAACCAAATTCTCTACAAATACAAATACTTTTGTAATAATTATCTATATATATATTAATACATGTATTACGTATGCATACGTATGAATATAAATAAATTATAATTTTCTCAATACTCAATAAAAAAAAATTATGTAATTTATATAGAACTTTTTCATACAAATATCTGCGACTATATATATACATCAGAAAAGAATGGACGATGACCTTCATTGATCGGTTTTCTTAATTCAAATCTTGCAGAAAAAAAAATTTAAAATAAATAAGTTTATTATGAATATATTTGTTGATCGTCGATGAAAATGATCCGCGCGGTCTATATTGAAAATTATGTGGTGCGGGTTTTACGCAAATCTTTGCGTATATACCTACATCTCTATATAGGTATATATATATAATAATATACACATTTTTCACATCCGTTTTTCTTTTTTTTTATACATATGTATATCAAACAACACGTTACCACCAGCACACCATTTAATATATATATTAATTAAAAAAAAAACGAATTGTACACACCAGGGTTGGAGAGTCGGCCCAATTTTCGATCGACTCCGACTCCAACCAGAACTCTTATATAGACTTCGACTCCGACTCCGACTCCAGCTTTATAGAATTTTATAATGTTTTAAGGGAAATAAGTTATATTTAATGATTTTACATATATGAATTAACTACATTTATAATTCTTATTAACTTCAGTTTAATTTTTATTTTCGGATTTCCATTTAATTTAATAATAAAAATAATAAATAATTTCATTTAAATAACGCATATATATTCTTTATTCTCCCTTAAAAATAAAATGGCATCAATCAAATCGGCTTTCATATTTGCTCTCAAATCTGATTTTATTATGCGTAAAGCCGAAAATAAACGCTCCACATTGACTTGGGTTGGTGGTAGTGCGGTGGCTAACAGTGCAGCATGTTGTACAATTTCTGGATATTTGCTTATCGCACCACGCACATCTAAATTGCTGCTTCGATCGAATTTTTCCACCGTCTTTAGCCATTCATTGAATTCTAAACAGAATTTATCAGTTTCTGCCATGCCATCCTTTATAAAATACGCATATACAAATATTGTTATTGGGATTTAATATATATGCGCTGCGAAGTGTTTATACGTGAATATACGATATTCTACATTTTCCATTAACAAATGCCATACCATTTTTTACTCCTATATATAAATTGGGTTTAGTATACTCAATTATTCAATATTTTAATATTATAAAAGACAAAACCTTCTGATGTTTACTTTAATAATTAATAATATGAGGAAATCAATGAAATTTAAAAAAAAGTGAAAAATGTAATTGATTATTAATGTGTTGGAGTCGAGGAGTCGGTCCAAATATTTCGACTCCGACTCCGACTCCACTCAAATATAACCGACTCCTCGACTCCGATTCCGACTCCATACCCCTGGTACACACACATATGTTTAAGAAGAAAAAAAAATATATGTTTTTTTTACCTACTAAGAAATTAAATGTAAATTAAAACCATTTTCAACAAAAAATTAAGAACGAAAAAAGTAAAAAAAAAAAAAAAAAAAAAAAAACTTTAATTAATAGTCTTATAATAATTTTATTTTTTCCAGTCATTTTAACGATGTGAAAATTAAAATTAAAAACTTGCACGTTACAATAATGTTTATTTTAAGATTTTGTTATATGTAGTTTTTTTTTTTCTAATTTTATTTTTACTTCTTTAAAACATTACTTTCCTATATACAAACCCTCCATTACGCGATATCCACACTATATACATATATATATAATTTGTATTATATTATTTATAAAATATATAGAATTTTTCTCAACATGAAAATTTTTCAATGTTTATGATTTTTGTTTTTCTTTTTTCAAACTTCTTTTTGTAAATTAATCCATTAATTATTTTATTTTATATTTTTTTTCTTTTTACAAGTTTTTAAAAAAAAATGTTTATCTTTAATACAAAATATATAAAGAAAAGAAGAAGAAGAAGAAAAAAAATTGAAATAAAATAAAATAAGAAACAATTTTTGTTTTCTGTATGTGTTTTTTTTTGAAAAATGTGTATTTTTTCTGTAGATTTTCTTCTTTAAATACATTTTTCTATTTTACACAAACCTTTGATCATGCAAAATATAATCGTGCGTGCATTTTTTTTTCTTCTTCTTCATTATAGCGCAAAATATTATACAATACAATACAATATAGTGAATAAATAGTTTTTCCCTGTTTTTTAATTAAAATTTTTCTATTTATGCTATTTTTAATTGTTTGAAAAACGCGTTTCATTGCGAATATATATAATAATAATGCAAAAAAAAAAAAACAGTGGATGAGGTATATAATTGATGTCATAAGACTTTTTAAGATGAAAATCCACCCCCCAATGATGTTTTATATATATGTGTGTGTGTGTGTGTGTGTAAATAAATTATAACATTTGAATCATTTATTATCTAATTTATGTGTATACAAAATATTTGCATACGCTAATTTAAAATTTATATAATGTTTATTATATTATATGTATATATGCGGTGGTGTATGAAAAATAAAGATGTTTATATCACAAGATATATATGTTATATACATAACGTTATATATTGAAGGATTTTGTTGAAAATATTAAAACATACAAAAGTTCTGTTTTCATTTATAATTAGATTCAATAAATAAGTAAATAATAAATGCATTTAGATACATTGCATTTTGAAATCATATATTTTTGCAAAATATTTATTTAGGAAATTATCTTAAATATCTGATATTAAAATTTTGTTATGTTTGAATTATTGGGAAATGTTCTATAGTTATTTATTATATTATAAAAGTTTAAAGCAATATGATTGTATGCATTGATTCCAAAACAAAATCTTATATGCGGAAAGTATCCTGTTAAAATATTAAAGAAATTTATTTATGAAAATTAAAAACATTTCAATGATATATTTTTTGAAAGCAATCAATTCATGAATTATATAAACAAATTTATTATTATTACCCATCTCCATTTACTTTTAATATAAACCATATTTATTTTATGATTTCTCTGACAGATCCGAAAATCTAAAAGAATTGAATTAAAATAAATTCAATACATTGTGACTCTCTATCTATATTTTCTAAAATACAAACGAATACCTCTAAAATATATATAGAACGAAAATGAAAACCAATTACCAAATTTACCAACAAAAAAAAATAAAAAATTGAAATAAATTTGTTAAAATAAGAATAAAATTAATTAATTTTCACACCGAAAATTGTTAAAATTAGAATAAAATTAAGTATTTTATTTAAATACACATATGAATAAAAATAAAATAATTGAAAAACAAAAAAAAAATGATGTGCGTATATCAAAACTAATTATCTAACAATTAAATAAATATTGAGTATAAAAATAAAATGAAAATTTATTCTTTTATTATTATTATTATTATTATTATTATTATGAGTATTATATTGTATTATCTCTACATGATAGATGATTAATAAATATATAGAAAATAAACATTTTTTCTTGTAATATACATATATAAATTGTGTTTGTTTCGCAAAATCCGTGTTAAAAAAAAAAATAATACGTGTTTTACACATGCAAAATATTTGCTTAAAAATTAGGTTAATTATATTTGTTGTATTTATTATTTTATTTTATATTTTTCTGTACAATATTTTTTTTGTATAAATGATTATTATATAAATAAAAAAAACTATATAATCATTTTATATATGTTTATATAATAAAAAAATTTATATATATAGAATTTTTGCAATAAGTATGCAGAAAATAAAATATATTTATTTATTATTTTATGGATATATAAACAAAATATAAGTAAAATACTCTTTATTCTGAGACTATAAAAAGACTATTCACATTATAAAACATTATTTATTTATTTATTAAAATTATTTTTTTTCTATATAACAAATAAAATCACTTATATATATATTTAGCCATATATATATATATATATAGATTAGATATTTGTAAAAAAATAGAATTGTATAAAATGTCATTTTCAGAAAATAAAATCAACTTTACATTTTTCTATATAGAGGAGATAAGGTTCAGATTATGTATAAATTTAACATTTAAAAACAGTATGACTTGATTAAAAGTTGATTTTTGCTGATACAAAATGACACTTCAATTTTTTAAAAACGAAATCCATTTAATCGATAGTCAAATTATATTTTTAAATTATGTTAATTTAATTGTTGTTCATTTTGGTTGAATTCTCTTCATATTGCACACTTACACTATAGAAATTTAGTTAAATAAAATTATATAAACTGTTTGTTATTATGTAAAGATTATTATTTGTGATTAAAGATTTGCTTTTATTCCTATATACCTCAGACTATATGCATGTTTAACAAAAAATAATAATATAATAATTATAACTACATAGAATGTATAATGTATATATAGAAATATGAAAAAAACACAACACCTGTTAAAACATTTCTTATATATCTTAATTTTATCGTTTGTAAAAATTTCTGTTAAAAAGTCTTTAGAGATTATAGATGGAAAAAAATTGAATCATCCTGTGCGTAAACACACTATAAATATCATCTCTATATATATAATATGTGATAAAAATAACTCATATCTCTAATATATAGAGGATGATGATGAATATATATGAAAAGTGATAAAAATAAATTAAATTATTTTATTGTGTACTCCGCGTTTATACTCTATGTTATTATTATAGTATAATAAAGTATTTTGTATATATATGCATAAATGAATGACATCAATGTTGATATAAGAAAATGTATATATATATATATAATTTAGATAATGCCTATTTGTTGATGTTGTTGCTATGTATATATATACTTACACGACTATTTTATATATGATTAATGATATTAATAAAATATTTATGATGATGATTATATTGTATATAGTTGATTATTTTATTTATTTATTTTTTTTTTATTTTGGTATTTATATTAGAAATTACTATCGAAAAACTATATATATTAGTTGAATATTTAGTTGATGCAAATAATATTATAGCAAAAATTGTGATATAATATTATTATTTATAATGTGTGGTGGTGGTCAGTCAGAGATCAGTAATAAAAATACTGACTATAACTATGAACCATATATATATATATTGTGTCTGCGTATGTCTTACAGAAAAATTTATATTAAAATTATTTTTTTTCATTCTACAAATTAATTTTTATGTTTGTTGTGGCGGCAATAGAATAACAAAAATCATCATCACCAACAACATTGGTGCGGCATCAACTAATTTCACATATATTTTATTTTTTTGAATGTTCACAATGTTTTATATATGAAAACGTTTGATAATTTTTTTTTTTGCTAATTCAATTCAAATATATAAAAGATAAAAAACGTTTTAAACAAAAAAAAAAAATATGAAGATATAAGAATTCACGTCAATACTATATTTACATAAATATACTAAAAATTTATATGGAAAATTTTTGCATTCATATTTTTTTCTTATTAATATTACGTACCTAAACACGTTAAACATTACATTTTACTATAGATAATATAATATTTGAATAAGTCCATTTCGTTTTTTGTGAATTTATTTTAATGAATTTTATTTGATTGTGGGTGATTGCCATTTGTATATGAAATACGCATTCATCGGTGTATGAAAAACATATGAAAATCCCTGAAGAAAGTTGTATATATTGTTGTTACATTATTTTTTTGTTGTCGTGTAATGTGACGTTAATATATATATTATATATATATATATATATAATTTAAAGAATATCAACGCACACAATTTTTTACATTTTTTTTTTTTTCAATTATGTACATTTGTGTTTTTTAATAACTTTACATAAATATAAAATTAATTTATTTAATATATGTTATTATAATAACATTTTTAGAGAAAAAAACAAAAATTATTTATTTTGAAAACTTGTATGTGTCACCGCATATCAATTTTTTTCAATGAGTCTCTCAAGAGTATATTTACTAAAATAATGCATATATAAAATAATATAATTTTATGATATATGATTTTTATCGTAATTTTTTTTTTTTCTGTAAAATATTGTTTTTTGTTTGTACCAACAAATTAGTATAATTGTAAATAAAAAATATAATTAAGCAAACAGTGATTTGTTGTGGGAGTGTTTAAACAATTTTTTTCCAGTATCTTATCCTACGAAAATACGAAATTTACATATAAAATATATTTAATTAGTTTTGAAAATGGAAATTCCCCCAATAAATTATTATATTTGCGTCAATATTTTTTTGTCAATCACTCTAATCCAAACAACATTGCATCTGTATACTGATTCCTCAAAAATTTTAATACCAGATAAGATTTTGAATAAATTAAAGATTAAGTTTATATTTTCCTAATAATTATTATATTAATTATTCATTTTTTTTATTTATTGTACAATATATCAATGTGTATGAATTTGCAATTGAATATTTTGGAATTGTGAATGTTTGTTTCATGCGATGAGATGTCATTTGTCATTTTTTTTTTGATATATATTACATTAACATATTTTCACAAAGCACTTTCATACATTTTTCATTTTTTTTTTTTATGTCACAAAATATCATAAAATGTGCATATCTCAACAAAACCATTTTTAATTTTTATTTTTTTTTATATCAAATAAAACACCTTTATTTTAATTTTTATTTTTCAATATAAAAAAATTTTATATAAATAATATAACTATATATACAAAATACATATTTTATTTATTATTTTCAAAACATTTTTATACAGTTATTCACAATATTATTCAGACACATTCAAAAATCAAAAACCAAAAAAAAAAAAATTTAAATATTTGGAATAATTTATGTTGAAAATAAAATAAAATAATTATTAAAAAAAAAATAAAAAGTTGAAATATTTCTCTATATTAAATAATTAATTTTCTATTATATACTTAAAAATATGTGTTTTTTTTTTTTTTACAATAGCTTTTAAGCATTTATTTATATTATTTTTTTATTCTCTTATATATTTATTATATTAATTGTTGAGCAAATCTGTTTTTATTTTTAGTTATATTATTGATTGTTATTTTATTATAATTTCAGTATTTTTTTTTTTTTTTATATATATAAATTGTTGTTTGTGTAAAAATAATAAATGTGTAGAGATAGTATATATGTTATTAATATATAATTTTTACACATAACTGCGGAAAAACTATGATATAAGAAAATTTATACACTGCTTTTTTAAAAAAAAAAATAAAAAAAATGCATTGATTGTATTAATTTCTTTTTGTTTCTGTGTTTAATTGAAAATGAAAAGAAACAAAAGAAACTTAATTGGAGTATAAAATATAAAGGGTTTTTTTTATTATTATTTTTAAAATTACGATATATAACTGACATGAGCCGAAGAAGAAACACAAAAATAATGAAATGCAAACAAGAAAGACGAGCGCTTACCTTGAGTTTTAACTTATTTTCTCTTTTATTTTTTATTAATGTTAAATTTTTACAATATTTTATTGTTTTTTTTTTTTTTTAAATTAAATTTGCTATTAAAACAAAAATAGAAAAGATGAATATATCAGACAAAATGAAATTCCGTGTGAATTAAATTTATATATATATACGGACGACTGATGCAATTGAATAATATTGTGCATAATTGTATTTATTTATGTAAAAATAAATAAATTTATAATACAATTATAATAATAATAATATAAATATAAACAAAAATTAAAACCTCTTCTTCTCTATAAAATTCGCATATCCAAAATGGAAACGAAAAAATTGTAATCATCCGCATAATGAAAATATATACGTATATATATATATATATATAATTATATAAATAAAGGACAACATAATAAACATAATTCATATATAGTAAGTTATTATGGAGATACAGAAGTTGAAATTGGTGAACCATTTTCGATATCATGTATTATATCGGTAACTGAACCAATAAAATGGTATAAAGATGGAAAATTAATAAGTAGACAACATCAATTACAACATTTTATTGGTATTTCACCATCACAAAATCATCATCATAATAATAATAATAACGATAATAATGTTGATAATAATAATAATAATAATATTAACACAAATTCTAATCATAATACTAATAATAATAATAATGTACGACATAGAGGCGATGATTTTATATTTATTGAAAGTGATACAACTGATGTTGAAGGTATTGTTAATTTTTTTTTATCTAAATTTTGTTGTTTTGAAAAAAGAAAAACAATTGTTATTCATCATGTAGTAGATCATGTTGTTTGATTTGTTTATTGTTTTTAATTTTGTTTCATCCATTCATTCTTATCTAATTCAACCCAATAATTTCAAATTTTCACCTCAACGTTAAGTTGAATACTTTATCATCCAATTTACCGAAAGTTTTTGATAACAAAATTTAAAAATTTTCATATATCAATTGTTTTAATGGTCAAATAGCATATTTTTTTGTGAAATTATATAACTTTTGAAATGTATGGTAAAGTAATTTTCTAATCGAAATCGCAGATATTTATTATATAAAACTCTATCTCGTTAAAGATACTGCGATAAATATATAATATACTATATATTTTGATTATATATAAAGTATTAAAAGACTTTTCCGGATCTAATTTTCACAGTGGAATGATAATCTTATTGTATGATAGGAAAAACATAAATAAAATTGGAAAAAAGGGGATACCATCTACATAACAAAAAAAAATAAAAAAGAAATAAACAAATAGCAGATAACAAATGGAAAAATATAAATAAATAAATATTATTATTATTATTATACTGGATATGGAATAAAATGTATTCCATAATATTTTTTGGTTATATTTTTCTCGTATTCATATACAAACTTTTAGTTTTCTTCATTTTCCATATATTTATATAATAGAAAATCTATATATATTTTATATAAAGTGCCATAATATATATATATAAGATGGGGGTTAAAACGAAAAAAAAAACTTTTGGTAAATTGGATATAAATTTGTAAATAGGTAACGTGAAAATATTGTATATAAAACAAATCTCTTATTATTTTGTTACATATTTTTATTTTTATTCATATTTTTATTAAAAGATAAACATTGTTTAAGACATATTTTATATAAAAAAAAAATGAATTTTGGTCATATTTTATTAATTTTTTTGTTAATAAATATCAAAAAAATTTAATGGCAGTTTATGCAACATTGGAAAATTTAATTTAATAACTAGTTAATATGAGAATTATGGTAATAATATTAATAATTACACTACTTTATTATATTAAAATCTACTTCTATGAATGAATTCGCAACCATATGAAAGTTAAATGGAAGATTTACAGCTATTTTATTATTGTTCATGTGGGAATTATGATAATGTATATAATATTTTGAACGAAAAAAATATCAATTTGTTATGAAAATTTCGATGGTATATTTTTTTCTTCTATAAATGCATCTTACCGCATACGTTTTATGTTTTAGAATTTGAATTTGTTTATACTAAATGGACAAATCCTTTGAAACACAATTCAATTTTATATATATGAAATACTTTTATTCAGGAATCTATTTTTCCTATATTCTTATTCAAGGATATTCATAATTAAAGGTAATATTTTCATATCCAATAATTTTAAAAGAAAATCAAAAATAATGATGACATAAAAATCGCTAAAAATAATAAAGTAATATTATAGAGAAAAAAAAACACTGTGCCATTACATAATTTAGGGAAGATCCTTGCTGAATTATATAGACAAACATTCAAAATATATAAAAACGCAATCTAATAATAAATAATTTATTTGTTTGTTGTTTTTTTTCATAATATAATATATTCTTTAATTTTTAGAATTACCACAACGTATATATTCTTATTTATAGTAGTATATCGTGATTATATATATATTATTATGATTAGACCTTATGTCCATATAGGTATATCTTTGTTGGTTGTTGGTACCACACCTAATTTTTACACCTTAAATATATACAAATGGAGCGGTCGGTCGCGAGATATGTTTGTAATGCGAATAACAACAATATATAAAAAAAAAAAAAGAAATGAAATTTTAAATATATATTTATGACGCGACCTTATCACAGGCTAATGTAAATGATATTAGCTCAAGTAAAAATGAATATTTGTATATATATATATACGCTTCAAAGATTAGAATTTTGGTATAATTATTTAAATTAATCCATTTTAATAATTATATATTTAGTCAACTATGAAAAATTCTTTTAATAAGCAGTTTATTTCCACTGTTTAATAAACGGTTTTAAAATAATACCATATTGATGGGCAGTTCATAAAAGAATTACCTTCACTTTCAGTGATGTATTATATGAATCATTCCACTATTCTGTTGTGTTTAATCACTCAAATCCGTTGGATTGTTGTATATATTTAAATTAAAAACCTTTACCCATTGTTACTCCCTTTACATGTAAAGTTGCCATTTAATATGCGATGACATAAGCAAATATATAGTAATGTTTAATATTAAAATGAATCTCACATAATTTTCCTATATGCTTTTGTATATGTTTTTGTTTGCATATATACAATTTATATATATATATAATTAAATTAAATTATTAAACTAAAATATATATATAAATAGTTACTGCGACGTATATAAGAAAATTTATCGCGTTCCATTACAAAAATATCTATAACATATATATATAAATAATAAAATCAACCATAAAACATTGAGTTATATATGAACAACATACATATAAAAGTAATTATTATTATTATTATTATTACCTATTAAAATTGTAAAAATTTTAATTTAATTTTTGCTCTCTATAAAAATATAAAATTTAAAATGTAATATTCATGAATATGGAAATAAGAAATATTTATTGGTTAAATGCAATTTTGAAAGTGCATAATGAAATTGAATTATAAAAATATAAAAAAATTATGACCAAAATATCATTAAATATGTATAGTAATTTCTTTTTACCCATTAAATATTTTGCATTGTGCAATATGTGCGCAATGTCTTTATACGAATACAAAAATATATTTTAATGGTAAAAAAAATAAATACCAAGAATTATTACTACTATTATTATTATTATTTTCTATTATTATACAATGTTTAAAATACAAAACTACAAACTAAAAAAGGTTTCACCAATAAAATAAAAGCATCAATAAGTGTTAAACATGCCCTACCCATACACGAAGGTACCTATCAATGTAATTCATTACATAAAAATAATCATACATTGAATGTTGTTAAAAAAAGGAATCATAAATCCTTGTCGTCCTTGTTGGAACACCATGAAAAAACCGCAACATCTACATCAAATGAAAATACATTTTATCCAACGACCGTTTTATTAAAAGAATCCGAATCAAATCAAGAATTGTTAACAATAAAAAAAAATCAATATGATAAAAATATTGAAAAATATTTTACCGATCCAATTGCAAACGATGATATCAATGAAAATGATGGTGATGAAGATGATGATGATGGTATTATTGATAATGAAAAATTGATTGGTAACAAAAATATTAATTTGTTAAATAATGAAGATGTCATCGTTGACGAAAATAATGATGACGAAGATAATGATGACGACGACGATAATACAGAAAATGAAGATGGTGATGATGAAGATGAAACCGACGACGATGACGACGATGGTGATGGTGATGATGAAGATGATATAGAAATTAATGAAAATAAAAGAAATCTTAATAATATGAATGATAAAGAAATTATCAATGAATATGAAATGTCCGCAGCATCATCATCATCATCATCATCGATAAAACATAAAAATTCAATTCGTGCTACTACAACGACAACAACAACAACAACAACAACGTCAGCTACTGTACCGTTAAATGATAGAAATCAACAACCAGTAGAAGAAGAAGAACAAGACATTCAAAAACAATTTCATTTAAAAGAATTATTAACAGAAGAAAAAATTTTAGAAAATTATAATGATGTTAATAAAATGTTAATTGAAGCTGACGATAAATTTGAAAAGAATTTTAATCGTAAAGTATTTGAAGAAAGTGATGGTATTACAATGAATTATAATAAACCAGATATTATTAATGATGATATAAATGTTGATGGAACAAATATCAATAATGATACAGATAATCCAGATGATGAAGATGATGATGATGATGATAATGTTGATATGAATAATGATAAGGATTTGAATATAAATGATGATGATGATGATGATGATAATGATAATGATGATATAAAAAAATTGGATGATATTGAATGTCGTGAATGTATATTATTTACCGAATCAAATCCATTACCAAAAATTATTAAAGAAAAATATGCAATTATAAAAGAAGGTGCAAATAATACTACTACATATAATACATCGTCATCGAGAGTACCAAAAACACCATTATTTCAAGTACCAAATGTAAAATTATTCCAATCGACATCATCTGCTCAAACACATGATATACCACGAACATCAATAACTATAACGAAATCAACCGCGAATACAAAAAATGGTGAGCACAAATGAAGAAATGTTTTGTTTTTTTTATATAAAAAAAAATGTATGCAAAGTTTTTTTTTAAGTTATTATTCAACCAGTTCATTTTTATTTTAAAGTTATTATTATATAAATATGTCAGTTTAGTTTATAATAATAAAAAAAAAATGCGTGATTTAATTTACCCTTAAAAAAAAGTTAAATGTTGGCCAAAATTTATACAATTAAATATATACCTTATGCGGTATATAATAGATGCATAAATTAGTTTCCTTTTTTTGTTGAATAGATTAGATAAAATTAAATAAAATACCGTAGAATTTATGTTATGTATAGAATTTTCGTTAAATAACTATATATTTTTGTAGTATATAATTTATGTATAGTAAATTTTAGATTTAATATGATTTTAATGTTTAGAATTTTTGCTCTTAAATGAAATAGCAATTATTCAGAAAGTACATTGGATATTTTAGTTAGAGAAGTTTCCTTGGTTGTTATTGATTTTTAGATACCTTTTTTTCCGATTTTGTGTGGTTTAACCTTGATTAAATTTTCACGAAATCTCATACTGTGTGTTTTACTTGTAAACATTATTTATATATGTATATAGAGAACTGCTATTTTCCATTTATTCGTTTTCAATATAAAGTTTTAATTTTGTATTACCATTTTTTTTTTATTTTATTTTATTTATTTTAAAGTATTTACATTTTTCATTTAAATGTATATTCTCGTATATAAATAATTATTTTTATTATTATTATTATTATTATTATTATACTTGTTTTTGAATTTTTCTGACTTTATATGTTGTTATATATACTATATATTTAAATGATATTTGTGTGGTTACATACATGAATTTGTAATCCAGAGAAGTAAAAAAGAAAAAACCCAATTCCCATTTAAATAATAATTTCCCTGTAGACCCCCCCTCAGATTATTTGTTTATATTTTCTTTTTTTTTTTTTTTTGGGAAAATACAAATTCAACTGTCTGGGTGGGTACAAACCAAAATGTTTTAGTTAAAATATAGTTTGAAATTTTTGTAAATATAGAAAAATAATTACATTTTTCATATATTTATATAACTATTATAAAAAGATTAAAAATTCAACATAAAATTACAGGATTGTGAAATGGTTTTTTCATCTCCAAAAAATCGAAAGGTTTTAAATTGTGTATAGAAATTTTCCATAAAATCTAATTCTATATATAAATATATCGGAAAAAAGGACATTTTAAGGACATTTTCTTCTACATATACAGTCTTCAAACTAATTCTATATAATAACTATAATTGTAATGTTCCTAAATAGAATTTCTTAAATTTTAAACTCATTAAATCAAATTAAATGCTTTTTTAATTGATATTGTTGGATATGAAAAACAAATTTCCATATCCATGCATTTTATTTTAATGTATATACACATATAGAAAATATTTACATATCATTTTTTTTTTCACTTATCATTAAAAACATATGAATTGCATTGGATTTATTTATATAGAGTATATAACGAAAAAACTTTATTTTTTATACTAAAATTATACAAAAAAAGAAAAAGGGGTAAAATAGAAAAAAGAAGATTATTCGCTTACATAATTAAATTATATTTGTTTTTATTTTTTATTATTATATATTTCTAATTAGTTCATTGAGCAAACATCAGAAAAAAAATGCATATTGTATGTTAATGCTTTATTGTAATTACTCGTTTGTTGTTTTTGTTTTTTTGGCCTTAATTTAATTATAAAATATTTGCCATACATTTACTAGTTATTTTAGTAGTTTGTTTGTTGTTTGCAATTCTTTCTTATTTATGGTGTTATTACAAAAAACAAAAAAAAATATATATACAACAAATATAGAATCTAATACAATTTTGATTTATATAAATAATTTTTGCATTGCCATATTCTCATTCAGATGATGTTTTTTTGTTAATTTATAATATACTTCGGAAAATATAGGGTAGAAAATGTGTGTGCGCGTGTGTTTGGTATATATAGTATCAAATCTTAAATTACTATTATTGTATTATGTTTTATTACATAGATAGAGCGTTAACAAAAAAAAATTACTTAAACAATAATTTATTTATAATTCGGATGTCCATTACAAATAGTCCTACATAATATATTCAACGGACATGAAAATACCCAAAAATGTATATTTTTTCTTTTATCATATTAGAATTTAATTATTTAAAAATTCATTTTGCAGTATTTATATTTTTAATGAAATAAAAATACAACAATAATTGTTCCTATTTTCGTTAATGTTTTTTTTTTTTGTACGTTTTTGAAAACAAAACCTTTAGCCGCCTATATATTATCCTAATGTTATTAAATATTAGGTACAAATTTTTTTGTTTTTGTTTTAAATAACATATTGATTTACCTTTAATATATAAGGTATTTAATTAGATTAATTAGAAATATATTGACCTGATTTTTCACTTTATGCAAATTTAACTCTATATAGATAGAGTTTTCATTATAAAGAATCGATATGTTTTTCCAATCATATTCCGATGTCATGGAATTTTTTTTATTGGAATTGAGTTACAAAAAATTCCTATTTTATTGAAATTAAATGATCTTGTAAATTTGTAAATGAAGAATTTATAAGTATTTAAGTTCAATTGTTGCATTCACTAATCAATGTCCTTAAATCCTTAAATTATACAAAAAGGATTTGCATATATCTCATATATCTTACTTCTATATACTGACAGTTTTATATATATATATAATAAGGTATTTCATCAATCAACAGCAATCGCGTAAAACAAGTCGTATAATATACTAAAAGAGATACATCCAGCATATCTATTTTTTGTATAAATAAGTTTCATCAAAAAATAAAAAAAAATAAACAAACAATTTTTTATTTAATTGTTCTTCTAAGTATGTATATTGTATATCCTATAAATATAAAGAAGATATTCCTTGTTATTTATTTCATTTAACATTTCTTTATTATTATGTGCATAAATTTTATTTTTATTTTAAAATGCTATGCGTTATTAATTTTCTTATCATAAAACATAACCATGAAATGTTTATTTTATTTTCATTTTTTTTTTGTTTGCTTTATTTTTTCATTTTATTTTTTTTAATATACTAACTTAACTTGAAGATAATATAAATCTACATACATTAAATGTATTATATAGATATATGGAATATATATAAAGGTAAGTTCGCAAAAATGTTCTATATATATAGATAGATATATATATCTATGATGAAGGGTATTTTTCAAATGTGTAATATACAGGTGAAATAAATATTAAATGATATTCCCTGTAGGATATTTACATATATATATACTGGCATCGTTCATCATAACAGCCCTTTTAAAAATGATATGTACATACATAAACATAAAAAATAAAATATATATATATATCTATATTAAAACAGATACACATTACAAGAGTATAAATGGATGGGTGGAATAAAAACCGACCTTTCCATCATCCGAAGCATTTATTTATATACATACAAAAATGCATAGAATATAATTTTTATTAATTTTTTTATATGATGTGTGTTTTGTAATATGGTGATGTGATAGATATACCTATAGAGTATAATAGTTAAAGAAGAAAAATGTATATATAAAGTGCATAAGTATAATAGATATAGTTGATTTTATTTTGATGTAATTTTATTTTTTTTTTTTGAGAATATAAATGTGACTTTGATGATAATATTAAAAAATACCAAACCCTTAACCCCATTTTTGTCATTATCGCATTATCACATTTGTAAAAAAAAACACTTGTCATTTATCTTTCGTATAATAATATATAATTACAATCGCATAACGAATAATAATAATAATATATAAAATAATCTATTTGATTAATCATCAAAACACACCATCATACACAAATTGAACTTAAACATTATAATAATCAATCAATATTTTCCATTTGTTAATAAATTGTATTATTTGGGTAGATTAGATCTAAATAAAATATAGATTTTTATTTCAATTCAATTTTCAAAAATCTATAAAATATATATATATTAATTAAATTATTATATAAAATATCTCTGATATTTGAAAATAGACTTTGATCAATTGGAAATAATCTATTTTTAAAATACAGCAAAATAAATACATGTTATTTTTAGATCTATTCGTATATATATACACATAATACACGCACTCATGTAATATGCATATTTTTAGAATATATAATTAACCTTTATCGTATGTTGTCATTGTCAACATAATATTCATATATATATATATATAAATTGTTATTATATATTGTACAGAGGTATATATAACAACAGAGGGTATATAATTGTATATAAAGGTGCATAAAAACGTTGCATATATATACAATATAATATATATATAGAAAATAGACATAAATGGAACGAAATTTTTTATGAGAAATATTTTTTTTATTATATATATTTACATATACACTTTGACTTTCGATGAATTGGTGGTATTATATTATATATTGAGATAAGGAATAGGAAGTGAATGAATCATATAGAAAAGTAATAGATAATAATATATAATTTCAAATGTTAGTTTGAAATTCAATTTATTTGTTATATATAATAAAACAAAATATATTGTTTATAATAATTTATAGACGACAACATTTGAACTTCTGAACTATAAAGGACAAATATCTAAAGAATGTGCATACTGAAAGCGTATATTTTATTTGAACTTTTTGATCTAACCAAAAAGGAATAATTTTAAATTAGTAATTTTATTCGGTCGTTATTTTGCATAAAATAATTTATATTTAAAGTTATTGCAATCCTATATAATATATATATATATGTATATGAATTTAATTTGTAATTTATCTCTTACGATATATATATGGGTCAAATGTTATAAATTATATATATATCTATCTATAGTTTTATACAGAACGTTCATTTAATTAAAAAAAAAAAACATAAATTTTGAAAAGAACAAAATTGTTTAAATTACCAAATAAGAGAGTATTAATAAAGATTTCTAAATATATGATTCAATTAAAATAAATTTATTATAAAATGTTGTATTATTTTCCAAATTTTTCTTTGAAAATATAAAGATCTTTTTTCATACAACTTAAATATCTCAGAAAATTCATATGATAACTTAAGAAATACTTTGTATTCGATTGAATAAAATTCATATAGTAATAATTTAAAAAGCAATTTATTAACTTTTTATATTGTGTTCTGAAATTTACTTTGTTTAAATAAACTTTATTAAATTCAAAAATGTTTAAGTGCATATTAAATATATAGTAAAATATATTATATACTATTATTTTGGTTCATTTAAAAAAGATATTCACCACACCATTCACCATTCTATTTATTAAATTAAAATCACATATTTATTTATGGGATCTTTTTTTCTTTTTTTTTTTTCATTTTTTTGTTTGTTAATTTTTTAATGTTGAAATTTTCAAAAGAAAAAATACAAATAAAACATTATGTTGTATCCCATTGTTAAGTGAATATATACCTTATATAAATATCTATACCTTAAAGCTTTTTATTATTCTTACATGCATTTTCTTTGAATTTTATATAAATAAAAATAAATATCTTATATAAACTACTATAGAATGCAAGTATTGTCATTCCTTTGTTATTTCTATATGCAATATAGTTTGTGCTTGTAATTTACCAGGTGCGTCGATAAAGGTTAAAATTAAGAGAAAAAGATTACTAAAGGATAAAATGGAAAAGAAAATATCAACTTCATTTGTGTTTTCATATAAGTTTTAAAATAAGCAAATATTTTTGTTAATTCCCTTAATGTGTTCAAAGGAATCAAATTTAAAATATATATCTATATATCAAAAATGTATTCTTTTGCGTATAAAGTGCATAATAAATTTATCCATAATTCAGAAGTAACTTGTCTTATATACAATATATCATTTGTATTTTATAACATTTTATAGATACTCAATATATATATTTATAATAATATTAAAGCATATATTTTTTTTTTTGCTTCTAAATACTCCATATATCAATATGTTTTTTCTTTTCCTTTATAAATTCAATGTATGTATAACATCCACATAAAATGTTTACATAATACACACCATTACCATTTATATATATATATATGTTATGTATATAAATGATATATAAAACTTGTGATATATGATCATTAATGGGTTAAACAAGTTTATATATGCCATAATTTATTTATGATTATTTTTTTTCTGTTCTTATAATGCATTCGAATATATATTGTATGTATATATACAATACAACGACGACAACGATAACGTTGAGTTTGTGTACATAATATATAAATTATAACATGTTTTCTACTTCAATATTTACACTATACTCGACCAAACCTAAACAACAACCGATGATGACGACGACGACGACGACCCTTTTTATCTTTTTTGTCGTTTTGTTTTTTTTTTTTTTATTTATATCACCCACGATACCAAATAACCACAAATATTATTTGCAGAATATACTTTCTCAGAAACTATATAGATATATATTTATTTTTTTTAGAAAACTCACAATATAAGAATATGTCCATATATGAAAGGATAATATTTTAATGATGTAGTATATGGATGCATATGTGACAATTAACCCTTAGCTATGACCTTAATTTTTTAAATTATTATTTAATTTATACATTTATTTTTCTTAATAAATTAAATATTTCTTATAATTATGTTTCGTTTTCTTTAACTCAATATATTTTTATAACATCACAAAAAAACATCACAAAAAACACGATTTTTGAAATTATTTTCTTTTATTTATTCAAAATATTCTCCTCCTGATTCAATACAACATCGATTTAATAATGATTCAAATGCGTGTTCCAGCTCATTTTATGGTATTGCCGCTTTAGTGCGCGTGTAGATGCTGTTTGAATGGTTTCAATATCCTCACAAAAAAAACATCCTTTCAAATTCATTATAAGTTTTGGGAACAAGGAGAAGTCACATGGTGATAAATCAGGTGAATACGGTGAATGATTTAACATGCACAGACTTGATTTCGAGCCAAAAACTGACGAGCAATAAGTGAAGTGTGACTTGGTGCATTATCGTGTAACAAACACCAACTATCTGATTAACGATATTCAGGTCGAATACGACAAATCCTGCCCATCAAACGCTTCAAAACTTCGATATAATATGCGCCATTGACTGTTTGACCAGTTGGAACGAATTCTTTATGGATAATTCCCTTGCTACCGTAGAATGTTACGAGCATTGTCTTGATTTTCGATGGAACTTTTTTTGTTTTTTTGGCCTGCGTTTTAGCCATCCACGAAACGTTTATACCACTCAAAAACTTGTGTTCTACCCATACAATTATCGCCATTAACTTGCTGCATCGATTTTCGACGTTTCTGTTGCAGATTTACCAAGCTTTGCGTTGAATTTAATGACTGCTCTTTGTTCCATGTTAAAACTTCTACTTCAACTAAAATATTGTTTCACAAGAAATGTCATAACTTTTTTATTTGTCAACCAAATGCAATGAAATTTTTACAGAAGATAGAGAAATCATCAAGCTTAAAAACGCATGTTCGATCACATAGATCGTCCCGCTGGTTATTGAGATATGGTTTGAGTCCGGAATATTAATTGTTGCACTGTGTATATATATATATATTGTTTCTTTCAAATGTATATAGAGATTTAAATCAATAAATTAGTTGGAATGTTGATTTGTTATATTTTGTTGTAATCATATTGCTTGGATTGCGGAAAATAAGTTATCTTATTGCAATAATTGCAAGTTCAATTTTATTATGAAATTTACCGAATAATATTCCTGATGAGTCCGAAATAAAGAAGAAAAATCAAATATTTATATAAATTAAAAACTTAAATGGTTTTCTTATATATCGAAATTAACATAAAAGTTCAAGGGTGCCGAAAATATCGAAATCAATATTAATCTTTTTCCGTTTTCCTCTGTGTAATTTCGTATATCGTATTTCGTATCCAATATATATACAATTCATTTTCCGAAAAGTGAAATACAATCGTTTTTCTTTTACATTTAAATCACCCCAACCCCAAAAAAAATGCATATCCATTATTTAAAATCTAATGAATTAATCAATATTTATTTTATTTTTTTAAAAACAAAACTATAACTATATTAATATATATATATAATTAAAAATATTTAATTTTCCAATGAGATTTAAAGAAAAATCAATACAAATTGATATATTTTTATAAATATTATAATAAATAGACATATTTATATATAAATAATATATTTTTTATTTATATTTTACTTGAAATATTCTTGTTGTTTTTATTTTCCACATTATTTTTAGTATCAATTATAAAAATATAAAAAATATTTTTGTTGTACATTTTTATACATTTGTTTTTGTATATATATATATAAAACAAAATTGTATTGGATAAAAATATAAAATTGAAAGAAAAAAATATTGATTTGATTTCATTTTATGGTGGTGTGGGGGTGGTGGTCGATAAATAGGAATTAATTTATGGGGGATGGGATGATGATATTTTTAACAACACACATAAAAAGAGTTTTTAAATTTAATCAATGAAGTTTTATTTATATTTTTTTTTTATTATTATTATTCCATTGACAATCTATTGAAAGAAATATGTCACAAGGTAAAAATAAATATTTAAAAAATAATAATATACAGCTATATTATATTTTACAATATATTTATATATATACTCATCGTTGTTGTCGTCGACATCGTCATATATATATATATATATTGTATTATTTTAATGTAAAATGATACTATTTAAATATTATTCTTATCTACATATGTATATATATATATATTGAAATTTATATATTTGTATAATATATACACATTCATTGAGTGGTGTAATTGAAATTGGAAGAATCAATTACATTAATTAACATTATAGTTTCGTTATTTTTTATTTTTTTTTGATGTTGATTGTAGATATTTTACGTATATACATAATTGTTGATTTTTTATTTTTTTTTTCATCTTAATGAAATTTTAAGTGAATTAAATTTCCTCTATAAATATTCTTTTTCTTTTTTTTTTTTGTAAAAGAAAGATTATTATGAAAAATAAAATCGTTCGTTCGTTCATTCGTACGTTGTGTTGTGTGTATGCAAATATTTAGGTCAAATGTTGTTATACATATATATTATATACATATATGCGATTTAATCATTAAGTAATTTATATCTATAATATAGAAATTAAGTTATCACATATAGCAATATGTATGGTATATAGATTTACAATATTGTACATATATTATATATATCATCCGTTCCAATTTTTCTTTATATATCAAACATCAATATAATATATATAATATATGTATATTCAGTAATATGAATATGTTCAACAGCTTTTTGTACAATATATATTAATCACAAAATGTATATATAGAATAAATTATTTAGAAATAATATATATAGGTGAGGTAATCTATAGATGTGAATTTTCTATATATATTTTAGAATTTCAATTAATCACAATTTTTTTTTTTAATTTGTTGAAAAATTTGTTATATGTCATGTAACAATTTATTAAAAAAGCAATGAAACCTTTTGTTTTTTCTGTTTTGCTTAAATTAGCAATTTTTTTTTGATTATTAAACCTCTAGATTTACAAGTGCATTCAAATGATTATAATAAAATTCCTTAAAATATGTCCTTTTTTTTATAAAAAAATAAAAAATAAATAATTTATTACTATACACAATATATTTATATAATGTATTTTAATCTTCTAAAGATAACCTATATATTATTTATTCTAAATATATATGTCACAATTACATTAATTTTCAAAAGAATTTTCTTTATAATATAAAGAAAAATAAATTATATATAAATAAAAAAACGTTTTCAGTTTTATTATAAGAATATATTTATTTAATATTTTTCTTTTATTTTCCCTATAATAAAATATTGAATTTAATAATAATCTAAAAATAAATTTCATCAAATAACGAACAACAATATATAAATATGTTGTAATACAACAATATTGTAAAATAATTTTTCATCATAAATATAATGATTTAATATAATTTATCAAGTAATATATATTTTTATAATTGTATTTCATTTATTTTATTTTTTTTTTTTGAATTTTCTGCTTATATTTATTATTTTCTTTTGAACTTTTCCATCTAATCTTCTCTTATTGTTCTTGTTCTTCTTCTTCTGGTTATTTTTATATATATTTATTTTTTTTAGTTCATATATTTTTTACAAGAGTAATACATATTGTATATATATTGTGTATTGTTTACAAAAATTTCCTATTCATAAACGTACCGCAACAATGTAAAATATATACCTACGTACATTTATATATAATCTGGTAATATTGTGAACAATATTATGTGTTTTTCTTGTTGTTTATTATATATTCCTGTGATGCGCGTTTATTAGTTGTTATATGTATATAGGGAAAATGTGTGCCGTCGTATATCTGTATAAATATTTGTTTTGTACTTTATTATAAAGTTCACCTGGTGTACTTTGGAGTGTCATGTATATATAAAGATATATATAGAGTATTTACTTTTGCTTATATTCATAATATAACTTTTGTATTTGCCTACAAAATAACACAATAACAAAATATTATATGCAAATTGCGTTTGGTAAAATTTCATTATTGTAATTGTTGTAATTTTTTTATCGTATCTTTATATATTTTTGGCAATATTTATATATATGTAAATAATGAAAATATATTAATATATTTATTTGAATACTTAAACGTTTACTTCGTGAAAAAAAAGTATTAATACTTGATTCTTATAGTAACTTCGGTGTTCATAATCTAAAAAAAAAAAATGTTCAAAACCGATATGATTGGTTCATAATTTTCCTTTCCCTACGCGTAATAAATTTCATTCTAATATATTTAATCCTAACATTTCTATAATATAAATTTAATATAGCCTTCAATTTATTTAGAATATATATATATATTTATATATATATATATTCCAAACAATATTAATAAAAATTTATTTACTCATAGATAAAAACAATTTGTATAACTTATATATATATGTAAAACTGTATTCTTTATTGTTTCATCGAAAGTAAAAAAACAATTCCAATAAGCTGATATTCGACGGTACTATATATAACGTACCTATTTCTATAAAAAATGAAATTATCCCGCAGGTTTCATTTTGTGTAAACTCAGAAAATATACTTACAAAATAATGACTAAAAATTACTATATTTCTATATATAATAAACTCAACAAAACAAAAAAAAACAATGTAATAAAGATAAAAATAAAGGAAAAATATATCTTGTTTAAATCGCAACAAAAACAAAAAAAAACAAGAAGAATTTCTATATATATAATATTATCTGATGTATATCCATTTATACTATATAGATATACTATATGTATATATTATATCCTATATGCATATACACAAAACATTATCAATCAGTGTTCCCATGAGAATAAAAATGTATTATTTTTTTTTTTATTTTTAAGTCTAAAATGAAAATGTATGTTATGGTATTATATATATATGGTGTTGATGGTATATATATATATTTATACCCCATCATCTCTTCCCGTACACCATCCAAGTAAATGTTTCTTATATAATATATATATAAGTACAAAATGATATATATAGAAAACTCACAGTTTTTATATTTATTTATATATGAAGAAGGATATTTTTTATTTATATAAAAATATTTATAGGTTTCCTTTTATATCATCATATACAGATTTAAGTTTGTTTATCTGAACAAATTTATATATATATATACAATATATCTTTATTCATTATATGGTCTATAAAGTGATATGTTTAATTTTCATATAAAATTATCCTTTCCATTTATAAATTATCGTTAAATTTATATATATATAAATATAGAAATAGAAAATAATACAACCCTTTATATATATATATTTTATTATACAATATTTTCTATATATATATAGAGTAACAACATAAATTATAAAAGTATATTTTTGTAAATAATATCCTCGTAAAGCAAATGACTTAATGTTTTGTTCATTCTTTAAAAGTATATTACTCTCTACATATATATAGCAAAAAATCCTATTGACAATTTTATAAGATAACAAAACTTCAGAGGATATAATTTTTTTATATATAAAACGGTTTTTTTGCAGTATACATTCCTCATTTGTATATAGATTATTAAAAATTAAACAATAAATTGCAATTATGTGTATAATGTATAAGTGTATATGATGATGAAAGAGTACTTTTATATATGATATATATGATATAAAATATATACGATCTATATATATATATATATATGTGCATGCCATTGTATTATTTGGGTTACTAGTGTAGGAGTATATAGTAATATTTTCATTATTATATGCATATATATAGACTAATATATCCGCATACATGTATAAATGTATGTTTATAGTATAGCAGCTTATATATTCCTGGAAAATGTATATCGATTTTTCTTCTTTTTTTTTTTTTTTTTGTATCCAACTATCAACATTTATTATTTTCTACATTATACAACAACGAACGACCCTCAGCTCACTATACATGTACATTTTCAAAATGTATGTCTTTATACACGATATACTCTTGTATATGTATCACATTGTATATATTGCGAGTTCTTTGAATTATCCATTTTTCATATATATTATGGTATATAAAGGATATATATATACATATCCAGAATTTACCCTACACATAGAAAAACTTTGGTTAAGGCGGTTAAGGGTGGCTTCGTTTTTCTAAATATATATATATATATATCATCTCGGATATATATTTATGTATGTATACAAGGACGTAGTATATATAAAAACAAAAAAGGAGATATATTTTATATATATATATATATATATATATAGGATATGATGGTGTTAGAGTGGATATATATAACATTTTGTTGTAATTTACGTTATGATTAATAATAAATATAAAAATTGAATGTAATAAAATTATATAATTTATTTTTTTTTGCTATATATATAGTACGTATAATCGGATAATATCGGTATATAGATGACTTGCTTGACGTATATATGTATATAAAGAGTCAATAGAAATATCGTCATCATCACTTTGTATGTTTACATAATACATCATATATCAATCATTTATATATATATATATAGTATAGAAATAAGGTGGAACAACATATCGTATATATTAATAACAAAAAAAATGTACAATGATATTTTTGTTGAATGAAAAATCTTTTGTTTTATAATCAAACTGAGGTATTTTATTCCACATTTTAACGGCACACAATATTGAAATATATAATCATATCTTGTATAGTAGAAAGTTTTGAAATCATCAATCCAATATAGAAAAATGCGTATAAAATTATACAGCTGAAAACTTTATGCTGATTCGAATGTGTCCGGAATATATATAGAAAAAGATTTTTCCATTAGATTTTATTAAAAAAAAATCCAACTTTTATAGAAATGTATAAAGACACAAAATTGTGTGTACTGTTTTCACACCACATTCTGTATATTATACTTATTGAATAACTATATTTCTTACTATTTTACCTTATTATTATATATACCTATGTATATAAAATATAGATAGATGTCTAAAGAACAAAAAAAAATCGGAATAATTAAAGTTTGGATAACAAAATAATTGATTTCCATTGTGTTTATATATTTGGATGTGTGTTGCGTTGCAGAAAATTATCTTTATAATTAACATATATATAACATTATGGTATATGGTATATATTCGAGTTTTTTTATTATTATTATATTTTGTTTTTATTTTCATTTATATAGTCCTCATAGTTGTATAAATTATGTTGTTATTTTTTTTTTTGCTTTCTTTTAATAAACCATATATATATTTATATATATATATATATATATATATATTATTACCTATTTAGAGATATTGATATATCATCGTATCGACTATATACACAATCGAACAATACAAAATTACTATATATGTATATAGAAGATTGGGTCGATATTGATTTTATTGTTGAGTCTCGTTCGTTACAAATAATTACGTTACACAAATTATATGTAAATTTCTTCCTATTTTTTTTGGGTTGTAGACATTTTTTTGTATAGATATAACTTGATTTTATATATCGCAATTTTTCACAGGGATAGGACCGAAATTTCCAAATTTAAATTCAATCCTTTGGCGGCCTTTAATACACAATCGAATTTCCTCAAAGTTATCATGCCAATTTATTATCTTTTCGATAATTTTTATAATATTATTTATATGACAAATTAAAAAAAAATGCACAAACTGATAATGTTTCTATATGTTAATGATGTAAAGTATTTTATTTTTTTTTATTATCTTTCTATATAACATACATTAATTGTTTTTATGGTTTATGGTATATATATAAAAATGTTGTTTTGTTTTTTATAATACCAATAATAGCCTCCCCTAAATGGAAAATATAACATGATTGTTTATTTTTTTTTTTTTGTATTTAATAGCATGTGATTATGAATAGAGTTGTAATATGTTAATGTATGCCAAATTATAGTAATTTAAAATTATCTTTTTTATTGAATTGTCTATACATTAGTATATATATTTATAATAAGGAAGATTTGGTATAAAATTCATGGTATATTTAACTGGACAATGATTGAATTCATTTAAATACTGTATATATCTATATAGAGATATTAAAGTTAAATGATGATGTTATATATATTATGTGGATAAACAATTAGTTGGTAATAAATTTATATTGAAATTCAATTAAAAGCTGTATTATGGTTATATATATATATACTTATAATACATATAGATAGAGGTATATTCATATAAAATGAATAATCAATAATAATCGTATGTATATATAAAATATACATTTGTTCATATATAGTTGATTACATTTTTACATATGTATATGTATATCTGTGAAATAATTAATTGATGTGGAAAAGGGTATTTTGGAATCAATGAAATGATTTTAGGTTTTTTTTTTTTTTTTTTAGATATTTATAGTGTAGACATATATATATATATATTGATATTAAATTAAAACACTTTCATTAAAGTTAGAATTATTCATATATCTAAGGTATAGTTTAAAAAAAAAAAATTCAAATATAAATGTCAGTCAACAATACCATATATCGTAAATGTTATTTGTATATATATATATATATATATAGATACAATAAAATGTCCTAAAATCTATATATAAATAATAAAAATCTATAATCTAAATCGATTTTTATATATCCATTTAGATTATTAGTATATTATACATTTTGAATGAACCCAAGGTTATCAAAACAAAATTTGTTATTATATATCTAACTTAAATTCATTTTATTATTACATAATATATGAATAATTTCTATATAAATCTATATGATTAAAAAAAACTAACTATATTTATTGAATTTCTATATACTAAAAAAGAAAGTTATTTATAATTACTTATTCAATAAACGAAAAGTTTTTATCGAAAAAAAAAGGTATATCGACTTCTCTCAATATATTTATAATCATTAAAAATTAAATGAAATACAAAAAAAAACTTAAGTTACTTAAAGTTTGTAGTTTAGTTTAGTAATGCGATATCAGTATTATATAACAACACATTTCAATATATGTGTACATAAAATATTTTATCAAAAAAAAAAAAAAAGAAAAGCAAATGAACTTATCAAAATGTATATGTAACATTGAATAAAATTCAAAACATGCACAAGATATTTTATAATTATATATGATTAAAAAAAAAACACTTCTATATAGTCATAAGAAAGGGAATATGCCCTTACGCAGAATGGCACTTAAATTCATCCTCAATCAATTTCTTATGAAATATATTAACATACAATAAAAGGATGGCATTATCAGAAAACGTATCCTTATTTGTTTTTCATTTTTTATAATGTAATTGTTTACAATTGATACAAAAACCCCTGATTTTCTGAATTTTTTAAGTATATCTAGTAGTTTCCAGGTAAAGGGAAGATAAACGAGGGATGAGAACATTTCTATTGATAAAAACTTGAAACACATTACTTTAAACATATAGACAATCCCAAAACTAAGCTAATAAATCACTTAACATAACATATACCGTATAAGTATACTTTTATAATGAATAAATAACAATAAAATATAAAAGTATCGCGTGTGAATTTTTTTTTCTTCGTTTCGTTTTTTGGTTGTATCCCCAATATACACACGGCGTTATCTAATTTAATTTAATAAACTTCTTCTTTTTTTTCTACTGTACTTTTCTACCTTTTTTTCTTTTTTTTTTTAAATTATATAGTTTATATATTTTCTTGATGATATAGAGTTTTAACTTTAATTTTTATTTAATTTTATTTTATTAACTCTACTCACAAATAGCATATATTATATAGATATAGATATAGAGTGTAGTGTACTATAGAAAAGAAAACAATTTTTTCAACAGAATATAAATAAATTTTTTTATATAATGTGTGTGTACAAATAAAACTATACACTTGTAAAAGTTTTAAATTAAATAAATTATTTTTTAAAAGTGTATAATATAAAAGAAAGAAGAAAAAAACAAACAAATAAATAAAAATAATTAAGTTGTTTGTGTTTTATATAGTTAGTATACCATATATACAAGATTACAAATATAAAAAAAATAAATTCAAAACAAAACTCTCTGCGATTATCTGAGGCACAAAGTGTGAAAAATGAAAACATCAACCTGTATATTTTTTTTTTTGTAATGTCAATATCTCTTTTATATATTATAAATTTAATACATTTTATAAATAAAATGGCAAAAAAATGTAGACAATGAAAAAAAAAAGTTTATTGAAATTCTTAAATGACATTCTTTTTTTTTAAATCTATAAACTTAGACTCTTTGAATAAACGTTCTTCGATTTTAGAATTTGATTTTTTTAGGAATATTTTAATAATACATCTTATGCTCCGGAAAACGTCCCCTTTGGACCGGAAATTCTTTGTAGGATATAAAATAAATTTGACACACAGCAAAATTCTTATTCTTACAAAAAACAAACACTAAATAAAGAAATTACATAACATAAGAATTTATCAAAAATTGAATTGTTTGTCCATTTTTTTTCGCTTTGTTTTTTATTTATGATGAATTTAAGGTAGTCTAAAATATAAATAAATTAAAATGGTTTTTATCTATATAGAAGGTATATAGAATATTCGGATACCATATCCGAAGAAATTACAAATAGAAAATAATTTTTTTATTTTATCTTACAATTTAACACAAAAAATAAACATAGGATGAAAATATATAAAAATGATATCGTAACAATTTCTTTTATATTAATTTTGTTATTCAACTATACATCTCTATATATATATATATAGAATATACTATATACATAAAGTCCTTTTTGTTTTATCATTTATAAAACAAAAAAAAAAATATAAAATATGTTTGAAAAATTTGTGCTTTAATTCATAAAAAACAAAAAACAAACCCAAACAAAAAACATAAATAAAATATTTCCAACAGGAAAACACATTTTCTTTATCAAAAAATTAACACATATATATAGTTTTTTTGTTTTGCTTTTCACAGATACACGACAATTTCGTATTGTATATATTAAAAAAAAAAAAAAACAAATAATTATTAGCAGTGAGAAAAAAGATGTTAACGACAGTTTTTCTAATTAGAAAACTTTTAAAAATATCTTTTCAATTATTTTTATTTTGTCTTGTATATACATACATACAAGAAAAAAATATCACCGTGTGTTGTTGGTGGTTGATTTTGAGTGGGTTTTTTTTTTTTTTTCTTTTAGAGTGAATGATGTGAATCTTTTAAGAATTCCGTATAAATATGCGATGATAAATAATTATTTATTATATTGTATTGTTTTGTTAGGTTTGTGGTTTTATATTTATTTATTGTTTTTATTTTTTCGTTCTAAAATACCTGTGCTATTTAAATGTGGAAAAAATAAGGAATTTTATAATGGTAATAATTGATCAATGAAATTTAAATCTATTTATTGATATCAATGAATCTTCCCGTTCGAAGAACCGCCTCTTTATTGTAATAATTATTTAAAACGACGAATATAAATCGAATATATTTTATGATTCAATTTCTAATTGATAAATTTTTTTTTATCAGTATTTTTAACGTTTTTCTGACTTTCATTAATTCTTGTTTAATAGAGACACATTAAACAAGAATTAATGAAAGTTTGATGATTTTGTGTCAAACACACTAATTTCAGGATTTCATTTCTTTCTTTTTCACAGAAAATCTTTGTCTAATCGTACAATAACAATAATTAAAAATTCCCTACGGTGCTGCTTCATCTAACAAATTATTAAAAATTACATTTCATTTATATGTGTATGTCGTCGCATACACGCAAATTGTAGTTTAATGTTTATTTTAATTATTTAAAACAATATATATACATATAAAATGTATATACATACATACAACATAAAAATTAAATATTAAAATTCGTAAATTACCAATAATATAATAATTGGTATTTATCTTCTAATGCTATAATCATGTTTATAATATTTTTAATCAATGAAATGTAAATAAGTTTATTACATACAATATATATAGTATATAAATAATTTCTTATCAAAATGTACAAAAATAAATGTGAAATACGTGACATAAACAATTTTGCACACTTTTTTTTTTCTGCTTAAATAATCATTTAGACGAGAATGTATATGATGATTATAATAATAATAATAATAATTGTTTAAGTTAATTATTTTATATCAAAGATTACGTCATGTGTATATATAAACCATTTTTTTTTTTTTTAAATATATTATGGGTACGACGACGTCGCGTCTTACTATATATATATTCATATATAAATATACATATCTAATTATTATAATAAAAATAATGTTCAAATGTTAATAGTTATTTATATATATACACACAATCTGATGTATAAAATCATATATTTAACATATATTATTATGTATACGTACATATATATCCCCCAACATTTATTACTCACATTTTGATAATGTATATAAATATATTTATATACATAATTGGGTTTATTCAGGCCTCAGCGTGGTTAAATATCTACGGAGATATTTCGTTTAACCACGCTTTTCGTATTCAGAGCCCATAAATTATCTACGATAATGAATAAATTAACATCACCTTTTCGATGCGAAGTAAATTATCCACGCTTAGGTTTCTATGGAGATATTATTATTCTATATCTATATCAATGCACGATATTTTCATTTGATTTATTTTATACAGTACAGACTATTACAATTTTCCAGTTGCTCAATAAAACGAAACTAAATTTAGCGAAAATACCGAACACATTAAAAAAAGACAGTCGATATTTATATGTGGAAAGAAAAAGAAAAAAAAAATTTTTGTGTTCGTTTTATTTTTATTCTGTGTAGCCAAATATAAATGATTGTTTTTTTTCCTTATAAAAAAAAGTAAACAAAAGCGCTATTATAGTAATAGATTATTTTAAATTGTGCTCTGAATACCAAATATCTTCAATATTTTTCTTCGTAGGTATTTCACCGTGGATAAATTTATATTTAACCACGTTAATTTTAGTACGTAAGAATTGATACAAATCTGTGATATATAATTAATAGATGAAATTTGATTAAACTATATGTATATATATATTTACGACGCACATATTCGCAGGTATGTTTATATTTAATTAAAATGTATAAACTCAAACCACCAACAAATAACAAATAGTGTACCCATTGATATAAATGTACTGCGGATATAACAGTGTGGTGTTTAACATTTCTATGCCTTCCGGTAATACACGTTGGATAATATACTAGAGAAATGTATTTCTAAATTTCGAAAACATTTAATATAACAACTGCTGTTTTAAAGCTAATGTAGCGGGCACTTTCTTTTCGATTAAAAATAATTACGATTCTTGTTTGCGGTATATTAAGAAGGAGTTTGAGGACTCATATTTTCTATATATATATATATATCCTTCTACCTGTATGAATACAAATATTTTCCGAACACCTTGTATAAATATTTGGTAGAAATAAAGTTTATAATATAACTAAAATGAAATATAAATATACAAATTAAATAGATAAATTCATATGTATACATATACTTATACATACTATACATAATAAAACAAATAGCTGAATAAAATATATTCATATAGATACTTAATACAATATATTTAAATATAATGAACTAAATATAGATATAATTTATATATATAATAATAAACACCCGCACTATATATCTATATATATATATAGTATACCATCTCATTTAAATCGTATATAAAATAATATTATATTATATTTAAATAAATTAATTACGTCAATAATAATAAAAAATAAAATAATATTATTTTAAAAATAATTATTTATTTATTTTTTTTTCATAATTAATTGTAATACTTTTTTATTGTTGTTATTATTTAAAAAAAAAAATAAAAAACATACATATTTTTTATAGATAATATATTTTTTTTTCTTGTTAGTATGTACATATAATAAAAATTTTTATCATTTAAAATTCGTCATCACTTCAAAAATTCATTAGCAATTCTGTTAAATAATTCATCATATTTTTTTTTTATTTTTTTTATAATTCATCATCTCTTTTTTTTTTAAATTTATCATTTATTTATTATATATAGATATTATATTTATATTAAATATAGTTTTACGAATATTAGCTGCTGCTTGGGCGTGTATGTTTATAAATAATAAAAAGAAACAATATTTTATATATTTATATCAATAAATGCTAATGATTTATTATTAGTTTATTTATTTATTCAAATTTAAAATATAAAAAAAATATACACACACACACACACAAATTTATCTTAATTATATATAGAGTTCATTCATAATCATCCGCAATATTAAAAAATAGAAGGAAAATTGTAAAAATGTACTTTAAACATCGATATATATATATATCTAGATTATTGTATATATACTCATAATAATAATAATATAGAAAAAGATATCAAACATTTGTCTATATATTCATTAAACCAAAAAAAAAAAAAATTATAATACAAATTTTCCCATATTTTTAATACACATTTTTTTTTTTTTTGAAAAACAAACAACCACACACACACACACCTAACTTAAAAAATAAATGAGCTAAATTATATATAAAAAAATATAAAAATATTTTTAGCTTTTTTTTTTTTAAATATTAATATTGTTATTATGATTTTATTTTTTACATAATTAATAAATGAATTTTTTTTTATATATTATTTATTATTATTACACAATTTATATAAATAAATATATAACAAAAAAAATAAAACAGTGGGTTAAAAGAATCAAAAAAAAAAAAATAAAAAAAATGAAAATTCAATATTTATTATTTTATTTTATTATATATATATATATAGCTATAATTTATTTATTTATTTTTCTTAATTATTATATTTTATTTTAATTTTTCAATATTATTATTATTATTCATATAATTTTAAATGTAAATGATTTTCAATTTATTAATAATAATATTATTTATTTTTTTCTTTTTTTTTTCTTAATCATTCGCAATTCAATTCAATTGTGTTTATGTAATATTAGATGTCGCAGATGTCCTGACACCAAATTATGATCATGATCCATATAAATTTTTTGATGATTCCATTAGAAAACCTTTAGTACTTATGTGTACAATAAAAGAGGGACACTATAATTTGACGTGGTAAGTTTTTTAAAATATTTTTTTTATTATAAATATTTTAAATAAAAATAAAAAAACATACAAATTCACTATATAAGAAAATATTTTGATGATGATCTTTGACTTTCCATTTATATCCACAACAAATAACAATAATTTTATTATTTATAATAAGAAGTTTAGCTCTATGATGTATAATGAATATTTATAAAAACTATTATTTATACAAAAACCGTAAATTAAAAAAAAAAATATATATATAATTAAATTCAATTAATATTAATTTGCAAAATAAAAGAATACATTTTATTTATATATGCCATATATAAAAAAAAATGTCTCATTCAATTATTCATTCAATTCCTTACGTATTTGGCAAAAATTGTTTGACGATGATGACATCAAATGTGTTAATTTTTAGTTACCTTATAAATAAATGAATCAACTTAAATTGAAAATATGAACTCACTCAGAATAATATATACAGTAACTGTCTTATGTTTTGTTTTAGTTGTCTTTTTTTTCCATAAAACAATATTTTTAAATGCGTTTACTAATTTATTAAATGAATAATCGTCAATGAAATATGGTTGATCTTAATCTTAATGTTTGAAACAAATTTTTGATGAGTACTTTAATAGTATCAATAATCTCATCAGTCATAAATTTAATATATATGATATGAATACTGTAAATAATTTCTTAAAATACGCAATATTCCATGTTCCAAAATAAATAATAAAAAGGCAACAAAACGAAAAAAATTAATATTCTATTCATTTATTATTACTTTGTTCATATATAAATAATATTTATATATATAAACAACAGTAATATAAATAGTATATTTACATAATAAATTGTATATATTTATTAATATAATATAACATTACCATATATAATATCAAATTATTCTATATACCAACTCGTACAGACGTACATAGTAATTCCTGGAATTACTCATTAAGTATCAAAATAAATATATAATAATAATAAAAGTATATATTAATAAACAATAGAAATATAAATTACTTTTTTATACCGCATATAAAGAATGTATGTATATATGCAGAATGTCCCATCCTTATATTATATTTAATCTATCCACATAAAGTATATATTTTTTATTGTTCAATTAATTGGATAACTATATAAGGAAACTCATGCAGTGATGAATATATAGAAAATAGCTATAAGTACTATTAAGGAAAACATCGGTAATGAAACAAAAGTTCGACTTTGTAACAAACTTAAAGTTTTTTCTTTGACAACATGAACAAAATTTCTTACAAATGTTAATTATAATTGTAACTATAGTATAGCTTTACATCAAACATAATGAAAATGTCATCATTCTGAGATCTACGAGAATCTAAATTTAATCCCATGCGAATGCAAAATTAATTTATTTTTTATCATCTACAATACATCTATAATTCCATTATTATTATTCTTATACAATAAATTATACAACTATATGCGGTTATGAAATTGTTATTGATACTTTGATATATTCAATATCAATATTTTATATATTATAATATAGACAAATCTATATCATATAATGGATAATTGTTTCGATGACACATTTCATATACTATAGTTATGCAAATTTTTACTATTCATAATAATAAAATAATAATAACAATAATTTATATCAATTACATTCATCTATATCTACATATATAGAAAAAAATTAACACAACCTATAATAATATAGATAAAATATTGAATGGGATAAATTTGCCTATTTTCGTTCATTAAAATGGGGAAAATTCTATTCATATACTTTATCCAATCTTTATATTTGGCAAAACAAAAACTATATACATACATATATAGATAAAAAGGATATATTGTAAACCAAAAACATGTATAGTTTTCTATATCTATTATATATATGCTTGTAATTACTCATCATTTATGTATATGTATAAATTTATTTATTACCATCATCGTTCGTCATCACATCTCATTTTCTTTTCAATAACTATATGTATATGTATAGTTATAAAGTCTAAACTATTTATACCATATATTATTAATATCTTTACCATATAGCTGATATATATATAACCAACATTGTAATTATAAAGAAATATATTGACGTCATTTTAATTAAAAACAAAAAAGAAAACGAAACAAAATTTAAACAAAAAAAAAAGAATGCCATACAAAAACATTTTTATAAATGGGAAAAATTTAATCTATACATTAAAGATATCGAAATAACTTTTGGTAGATGTAGATTTTTTATATTAATTGCAAGTTCATGTGTGTATATATTGTTTATGAATTGATGTATTGTATAGTTTAATTATATAGTAGCATTATTTTCCTATAGTGATTCTTTATTTTATTATTATTATAGGTAGATTATCGGGAAGTTCACTCAAGCTCAGCTCACAGGTCCTGATACACCCAATGTTTCACCAAATATATCCCATCTGTCCCACATAAATATTCTTTTATATCATTCTTTGTAGCATTAATAATCAATAAGTGATTAAATAATCAAATAAATATTGTCTTATGGGAAATGGAAAAACTCTTTCTGATCATTTCTTTTCTATGTTTTTATTTTCCTATAAACCTATAAAACAGGCAAATTCATAATGTAAATGAATAAGTTTGCATTTACGTTTTAATTGTTTCTTTATATTCAATTATTTTACTAAAATTACCTAAATGAACATTTTTTGTTTAGTTGTTCAATGACCTTTCAAAATTCCCATCATAATATTAGTGTTTTCATTTATGTTGTCATAACCGCAATTTAACGCTTATCTATCTATATACGAATATACCTGTATATCATAGAAATATAATTTTAAAAGCTCAAATGAAATTCACAACCTGTTTCTAATGTTTCTAATGTGTGTATATATAGAGAAATTCAATAAACCTTGTTTTATTATATTATTATTACTAAGCACGAATGATTTGTATGTGACTTATTTGTTTAACTTTTGAAATATATTGGTTTTTTTTGCTGGCAGTTTAATTCAATGAATCTTGATTTTTCTTCGTAGAATTGGTAGAAAACTTCTATCTCTAACCAGTGTAGATGAAATGTAATCAATGTTTGACAAAAAGTGGGAAATCATTCTGTATCAGGGATTATTTTCTCATCTCACCGATTCCGAACGCTTCCACCATTTTGACCCATACACATCCAAATGGACGGTTTTCCTTTCTCCATCTAAAATATAACCTGGTTGTATTATATTATTATTACTAAGCACGAATGATTTGTATGTGACTTATTTGTTTAACTTTTGGAATCTATTGGTTTTTTTCCTTCAGTTTATTGCGTTTTATTTTGTTATTTTTTATTTTGTTATTAATAAATCTTGATTTTTCTTCGTAGAATTGGTAGAAAACTTCTATATCTAACCAATGTAGATGAAATGTGATGAATGTTTGACAAAAAGTGGGAAATCATTTTGTATCAGGGATTATTTTATCATCTCACCGATTCCAAACACTTACACCTTTTCGACCCATACTAGAATGGTTTCCTGCCTCTCCACCATGACCATACGTACTTTCTGTTCTAGGTATTGACCTGCTGGCGGCGTTTGTTTGTTTTTTTTTTCTGTTATTTATAATCCAAGAATATTACATTTTTTTTTATAATCCATGGGAGTAGCAAAAATGATAGAAGCTATAACATCACCAGATGCTTATACTTTATTGGTATATATAAATAAATGGTATTTGTGGTTGCGGTTGTTGTATGACTGCGTTCTGAATCGTATATATACATTATGCAATATATATAAACATTTATGTCGTGAATATTAAAAACTATAAAATTAATTTATTTATTCTTTCCCCGGATCACTTTATCCTTTTTTTTTTTTTTTATAAATATATATGTAATATATGCACAGTATATTCAATGTGCTATTGACTTTTTCGGTGACGTCAGCATATACCATTTAAAAAAAAAAAAAAAAAAGTCAATATCTTTACAATATAAATATTATAGAGTATCACATTTAGACTTATATATTAAATATATATTGAAAAAGTTATATAAAGCTCTTTTGTATATATGATAGTTTTATTTGGTATATCCCCATATATATTTATATGCATATAATAAAGTGGAAAAAAGTATTTTTCCTATACATATGTTATAAAAAGAAAATGGGCGAAAAACTAAATGTGTTTCATTTTTTCATATATACATGTATATATAAATAACGTATTTTCAAAAAGAAATATGTATAAAGGAAAAGATCTATCTAGTTCTATATGCATATATATTTATATATTACATATATAAATATATTAATGTACTATTATTTTCCAATAACTAGTTGAAACTAGAGTATTCTTGTTATATTTTAGAATATTTTTATACATAATAAATACGTAATTTTATTATAATGTACACTTCTTATATACATACATATGTAACAAAGTTAATATATACAATATCGTATATTTATATATAGAAATGTTTTTTTACAAAAGAAGTATAGGTGAAAAAAAAAGTTAATAAATAATTATTAACACAAAAAAATTAAATTACCAGAGAGTATATATTTAAAAACGATGAGTTAAAAAATAAAAAAATTAAGGTGATTTTTAGCCGCCAATATATTATATATAACTTGTATTTGTATAGTCAACCAGAATTTTTTGGTATATATACATCTGAAATGTTGTATATACAAATCTCTGTTCTAATGCTATACACAAATCGTATAAAAAATAAAATAAATTTTTCGCTATACAACCAACAATCTGGTTTTAGCGTCCAACAACAGCCTTCTGTTGTTAGTTACTTAATTTTTGTCTTTTACGGTGTCGGTAATTAGCCGTACGACCAACCGCAAGCGGAATATACAACTCTGCGTTAAAATTCAGATTCGAAAAATAACCGAAAACACAAAACATATTTTATGCATTCAGTAGGATTCGAACCCACGACCTCAAAATTCCGTTAGACTTTTTAGGTTGGCATTTTTAACATTTACACCACAGAGTTATAATCAACAAATCGTATATTATAGAAAAAATTTAAAGAAAATGTTAACCTGTGAAAATTTAACCCCAATACCTATATACATTTGGACTAATTATACTAATTGATTTATTGCTGCTTATTCTTATCTAAATATATACAATCTCACAATAAATTTGCAAACCATAATTCAGTAATTTGTTGATTTTTGTAATATTAAAATCCTAAATCAACAAATCACTTCTTTTTTTCTGTATTTATTTTTATTAAATTATTATTCATTATCCTTTTCATTATCCAGTTTTGTTTGTCTGTGCGTGTATCCTTGTATATAATTAAAAAATGTTTCGTTTCGCTTCCAAATTTTCCGTCATATCAACAATAAATCTGTTTTAAAAAAATTTATATAAGTAATATCTATTGAATTTTAGAATAAAATTAAATACATTCTATGTGAACCTGCTTGTTTGTGGTTTTTTTTGCAATCAATATAAAACAAATAACGAATAATATATATAACATTGTGATTATCTCTATTCAATAAAAATCGGAGAATTGTTGTTATTTTTATAATACTAAATATACAAATAATTTATATATATATATACTTGAATTACAGATTACAATAAATTGTATTATATCTGATCTGATAGATTAATGTGAGTTCCCAAAATAGTATCGAGTAAATTTATAAAATTATATAAATGTTTACGTTATTTTAATAAACACAAATTAGTTTTATTGTTTTAATATACATGTAAAAATTTCGATATATCTTTTCTATATATATATATAATATATTAAATGTATGTTATATATATATATTATTATTGAGCTCAGTGTTGGCATATCCGAAAAACTTTTGTTACTTTATAAATTTTGTTATATTTCCTTTGAAAAAATATCGTTTTTCGTATCAATTGTAAATATTTAAATCCACAGTGTATAGTTACGGTTTGATAAGATTGTATTATGTTGAATATAAATGGATGTGATGGATGAAGTTTTATGAGTAACTTTTTATAAAGCAAAAACCAATTTTGCGATAAAATTATCGGTGCCAACACTGATATTTAGTCTTTAAAAATATATACATATACATTGAATATATAATTAAAACAGCATATACACAAAAAAAAAACAAAAAACAAAAAAGATTTAAAATATATGATGATACACTATTGGGATAAACGTGCCAAAATTATTATTATCTGCGTGCTTTCATTAATTTTACTTCATTTTTCATCTAACAATATTTTTGTGCATGATTTTATTAGTTATATTGGGTTTTTTTTTTTTTTCATATATATGCGATACGCACGTATATTGTGAGTATAAAATTCGTTGTTAGTTCGTTTATCTATATATAGATAGATATACAATAATATTAATTTTATTTTATTTAAACATATATATTTTTATATCGATTATTTTACAATACAAATATAAAGTCCAGTTATTGTATATATATATATATATAGATAAAATTATCGATTGAATAGCGATTTTAATTTATTTTTATCATTTCGATTTAAAAGTATTTAACTGTTGGAATAATCGTGTATATATATTGATAATGAAATCATATTATAGGTATGAATCGTATACGATTTTTGAATTAATAAAATACTGAAATTTATATACAAATCTTTTAAATTATGCCAAAAAATAATAAAAAATATCAAAATGTAAAATCCGCTTAATGTAATATTTAAGCTTCGCATATATAAGTTACGATGATAAATGGAATAAATATATATCTGTATATATATATGATAATTACAATACAATTAATTAACATTAAAAGCTTTAAAATAAATGATATGGATTTTGGAAAATTAATTTTAATTTCATAATTATAATGTTTTATTATCTCACTTTGTTTTTATTATCATATACTTTTTCTATATACATATATATATATACATAAAATAATAAATATATTGTATGATTGCGCGATGTTTTGTGCTAATGGAAATTTTATCATTTTATATATTTAAAAAAAAAAAATGTTTTCGTGGATTTTTTGCATTACATTTTTTAATATTTGTACGTCGCACATTAATTCCATTTATTTTCTATATGGAAATTTATTTTAAACTACAATATATTGGTTGAATCGTTTGATTTCGATATCCTTATGGAATATTTCACGATTTTCAAATAAATATTCTTTAAATATTATATAAGGATATTATATAAGGACTTTTGTTAAGATTTAAGTTATTATATTAAAAGTTATACATTTCTGGTTCCTTATTTTAATATTATAATATATTTTATCTCTGTGGTGTAAATGTTAAAAATGCCAACCTAAAAATTCTAACGAAATTTTGGGGTCGTGGGTTCGAATCCTACTGAATGCATAAAATATGTTTTGTGTTTTCGGTTATTTTTCGAATCTGAATTTTAACACAGAGTTGTATATTCCGCTTGCGGTTGGTCGTACGGCTAATTACTGACACCGTAAAAGCCACAAATTAAGTAACTAATAACAGAAGGCTGTTGTTGGACGCTAAAACCAGATTGTTGGTTGTATAGCGAAAAATTTATTTATTTTATTTTAATATATTTTATCCCATCAAGGATTGTTTATTACTTATATTTTTCCTTCATTAAAATATTTGTTTGTGAATGCGATATGTATAAACAGAGAGAGAGAGAAATAAATTATGTTGATTTAGTAAAATATTTATGTTTCAGTTATTAAAAAAAAAAATTTATTTATTTAGCCTATTTTATATACATTAAAAATCGATGATAAATTTTATGTATAAAAAAAAAATACGATATAAATTAAATACGTATATGTATATACATTTTAAGAACTTTAAATATTTTCACGTTTTCAACGTTATATTTTCATTAAAAAAATTATTTAATTTTTGGCTTAAGGGCAGCGACTATATAAATATATATTTATATGATGAAATATATATAAAGTAATATATACATAAAAATCAACCCCCTGTTTGCATATAACATAAAGGGTGATTTTTTAAAAGCTATAGGAAAGTTTTTAAAAAAAAAACACATAACATTCAGAAAAATGCATGAAATCTTTATTTGAATCGATAGTACGGTCCATATAATTTAATGTTTGAAGATTACTTCATGCAAATGTTGATCTTGAGTGCGCCTCAAATGGTCCATCCGCTTAGTCCAATTTTGGTATAGTCTTTCCAACATTTCGGCCGGTATCTCACGAATAAATGTTTCAATGTTGTCTTCCAATGCGTCAATTAAAGCGGGCTTGTCTGTATAGACATGAGCTTTAACATAGCCCCACAAAAATAGTCTAAAGGCGTTAAATCGGACGATCTAGGCGGCCAATTGACCGGTCCCGAACGTGAAATAAAATGTTCACCGAACTCGCCCCTCAATAAGTCCATGGTTGCGCGTGCTGTGTGGCATGTGGCACCGTCTTGTTGAAACCACATGTCATGCAAGTCAAGCTCTTGCATTTTGGGCAAAAAAAAGTTGGATATCATCTCACGGTAGCACTCACCATTCACAGTTACGTTACGATTCGCATCATCTTTGAAGAAGTACGGTCCAATTATGCCACCAGCCCATAAACCGCACCAAACTGTGACTTTTTCTGTAATATTCACTCCAAAATCGATAATTCTGCTTATTTACGTACCCATTGAGCCAAAAGTGAGCTTCGTCGCTGAACACAATTTCGTCGCGATGAACTTTCTTAACAGAGCACGCATTTTGATAATTAAAAATTCAATAATTTGCAAGCGTTGTTCGTTTGTAAGACGATTCATGGTTAAATTATAAACCAAACTGAAGATGTTTGACAGTGAAACAAAACACGAAACGTGCGTCAGCTGTTTAAACCAGTGTTGCCAAAAAGATAATAGCTAAAAAATCACCCTTTATATATAGAAATATTTTTTTCATTTCAGTATATGTATTATAAGATAAAGTTTTTTAAGAATTTGTTTTTTTTTTATATTAAAGTATTTCACTATGATTTCTATTTTTATTTAAATTATTATAATTTTTTTTTTTAATAATATATATTTAAAGTAAATTTAGGGTTGGTTTTTATTTTTTTTTTTTTTTCATTGATTGTGGTTGGTGGTTTTGAACGCAATCATTAAACTTAATTTAATATTTGTTGGTTTTATTTTTCTTTCTATAAATTGAAAGAATTTTTTTTTTTTTGTAATATAAATAAATAGTATATTATTAATAGTATACTTTATTGAATGTGTTCCATATTTTCCCGATTTCTTTTCAATTTTTATAACATCGAACACAATTTAAGAGGAGTATAATATTTTCTAAATGCAAAGTACTATATATAAAGAAATGTGAAGATACAAAAAAAAAAAATAATAATAAATGTATATTATTTACTATTTATTGGCCTAAATAGGTGGAGAATTTATATATAGAGAAAAAAAAACTTAATATATATTGCAATTTGCAAAAATGGTATTGCAATCGTAAAAGAAAATTTGCAAACTAAAAGCATTTGTAATTTTTTTTTTCTTTTTTTTTTTTTTTTGTATATTCGCGAGTAGAGTCGTCGTACATTTTATACATTTACATATACCTCAATTGACCTTTATATGGTATATGGAAAAATATATAGTCATTCATTTATTTATTTTTATTTCTTTTTTTTTTTTAAATGTGCCACCAATCGGCACCCCCACAAACAGCATATACTTCCATCAACATTATCATACCATTTAAACTAATATAAATAAAATCAATATTATATTATATATATATATATATATAGAGGTATTTATTATCATAAAAATGCATATTATACAATTGATGATTTGGCAAAACTATATATTATATTATTTTTCGGCAAATAAAAACTATTTAATTTATTGTTCAATAATTTTGAATTCCATGAAAATGATTTTTATAATATTACAATTAATAATATTGTAATAATAAAATAAAAATCAATAACCAAATTTTCATTTAATAAATATATTGTTGTGTGTATATATTAATTTTTAATATTCATTTATGTGGAAAATTTTCTGTTCTTTATAATATCATTTCCAAGAAAATGTATATATCTATAAATATTTGTATACCCTTTTAAATATTTATATATATATTTCTGAATAAATTTAGTAATAGTACTTTGTTTTTTTTTGTTGTTGTTGTTGTTATATTTATCGATTAAATTTCTCATATATCAATAAAATCAAATATAATGAACCAATTAAAGTATTAAATTTAAGTGCGTTTACGTATTTCATATATATTTATATATAGATATATATACAATGTAATGAATAAAAAACGAAACTTTTATTGTATTTATGTATAATATATACATTGTTTTTAATTGATTGTAATATATAAAACGTTTAAAAAATCATCATATTTCTTATAATATATATAATATATATATTGACCATTAAAAATTCTATATATCGATCGATCGTCGAACACAAAACGTCATGATGGAGGGAAAACCAGAACGTTCGTCATCATCGATTTCCATATATTCTACTATATAAGAATAAATTTCTTTGTTGTTTTTTTTTGTATTTTTTTTTGCTTTCGGGCAAATCAATTAATCGAATTAAATGTTGTTGCTTTAAAAAGAAAAAAATAATATATCGCATTTATAAAAACATACAATCAATTGTATACATATATACAATCGAAAATATTTAAATTAAAAAAGAATTTATTTATATACCATATATCATTGAATTATAGTATATATTGAGATATCTATACACATATAGATATACAGAATATGTAATTTTATTTTTCAATTAAATAATACAAATTATATAAATCGGCCGCGCATATCGCATATCGCATAATATATATATTGTTTAGTTCATCGTATAATTTATATTTAATGAATTTGTTCAGTACGTAAACTCGTAGTTTGATTGCAATTTTGTAATTTTACATTTATATATTTATGTAATTGATGTATGCTGCGGCTGCGGCGGTGCTAGTTTGATTATATCTAATATATATGTATATACATATATGATACTATAAATTTTAAACAAACAGAATAATTTAATATAAATTTTATAAATGTCATATATATTACTTAAATTATACATATACCGACAGATAAAATATAAACGGAAACTTTTATATATATATTAATATATGCATGCATCTTAATTGAAATGTTTTGTACATTAATGATACAAAATAATATACAATATATAATAATAAATTATAAATGGTTTAAAAAAAAAAACAAATATATAATAAAAATGATATGACAAAATATAATATACTGAAGATATGATGATTTTTTTTTCTGTAATGCATATAAACACTTTTTTGTTTATAGATATCGAATATATGATAATGGATCGTATTTTTAATTGATTCATATTATAGGGGGTTTGGTTTTTTGTTTTGTGGAGGAAGTGTAACTCCGCTAAATAGCAAATGTTTGTTACGAAATAACAAAATGTCATTTAAATCGTCCTATAAGACAATTCAGGCTGACCTACAAACTTCTACAGAAAATACAATTTAAAAAGGTTATAGCCTGCAATTAAACTTCTTCTATAACCTTATATATATATATATATATCATATAGGTATATTTATATACAAATTATTACAAAAAATTTTAACATTCTCTGTAATTTTTATAGATATACCACCAGCCCATATATATTTGTATACAATATGTATAAAAGCTAATCTTATAGCTTGAAGCTTTTCTGCTTTGATAAACATTTTATAAATTTATTGTGAATAAATAAATGTTCAAATATCATATCATACTATATATATAAACAATATATACATAATAGAATATACGCGCGTAATGCCTATATATATATACATTATATATATATTATATAAATATATGCGGATACGGATATTAAGTGCTTTTATACATATATTTGAATTCAAATACATTACGAAAACATATTCATGATGTTATATGTTATGTTTCATTTTTGCATTTAACGATGGAAGTTCACTGATTCGTGATTCGTATATATACAGTTTTGCCTCCGCTAATGACGTCGATATGCGTTCCTAAAACTCAATGAACTGTCGTTGGATAAAATAATAATAAAAATTAATCCTGTGATATTATAAGACTTTAATTTAATATTTAATAGAGTTTCGAAATAAATTCATATAAATACAAAAAAAGAAAAAGAATCCCCTTTGTGTCTTTGTGAATCTGGAAAATTGGAAAATTCTAAAATGAATAAATTTGAATTTGAATCCAAAATTCGAATAATAAAATCCATTTATAAACATAACATATATTGATTCTAAAAGTTAACTTATTACAGTTAAAACCAACCCATATATCTTTATTTGTATATTAATATTAATATCATTTTGTATTTTCATTTCTATAGATCTATTCTATATATATGTCCTTGTATATAAGGATATTTATTTAGAAATAAATATATTTCATTATCATTATCAACGGCAGCAGTCGAATATCTATCCTATATATACATATAAATTTATAAATCCTTCAAACCATTGTGAATGAAATGTATTTTTATTATATTAAAGCGTTAAGGTGTGTGTTTTATTTTTGTATAGAAATGAAATTCATTCGGCGTTATATATATATATAGAGATAGAAGTATATATATATATATTCGTATAACCCCGAACGAATTCTATAATGAAAAACATGTACTAAAATAAAAATATGAAATTTTGTTTGTGAAAATGTTTCTTCCTTTTTGACATTTTCCCATATATATAAATATAAAATTTATTTTGTTGTATATATAGCTAGCTAGCTATTGTGTGATAAACCACCCTTACGTGTATACACAGACATATATATAGTTAAGGTCTAAAAGCTTTACACAAAATAAATAAAGTTTCCTCAATTTGTTTATGTTTGCGTGCATTTTAGATTATTCATATATATGTATATATATATGTGATAATATATAATCGTGTTGGTTTTTTTTTTTTTTTATTTTGGGATGTTAAAATATTCTCTCTATATACAATATATATTTGAAAAGATATATTATTTATATCCTTTTGTATATGACGTATAAATATAAATATATATTTGTATATAGAGGTTACGTAAAATATATAAAGAAATGCAAGATGTCCAACGGAGATTCGACATTTTTTATATATAGAATCGTAATTTTGTAAATCCTTGCTTATTTCTGTTTTAATTTACCAAAATAAACTGTTGTCCTAATTTAGCGGAATTATATGAACAACACAGTACTTGTTATTTAAAAAATATTCTTTAATCTATCTATTTCATTGAGTCATATATATATATATAATCATATAACGGAAAAATACAATCTTCTTTTGAATTTCATTATTTGTATTATGATAGATAATGAATACTAATTTTTCACAATCATAATTAATTATTTTCATTATGCAGACACTCTGTATTCTGTATTCATATATTGTTATATGAATATATTTTATATAAAGTTTTGGGAAAAACTTCTGTATTTTTGATAAATGAATAAAAAATAAAAGTTATATGAGAAAGAAAAAAAAAATGACTAACGTAACAATAAAAAACTTAGTGTAGGAATTTTATAATTTTTTTTTATGTTTATTTTTTTGGAATTTTTTCTTTCATATATATTTGAAATTTTTGTTTTTTTTTGTTTTAACAAAAGAAGGGGTCGAATTTTGATGTTCCCATTTAATATTTTTTTTAGAATCATATTTATTTGTATATCTATATTTATATGAGTTTTTTAATCAGTCATGCTATATATATAATATAAAGTCCATTTTATTTGTATTTTTTTTTATTTAATAATTTCCTTCAATTTTTTTATCTTGAATTTTTTATGAATAATATAATAATTTTTATGATGATTAAAAATAAGGAACCATAATAACTTAATCATTAAATTTATAAAATAATTATTGCAACACGATAGTTTTAAATTGTTTTTAAAGGTGCAATTTTAATTTGTTGATTTAATGATCATTTAATTTAAAATCAATTTAATGGCAAACTTTTTTTGCTTAGAAATTTCTTAAATCCCCTTAAAATGTTATTCAGATGAATGCAGTTCTAATAGAGAAAGTATTTGAGGTTTTGTTTCACACTGTGATGCTATAGATTAATATATTGGATATTGGAAACTTTATTTTATCAATTTTATTTGTGTTTACCCTCCAAAAAAATCACACTTATTTCATCTATTGCAATACAATATTGCATACCATTTTGATAATTCATCATTCACAATGTGTATATTTTTATAACAAAAAAAAATAAATATGATTATATAATAAATAAATGTAATGGAAATAAAAAAAAAAAAATTTAGGAGCCCTTCAGTCTGTTTTCTGTTTATTATATATTCATTTATATACATATACATATAATATTTGCTCTATATATATATATAAAAATTTCTATAAAAAAAAAATTCTCTTAAAATTAGATTATCTATTAAATAATTAATTAGAAAATCATTCACGTCATAGCTGCTAGTATATAATATATATATAATAAAAATGATGCTGTTCTTATATTCTTGTTGTTGTTTTTGTTTGTAACCTTTAACAGATTATCTTATTTAAAATTTTTTGTTGTTATTTGAAAATTTTCACATACTAAAATATTCTATAATAACCTTGATTTTAAAAAAAAATTTATATATACACCAAAAATATCTGTACAATATATTCAAATTTTTCTTTTTTTTTTTTTTACATTTTGTTTGTTTAGATATGATTTTATATATAGTATTTATTGTATATACCTTATTCGATATACATATATATAGTTTTGGTGTGTATATATTATTTAAAATTTTGTTATGTTTAGAAAGAAAATTATCTGTATATATATATATATATATATATTATAAACGTTCTCGCGGGTTATATTTGAATTTTTTTTTTAATATATGCAAAAAAAATGAATGAAAATTATATGAAATTTAAATTTTATTTTTTTTTTTGCGGTTGGATAAATGCCATCAGTTAAATTATTTTCATCATGTAATGCTTATTTATTTTTTTTTTGTATGTATGTATGTATAAAAATTAATTTATTTATATACATAATTTAAAACATCTAAAATTTATATACAAATAACACATTTTATATATATATATATATATATATATATATATATATATAGGTTTATATACGATAGGACGATTAAATTTGTTATATGTTGTATATATATATTCGCAAAATTAATTAAAATAAAATTATTTTCTTCAGAGTCACACTTTCTTTTTATTATTATTATTATTATTATTATTATTATATCCTTCTTTAGTATATTTTTATATAAATAGAAATAACATCTTTTTTTTCTTTTTACTTAATTATTAATTAATCATTTTAATGTTCTATGTGTGTGTGTGTGTGTTTGAATGTTTTTGTTTTTATATATTTCATATAATCATGCGATGACTATATGAAATTATTGAGTGTTAACAAAATATTTTCATAATTTATATAATAATAATAATAAAATATAGTATTGACCGAATTTTAAATATAAAATTTTATTTTATTGAATTTATTTTTATTCAAAAAAAAAAAAAAAATAAATAAATTTATATAATGTATTGTGTTATTGTGTTATGAATTATATTTTAAATGATTTAAATTTGTATATGTATGTTTTTCTTTTATTTTATTTTTTTTCTGTTCTTTTATATATAGTTATTGTTATATATATGTATAATAAATTCTCGTCGTAAACAAACCATTTATTTAAATAGAAAAACTTTCAAAAGATTTATTTAGAAATTTATTATAGATTACATCATGTATATTGTATCTTATTTTATATATATATATATATATATTTATTGATTTTAAACTTGGCACATAATTTTATAATTTTTTATCTATATATACAACATTTATTTGTGTTTTTTTTTTTGTATTTATTATAAATTGTTATTTTGTGCATTTATATAAAAATCTGCTGTACATTTATTATATATGAAGATTATTGAAATGTGTGTGTGTGTGTGTGTGTGTGTGTGTCTTGTTTAATAACGACGATGTGACCAGAATCAGTTGACATAATCAGTTTGTGTTAAAAATTTATTATCTATAAAGGCTCATACAATTTGGATATGACTCTATGACTCTATGTCTATGTATATCTCCATTTCTTTCATACAATTACCTATACCATTTAAATAAATCTTGCATCGCTTTCACATAATTGTTTTAAACATATATGTTTAAATCAAACATGTTAGAAAATAATCCAAATTCAAATTCAAAACATAAGGGAAAATGAATTATCAATAATGAATTATCAAATATTCATTGATATTTGAACGCGTTATATTATCACAACCAATAAGAATGCAGAATAAAATATATAAATAAAAAAAAAATAAACAAATAGTTCAGCTTTACTCCCAAAATGTTATGTTATCAATGTTTTATATGTCTATGTCGGCATAGAGTCATATCCAACTTGTATGAGCCTTTATACAAACAATTTTCTACTTTATTATAAAATAAAAATTGTTAAATTTACCTTAAATGTTCTTCAAAATGAATCCAATTGATTATTTGCAATTCTTTCCTAAAAGAATATTTTGTTGACATTTTTTTTTAATAATTGTCATAAAGCAAAATATCGGAAAACTCTCAATTACCAATCCTAAATAAATTTATTATAATTGCAATTAACTAATAGTAAAATCTTTTCATATTTAATTTGAACAACCTTGCAAATAGTTTTCAAATACCTTTAATCGATGAATTTGATGGATTTATCATCACATAGAAATCACAGGCTAATTAGTTCACAAAATTGTATTCGATCAATCCGATTTAGACATAATTTCGTTTTATTTGAGCAATTTATTATAAATGTAAAAGTTATATTATTATTAATTTAATTATAGTATAATATTTATTTATGTTTTTTACTCTATAACTACGTTTAATTATATTTGAAAATATTCATATTTGTATATGTATAAAAATATTAAAAAATATACATGAAATAATTAAAATTGTTAGAATGTGTAAATGTTTAATGTTTTTTTTTTACCGTCGTCGTTCTGTTCTGATATATAATGCTTATTTTTTTTTTGTTTTTCTAATTAATGTCTCATGTTATTTTTCAATGTAACAAATATCAAACATATAGATTTTTTTATTGGTTGTTTATAAGTACATATAGCTTATATTGCGTATATATTATACATATATATATATATATACGAATCATGTGGCGATTGCCCGGTGCTCTATATTTATATATACAATATACGTATTTTTATATATGCTATATAGTTATTTTGTATATATATATATATATATGATTTATTAAAAGAGGTGTTAATTTAAATTAATAAATTTAATCTTTGTGTTTTCTTTTTTCATTTAAACGTACAAAATTGTTGATGGTTTTTTTAGGGATATACCATTTTTCCAAAATATAGTAATTTTTTTTTGATGAATGAAAGCGTAAATTATGAATATGAATGATGACAAGATTTTTTTTTATTATTCTTTTATTAATGAAACAAGTAACTACAGATCCCGTACTTCAATTTGAAGAGCAAAATAGTGGATCTTTATCAAACGCATTCCCCGCACGCATATCACCTGTCAAATTGCATTGCAGTTAAAAATTCCTTTTATGAAATATTCTTATCAAAATTGAAAGTTTCACCCTTAAAAAAACTTTTCGGAAATCTCTCAGCGATATAAATGATTTATCTAAAAAGAATGTATTGGTTGTGTGATTTATTAAAAATGTGAATTTGTTTGCCGTCTCAAAAAAAAAAAACATTTCAATATTATTTACATTAAATCCAACTTCGGTGGTTTATTCCAATTGTATATATAATATATAGTATAGTAAAACATTAAAGAAGATGGTTTCAACAAACATACTAATTGATCAAGAGAGACCGCGTATTGAACCACTATATATGTATATCTATATTAATTAAAAATTTTCTTTATATTAAATACAATAAATTAACACAGAAAATACAATTTTACAAACACAATTTCATTTATATAACATAATTATATATCTTAAATCTTATATATATTAACTCATTTATTATCATAAAAAATGTTCATTTTTAAACCACCATATTCATTTGTGTTGCCTGTTCGTATAATTTTTTATTTTTTAAGTATATCGTGTAATATTTTTTTTTTTTTTATAAGTGTAATTGAAACAGAAATTTTAAAATATCTATACAGAAGAATATAAATAGATATATATATAGAAAAAATATAAATATAAAGTATATATAATTCTATATAGTAAATAAATGAAGCAATAATATATTAAATGAATATAATTTTATTGCTATTTTTAATAATAAAAATGTTAATTTTTTTAGTGCATTACTTTATATTGATACAAAAAATACTTTAGATAGAAATATTAACTATATGTATATATAATTATTAGCTATACACTAATAATTCTTTTAAAAATTTGTATACTTACCGATGTTTCGTATCCAATTCAAAAACATATATACCTTCCAATAATAAGTTTGATGAGAACACACAATATGTTTGATAATATCCTCAAACCAGATGAACGTCTAAAAGCTTGGACAAAATTCATTATTCGTACAAGGTTCAGACGAATTTTCCAACTCTATATTTTCAAAAAAAAAAAACATTTTATTAAGTACATTGTACAGAGAAAACATATTTGTGTGTATACATTAAAAATAACTTTGAATTTTAAATAATTAAAGTTCCACTAAATGTTTGTGTTAGACGTATATATATATATATATATATGTAACATAAATTATATAAATGTACAATTAAAATGCCAATGAATTTAATTTAGAAAAGGTCGATGTTGAGATATTCCTTTTTTTTTTTTATTTTATTTTATTTTATCTTATGTACAACTAATTTATTACAGATATATATATTTTTTTTTATTTTGTATATGGTATGTTGTATTGTAAATAATTTTTAAATATACTTTGAATCGAAAATAATAATATATATTACAATTATTTATATAAATTTTATTGTGATGGCATCCCGTTTTTAGTTTTATATATATTATACTATATATACATGTGAAATAAAACAATATGATATTATATGAATAATAGAAGTGTTAATTAATTTTTGAATATATATTTTTAATAATAATATCAGTAAAATACTATACAGTAACAAAATGTTACTCTTCATCTGCGTTTTTTGTTTTTATCAAAATATATTTAATATACAATTATTTGAAGCTAGACAATGAAATGAGATACAATGGAATGTTAAAGGTTAAATTTTATATGTTTACTTATTTAAATTATATACTATCTAAATTTATATATCTAATAGACCAATGATGATGGTTAAAAATAGAACACATAAATTATTTGTTGTATATATATATATGATAATATAATGATGATTTTTTTTTTCTTTAATTCGTTTCATTTCATCTCTACTTGATCGTATATATATTTTAAAATATATACAAACAACAAGAAAAATTTATTTCTTCTTAATTTATAAGATGTTTTTATTTGTGTATAGTTATTTTGAAAGCGAAAAATAAAAACATCTTAAAAAATCGATACATTAAAATATTTCTGTGTATAATAATAATAATAATAATAATAATACACGGTTGGATCAAAAAATAAATATAGAGTATAAAGTTAATTAATTTTCCTATAAAATATTATCTCATTGCAAATATATAGTATATATAGGTATTATTGGGCTATGGTTTGTATATTCTTTTATATAGAAAAGTTGTTGAATCTACATCATTCGCATTCAACTATTTATGTATTAACAAAAAAAGCTTTTATTGGCTTTGTGATTACCAAATATATATATATCGATATCTTTTTCAATATAAACTTTAAAATTTTCAATTTCAAACCTATTTATTTATTTTTATTATATATAAGTACGTTAATTTATATACCCATTCCATTATAAAATATAATCATCTATCTGTCATTATCTATTTGTTGAGCATTTCTAAATTACAAATAAAAAAAAAAAAAAAACCACACAAAAATTTTTTTTATTTCAATTCTTATGTTCATTTGAATTTTTTTTTTTTTTTTGAACACATTAATTTTAAACCTCAAGTGTGAGATGACATGACTTGAATCGTTTTAATTTTGTTTTTTTTTTTTTTTTTTTATTATTTTCAATTAGATAATTAAACCATTTAAGATTATTTATTATAATATATATGTATATATAAAAAACACATTCTTCATTTAAATATCATAGTAAATTAATTTTATAAAAAAAGATGATTTTTTGATAATATTTTATAAATTTTTTATGAATTAAACGAGAATATGTCAATAAATAAAATTCTTTAACATCATGGAGTTTTATACAATGCGAGTTACCATATAGCGGACTTATCATATATATATATATTTTTTTTTATATCTTATATATCTTGATGAATTTTATATTGAAATTATTCACGTGCCACATTCTTATTATTATATTGACGTAAATATTAATAATAATAATAATATTATGAAAATTTATTAAATAATTTATTCACGCAAATATATATATACAGAATATAAATAAAATACTATAACACGAAATATTTACTATATTATATTTATAGTGTTTATGCAGACACAGGCACAGTGTGGAAATAAAATTGAAATGAATTTCTATATTTACCCATAACCGATGAATTAGATTGTTTAAAAATCCATTTATATTTATACACTTATTCGGCAACAATCGTAATGGTTTTTGGACAATAGTAAATTCCCTTTAGTAATTCAACATCAATCTTTCTGATTAAATAAGCAATCTCTATATTGCTCAATACAAATCGATAGATTCATTGCTTTGTAAAAATCTAATAATCCAACTCAAATCTATATGTTATTGCGCTATTTTGAATACCTTGTACTTATTTATTTTTGTGTTTTAGAAATTGTATTCATTCATTCAACTTCATTGCCCCAGCACCAAAAAAAAAAAAACAACTACAATTCAAATTGCTTGTTATTAATAATAAAGTCAATAACATTGGATGTAAATATAGAAAATAATATAAATTAATCTATCATATATAACATAAAAGAAAATATCATAAATTATAACAATAGTAAATTAACGAAGGTATATCAAAAAATTCTTAAACAAAATTCTCAAATTTACCGAAAAAATAAATGTATAGTTTCACGCTCAACTAAATTAAAACAATGATATTCGAAATGGGATATTTAACCTTTTACAAAAAAACATTTAAAACATACCCTTTCTTAATATATAGCAACCAAGTACTTTTTTTTATTGTAATATATAATAAAAAAATCAAATCAAGTATAAATGCCCATCCCCCGCTACATCTAAATATATAGACATATACAATATATGTATATAAATATATAATATAAAGAAATAAAATAAATTAAAAAAAAAAACGAAACAAAATAAGGAAAATCGTAAATGGTTAACGGAAAAAACAATTTTTCTTATTTAATTTTATTCCTTTCCACATATGCTTTATTTTTTCATTCTATATACAAATTTGATTTTCTTTTTTATTTCGGAGTAGAAAAACTTCCATTTTCGTCATCCCTTATATATTTATATATATATATATATATGGCATTGAAGTTCATAATATTTGGCGCGCGCGATTTATTGATCGATGATATAAACACATATGTATTATATTTATATATACAAAAATTATACACAAATTTGATATGGTTTATATTTTATAATATATAATAATGGTTATATAGAAAATGATTCAAAAAAAAAAAAACACATTTATAGAAATTTGAATGTTATTGGTACGCTAAATGAGTGTGTGTGTGTGTGTGTGTGTGCGTTAGTCGTTCATTTATATATATTTATTTAGTTTACATAAACAATTTCTATTTATATACAATATATATATATATATATTTATTACAACCCTTATTTATATTCAATTTATGTTTTATATGGAAATTTTCATAAATGACTAATAAACTGGGATGGTTTTTAAATGAAAAAATGCAGATATCCCATTAAAAGAAATGTTTATATATATATAGTAATATAAATCGTTGTTCTATGCGAATGATTAAATTATGTACAGAATATAGTTTGGTTTATGACTTAAACAATTATGTTTTATATTTTGACAATTAGAAATTAAAAATCATTATATATAGAGAATAATTTTGACTAAAAATTCATCATGCTGTTCAACTGTTGTTTTTGATCGTCAATACAAATATTGTATATTGACAATGGTCATATTTTATAAAAAAAATAATAAATTTTTACTATAGATATAATTGCATCAAACTCTATGCGTAAATCCATATAATATATTTACGTCATTTCAATCAATTCACAATATATTTATTATAATTTTATATATGGTTATGAAATTATTATTATTATTATTTTTAAAAAGTCAATTATTAAATCTATGGTAATTCCATATTTACTTATTGATGGCACCTACGTATAAAGGTGTAAATTAAATTAAATACAGTAAATACAACAAGACTGACAACAAATAACAAAAAAAATAAAAATTCGTATATATTTACAAAATCTATTATAAAGTCTTAAAAAAAAAATAAAAATATATTATATCACATATTAGAAAAATTTATCACAAATAAAATTAACGATGATCGTGTTTTATGTATCTATGTATCTATATTTTTTTTTTTTTTGAACGTGATCTGTTTTTGTTTTCAATATATATTATACAAATAACATTAAAACTAAACTAAAAAAAATTGTAAGAAGAATGAGTCTCTATATGTGAACGGTGTGTGTGCGTTTAATATAGAAATCTATATCTATATAGAATAGAAGTTATTTTATTGTGGGTGTTGATTGTGTCATTATATATATTTTAACAGACGGCTTTAAAAGATATACCAGCCATAGTTGAGCAGGTGGTGATTCTATATAATGAAACTAAAGATTTATTTGAATTTAGATTCCTAATTATGAGTTTATTAATAAAACCATTTGATTTTGAGTTTTCAATCATTAAGAAGAGTAATCAATACCGAGGAGTATTTGGAATTGTGCAGTTTCACTATTTGAAATTTGTGCAGTTTCACTATTCGAAATTCTTCATAGAATCCCAACTATCGCACCGAATCCATACCTTTTAAAACACCCTGTATATATAGTTAATTTATAGATATATAACATAATCGTATATAATGATCATCGATGACGTTAATGTTGTTTCACTTTAAAATTTATGCAAACTGAAAAAAACAGAAATTCTCTTTGCCATTATTAAAAAATATTTTTTTTTGAATATCATTTTTAATATTATCTATTAATATATTTTTTTGTTTTTTGAATTGAAATAAATGTTAAATATTTTCTGTTTTTCATTTTCAATTTATAAAATAGGACAAGAAATGATGTAGATGTTAGTCAAGATTCACAATTAAAAGATCGATATAAAGTGTATAATAATGAAAGTAAATTTATAATTGACAATCCAGATGAAGAGGATGGTGGTCGGTATACATGTAGTATACCAGGTGAAAGTAAAGAAATTATTGTAGTGGGTAAGTTAAATTCTGATATATGGTATATTCTATAAAAACAATTTGATTATACTTTGTTTTATTTATATTAATTAATTATTTTAATGTATTAATTTGAAATATTCAGCTAAAGTTGGCTTCTCAAAAGCTTACGATCATGCTGCCGTAGTTGAAGGTGAAAAATTAATAATTCATTGTAAAGCATATGGAACAGATCCAGTGATAACATGGACAGTTGGTTAGTAAATTAAAATAAAATAATATAAAATGTATGTCATCATGTACAATACAATGTAAAAACAAAACAAATTTTATAAATATATAGGTAATCAATCAATTGAACAGTCAACGGATCATATAACATTAAAGGAAGATGACAATAAAATACCAAATGCCATCCTACAAATTGACGATGTAAAATTAGATGATCGAAATTTTTATAATTGTACAGTAACAAATCCGGCCACGGTACACGGGGTATATAAACCGGGCCACAAAGGAACATACGTAAGAGTAAAAGGTAAATTAAATGTTATTTGTTATTAAATGATTTCGTTCGTCTATTAATTGATGTCTCACAGCAAAACGACATGAATTTTTTAATGAAATTTTAATTATTAATATTTTTTTTAAATTTTTATTTAGGAAAATTAGCGGCACTGTGGCCTTTTATAGGTATTTGTGCTGAAGTTGTAATATTATGTGCCATTATTATAATATATGAAAAAAGACGTAACAAAGCCGATTTGGAAGAAAGTGATACAGATCAAAGTCCTGAACAGTGAGTACTATAAAATAAAATTAAAAAAAAAAAAAAATTCTTTATATATCTTATATCTATATATTATTAAATAAAAGTAATATAAAATAATGACCCATATGAATATATGTCCTTCTTCGTTATCTGTTTTTTATATTATATAACCATTTTTGTTGTTGTTTTGATTTGTTTAATTAATTTTTCAAATAGTTATTTCCTATATACATATAGAGAAATAATTCTTTGTTTTTCTGTTTATTGTTTTTGTCCGTAAATTGTTTTTTGTTTGTCACCTAAATGAAACATTTTCTATTTATATGTTTGGGGTTTTTTTTTCTATATATTTTTTTATTAATATTTTATTATTAATTTTTTTTTTTTTTTTATAAATAATTTTATTTTAAACTAATATTTACTAACAACAAATTATAAAATACATGAAAAATAATGGTAAAAACAAATATCAAAAGCAGCTACTATTATTTTTTTTTATATATTAATTTGTTTTCTATTTTTAATTAAAAATAAAATTAAGCTGTTTTACGCGAGCTTTTTGGGTTAATAAAATGTGGTTTTAATAATTATATATTTTGTAATAATTCCTTTTTTATATTTATATTCTATTTTTTTTTTGTTTAAACTTATAATGAGATTGCTTTAGAATTTTTTTATTAATTATTAAATCAATTTTTTTTTCTTATAATTCTAAATACATTTTAGAAAACATTTTATTTAAATAAAAGAAAAAAGTAATACTTTTTTTAGTGATGATAATAAGCGAATTTTAGTGCAAGTGAAATTATAATTTTTATTTTTTTTTGTAATAAATAAAAATGTGAATCGCCACCACACATTTCAATTTATCCACATTTCTTCCATATTTTTGGTAGTTTTTTTTTTCTTTAATTTTTTTTTAATAATTATTAATCATATATTAAAATAAAACAATAAAATCCATCCTTTAAATACCAGATTTTGCTAAAAATCATATTGCCTTATAGAGTTTAATTATATATATATATAGAATAAATCCACCATCGCAATCATCTTCAACATATCAGATAATTTTAATTCATTCATTTTATTTGAATGGGATGATTACATTCATTGCAAAAAAGGATATATTTTGGATATTGAAAAAAAAAAAAAAAATACTATATTTGATTTATAAATCAGATTTACTATTAGTATTATTAATTAGAAATATCTCAATGAAAGATTTTGAAATAATGTATTTTTTACAATATAATAATACGTTTGTAGAAAAATAAAATCAAAATCCATATTGATTTTTGTGAAATGAATTTCTCAGTGAAAAATTTTGTATTTATTACTAAGGACACAAAGATTAAACAAAAAATGTTGAAATGATTTCAGTCCAGGTTGTTTGTATTTCTATCTTATCAGTAATTAAGGTATAGTTCAACAATCTGTAACTATAAGTTTCAGAACGCACCATAGAAGTGCGTGGACGATGATCACGAATATCAGACGCGCGCGGTTTTATGAATACTGTGTATTTTTTAAAAAAGGCTTTATTTTTTTGTTAACAAAATATAAATCATGTGATTTCGTCGATTAATTTTTTGTTTATGTTAAATCAAAAAAAAAAAATTATTTATTTTGTCTATTAATTTATCATTTTCTAAAAAAAAAATATAATTTGTGATTAAAAAAAAAAACTATATCTTGTGTTTTATAATTTAACAAAAATTAACACTATTTTTTTTTTTTATTTATTTATTTATTTATGTTCTCATGTAAGTATATATATATGAAATCTTTTAAAAATGTATCTTTTCTTTTTTATTTATTAACATTATATCTTTAATCATTTTATTTTTATTTATTTTATTCTATATATTATATGTTACATTCTCAAAAACAATCAAAAACATGAAAACGGTCTGACAAAATATTAAATTATCCAAATTAAATATAAATATATTTAAATAATTACCAAAATCTTCATCAAAATTAAAATTAAAATCAAAACAAAAAACCATAATAATTCAAAAATCAATCAAAAAATAAAATAAAAAAAACAAAAGCCTTAAATCATCCAACCAGCATGTTTTATTTTTTTTTTTTTTTCGTTTATTTGCTTTCAGAAAACAAGAACTTCATAGCAAAGATTCAGATGTCAGGCAGAGAAAATGAGTTTAAATTAATGAGTTTTTAAAAATTAAATATAATTTTTTTTTATCGTTTTTTTTTTTTTTTTTGATTTGGTTCTTCTCATTACAACATTATAAAAAAAAACAAAAATTTAAATTAAATATATTATTTTTTTTGGTTTATTTAATTATTTTTCTAATATCCCCATATCAAATATTAAAATTTCAAAAATATTAATTTTTTTTTTTTTTAATTTTCTGCATAATTTCATTAAAATTTAAAAATCCATATTATTAGATAATTTTCTGTTTTAAACAAATTAAGACGAATAATAATTGGTTTTTTTTTTTTAATTTAATTTTTTTTTATTATTATTATTATTATTATTATCTTTATTTTGGGGAAAAACATTAACTAATTTATACAAAATAAAATGAATTTATTAAACAATTAAATAGAGAAAAAGAAAAAGAAGAAGAAGAAAAAAAAAATGATATATTTAATTTAATCAAAAAAGAAATAATTTTTTTAATTTTGCTAGAATTTGAAATTTTTTGTGTAAAAAATGAATATTATGATGTTGATGATGATTATGATGATGATGATGATGATGATAATGATGATGTTGTAAATGAAGATGATGATGATTTTTGATGCGCTATAATGTGAACAAAATGAGAAAAAAAAGAAGATAAATCTAGAAACACAAAACAAAAAAAATTATATAGAAATTATAATAATATTATTATTATTATTATTATTAAATTTAAAACATTTTTATTATTATTATATTATTAAACAAAAAAATAAAAATATGTTATTACGGAAAAAAAAAGCCTAGAAAAATAACAAGACAAATTGAATTATTCAGTAACTCAAAAAATAATTAAAAAAAAAAAAAACCACAATCACCACCACCACCACCAACAATACCACCACCACCACAGCAGAACACACACCGATGTGAAACCGCAATTTATATATAAATATATAAAACACTCTTTATTCTAAAATAAAATTAAAAAATAAATTAATAAAATTTGATAAGATAAAGTACTTATTTTTTTAATTAAAATAAAATATAAAAATTATGCAATTAAAAATATATTAAATAATTCAAATGTAAAAAATTTAATTATTACAACAAAATAAATAAAAAAAAAAACAGTAAAACGGCATTTGTACTAAACAAAAAACTGAAAACAAAAACATAATAAAACAAAAAAAAAAAATATTAAAATAAAATAAACAAAAAAAAAAAAAAGAAAAGAAATACGCCATCCTCTTGCTCGTCATCAAAAATACCAAACAAAATTATTAATTATAATTTTTTAATTTTTATTTTTTATTTGTTAAAAACTAAAAAAAATTCTATTATATATTTTATTGCGCGGGTATTTTTGATGGTTGGTTTTTTGGTGGTGTTTTTTTTTTTTTCTCATATTTTATTTTATTTTTAATACTAATAAAATTTAATTAAAAACAAAAAAATTATTATTCTTTTTTCTTTTTTTTTTTTTTTTTTAAACGTTAAGTCTATTTTTTAATAATATATAAATAAAAAATTATATATATATATATATATATAATATATATTACTTTCCATTTAATATATTATATTTCATGTTATTTTTGACGCGTTAAAAATATGTTCTTTCGTCAATTTTCTTCGTTGTTAAGTTTTTACTATATAAAAATTTGGTGGCAAATTTGATGATGATGATGATGATGACGACGTTGATGAATGTTAAGTGTGCTGTAATGTCAATGCTATATATCTATATACATTTACGGGATAATGGATCAAAAATATGGCTGGGTGAAATCGTTCCGTTATCCTTAATCTATAATATAATAATTAAATGACAATATATGAAGATAGATATGTTGGTAAATTGGCAAAATGCTGGTCGATTTTCTCGGTTGGATTAAATATCTAAATATTTAATTAGATGAACGTCCAAAAAAACATTTTGAATAAGTGAATTTTCCAAATTAAATTTCTATTCGCAGGTTTTTTTTTTTAAAATACTCAATTAAGACACCAATTAAAGTGTTCTTGAATTGTTTAATTAATTGTCAATGTTTTTACAAATAAACTATTCTACTGAATTAAATGTAGAATTAGTTCATTAAATAACATTGATTGAAATGGTGAGTTTTTTTAATTTTTAAGTCTTATAATTATTCTAAATTATTCTCCATTATACTTCTATATATAGTTATTCTTTATCTAATAAATCATTTCTAATTATAAAATAAATTAACAAAAAACTCAACCAAAATTACCGCCAATTTACCGCAGTAGTTACCAAAAAAAAAAAACCTAATCTATTCTTTATTATTTCACCCACCATAATTTTTACATTTATATAGATACTGAAATATTCCGTATTTAAAATAAAATCGTATATATTGACATATTGGCAACTTTCAGTCGTCTATATATATATATAAAAAAAATAAAAAAATATGTACATTTGTTTACTCCATCGGTAAAAATTAAAAAAATTAAATTAAAAGAAAAAAGAAAAACGTTAAAAATTTATATATTATATAGGTTAATAATGATAAATTAAAAGGAAATGATGTTTTTTATTTAATTAGATAAATATTTAACGGAAAAAAACAATTATAGAATTCTATTTTTAGATTATTTGTTTTTTGTTTTTTATTTACACCAGAGAAAAACAATCGGAAAAAAAAAATCCAATTCATATACTAATAAGAAATTCTAAAATTAAAAAATTGATCAAAAGTATAAATTAAAAAAAAAAGAAACTAAAAGCGCGCTGTTATTTCATTGTTATATTTTTTAAAAGATTTTCTTTTCGAGAAGAAAATCACAAAAATTCTTTTCATATGTGGCGTGTTTTATTTAATTTTTTTTTTTTTTTTATTATTTAAACTAAATTCACGCGGCGGTAATTTTTATTTCTCGTTAAATTTTTATTCTATTATCGATTATTAAATTTTATTATTATATTAATATTAATTAATTATTATAATAAACATATTTAATTAAATTTAATAGGTACACATTTTTTTTAAAAAAATACAAATTAAATAACTATATGAAATAATAATTTTGTTGATATTATTTAGAGAAAAAAAAAAACATATTAATTATTTATCAAATAGAAGTATAAAAATAATTTAAAAAATAAATGGAATTTAATTGATTTTTCGATAAACAATAGAACACACACACACACACACTCACACACATTTTTCAAAATTAAAATTCATTTTTAATTCAGATTTAAATTTAATTTTATATTTTTTTTATAAATTTTTCTTTTTTTCTATATATTATTTGCATATTTTTTTTATATATAAAAATTTTATTATTTTCTTTTTGGTCATTTTAAAAATGGTAACCGAACATAAAAATTGTGAAAAAATTAAATAATTGTGTGATTTGTGAAATATAGTTATGCGAAATATAACTACGTATTTGTGTTTTTTTTTTTGTTTTTTAAATTTGATTTGTTATTAAATCAACTATTGTTGTATATTTAGCATTAAATTACCAATTTATTTGCTTTTTTCTTTGATATTCAGAGAAAAATATTATTATTATTATTATCCGTTGGAATAATACCCTGAATCTTCCCGAAACATTAAATAAATAAATAAAACCTCATATAATACAAAAAAAAATGTACTTATTCTATATTTAAAATCCAATAAACATACTAGAACACTAATAGAATATAAAATTTATAAAATAGAACAAGATGAAATTGATGAAATTTGTATTTTATTTATCAAAATAGTCGTGAATGTGTGCGTGTGTACTTAAACATATATATATTAATTAATTCTGTTTTGTTTTTTTTTTTCTTATTTCAAAATCATTTAAAAATTGGCTTCCGCATATTGAGCATATATATATATATATATATATATATAGCAATTTCTTATTTGAACACAATGTAAAATTTATTTTATTTTATAATTATTTTATTTCAATTGTTTTAATATTTACTTTTGGTTTTTCGCGTAAATCACCCATTTTCTATATCCTATCCCATTTTCTTTTTCTATAATAATAATAATAATAATATATAATAATTATATAAATTTTGTTTTATTTTTTAAATTTATTTTGTAAAAAAAAAAAAAAATTATATATAATTAAAAATATATTAAATAATTTTTTATATATAAATTTATGTTTTAATTTTTTCTTCTCTTTTGTTGTCATTTTATTTATCTTATGTAATTTTTATATATATATATCATATATTCAAAAGATAGAATTATAAAATGGATTAATAAAAACAATTAAACGTAAAAATAATGATTATTTTTTTTTTTTAATTTTTTTTTTGGTTATTAAATAAAAAGAATTAATTTATTTTTCTCTTGCATTAATTTATGTACAATAATGGGTCCTTAAAAAACTAAAATTTTATTTTTTGTTTATTCCAATTTTTATTATATGGGTGCGCGGGTTTCATATATAAATAGTAATATCAATTTATTTAATTTCATATTTAAATAAGTTGATGATGCCCGATATATATATAGTTAAATTATTAATAAAAACTAAATTTGTATTAAAATTATTATAATTAAATGTGCGCGTTATTGCGTTGGTGCTAATTAAAATTCTAAATAAATACGCATTCCACACCACCACCACCACCACCACCAAGCAGTGATTTCCAATAAAATAGGATAAAATTATCTATTTCATCGATTCATATATATCTTAAATCAATCTATATCTATGTTATAGTTAATTGATTACAGATTATTTTTTTTTTCACCCCAAAATTATTCCTATAATAATTTTTACACGACTAAAATTAAATCTCTTAGCGGTAATATCAAAATATTCGTTCACACACAATAAGCAATAAACCCGATCAAATCTCACCCAAAAAAACTAAAATCCCATGACTCAAATCCAAAAAAAAAAAACAAATAGAATATTGATTTAAAAACGATTACTACTTGATTTGAATGTCATTATACAATATTTTATTGGTCCACATAAATCACTATATATATGCGTATTTAAAGATCAAAAATAAAAACGGTTTCTGCGAATTTACATTTAACACAAATAAAACAAACAAAAAATAAATGTATTTAAAGTAAATATAAGTTTTTATTTATAGGAAAAAAAAAAAAAAAAACTAAATAATAAATAAACATAAAAAATTAATATATGTACATTAAAAAAAAAAAAAAAAAAAAAATAGAAATAAAAATAAAAAGAAAAGACAAAAAGAAATAAATATATTTTTATTTGTATTTTATTTTTTTTTTTTTGTTTTTAATATATTTTTCAAATGTAAGTAATTTAAAATAAAAAGAAATCGTTTTCGCTATATATATATACATATAATTTAAAAATAAACAAATTCAAAGTTAATTGATGATAGCAATAAATATTTAAACATTATATGATTATTTTAAAAAGATGATAAACTCTATTTTGTTTTTACCCCATACCCTTTTCATTCTCTGTGTTTTTTTTTTACGTGTGTCGTCCAATTCAACACAATATATCAATATACAATTAAAATATAAGATATTTCTATTGTAATGTTAATTAATTTAATACAAGTCTTTTGGATGAACCAAATTTTACTAAAATAAATTTTCAATTTTTACAGTTATGGAACATTTGATCGTTCGACTGGGCAGTCCCAGGTCAGGTCAGTTTAATAAAACGCATAACCGAAACCAAAAAAAACACAGTACAATTTTATTGTGTTGGTAATTGTTGGTAGGCCAGAACTTGTAAAAAAAACATATAAATACTTTGTCTATATATTTCCATCAAATATATGTACAAAATAATTATCTTATATAGAAAGAAGCTATACATTTATAAAATTATGCTAGAAAAAATCTCTCAGTGTCCGGGGTTTCATTCATTATGTGAAATTAATGCGGCATTATTTTTATTCACATTTCTTGGAAATTATCCTCATATATAATAAGTTGATATTTTTTTTTTTTTTTTGATTTATAAATGTAATTATTTTTTATTAATTTATAAATATTGTTGTGTTAAAATTTCTCATCCATATATATCGAATATTTAATCGACAATCTCAACTCCTCAATATCAAGTCAAGTCAAGTCAAGTGTTTTTTTTATTTGTTGGCAATAATCATATATATAGAATTTATTTCATTTTGCTTCGGAAAATATAATCATTTTACAAAAATTCGCTTATATCTTCATTTTTAATTCATTGGGAAATTAAATGATATGATGATAATATATAGAAAAACCAAAAAAACATCTTCCAATTTTTCATTTCAACAAAAATAAAAGAAAAGATCAAAAATACAAAAATTATGCAAAAGAAAAATTAATTCATTCTTTTCTATTTTTATCATAATTTGTTTTTAGAATTTTAATTGTTGACAAAAATTTTGCCTGTAAATCGTATGTTTTATGCTATTTTTTTTTCTTTTTTATAATTTAAATATATAGTTTAATTAATATTTTATTTCTTTTTCTATATAGAATTTTTTTTTTTTTTTTTTAGAAATATAATTAAATAATTTTCGTAATTTTATTATTATTATATATTTCAATGATATCAAAAAAAAAAATAAATAAATAAATAAATACTTTAATATCATTATTATAATGCAAAAAAAAAAAATAAATAAATATAATAATTAAAAAATAATAAAATTTTATTTTATTTTTGGAATATTCACTTTTTTTTTTATATATATATATATGATTTATATTTTATTTTCTAAAAAAGATTTCGATTAAAATTAACTATATATATATATAGAATAAAAAATGTTTGCTAAAAGTATTTTTATTTTATTTTAATTATTAATTAAACACAATAATCAAAAAAGGGGAAAAATGTTTTAAAATAAATAAATAAATAAAATAGCAAATTTTATTCTAATTTAATAAATTAATTAATTAAAATAAAAAAAAAAACAAATATGAAAAACACGATAAGAAAAATGATCAACAACAATTTTTGAATATATATAAAAGTATTAAATATTATTATAATTACATTTTATTATTTTTTTTTTTTTTTATTGATTTAAATATATATATATATATATATATTTTCTTATGATGATTTTTCTTTAAAAATGTAAATCAATAAAAAGAAACACATAAAATAAAAATTATATAAAATAAAATATATATATATATATATATGTATATAAAATTTACACATAAATTTAAATATAATTTTACATTTATTATTTTTGTTTGTTGAATAAAAAGAATTTGTTTTTATTTTTAGTTGTTTTGAGTTTTTTTTTTATAATTTTTCTTTTATATAATTCGTGATTTTATATTTATATTACGTAATTTTTTTTTTATTTATTTAAAAGAACGATTTATACGAAATTTCGCTTTGCGTTCACCAATCACCGATTGCGATGCAATAAACCTTTATTGATTGATAGTATATATATATATATATATATTTAGTGCATATGTACAGTTTCAAATAATTACTTATCTATATACATATACTAAATCCTGCATTTAAAATATTCAATTTATTTTTGCATGTTCCTTATATACATATATATATATAAATAGTTTGATGATATAAAAATGTATTTAAAAAGTTTATTTTTTTTTTTAATTCTTCTATATAAAAAAAAATAGATATACAAACAAACAATTTCATAATATAAAATAAATATTTTTGATCCTTTTTTATTTAATTTTTTAATTTATTATAAATATCCTATATTAAATAGTTTCCCTCACTTCATCTATATATATCTATTGTATAAAGCAATAGCAATAATTTTTTTTAACAAAATGTTTTCTAAAAAAAAACCAACATTTTCTATGTGTTTTTTTCTTTATTTTATTTTTTGCAGGAAGAAGAAAAGGATTGCTAGAAATTATGATTAAAAATTTACGTTGTTTTAATTTTCTAAATAATAAATTTAATTATTACGTTATTATATTGAATATTATTTTTTTCCAAAAATAAATTAAAAAAAAAACAACATTTTAATAAAACGAGAAATAAAATATATCAATGATTATTCACGACGAATTCGCTCTCTTTGTCATCATCCCATAGCAGCGATAATACAAAACTTTATTTAATAAATATACACATATGACAAAAAAGCATCTCTAAATCGATCGATTATTATTATTTAGTTATCTAATAATAATAAATAATTTATTTTTATTTACTTTATAATATTGTTTTTTTTTTTTTCTAATATTATTTATATATTATTTTATATTGTTAATTAAAACAAAAACCATTGAAAAAAGACAATATAAAAATAACAACATTTTACATATATACAACAGAATAAAACAACATCTTTATAATTAAATACACCCCACGTAACAAATTGATTGATTACGTCAAAGTGATCAAAAAACGTACGACTATAAACAATTTTTACAATCATTAAATTTATATTATACGGGATAATTAATAAAACAAAAACATAATGAATTTTAATTACAGTACGTATAATTGAATTGAATAGAAAAATGAAAAACATAATAAATATATTGAATATATATATTTAAACAATATAGAAAACAAACAACATCTTTTCGTCGCAGTCACACATAATTAAAACAACAAATACAACATTTTTAAAAGTGTATATTAAAATTGAATAATTTATCAATTTTTTGTATAAATAGAATAAAAATATTAATGAATTTTTTAAACAGGTAAAAAAATTATCACATCACACACACGGCGGCGCGCGTACGTTCACTAATATTATATATATAATTTTTGCATCGTCAATTTTCAAAAAAAAAAAAAATTAAAAATTAAAAATTCTAATTGTTAACGCATATATATATATATTTATATGAAATAGGAAAATTAATAAATATATGAATTTATTAAATTACATTTAAAAAAAAAAAAATTACATTTTTTGTTTTTCTATTATATATATATATATATATATAATAAAAACTAAATTAAATGTTATAAATATTTTATTAAAAAAAATAACAAATTGAATTATATACTATAAACGATAAATAAATAAATAAATAAAAAATTATGAAAATTTTACACAATCATTTATGTAATTTTGATTTTTTTTTTTTGTCTTTATTGTTGAAATAAAAAATTCTCTTGTGTAAATATTTTTATTATAAAAATAAAAAATAATAATTGTTAATTAGTTAACTAAATTAATAAAAATAAAAAAAAAATTATGAACACACGGAAAAAATGCAGTGATAACTTTAATAAAGTTGAATAGGTTTTTACAAAAAAAAAAAAATTAAAAATACCCACGATAACAACAAATTATTATTAAAAATAATAATTAAAATTTAAATAATTTAGATTTAAATAATTAAAAATTCATTTATATACTTAAATTAACAAAAAAAAAAACACATTTACACAACTACACACACACACACTCAACACTCAGACCATCCTTATTTATTTTATTTATTTTTTTTTTATCAACAACATGCAGTTGTTGAATTAACATAATTATTTGTACAATATTGTAAATTAAAATAAAATATATATATATATATTATATATAGACACTAACAAATTAATTAAATAACAAAATAAAATTAATTTCTATATAATAATAAAATTAATATATAAATATATATATTATAATAAGTAGATTGAAAATATTTTTTATTGATTATAAAATAAGCAAAAAAAAAAAACCCAATAATAATGAATGATAATTAATGATAATTAATTATTAAAAAAATATAAAATAAATAAATAATGATAAACATTAATACATATATATATATATATATATATAAAACTAATTAATTAAAGTGATAGACGCAGTTTATAAATATTTATAAATATAATAAATATTGCAAAAGGAAATTAAAAGACCTAAAAAGATGAAGAAAGAAGTAAAATGAAAATATTATTTTAATTTGGGACAAACAAAAAAAAAAAAAACAACATATTTTTTTATTTTTTGTTATTATCTAAAAAATAATTTCTCCATTTTTATTTCATTAATTAATAATAATATTCAAAAAATTGTAGATATGTATTCCAATTTTTTTGGTTAAATTATTTATTTATATATCATTGTATTTTAAATGAGTAAAATTATTTGAGTGACTTGTAAATAATAAAATAATAATTAAAAAACAAAAAAAAAAAAAACTACCTAAATAATAATTATTTTTTTTGCAATTTATATTCTTCGGTTTGTGTTTTTTGTTTTTGGTTTATTAGAATGTTTGTGAATTTGCTTTTTATCACCAACAAATTTTTTTTTAATTTAATTAATTAATGAATTTTTATTTAAACAAATTTTTTAATTTTATTTTAATATATGGAATATCTATCTCTGCGCCGATATATAAAATTGTGATATAAATATTTATGAAAAAAAAAAAAAAAGGAATGAAAAAATTATTTGCAAAAATTATTATTACAATTAATAAATGTGCCGCCAGATCATAAAAATTATCAATTTTATAGTAAAGAAATAAATTCAAGAATAGCTCTGCCAGAAAAAAAAAAACAGCTCACCCCCAACCCCCATAAACATCGCCATCAATTTATAAATAAATAGAAAACTTTATCGCTCCAACGAATACGAATATCTGAAAAAAAAAATAATTTATATATTAATAAATAAATATTAACAAATAAATAATAAATTGGAATTGATTTACATAAAAACACAAAACGCAGTTACACAAATGACACCACAAATCTTCATTCACATATTCTTCATTATTATAAAACAAATTATTTGGATTTTCATTGAATATACATTTTAATTTCAGTTATATCAATAATTTGAATATATGTATACCGATTTTTATTTCCTTAATTGATTCATTTTCCAAATGTTATTAATAGTTGTGGCAAATTCTTATGATATCCTGTATCATTGTTCAGGGGTTCTTCGAAACTTACGTTTTCTTATAACAGCAGACGAAACAAATAAAATTATGATTAAAATCGTCATGGTACTTCTTATATAATTATATAAATCAATTTTTATCCAATAGACTTAAAAAAACAGGAAACGTTCTATCTGTGGAATTAGATATAAAAATATTTTCTAATATATTTAAAAACAAATCGCTTTATCAAATTCCACCCCACACAATGTTTATCAATAATATATTTATCCAATTGAATCACATCATCAAAATCAAAATCGTAAACACATCACAAATATACACTCATTCATCATTTTTACTACATTTGACAAACACACAAACGACGCACTCATCATAAAATTTATGATTTATTAAAACTTAATTCAAAAAGTTAAAAATTTAAAGAAAAACCATAAGGTATTCAAATTTGATTCATGTTTAAATTGCCATAATATTATTGTCCTCTTTCTGCTATAGTCTATCTTTTTTTTTGTTTATATGTCATATTTTGACCTCTTCCTCCTCGGACAGAATTCCCCAATACTTGAGAATTTTACTTGAATTTTAACATATATTTAGTTTTTATTGTTTGTTTATTTTGATGTTTTTTTTTTTTTTTTTGGTTTTAATTTCATTTATTTTATGAGAAAAACTAAAAAAGAAAAAATTATTATCTATTTTTAAATTACGAGCTTAACTTAAAACACTAATTTTTCATTCACACACACACACACACACACACACACACACATTATCAAACACTCATAACACACAAAAACACATTAACACACACAAACACACATGGACAATTAAAAATGCTATAATTTATTTCTCTGTTAAAATGGTAAATGGTAAAAAATAAAAACTATATTATAATTTTCATTTTGACTATATAATTTTTATTTGAAAATTTAAAAATATTAAAGTATTTATTTAAATTTTAAATAATAAAAAAAATAAAATAGGCTTCCAATACTCACATCTCTGTATGTAATAAAAAAAAATTATTATTATTATTTAAAATGTTTTTTTTTTATTTTATTAAATCAATTGAAATTACCCATAAAAAAAAAAAAAAACTCTTGTATTATGAAAGTTCTGATAGTTAACCTTTTTATTATATTATTATTATTATTATTATTCGATTGGATTTTATTATCCATCAAACACATACAAAAACAAAATATATTTATTTATTTATACAACCAATTAAAAAAAAAAAAAAAAAAACATACATATTTTAAAATTTAATCGTAAAAATAAAATAAATAAGATTTTAAAAATTAAAAACATTTTTTTTAATATATATATATATCTATATATATATAATTAATAATAAAAATTATAATCAATAATATTTGAAAAATAAAATAAATAATATTAGCAATTTAATACAAAAAGAAAAAAACAATTCTATTCTAAAATATAAATAATAATTAAATTAATTAGTTATTTTTTTGTTTTTTTTTTTTTGTTAAAGGCTCAAAGAAAAAATTTTGTATTTATATTTTGTGGTTTTTTTCTTTTGTGTTTGTTTTTTTTTTTTACTTAATTTAATGAAATTCTTATTATAAAAATGCACTGCCGAAATGAATTTTATGATAAAAAAATATATATATGATTTAAATAATTTAAAATATTTAACTTATCATTTTTATAAATTATTAAATTTTTTATTATTATTATTTTTATTTTTATTTTTGAGCCTTTAAACCAAGAAATTGCCTTATTGATGGTATATATTAATTATAATTAAGCGAAACAAAAAATAAATTAAAATCTAGGACTAACAAAATTGTTTAAAAAAAAAAACAAAAAACATTATTAATTAATTTGAGCAAATTTAAATTGAATGAAAAAGAAAATATTTTAAAAACTTAATTTTACTAATAAAAATTTATTTGTAAATATTTTTTTTTTGTTTATTTTTCAATAATTGTAATAAACGTATTATAAATTAAATAAAATAAAAATTTGAATTAACACTTAAAAAATATTAATAATAAATAAAAAAAAAAAGAAACACGAAAATCAACAAAAAAAAAAAAAGTACTATTAAAACTAAATAAAATGGAATGAAATGAATAAAAAAAAATAAATAAATATTGATTTAAAAAATAAGAATGAAAATATAATAATGATGAAAGTGATAAAGAAACATTTTATTAATTTATTAAAAATAATTGATTAAAAATTAAATGATTTATTTTACCACACATAAAATATTATTTTGTATTTTTTTCTTATAATATTTAAAAAAAAATAATATAGTATTTCCGTTAAATGATTCAATTTTTTTATACAAATAAATTATATACATTTATTTATTCTAATTCTGTTGATTCGTTTATTATTATTTTTTTTCCTTTTGACGATTGACGATATATTATAATTGAAGAACCCCCCACATCAAAAATCAACCATAAAAAATTCATAAAACAGGAAGGCGTCCTATATACTAGCAAAACAAAAATTTAATAAATAAATATATTATAAATATTGTAAATTAATAAATAATTAAAATAAAATTAAGTTAAATAAAAAAAAAAAGAGTAAAATGTGTTATGATTGCGATTAAAATCAGATGAGAAAAATAAAAAATAAACAAACACACACACACACACACACACAACAGACCGACCACAAACCGATAAATTATATATATATATATATAAATTGTCGTATTGTTGAGGAATAAATTTTGTTAAATTTTGTGATATATGAAATAACTGATAATTTTATTAAAAATAAATAAATATATATATATATATATATATAAAAATAAAATAAAATTAAATATATTATATATAAAAAACAAATTGAATAAATATAATAATAATAATAATAAAAAAAAATAATAAAAATTATTAAATTTAAAATTGATTAAATAAATAAGAATAACTAAAATTAACAAAATAAAACAACATAAAAAAAAAATTAAATTAAATTAAATTAAATCTAGTTAAGTGCCTATATATGAAATTTTTTTAAAAGTAAATAATAAAATTTGTTATAATGTTTTTTTATTATTATTATTATTATTATTAATATTATATTGCTCTTTTTTGCTATCCAACACCATATTTTTAAGAAATATATTAATATTACACTTTGCTGCCACACATAATTTTTTTTTATTATTTTTTTCTCTTCAAATGTTTTTTTTACCATACATTTTTGTTCATATTATTATTATTATTATTGATGATTTTTGATATACGAACCTTTAAAAATAAATAAAAAAACTTTATTTATACCCCCCAACAACCCCCCCCAATAAATATTTTTTTGTTATATTCCTTATTTAAATCTATTATAATTTTAATTTTTTTTTTTTTTTGCAAATATTATATTGTTCCTCTTAACCATCATATTATAAAAAAAAAATAAAATAACGTTTTTAATTATTTATATATATGTTATATATATAAAAAATTTACTTTAAATAAAAAATAAATATATTTTTTTTATATACTCTAATTTTAAATTCAATTTACTACTAACCATTATTTTTTTTTGTTTTGTTTTTGATTGATTTTATTTAATAAAATTAAACACAACAAAAAAAAAAATTAATAATAAAAATACATCCGCAAAATGCAATCCAATAAAATATAAATTTAAAAATAAATAATGCAAAATTTATATAAAAAAAAAAATGTTTTTTTTTTTTTGTCTAAATATAGAATTATTTATTCTAATAACAAATACTATAATACATTATGTTATTGAATTCAATTTTTTTTTTATTTTGTTTTTCATTAGAGAAAAATTAAAAATACACAAAAATACATAATTAGTAAAATTAAAACATTCAGAAAAAAAAAACACAAACACACACACACTCATAAATAAACATACAAATAAAATACACAACCCACATTAAAAAATAAATATAAATATATATATATATTTATATTTAAAACCCCACATAAAAAATAGTTTTATAAAACAATAAAATACAAAATAAATTTCCCCATTTCTTTCTATACATAACATATATAAAAAATACAACTTAAATTTATTCAAATATACAAAACAACAAAAAATTATCTGCACTTTAAATTTTTAATTAAATTAAAAATAAATATAAATAAAAAAACAGCACACATTTCATAAACACACAAAAAATACAAAAAAATACTATTAAATATACTCACTCATAAATCAAAAGAAAAATATTAAAAAAAAAAACATTTATATACACATATATAATAAATTACCATTCACCTATATATAAAACTGACGAAAATAAATAAATAAAAATAGATTTTAAATAACATCATCATTTAAAATTATACCCTCATCTCACAATGACAATGATCATATTTAAAAAAAAAATATATAAAAATTAAAAATAAATACACAAATAAGAACAATTAATAATAATAATAATAAAACAGAATAAAATTAAATTAACATGTTAAATTCCATATAAACACCAAAAAAAAGATTATATACCATATATATTTATTTTTAATTTTTCTCTCCGCATCTCCTCCTCTCTTCCTCATCATATCCTCCTATCTATATATATATGTATTATTGTTATTTATGTATAAAATATTATTAAAATTAAAACTAAAAAAAAAAATTATTTATAATTTAATACGAAAAAACAAAAAAAAAAAAATAAATATATATTTATTAAAAAAAAAAAAAAAATCAATTCAAAAATCGCGAACAAAACAAAAAGCCATATTTACCAACTAAATAAAAAAATAAAAATAAACCCAGACGTCATATATATATATATATATATATTATTAGTTATTTATTATTATAAATAATTAATTAATTTTAATAAAATTATTTAAAAACAAAAAATCATCATACTGGCATAATACATTAATAAATAAAACATAAAAAATAAAAATAACATCTACAAAATGGTTGTCCATTATTAAAAAAAAAACTAAAAATCTAAAAACTAAAAATCCATAGTCACAAAAAACACCGATTAAAAAATAAAATAAAACCATAAAACAATAAGATAAATAAATAAATAGAAAATGGTATTAAAAAATTTATTTATTATGAAAATATATTTATAAAAATAAACACCATTTTTCGGTGGGCGACGACCCCGCTAAAGTCACCCCCGAATTTTTATTTATTTACTTATATATACATATACATATATGTATATGTATAGATATATATATGAAGAAGAATAAAGAAAGAAACGATGCAAATAAATAAATAAAAAAATAATTTAATAAAAATTATATATATATATAATTTATATATAAAAGAAACAATTATTATATAAATAAATTATTATTAAAGTAAAATAAATATAAATAAAGAAACTATAAAATAAATAAACAAAAAAAAAACAAAAAAATAAAAAAAAAAACTAACTGAACTATTGTTATTAAGTATAATGTTTGACCAATAAAAAAAAACAGTTGATTTAAAAAATTATAAATTGAATTGTTTTTTTATTTTAAGAAAAAAAAAAGGACAATTTTCTATATTAGTAAATCAATTTTTATAGTCGCTCATCCTCTATTTTTTTTTTTTTCGAAATTAATTAATAACAATTCATATTTGACACGCCCGCATTTAATATCTCAACACCGCGCATTGATTGAACTTCTGCGAATTATATATTATTCCAATAATCAATTAATTTTCTTGAATATATTTTCAACAATTTATTAAACTAAATTCTATATGTATTATGAAATTTTTTAAATATGTTTTTAATAGCACTTGATAATTAAAATAATTTAAGGTTTTCGGAAAATTCTTATTTAAAAAAATCAAGAAAATCAATTGAAATAGTCAAATGTGGAAACAAATATAACTATGAGAAATGAAATTGACGTTTTTTCTGTAATATAAATGGAAAATCTTTGGAAACTGTAATACAATCGAATTGTATATTGGTATTTAGAGATCCCTGATTTGTCATTTGATTAATATAGCTAGGAAATTAAGTTAATTTTGGTATATATTGTTGATGTGTATAGGTAATTTTATTCTTTAAATGAGCAAATTTTCGTTCAATTATGTAAGGGTTGGGAAATTTATTTATAATTGCTATTGATATCCTCTGCAATTGTTTTATATTCCCTTAATTTTAAAAAAAAAAATTATTTAAATAAATATTTAATATTCTATTATAATTACATTTTATGGGTATTTCGTAAAAAAAAAAATAATCAAATTAATAACAATTATTAAAAAATTATATTAAAATATTAGCTTATTATTATTATTATTATTATTATTAGCTTTTTGTTAAATGTTATTTTTTTTTTGTTATGTTTTGTTATTATTTTATTAATTATTTATATTTATACAATTTAAATTTAATATATATAATTTTTTTTAATTATTATTTATTTAGTAACAAAATAAAAACAAATCTTTCAAATACGCATTCATTATTATTTTATTTCAGAGAAAAATTGAATACAGGAAAAAAATAATAAATAAAAATATGTATTTAAAAATTAAAACAAAAACATCGCATTATAACAATTAAACATCCATATAAAATGAATACAAAAAAAACACCAAATAAAATAAATAATTTAAAAAACCTAAACATTTTATAATATGAAAAAGGCAAGTGCTGATAAATTTTTTTTTTTTATTATTTAAAATAATTTTTTTTTCTTTTTGTTTTGTTTATTATATAAATTAAATCAATTTATTAGTTTCAATTAATTTTAAGTAGATAATATTATATAAAAAAAAAAATAGAAATTATATATTTTGGCATTATATATATATATATCTTCCAAATTTATCCCGATTTTTTTTTCATATCCTTAATAATTATTTATCCCATATAGTAAATATATCCCTTTCTATGTCATCCCTATAAAATTATATTCACATACACACCACCACCACCACCATCCATGTGAAATTTATATTTTTTAAAAATAAAATAAATAATTTATAAATTTAAAAAAAAAACAAACAAAACATATGTCTTAAATATAATTGGATCTTTGGAAGGTGATATTCGATATAGCGGATGTATGCCATTTTCATCGGATTTTGAGATAACACGTTTAAATACCTTTCAAGGATGACAACTGAAATGATATGCTCATCATAGAAAAATATTGTTAAAAATCTGTGATTATCATTTGATATTTTAATAAATTATATTCAAAAAACTTAAAAGGATATCTAACGGAAATGGTTGAATATAACACAAAGTAAAGTACCTAAAGATTAACTTATCAGCTTTTCTAAATCTAATTGGATATTCATAGAGATTTTGTTGAGAAAATCTGAAACAGTTTTCCGGTATAAAATAAATAATCTTGAATTTAGAATCCAATTGTTTTTTATTCATTACCAAAAAATATCAATAAAATATTTTTAATTATATAAAATTTTCCAATACACAGCGAAAATATTTATCTAAATTTTAAAAATACAAAATGGCGAGATGAGTTTCATTTTTTCCATGGAAAATATTTTATCTACACGGTAGATTTTCCACCAATGTAACCACATTAACATTTATTAGGTTTTTCAACAGAAAATAACATTTTTTTTCTTTAATATTGCGATGATTTTATGATTTTAAACTCTTTTTTTTTTTTACATTGAACACATTCATTCTATTTTATTCTCAAAAATAAAAATAAAATATATCTAACTATTTCTTTCATCATCAAAATCAATATAATTCAATGAATTCAAATTCAGTTTGTTTCATTCATATTCCATTGTAAATTCTCTCAAAAGTTGAGAAAAAGCTCAACAAATGCATTTTTGTTGAATGCAAAAAGCAAGTGGTTTTTTTTTTTTTATTTTTCAAGGTGCGTCTGCTTGTGTGTTCGGTTTCGGTTTTTCTTTTTTTTTTAGTTAGTTTTCATTTGGCGGTGGGAAAAGTTTGATGTGTGATTGTTTTTCTTATGTTATTTTTATTGTCAGTGTTTTTTTTTTGTATTGTTAAGCAAAATTGTTATTGAAAAAAAAAACAAAAAAAAAGTGTATCGTGTAAATTAAATAAATTTTTAATTGTTTTATTAAAAGAGAAAAAATAAAGGAATAAATAATGTGTTTAATATAAATTATTTTTTGGATTAATCATCAATAAATCAGCATCCATCATCCATAAATTGAAAGAAAAGAAAAAACAGCGACATCATCATCATCATCATCAGTTTTTTTTTATATTGTTATAGAAAAATAGCAGGTAAATTTTTAATAATATTTTTTATTAAATATTTTTATTGGGCGTTGACCGATATATATATATATATAAATTATTTTTAAATTATAAACATATTGTTTTGTTTTTTTTTTTTTATTAAATAATAATCAAAATTATTTAAATACTGCGAAAATTCCTTTTAATTATATTATTATTATTTTGATAAACCTATACCTGTGTATACATTATTTCAATCACCTGTAGATTTTTTTTTTTTTATTTTTCAAAATAAATGAAAACGTTAGGTTGGGGCGTGGATTTTTGTTGTTAATTTATTTATTTTTAACTTTATTATTATTATTTTATAATAATATTTTTCGCTGATTAAAGATTTTTCCGAAAAAATTAATTAATTAAAATTTAATTGAAATTGAAATTGTAGAATCACCTATTATAATTATTGTGTTTTGAAAATTCTAATGGAAAAACAGCGACGACGTCCATATTTTTTTTTATCATTACATTTCATTTATATATTAAAAAAATAAAAAATAAAAAATTTGTTTACGTCATTCTTTTTGTTGTGTTGTTTTTTTTTTTTTGATTTCTTCACGATGGTAAAGTTTTTGTGTTAATAACTTCTTTTTTTCTTTTTTCTTTTTTTTACTTTTACTCGCGGTGTAAATTTTTTTATTTGTTTTGATTTTTTTTTTCCATTATACACAAACAACATACAATTGAGTCTATTTATTTATATTTCTTTATATGGTGAACTATTAGATTCTGTTTTGGTTGACGGTCATTCGGTTATTAGAATAATTCTATTTTAATTAATTGATGCATTTTATTTTTTATTTTTTTTTTCTAATTTAATTTTCATATTGTAGTTGTTTTTTTATTATTATTTATTCTACTAAATGAATGATTCATATTTTGTGTATATTAATTTTGCTATATATGCGATCATTGTGATGTGTGTAAGTAGTTAATAATATATATTGGTTTTAATTTATTATTATTTTTTTTTTTATATAAAAAAGAAGTGTATATTTTGGTGGTATTGTTGTTTTGGGTGGTGGCATCGACAAGTTACTAACAATCAGTATCCATAGAAATGTTTTGCACCACATTGATATATGTACAAAATAATAATGGAATCCCATATTACATTGATTTAGTAATAATATGAATAAAATAAGGTCAAAATTGTACAAACAAATAATCTATAAAAAAATGATTGGCAAGTAATCAATACATATCAATAGATTTCATTTCGCTGTGAAATGATTTATAAAAAAGCTATTTCTGAAACATTCTTACCCAGAAATGTTCTTGTCTTTATGAAAACATCTTCAGGAATGCTTTGGGAATGTCTGTGTAAAGAATTGTCCAAATCTACTAACATTTTTCTAATGAAAAACTTTTAAGGACAATTTCTGGAGTAAGTTTCAATCCTTATAAAGGTTTTGACTTAAGAAAACATCTTCAGGAATGCTTAGGAAATCATTGGAACTATAGATTTTCATATACAATGTTTCATATTCAATTTTCCTAAATTATCTATATACTTTAAATCAATCATGTCCATACCTTTAATTTCCATATAGAAATTATAATTTATGTATTTTTTTTTAAATTGGACAGCATTTTCTAATAGTTTTTCTGTGATAGTATTGAAAGTTTATTGCCCATTTAAATAAAAATACATGAAAAATTACTATAAAAGTTATACAAAAACATATTATTTGCAATCATAAATGAATTTTCTTTCAACCCCAAAACAAAATAATCTGTTTATTTATATGTATATATATATATAATATACAGTGTACAGTGTTCGACATCATTCCTCGATAAAACTTTTAAATATAAATATTAGGTTGTCTAAAAAGTATTCTCCAAACTCCAAACTTAGCCAAACTCTCTCAGTTTCTGCCGAGTCATCAAAGATGTGTGTGGTCATGATGGAACACAACACCCTTTCGATTGATTAATTCTGGACGTTTTTTTTAATCTCGTGCTTCAATCTTGTTAATTGTTGACAATAGAGATCGGAATCAATGGTTTGACCGGGTGCTAGTAATTCATAATGAACGATTCCTTTCCAATCCCACCAAACAGACAGCATTACCTTTCTTGGTGTTAATCCAGGTTTTGCTACTGTTTTAGGAGCTTCACCCTTCTTGGACCACGATCTTTTTCGTACATTATTATCGTATGTAATCCATTTTTCATCACCTGTAATCATTCACTTTAAAAATGACTCGATTTCGTTCCTTTTAAACAGCGTTTCGCAAATGGAAATTGGGTTCATTAAATTGTTTTGTGTTAATTCATGTGGTACCCAAACATCGAGCTTTTCTTGTATCCAGCCTTTGTCAAATGGTTTAAAACTGTTTGGTGATGGATGTTTAGTTCTTTAGCGATATCATGACTGCTTACGTGTCGATTTTCTTCAATTTTTGATATGATTTCATCGACTTTTTCAGTGATTGGTCGACCAGAACGAGGTGCATCTTTGACATCAAAATTACCGGAACGAAATCGAGCAAACCATCTATAGGTTGTTAATTTTGATAAAGTTCCTTCACCGTAAACTGCACAAATTTGTTCATGTGCCTGCGTTGCATTTTCACCTTTCTCATAATAAAATTGTAAAATGTATCGAATTTTTTCACTAATTTCGCTCATCTTTAATGCACTACAACTTTTAAATGACTAAACAAATTTAATTTTTTTTTTTTTTTTTATCTACGAAATGTCATCTTTCGAACATATGTTAGTGTTACCTGATCAGATTAGTACTACTTGAAATATTCAATTATAATGACATCTATTTATAAAAGTTATCAATACTTTTTCGACAACATAATATATAATAAATTTCCCCCCAAAACAAAAGACAAAAAAAAAAAACAATTTATTTATATAATAGAATAAAAATATACCTAAAATCTTTATCAATTTTATCTTAAAATATCCCTTTTACTAAAAACAAAATAGAAAGCACATAAATAAAAGTTAATATGTATATATATAAACAAAAGAAAATAACAGATTTATTATTTGACTTTTTAAAATTTTCATTAATTTACAAATTTTATATTTTTATTTTGTTTTTATCATGATTATAATCTTCCCTAATGAAATATTATGTTTAATCACATAATTTTGCTTTAAATATGTATTGATAATTTGATTAAAAATCAAGCAGATGATTTGATGATATCCCTCTTTGCGCTTTACTTTACAATTTATTAATATTTCTATATCAGATATAGAAATGTTCTTATTTTCCATATAACTATGTTATAAAATCAAATGACTAAAAAAAAATAAATATGTTTTCAAAAGAAGGGAATTGAAAAAAAAAAAACATTATTTTATATAAAATATGTTCTATTTAGTAAATAAATCTCGTAAATCTTTTCTTTTTTTTTATATATATAAGTAACGAAATTTTTCAACATTATCCGCAATAAAAATATATACGGGATAATGGGATATAATAATAAAATAAATAAAAACATGGATTATTAAGAGATTAATAATATACTTTATAAACATTTTCCATTCAGATTATAAAGAAAAATCCATTAAATATATTTTCACTATAATCTTATTACTTTTTTTTTTCTTTGTAAATATACTAAACAAATTAAAGTGTGATGTTGTTTAAACAAAAAACATATATATACAATTAAATTTTATGATGTTGATGTTTTTGGAATCATTTTTATATTATAAATTTTGGATTCTATTTATTTATTTTTTTTTTATATACGCAGAGATTATAGTTTAAAATTTATTAATAAATTAATAAATGAAAATGGAATTCCATTTGTACCTAAATTATATGTAACATTAAAAACCAAAAAAAAAAAGAGTTGAAAGAAAATTGAATTATTTTTTTATATTAAAATAGTTTATTTATTTATTTATTTTGTAATTAAACACATTAGGAAAATTATTTTATTGGTCTTTTTTTTTCTTCTCTATTTATATGAAAATTGATGATTTAATCGTGTTTTTAAAAATAAACCAATTATTATTTTGTTTTTAATAACTTTTTTTGTAATTTATTTGTGGTTATATTTTGTTTTTTTTTTTTTTGATTTTATAGTTTTATTTTGTAGTATTTTAAGAACAACAACAGAGAGGGTATAAAATTATTTAAAAATACCAATTTGAATGCATAAAATCAACATATTATATATAGTTTAATTTTATTTATTTATTTTTACATTAAAATTATGGATATATTTTTTTTTATTATATATCATTAACATTTTCATGTGTCTCCATGCATTTTCAATCAACCGTATACATTTAAAAAATATAGAGACTAAAAATATATTATAGATAGACACACGACGATCACATAAATTGTATGCAAAGTTTGTATATATTATTTTTAAAATGTTTGACAGGCCCATTTTCCGGTATAGAATAAATATATTTAGTTGATTTTCTATTTTATTTTATTTTAATTTTTTTTTTTTTTGGTATTGATTATACTTTTAAAATCTAACTATTATTATTATTATATCATTAGTATATATATATATATATATAAAATACACAATGCATATTCATTTTAGTTTTTGACATATGAACCTGAAAATAATCATAAAAACAAGTCTATGCATTGTCAAGGTTTTACTACTTTTATGGTAAGGATTTTATTTTAATGGAAAATACTTTAGTTATATATTATTTATGAGTTCATTGATCGTTGCAATATATTATTTATATATTTATATTAAATTGTATATACATTTCATTTTTTAGTGGTATTTACAATCTGTAACATAACGTATATTGATTTTATTGATTATTATTATTACTAGGCACGTACAGCAAAATTTTGAATTATTAAAATATCATATAAATATTTTTAATCTTTACAAATTCAAAATATTCACAACATTATGCCTTGGCGAACTGAATGTAATTACTTTTAATTGTTTTTTTATATTTACAATATTACTTTAAAATACTTTATAATTGAAGAATCAATTTTATCAAATACAACCTCTAATCATTTCAATTTTAAGGGTGAAATTTCCATGAAGATGTATTAATTTTAAGGGTTAATCTTAAGTAAAAAGAACTGAATTTTCCGAATTTACAATAATATTATGTGGTCTGCATACAAAAACTATGGATAAATTGACAATTTTTAGCATTTTAAGATTTTTTCTATAGAATTTGCTCTACAACCCCATTTGATCAGTAAGGGTAGTTTTTAGAGAATTTCATTATCTATCGAACGCACCCCTGAACGTTATTCTATCTTATCGGGTTCCTAAGTTATGATGTTTTTACTACAACCCCTATGTAATAAAAAAAAAAATTTTTTTTTAACTTTAATTGGGCAAAATCAAACTCTTTTCATTCAATTTTTAAGGGTGAAATTTCCATGAAGGTGTATTGATTTTAAGGGTGAATCTTAAGTAAAAAGAACTGAATTTTCCGAATTTACAATAATATTATGTGGTCTGCATACAAAAACTATGGATAAATTGCCAATTTTTAGCATTTTAAGATTTTTTCTATAGAATTTGCTCTACAACCACATTTGATCAGTAAGGTAAGTTTTTAGAGAATTTCATTATCTATCGAACGCATCCCTGAACGTTATTCTATCTTATCGGGTTCCTAAGTTATGATGTTTTTACTACAACCCTTATGTAATAAAAAAAAAGTTTTTTTAACTTTAATTGGGCAAAATCAAACTCTTTTCATTCAATTTTTAAGGGTGAAATTTCCATGAAGGTGTATTGATTTTAATGGTGAATCTTAAGTAAAAAGAACTGAATTTTCCGAATTTACAATAATATTAATGGGTCCTCATACAAAAACTATGGATAAATTGACAATTTTTAGCATTTTAAGATTTTTTCTATAGAATTTGCTCTACAACCCCATTTGATCAGTAAGGGAAGTTTTTAGAGAATTTCATTATCTATCGAACGCGTCCCTGAACGTTATTCTATCTTATCGGGTTCCTAAGTTATGATGTTTTTACTACAACCCCTATGTAATAAAAAAAATAATTTTTTTTTAACTTTAATTGGACAAAATCGAACTCTTTTCATTCAATTTTTAAGGGTGAAATTTCCATGAAGGTGTATTGATTTTAAGGGTGAATCTTAAGTAAAAAGAACTGAATTTTCCGAATTTACAATAATATTAATGGGTCCTCATACAAAAAGTATTGATAAATTGACAATTTTTCACATTTTTAGATTTTTACTATAGAATTTGCTCCACAACCCCATTTGATCAGTAAGGGAAGTTTTTAGAGAATTTCATTATCTACCGAACGCATCCCTGAACGTTATTCTATCTTACCGGGTTCCTAAGTTATAATGTTTTTACTACAACCCCCATGTAATAAAAAAAAATTTTTTTTTAACTTTAATTGGGCAAAATCTAACTCTTTACATTCAATTTTTAAGGGTGAAATTTCCATGAAGGTGTATTGATATTAAGGGTGAATCTTAAGTAAAAAGAACTGAATTTTTCGAATTTACAATAATATTAATGGGTCCTCATACAAAAAGTATTGATAAATTGACAATTTTTCACAGTTTTTGATTTTTACTATAGAATTTATTCTACAACCCCATTTGATCAGTAAGGAAAGTTTTTAGAGAATTTCATTATCTATCGAACGCATCCCTGAACGTTATTTTAACTCATCGGGTTCCTAAGTTATTAAGTTTTTACTACAACCCCCATGTAATAAAAAAAAAGTTTTTTTAACTTTAATTGGGCAAAATCAAACTCTTTTCATTCAATTTTTAAGGGTGAAATTTCCATGAAGGTGTATTGATTTTAATGGTGAATCTTAAGTAAAAAGAACTGAATTTTCCGAATTTACAATAATATTAATGGGTCCTCATACAAAAAGTATTGATAAATTGACAATTTTTCACATTTTTAGATTTTTACTATAGAATTTATTCTACAACCCCATTCGATCAGTAAGGGAAGTTTTTAGAGAATTTCATTATCTATCGAACGCATCCCTGAACGTTATTCTAACTCATCGGGTTCCTAAGTTATGATGTTTTTACTACGACCCCTAAGTAATAAAAAAAAAAGTTTTTTTAACTTTAATTGGGCAAAATCAAACTCTTTTCATTCAATTTTTAAGGGTGAAATTTCCACGAGGGTGTATTGATTTTAAGGGTGAATCTTAAGTAAAAAGAACTGAATTTTCCGAATTTACAATAATATTAAGGGGTCCCTTTGATCCCTTCCCTTTCGAGGGGAAAGATCTTTATTCTAAATCACCCAAAAGAATATATAATAAGAAAATATCGCTGCTGGATTCTTAAATGTTTTGTTTTCATTATAAATGTTGAACCGTTTTCGTATATATGCATAATGGGAACTGTACCATTTTTAAACATAATATCATACATGTCCGTTTTATAAAGATATTTTGGTCAGCCAGCGATATGTACTTGTATTTTATTTGAGAATATAACTTAAATAATAGAATATAACCTAAATATGGGGTTATCCAATATATAACATGTTATATTGTATAATGAAATCAAATTAATTCGTTATAAAAATAATGAATTCAACACAAAATATTTGCATTCATGAACCTTTATATACTATATATAAATTCAAAATGTGTTTTCCAATACAATTGGCAAAATCACCACAAAAGCTAAGTAACAGAAATTGTACATTCATTCATATATATAAATTGTATATACACATTTTTCTAAACCCCTTTATTTTATTTTGTTATATGTTATAGCAAATCAAATCGCATGGATAAGAGATACACTTTGAAAATGTACTTGTGTATTAATAAAACATAAAATTTTGGTATATATTCTATATATTTCCAATCTGTATTATTTTAACTATATAGGGAAATATAGGTTTAGTTTAAAGATACATATAAATAGTAAATCCATTTAATGTGTTATACAACGGGCACGTGGCAGATTATTATATATACATATATGTTATGTTTTGTTCTTGGTATCAATTTAAATCATCTGTATATATATTCTGACTGAGTATATATAATTTGATTTTCTGTATGTGATGGATTATATATGATATATAATAAATATATTTGGAGGGGATATATAGATTATATATATAGTATATCTATCTATTACTAGACTAGTACTAGACAAATGTAATTTACTTATTCTATATATGTAATATTTAAAAATAAAAAACAAAAAATGTCATATTATTTATCTGTACTATATGTTTCATTATGATTATGATTGTTTATTTAGTTTAGTGAATGAATATGATTTTGACATTTATTTATATATGGATATATTTGAAGTTGTTGTGTATCTTAATTTAATAAGATGATTTGCTAATTTTTTGAAATGTGCGTTCATTTATATCAGAAATAAAATCAATATGTCAATAGCAGTAAATATAATATCAATTTTTTGTTATGATTAAACAAATAATATTGATATTTTTTAAAAAAATAAATAAAAATAACTCGAATATGAATAGGGTAACTTCGTACAAGGAAGAAATGATTTTTATTAAGTCAAAATCATCTATTTTAAATTTGTTTTTTTATTTTTATGGCCGACGTTTATCATAATCAAGTGCTTTTTATGATAAATTTAATCCATTAAAAAATAGGATTATTGTGACAAACGTTTATGTTTATTTTTGTTTGTAAGGATTATTCTAAGGATTATTTGAAGTATATGGCGTATGTTAAAAAGAACAATTAAATAAGTTAAATTTAAATGTAATTATATTTATATGGCAGATTCAAAGAGATGGGGATAAACATAAAAATACATTTTATCAAGTATTTTTATTCACCTGTTTTTGTTTTGGTCTTGGATATTATCATATTATCTATTTTAAAATGTATTATACATAAAGGATTAGCGATTTTCGTCGCGATTATGTTTTTCTTCGACAGAAGTTTATATCCGAAAACATTGGTTCAAGATTCTCTTATAGTTGAGGTTATCTTAATGATAAATTCTGATTCACGACGGGAAAACCATATTTTTTTTGGTAATGAACATAAGCAAAAATCACAAAAGTAGAATTTTTTTTATTGAATTCAATACCTATATAATATAAAGTAATTACCTATATAATCTGTTGATGAGATGATAATTCATTTATGAGGAGAAATGACATCAGCTGTTCAAATCCCATATTTATATACAATTTTTCAAAGCAGTTCGATACATAGCAAAACAGATACTTACCATTAAACAATTTCATATTTTCAATATCATTATTGATATTATTACAGGGTCGATATATACATATTGATTATTTATAACTAAAATGTGATCCCGTTGTGAAATCTCATTCAACGCGTATCAATTACACAGGCAAAATATATTACAATATATATATTTAATATAAATTTAACAGAGTTATAGAGCGTTAATTACATATATACTATGATACCATGATACTATATATAGGTAAAATTTTACTATATTGAAGTACAATGAAATTATTATATGAATCGTATATTTTCTATATATTATTATATTATGATGGTATTAAATATAAATATACAAATTATTGTCAATATTTTCAATCAACCAAATCGAATCATTTAATACACATGCATTTCATTTCACATTGTTCCCTATCTATATAAATATATGAATATATATTAAATAAAAATTCTTTTTCTATTTAATGTACTTGTTTGAACCGCACCACCTTTACATATGCGTATATATTTTACCTATTTTATGTAATATATTTTTTACCTTCGTGTCCATGTCCAATGTCTATCTATGGCAAAAGAAATATTATTAACTTCAAAACATATTCAAATCGAATATGAGTTATATAAAATTTTACAAAACAATTTTTGAACTTTTTTGTACCCTCTAATTTTTTTTTAAACTATATACTAATATATGCGATGATGATGATTATAATGTGAGATGCGAATATAAATAAATATAAAAAAATCTATTACATATTGAATATGTTTTGGGGTTATATTAAAAATATTTTTTTTCATGATGGCAATAAAAGAAATAAATGCAGATGTGTGTTTTTTTTGTTGTTGTTGTTGATTCCTTTTTCTATAAATAATATTAAACACCGTTTATTTCAAAATCACCCGTTTTCGTAACACCACCACCGATTATTTATTATATTATTATTTTTTGTGTACGATTTTCTGTTGTGGCTGGGTTGATGCGGATTTATAATATATTTGTATAAGTAAGGAAATATATATAAAAAAAAAAAAAAAATGTTGTCTTTATGTAGATTTCATATAGGAAATAAGTAAATTATGGCATAATTCCTGTCTTTTTTTTGTTAATTTACTATATAAAAACAAAACAATAATAATAGAGGTTTTAGTTTATTAAACATTTGACATTTATTTTCAGTTTTTCGGTCGCATATTTATTTGTTTTTATTTCTTTTTGTTATATTTGTTTTTTCCACACTTGTATGTATATTTATTTTTGATTTAGTTATACAAAACAAAAAAAAAGGATATTAATCCTTTTATTAAGAAAAATTTATGTATTTTCCTGCATAAAACAATAAAAATACTCGCGTTATGTCAAAAACTTTATATATCCATCATATTTGGATAACATTTTGTCGTCAAATTAATGTATTTATATATATATACAATCAGTCAAATGTCACACATAATTTATATTAACTCATGATGAAATATAAATATATAGTATAAAATTTTCTTAAAAATATACAATACTATATAGTAAATTCGTAAAAAGCAGATATTTATATAATAATATATTAAATAAATAAACTTTTCAAAAATTCGTATAAATATTTCGTTTTTATTTATAGTTTTGCTGCATCTCAAATATAGGGTAGTTTAAATACAAAACCCTTTTGATATATTATTCTATATAGTTCTATAGTTCTTATATAAAAAAGTATTCAACCTTTTTTATTATATTTCAAATATACAACAACATATGGATTTCATTTCAACATCATATAGAAGCTGTTGTTCATTGTGTACTGTTGTATATATAGAATATGGACCAAAACAGAATATGGTTTTTTTGTTTATAAAATATAAAACAAAGTCTATATGAAGAGTTGCTGTATATATTAATTCAAAAGTTATGTTTTTTTTTTAAAGTATATCACATACACTTTTATTTTACAATATTATTAGCTACAATTGTGTAAATAGCTTTTAATCCCATCATTCACGAGATGTATATATGTCTCTATTATTGTTTTATCTGTTTTAAATATATCATATGTAGATCAATAAACATTTATTTTTCTCGAAGTGGCTTATTCAAATATAGTTGTTTTACCTTGTTTAAGGATATAACAAAGGTTTTAGATGAAGATAATAGTATTTTAATACCATAAAATGTCTATATTTGCTTATCATGAAGGATACATACTCCTAGAAAAATATATTAAAATCAATAATTAAACAAAATCTGAATGCGTGATCTGAGTGCGTGATAGATAGATTAATGGGATAAAAAATGATCAACGACGAAGAAGTTATAAATCACATTATATATTATTTATGAATGAATGAAAATTTTATCTTTAAACGATTTTCTTATAATTTTTAACAAACCATTATGCAGCTATATGTACTTCAAAAGAATACCTTAATGTTTAAAAGTACGCCCAACTAAACAAATATATGTACATTAAATAAACATTTAAATTATTCAACAACCAACGAATCATTAAGATTAATATAAATTTATTTTTTTTTTGACAGAAATAATGATTTTATTTCTTTCTTTTAATATATATATATATATATATATAATTTAAATCATCATATATATATCTACGTAGACGTGAAATAGGTATGATCCCATTGACATTGATATACTTTTAAACATTTCTCCGCATATTCACGCACAAAAAAAAAATGTGTATGGTCGCACATCATTTATCCGCATTTTTTTTTTAATTAATTTCAATTCTATTTTAAAAGGTTCTTAAGTGTATTTTTATCCCTGCAATGGTAACTGAAATTGATTTTAATGTCAACATAATATACTTCAACACAATTTCCAGATGTTAAAAATTTACTTGTACTTTTTGTGTGTGTTTTTTAAAAATTTATTCGGTTTTTTTCTATATAGAAATAATAATACAAATTTTAACTATATACAGACCATATTATATAAATATATATAAATACGGGATTATATCATGTCTATATAATATTGATTTTGTTTATATATTCTTTGTTATATTAAAATATATAGAAACATTTTTATCTATATAGTTATTTATATTAGAAAAAAAAACCTATCCGATATTATAAACAATTTAACTAAAAACAAAAAAAAAACGCCAAGTGGATTCTATTTCCTAACATACTATATAATAATAATAATAATAATAAAAATAATATGTAAATTAAAAATACATTTTTCTTTTCGGAAAATAAATAAGACAACGTACAAATTTTGAATAAGAATATATATAGTTAGTATACAAGTATAGTATACAATGGACTTATTGAGAGGCGAGTTCGGTGAACATTTTATTTTGATCAGGTTCGGGACCGGTCAATTGGCCGCCTAGAGCCCGCTTCAATTGACGCATTAGAAGACAACATTGAATCATTTATTCGTGAGATACCGGCCGAAATGTTGGAAAGAGTATGCCAAAATTGTTGGACTAAGCGGATGGACCATTTGAGGCGCAGTCAAGGTCAACATTTGCATGAAATAATCTTCAAACATTAAATTATATGGACCGTACTATCGATTCAATTAAAAATTTCATGCATTTTTCTGAATCTTCTGTGTTTGTTTTTTTTGAAAAACTTTCCTATAGCTTTTAAAAAATCACCCTTTATAAGAACACACACATTTTTTCTATATCTATATCGTCTTAACATATCAACCTTAAAAAAAAAATAAAGAAAAACAAATACATTTGTAGTTATATAGAAAAGAAAGTTCATTTATCCGGAAAATTAAAATTATCGCTTTTATATTATATTGTAGTATGTATAAGAAAGAATGATATATTATTGTCTATTTAGATATAGTATATATATAGCTAATATCCAAAATAAGAACGTATATGTATAGTAATTCGATCTGAATGAATGAATTTTGCTATATGTATGTATGACAAATAAAAGGGTATCATTAAAATATATGTAAAACATCCCCCCGTCCGCCAATTATAAAATAAAGGTAATTCAATACAATTTTCACATATGTATATATAATAGTAATAATAATTATAATTATAGCTATCTACATATATTTATTGATTGATCGAACATTTTACCAATGAACAATTCAATTTCTAATACATACACCTATATTTATTTATATACCAATGTTTAAATATTTACAATCTATTTTACACTATTTTTTTTTTCAAAATTTATTCTAAGGGTTCTTCTATATACAATATATCCTATTCGACTGACAATAAGGATATATATATAGTATGAAAAATTCAATTATATAATATATCGAACGAATATTTGATTCTATAAACAAATAATTTTAACAAATTTTCACTATATCATACGCATAGAATATATATAGTTATTTATTTATTTTGATGCATTCAAAAATATGTATATATTTGAATGAAATTCAACTATTTATATATTCGCGTATATAAACGTAATGCAGTTTATTGCAATTAAAATTTGAACACATGTTTTTTTTTTCTGTACATATATATATATATTTTGTTGCAATATCATCAACGAACGATATATGATTTTTCATCCTCGTATTGTTTGTAGAGTGTATATGCGATGCCATGAGCATTTGAAAAACTATATATATATATAAATATGATGGCTTGTGTTTATATCAGTTTTTTTTTGTTTGTTTGTTTGTTAAGTTATATAGATAGAGAAATTCTATTCTATATTTGAATTTATTTTTTTTTATTTTTTTTTGTAATGTTATATTTTTATATTTATTCATGTACATTGAATATTTGTCTATGTGTTTCAATGTTCTATATGCATGAATCTTTTATAGGGATTCTCTATAAGTACAAAAATGTCAGGGAACAATAAAAAAAGATTATGCAGTGCACTGACTGCTGTTGCTGCTGCTGCTGCTTTTATAATAATGCAATTTTTCTTTTTTTTGTATATATTAATATAATTTGCAGCAGAGGGAGAATTTATTGGTGTGCGGGTTGTGGGGCACAAAATAAAATAAAATCCATAATTTAGATTAAATTTGAAATATATAGTATTATTTTTTTTTCATCATTCGACACTATTCAACTATATCTTAAATACAAAATAAATTATATATTCCTCTATGTATATAGCGAGATCTAAAAATGAAATGTTTTTTTTTTAAATATATCTTTGTGATGCGGTAAATTATATAAAAATAGGGGATGTAAAATATTATCATTTGTTTTATTTCATATATATATTATTAGTATCCGTATATATACATTCCAAAAATGGAAAAGTTTAATTTAATTTCCCTATAGAATGTATTTATGAAATTTTAACATTTACACAGATAGTAAAATGAATAATTTATTTGTATATATTTTTAATATTGGGGATAATATTCAAGTAAAAGAATATGACACCTATAAAATTTGGGAATATTATTATTTAAATGTTTAATTTATATATTTATATATGATAATATTTTAACATATGAACTTTTGTATATCATCGATCACGACACCGGTACGGTAATATTCATTTAATGTTAATATGCATTTCATTTAACCTTTGTGTTCGTATATATATATTTTGGAAAATTCATTCGTTTTCCACAATACTTAAAATACTTTATATAGGTTTAAATACGATAAACTATCACAATTTTTGTACTATGTCCTATTTTTGTGAATCAAATATCCTGTAGGAATATTCCTGCATTCCTATTGTTAATGTCCTGCATTTGATTGGCAGCGTTTCCTAACCGTTTTATCGGATAAAAAGGTAGAACTTTTATCAATAACAAATTTTAAAAGAATTTCAAAATCATTTAATTCTTGTAATTTACTGTGGAAAATAAAACATCTTAATTTGATTACATATTTTTTTTACATATTTTTTATATTCTGTATAATAAAAATACATAGTTTTATACGACATATATGGATAATCTAAAGATTATATAGTTTATTATTTACTTTTTTTTTTAATCTTAATTCGCTTAATCTATACACGATATTACAATATATAATGTATATGATTTCTCATCAGTATATACATAAACATTTATGTAAAGATCGCCTTATTTCAAATTTATCTATATAGATTATATTTTATGGGGTGGAGATTTGCGTCACTTGAAATTTGTGTTTCTATTATTACTATATGATTTATTCCCTTATATAGTTAATCTATCGAACTTCCATCTAAACTCATGTCGTTTCCAATTTGTATATTCTTCACATGCCTTAAAATCACTGATTTATTTATAACTAAATTATTTTAAGTATCAATTCCTCCTAATTCTTCCGTCGTCCTAAACGTCTATCTACTTTAACTGCTTCAAAAGTTATGTAGTCCACATTCCATATTATTTCATTCTTATATAGATAAAGCAGAAATCCCATCCTTAGAAAATAACTAACAATCCTTAGAAAATATTTGTTGGTCTTATCATACAAATAAGTTATATATCAATAGTTTTATATATACAGATAAAAAACAAATATTAACTACACCTGTTTCTATAAAAAATATCCACTTGTTTTTTGAATGGTTATGAATGGGTTTAAAATAAAATACGAAAAAAAAAAATGAATTTAAATTTATTTAATCACATATGGAAATTTTTTTTTTGTTGATAATTTTTTATTGGTAATTTAAATACAGCAATATTTTGAAGTTTTATATTTTTAAAGTTCCTGTGAAAGTTTCCTTTTTTTTTTGACACAATCGGTTAAATATATACTATAGTATATGGATATATAATTATTTATTTAAAACACATGGCTCGTGTCGGATCAACTCAAATCCAAAGTAAATACATTATATGTTTAAAAAAACCATATATACATATGTATATTTTTCCATATGTGTGCTGTTAATAAAATGTGTTTTGTTATTAAGTAAACTAAAAATTCATTATCACCATCGTCATCATCATCATCATCATAAAAAAATCGATGACATTTTAAACAGAATATAAAATGTTTTTTAACGATATATGATTTAAGATTTAACCTTATATACAACCATATGAAAATAAAATTACTTCAATTAAATAGCAAATATTAACTATTTATAGAAAATTCCATGAATCGGAAAAAAATGGGTTTTTACTTTGAAAATACAAAAAAATTAAAAGTATATGTAATCATAATCTTGAATTACTCATAAAATTGTATCTTCTGCTAGATTTTTTTCGTACTATAGTATCTTTAATATATGTATAGCTAAATTCGAATGGATTATTTGGTTCTTTATATAAGTTAGTTCAGCTTTTCCTTTTTTCAATTGTATAACAAAATTTAACTTGGATATGTATTCGATTTTCTAAAATTCAATCAGCTGCATTCCGAGCAATTTACCTTAAGAGAATTCTATTTCGTACACTCATTATTTTAAATACAGTTAACTACCTCGTTTTCTTTTTATTTTTGTAAATGAAATAATGCACTTTTCCTTAATGTTTTTGATCTAACATATACAATACACATTTAACTTATAAAGATATATTCTTAATTTATGTCTTTACGTAAATGAGTAAGTAATATATAAAAGTTAATTATAACATTTCTAAATTTAAATCTTTTATTTTATTGTTATTATAATATATACATTAAAATTAGAATAATAATACCAATATATATATATATAGAAACGTTACCTTACTATATGGTTATATAAACGTATATGTAGATCGTTTTTCAGTTTATCCTATATTTTGTTTTATATTTGTTTTTCTTTCCGCATATATAATTTGTGTTTGTTTTCCCAAAAAATGATGAAAAAAATTAAAACCAACCATCTCACATATAGTTTGATTTAAAAGCAATGATGAAAATTTATCAAAATAATTTGATGGCAAGAAAATTCAATAGAATGTGTATATTGTATACGTGTGTATTGTATAAATAATATATATTTATTGGATACATTTATTAGAAAGAGATTCTCATTCAACAAGAATAATAAATAAAAAAAATATAAAATGAAAAAAATAATCGTTTACGGAAATAGATATATTTATTATTTGTTTATATATCGTTCGATTTTGATGATTTTCATATATACATAACATATACGCAGTCAGTGAGTTATGATACAATACAATAAACGTATAAAAATTACAAAGTAACGAAAAAATTTGATTGCATAAACAATATTTTTTTTCTTTTATTTGATGTATATTTTTTAATAATTATTTTGTTTGTTTTTATATATATAATGTAATTTTTGTTATATGATCAACCTTTAATAATTGCCCTTAATTTATTTTAAATTTATGTTATACGACGTCCCTTTTTTTTTTTTTTTATTTATATATTATCAACACAAAACGATTTGTAATTATGCGTTTATTGAGTCATTAAAATATATATTTCGGTTTTTTTTGTTAATAAAAGCATAAAAGCATAAGCTCACGCATTATATTTTAATATAATTGATTGATTCATTTTAGTTTTATACGAACAGGAAAAAATTTAATAACACCTTTTATGTTTCATTATATATATTGCATTTTTGTTGGCAAGGAAGAGAAACCTTACAAATTGTAATTTATAGTATAATCGCATATATTTTAATATTTTAATATTAATAAATTATATAAATATGCGTATTTGTTACCTTTATATGTAGAAAAGTTTATTTATTTTTTTAATAGCGGGTGTTTAAATTAATATTTAAATAAAATACATGCAATAAGGGATAGGAAATGCAATTGTCTAATATAATACACCCTTATATATACGATTTAAAAATGTTATTTATCGGAAAGAATAAATTTATATTTTGTATATATGCATATCGGAAAAGAAATGTGTTTTTTTTTACTCTATGTACAATAAATAATATAAATTTATGCATTCGCGGTATCGTGATAATATATGTTTTATAATCATATAATAAAATGTAATTTTTTTATTTGTTCAATGTTATAATTCCCTAAGCTCATTTATTTGAAATGTTAATAATATTTAAGAAATAGAGATTATAATTTTTGTAATATAGTTTTTTTATTTTCAAAAAGAATATAAAAATCCGTATCAGATTTCTTGTATATTGAATACAATTCAATTTTATGCAAATTTTTCGCAATACAATAATTTATTTCTAAAATAAGTTGTAGCGGTATGAAAAAATAAATAACATAAAAGTATTGACGATTGCTTTCAAACACATATTTTGACTATACTTTTCTTTCGGTAACCGTCAGAAATTGTTTGATGTGCAATATTTAACATTTCTGCCATTTGTTTTGGATTCAAAGTATCATCCATCTTCCAATATTGTTTGTGATTCGGCGTCTTCACAGTTTTTTCGTGGTCTTCCAGTTCATTATTTCTCACATCAAAATCATTATCTTTGAACCGTTGAAACCGCATTAACATTTTTTTTTAATTATTTATGCAAATGGCTTTTATGAATGTTAAGAATTCGATCTGTATTTCCTCATTTGTATTACTCTATATGATTAAATCGTATTTTTTTTAAATAAAAATGAAAATTCTTTTATGATTATAAAGTTATTGAAACTTTAATTTTTCTTATCCCAATACCAATTTCTCCAATACATCTGATGAATGTAATTTTTTCTGAATGTATTCGCAAATTCAATTGATAGCCATCCGAAAGCGGCCCCGATCAAATCTAAATGTGTGCTGCATAGATAACATTTTGTTTTTTTATAATAAGGTGTGAAACATAAGGTAATAATTTGTTTTGCCAAAATTACAAGAATTTTGTATACATACATTCTTACAAGTTTAGGTACTTACTCAATAATATGTGTATACTTAAACCAATTAGATATAATAAATACATAAATAATTGAAATTTTGTAATGTTCTTTGACTTCTTCTTTTTTTTTTGTTTTAATATATATAATAATCTCTTATTTTTATACCTATAAATACAAATGTAAAGAATATATACTATATTTATATACCATATATTACATAATCCATACGTACAGATTAAATGTTTTTCATTTCTATTCATACTTTTAAAAATAAACATTATATATATATAAGCATATAAGTTAATGTTTATGTGTATATTATAAATGTTTAAAAAAAAATACAAAATATATATATATTTAAAGATTATATATAGCTTACCTTATTGAATAGATAGACCAATTTTAAAAATACATTTTGTACTAAATTTAAAACTAGAAGCAAACAAAATAATAAAATGCTCGAGTACTTTACAATATAATAATATGCATGCGATAATGTTTCAATTGAAAGTGTGTTGTAGAAGATAAAAATTGAATGTATATATAGTAAATTCATTGCAGATCAATATATATACATAAGCTTTATAAGATGATATAGAAAATTTATATTCGATTTTACACGTAAAATTGGCCTTTTTTTGTTTATTTTTCTATATATATATATATATATATATTTACATTTTGTATAGGAAGGTGGTCTTCTATCTATCTATCTACAATCTATACATTCATATGAAATATATATTTCAATAATTTTTCCTATTATAATACTATATAATATTACATTTCAACATACACGTTAATTTTTATCAATTATGAGGTCGTTGTCATTGTTTTTTTATATTTTTATGTTAGTTGCTTCTTTTTCTTCGTAATTTTTTTTTTTTTCATTTATAATATATATTGTAAGTATAAAGAACAAAATAACCTATTTTTCCCTTTTTTTTTTAATAAAAATCTTTTAAGTACAACGAATTTAAGAACAACAAGAAAAAAAATTAAATATTATATATTTACAATTAAAACAAATGTAAACTATAAAACAAAAAACAGCTATATTAAGATTTATGATTATAAATAATTAAAACAGCTGATTTTATGTTTGGAAAATTTTTTTATATATACGAAGGTTAATTCATAAGTATATCGAGGTGATTATACCATTTTTACATATTCATTAGATTCGTTTGACAATCCTCAAATAACTATTTTTGAATTATGCTGTGGATTTCGATAGAAAAAAGCCGACAAATCTTTAAATTAATCACTAAACTTCAATGGAAATGTTCTGAAAATCAAATTTTCCGATGATTTGTTAAGAAACCCCGTAATTTCTCATACAGACATATTTTTTAAAAATATGTTTAAAAAACTCATACATAATCCAAATTGACTTCTTAATCTAATTAGAGAGATTATAGAGTTTAGAATATTTATAATTGATAAGATCGGAAGTTTAACTTTGAAATGTTTATATCAATTTATTTTTTTTCAGACAAATGCATATTCATGTATTTTCCAATGTACTTGGAAAACTAAAAATTTTATTATTGATATTTGATTCCTTATATATATATAGAAATTAAAGAAAGGGGAAAAATAAAAATTAAAAAAAAACACCTACGCACGCATAAACAATATAATATAATTTATAAACATTAAAAGTATATATTTATTTCTTTAAAATGTACTCTTTTTTTTTTTAAACTCATTTAATAATAATCTATCTATTCTATATATAATATATCTAACAACGACCTTACAAATAAGTTACATCTTGTTTTTAATCTGTGTCTTGTATATTAAAAAAAAATAAAAAAAAAATCAATGTAAATCAAAAGAAAGAAAAACAAATCTGTAAAAAAAGAAGGTATATATTTTTAAATATAAAATAAAAAATTGAAATGTTTTTCCCTTTGAGGAAATGAGTGTTAATTGAAAAGTATCATTTAAAATTTTACTATATGTATATATACATATATAGAATCATAAATTATCAATTTTGTTATATTTTGGTTTAATATGGTTTTGGGGTAATGTTAACTAAATGTTATTGTTTTTGTTATACATCGCATGTAATTATTAACAGCATGTGAATTTTAAAAATATGTCTATATTAGAGATATTATTGAGATAGTAAATGAATTCAACGCATCATAAGTTCATCTGATCTGATTAAGGTGATTTTTGTTACGGGCTCACGGCAATAGAATTTTCCTGTTCAAAATGTAGAATTTTAGAATTTAGATATTTGTTTTTAATATTTGTTTGTTTAAATTAAATTTCTGTTTCCTATTGTTTTACAATTGATTTCCAGACAATTCTAATTATTTACCTATTCTGTTAATGTCTAATCCAATTATTCCAATTACAAATTACACAACTTTAAAAATCTTATAAATATGATTGTTATTCACTTATATATTTCAAAAATATTGTTGAAAATATGCAGGTTTCTTGAACTCCTCTCTATCGATAAAATTACATATAAATAATTTTAAGTTTAAATTACAATAAAAAATAAAAATTATTAATATATTTTTATTGAATTGTGCATATATATATAGAAAGAAAACAAGAAAATTAAAATACCAGAAGCGTTTATTTGCAATAGAATAAATTTTTAAATGCATTAAAATAAGTATACAATTATTAATAAATACTATTATTAATATAATATAAAAATTAAATTTTAATATATATATATATATTTAGATACACTCGACGTTACAAAAATGTATTTGAAAATGTATATATATAAAGGGTGATTTTTTAAAAGCTATTGGAAAGTTTTTCAAAAACAAACACATAAAATTCAGAAAACTGCATGAAATCTTTATTTGAATCGATAGTACGGTCCATATAATTTAATGTTTGAAGATTATTTCATTCAAATGTTAACCTTGACTGTGCCTCAAATGGTCCATCCGCTTAGTCCAACAATTTTGGCATACTATTTCCAACATTTCGGCCGGTATCTCACTCGGAATTAATGCTTCAATGTTGTCTTCCAATGCGTCAATTGAAGCGCGCTTGTCTGTATAGACATGAGCTTTAACATAGCCCCACAAAAAAATAGTCTAAAGGCGTTAAATCGCACGATCTAGGACCGGCCAATTGATCGGTCCCGCCTCTCAATAAGTCAATTATTGCGCGTCCTGTGTGGCATGTGACACCGTCTTGTTGAAAACACATGTCATGCAAGTCAAGCTCTTGCATTTTGGGCAAAAAAAAGTTGGATATCATCTCACGGTAGCGCTCACCATTCACAGTTACGTTACGATTCGCATCATCTTTGAAGAAGTACGGCCCACCAGCTCATAAACCGCACCAAACTGTGACTTTTTCTGGATGCATTGGTACCTCTTGCAATGCTTCTGGCTGATATTCACTCCAAAATCAACAATTCTGCTTATTTACGTACCCATTGAGCCAAAAATGAACTTCGTCGCTGAACACAATTTCGTCGCGATGAACTTTCTTAACAGAGCACGAATTTTGATAATACAATAATTTGCAAGCGTTGTTCGTTTGTAAGACGATTCATGGTTAAATTATAGACCAAACTGAAGATGTTTGACAGTGAAACAAAACACGAAACGTGCGTCAGCTGTTTAAACCAATGTTGCCAAAAAGATAATAGCTAAAAAATCACCCTTTATAATGAAAATATCAATTTAATACCGTGCGCATCTTAAGAATATAAAAATAAGACTTCTTAAGTATATATATTCAATATAAATATCAGTTTATTTAAGTATAGTTAAAAGAAATTATCAAGTATAAAAATTAAGATTCTATATAAAGTAATGCGATTTTTTGTTTTTTTTTTTATTTTTATCTACATAATTTTGCAATTGTCGAGTTTTTTTTTCAATTTACTTTATATTAAAAATATGATTATGATTAAAGAAGAAATAATATCAGCTTCAAGTTCGGTGACCCGCATAGATATATGTATATACGACAATAATATATATTACTTTATGCGTTTGTTCTATCTTTGATATATAATATAAATAAAAAAATATTATTATTTGCAATAGATATATGGGAATATATTATTAAAACATTAATATTCGTTTTAATTTTATAAATTTGTCAGAACGCAAGGTCAATTAAAATTAGATGCACCAAATTAAAAGACAAAATAAATATATAATTATATAGTTTTTAATTAAGATATCGCTGTTTTTTAGTTTTTTAGTTTTTAGAATTAACACTTATATAGTACAATTGACATATATGATTAATTTCAATTCATAACGCGTTCAAACAAATTATATATTTTTTAGTGTATATACATTTTTTAAGTAAGTAAAATCTTTGTTATATATATAGTTTCAAAAGAATATACCGATATAGATTTGAAAATAATCTTAAATATACTTAATGAACAGTGACGAAAACGCGAAACGGCGAAAAAATGTATTTTTCTTTAATTGAAAACTGACTTTATGAGGTAAAAAATAGGATAAATTTGTTATAACCCCTCAAATCACCTAAAGTAATTTTGCTTCAAATTAATTGTAAAAAAAAATCAAAATTGTTAACATAACAAAAATATTCATTTAATATAAGATTAAATTAATTATTTTTTATAAAAAATCTGCATTCATTTCAAAATTAAACCAAAGTATTTTTTTAGTTCTATAAATAACATTCTTTTTTGATTGCATTCAAGCTATATATATATATACTATATTTAGTATAAATATACAAAAAAAAAATTAATAAATTTTTCTATATAAAGCCATCTGTTTCGCATGAATTGGTTAATTTATAACAATTTTCTTTTTTTAGATAGACTATAGACATAGAGCATATAGAGACCAAGTGTCTATATGGGATTTTTCAATAATTCGTACACAGAAAAAGATATGAATTTAACATTAAAAAAAAAATAAAACGATAAAATTTATAGAAAAATATATATATTGGTTGTTAATTGAATAATAATAATAATAATATGAATATCAATTTTGAAAACAAATTAATGTAAATTAAACATATGAGGATTTGTTAACTAATTTTGAAATTTAGAATTACGTTATTTAGAGGCACTTTTGTAGGCCAAGGAGGAGTATATTGTGAAATAATATGTATTGGTGGTGTTGTTTCTTCTATATGGTGAATCTATATCTCAAAAATATTCATTGAATTTGTAAATCTTTCTAAAAATAAAAATAGTTGTATATTAATAACAAACAAATGGATAATTCATAATTCGAAAAAAGTTAAGTTATAGATACTGACTACTGAGTATTGATGTGCTGTTTGAGAATTTCATGAATTATAATCGAAGTTATAGGGCCTGTATAGGAATTAATTTGAAAATTTCATTCGTGGTGGTTATATTAACAAATGATTTGTTCATCTTCACCGCAAGAATATTATTTTTCTCATATATCGTAATTTTATTATTCTCAAAATGATTCTTTTATTATTCTAATTACGCTTAAATTCTTAATTGGATTCTTAAAGTATCTAAATTTTGCATTTGCACGCATATTGAAATCGCATTCAATTAATTTAATAAAAATATTATAATATCATTGAACTTAGTATATGATGAAAACAGTGTTGTTATAATTAATACATGTTTTTCATTTTATAAACATTAAAAGATCTTAAATTAATAATTTAATAGTAAATATGCCCGATCGATATATACTTATAATAAAATCAAATGTTTATGTTTATACTCTATAAAAATACATTAAAAATGAAATGCGGAATCAAACATTTAAATGATTTATTTTCTCATATATATATTTTGTATATTATTTTCAAGTAAAATATATATTTTTTTTAAAAATCTTTCCAATGTCCATAAACAATGTATTTTATATCTATATAAAAATATATATAAACAAATCAATTGAACATCATCTATAGTTGAAAATACTCGATAGTTTTTGCTTTTGTTATTATGTCTGCCAAAATCAAATAGTATATATAAAATCATTAATTACTTCTTCTTCTTTATTTTTTTTTTTGTATAAACATAAAAAAAATGAAATGGCCCACAAGTTACAAAAAAAACAAAAAAAAAACTGAATGTTCTGTTGATTGAAAAGTTTTCTTATTTAGAAAATATAAGATTTTTATGTTTGTTTTGTTTTTTAAGTAGATGTGAAATTGGGTTTTTCTTTACACGTTCATTACGTTTTTTTACACATTCATTTCGTTTTTTATTTTATATAATTTATTATATAGATTGATATAGATGTTTAAGTGAGAGATTTGTAAAAAAAAAAAACATTTGGAAATTGTATTATTTTTTTCATTGTCATTAACAACAAAACAGATTTTCACACAACATTTTATTGGAATTTTGTTTTGAAAACAATTAAAAAATTATAGTTTTATTCAGCAATAATTTCGATTCCAAGTTATATAAATATACATTCATGTTATTTCCACTCTCATAATTGATTTAATATAATTACTTAAGACACCTAATTTTTTACCTTTATCAAATATACCTAAACGTTTTTTTGTCTAAAAAGGTTAAAGCATATTATTGTCAATTAGCACTTGTGCAATAACAAACCAGAAATGAAAAACGAGACATTTAAAAATTAAAAAAAAATGTAATTAGAAGTTTTTGTATTCTTTAAAATAATACAATCATCATCATCGTCATCGTCGTCGTCGTCGTCTGCTCAGCAGATCATTTCAAAAGAAGATACATTTGTTTTTTCCTCTTCACAATAATAATAATAATAATAATAATATAAGAAAAACCTTGCCAATGATAATTATAATAAAAAATGTATGTGCAAGATATACAAAAAAACAGTAAAATGCAAAGAAAATTCAATATATAGTTATATACATTGTCAGTATGATTTATTTTAAGACTATCACAACGACAAAATGTTGTTTTAAGACAAAACACACAAAAAAAAAAAAAGAAAAAAGAATTTAATTTCACATTTTCTTTATATAATTTTTATTTATTTTCATTTACTTTTTTTTTTTTTTTGCTCTTTTACACATTTTAAAAAGTATATGTAAGTTATTTTTTTCTTTTATTATTGAATTAAATATTATTGTTATTAAAATAATAAAGTGTTTCCCGTTTTTAAAAATGATATTCACATAATTGTTGTATATCCTCATAAATTGCCGGCACCCATCATCACCATCACTCATATAATGTGATTTTAATTATTTATTTATAATTTAAAAAATATTTTAAAAAAGAAATTATTTAATAAAAATTTTCATTTTCTATTTTTGGTCATTTCACAGATAATTTTTAACAAATCATAAATTCGATATAAAACGACAAGATGCGATTGATGTGGAGGCCCCCAAATTTTAAAAATAGGGGGTACTACTCATCATTTAATGGATATAAATTATCAATATGTTTTACAATTGCATTAATTATAATTTTACCCATAACAACGGTTAATGGTCAACAAAATTATGATAAAAAATATGATCCAATGTCAACGGATCAAAATCAATTTACACAACGTCCAGCGGTGTCGATCAACGGTATTGGTGATACAAAATTAGATCAATTTGATACCACAAATCCAAATAATGATCCATTATACAATAATATAAATGGTAATAAGGATTTAGATCCAAATCGTGATTATCCAGGTGGTGGTGGTGTTGGTGGTGGCATTGGTGGTGTAAGTAGTACAAGTGATCGTACATTTAACTTTGGTGATATTAATGGTAATCGTGGTTATTTGGGTGAAACATATGGAAATGATCAATATGGAGGTGGTATAGATGGTACAAATACATATGGTGGTGGTGTTGGTGGCATCGGTAATGATCCATTTGGAACGGGTGGTTTTGGTGGTGGTGGTGTTGGCGGTGGTGGTGGTTTTAATGATCAATTCGGTAGTTCGGGTACATCAAATCGTGATTTTAATAGTATATTTGGTGTTGGTGGTGGCGGTAATCGTAATAATTTTGAAAATACAAATACAATTAATCATGGACGTGGATCATTTCGTAAAAGTTTTCTAGAAACAACGGTTAGTAATCCATTTAATGAGGCTACATATTTTATTGTATCATCGCGTATGGTACGACCCGGTCAAGTTTATCGTATATCCGTACAGATATTATTGGCACCACAACCGATAACGGTACGGGCAAGTATAGCCAGAGATGGTGTTGAAATGAGTCATGATTCAAAGGATGTTAAAGAGGGTGTACCGGAAACGTTATTGATGCGTGTACCAACCATAAGTGTACCGGGTAATTATAAATTACGCGTTGAAGGTTTGTACAATGATGCTCACGGTGGTATTGCCTTTATAAATGAAACACAATTAACATTTTCACAACGTTCAATGACAATATTTGTGCAAACCGATAAACCAACGTATATGCAAGGTGAAACGGTTAAATTTCGAACGATTCCCATTACAACATCGTTACGTGGTTTCGATAATGCCATCGATGTCTATATGATTGATCCGAATAAACATATACTAAGACGTTGGCTGTCACGTCAATCGAATTTGGGTACCGTTAGTTTGTCATATAAATTGTCTGATCAACCGGTATTCGGTGAATGGACCATACGAATTATAGCACAAGGACAAATTGAAGAGCATAAATTTGTTGTTGAAGAATATTATCAGACACGTTTTGAAGTGAATGTTACAATGCCCGCGTTCTTTTTCAGTTCGGATCCGTATATATACGGTAAGGTAATGGCAAATTTTACTAGTGGTGCTCCAGTTAAAGGTAATTTAACAATACGTGCAACAATACGGCCAATTGGTTGGTATAACTCAGCGGTTGTTAATCAAAAATATCGTGTTGGTAATACGGGACCACGGTATTTACCCGATTATCACATTCATCCGAATTATTTAAATAATCCAAATATTGGACCAAGTTTACAATATGGACAAAATTTCGATTCAAATTATAATAATATAAATTATGATTATGATCAACAACAACGATATGGTGGTGGTGGTGGTGGTATTGGCGGTGGTGGTCTAGGTTTAGGAGGTGGTGGTGGTATTGGTGGTGGATTAGGTGGTGGCGGTGGCGGTTATTATGATCAATATCAAACGGATACGTATTATAATTTTAATGAAGAATGGCCATTTTGGGTTAAGAAACCGGTAAATCGTGAAATTTATGATCCGTGGACAAAAACCTATCGATATGAATTACCATATTTAAGATTTTTTAATGGTACATTTGAATTTCGTTATCCAATGCCACAACTCGAACAAATGGTACCGAATTTAGCTGGTAAGATTTTTTGGGGTTTTTTTATTATTTCATACATATACATATTAAGATGAGATTGTTTATAAATTATTTATTATTTTCATTGTAAATAAAATTAGGTATGGAAATTATGATAACCGCAACGGTTGGTGAAAAATTTCTGGATGAAGTTATACGGGGTTATGCAATGACCCGTGTCTATAATTCATCGATAAAGGTATCGTTTTTGGGTGGGTCACCGCAAGTATTTAAACCGACAATGCCATTTACATGTTATTTGGCTGCCGAATATCATGATGGTTCACCGATAAATTTCCAAGATAATTTTTTCCAACAACAAGTGATTATGGATGTGTCCGGTTATGTGGAGAGTAATGCCGGTGGACGCCGGGAATATCCAGCGAGACGGTTAATGATGACCGAACGTAATGGTATTTGGGAATTAAAAATTGATTTACGTAATGATTTGCGATTGGGTGAAGACCGGACAAGTAATGAATTTCTGGCAGAAGTAACAAAAATGGTGTTACAAGCGAATTTTATCGATCAACGGGGAGAACGGGCAAATACCGATTTACTATTGATGTCACACAATTCACCGCGTAACCGGCACATTAAGGTGTCGACAAGTACACGAAATGCAAAAGTTGGCGAATACATTATATTCCATATACAAACGAATTTCTTTGTTGAAACATTCAATTATATGCTGCTGTCCAAGGGGATATCGTTGTTGACCGGACAAGAGGCAATGCGTGAAGGTATTCGTACAATGGCCGTAACATTATCGGCTGAAATGGCTCCGGTTGCCACAATTGTTGTATGGCATGTTGGTCATCATGGTTTAATTGTTGCCGATAGTTTAACATTCCCGGTAAACGGTATATCACGTAATAATTTCACTGTATTTATAAATAATCGTAAAGCGCGTACGGGTGAACGTGTTGAAATTGCTGTTTATGGTGAACCGGGAGCATATGTCGGTCTATCCGGTATTGATAATGCATTTTATACAATGCAAGCGGGTAATGAACTGACGTACGCCAAAGTAATAACAAAAATGTCCACCTTTGATGAACAAACAAATGGTACGCATAAACATACATGGTTTTCACATGAAGGTAATCCCGATGAATTAGTTTATTTTCCATCTTCATCGTACGGTATCGATGCAAATCGTACATTTGAATATTCCGGTTTGGTTGTGTTTACGGACAGTGTTGTACCGAGACGACCGGTCATCTGTAATCATACATTGGGCTTTGGTGAATGTTTAACGGGGCGTTGTTATCGCTTAGAGAAACAATGTGATGGTTATCGGGATTGTGAAGATGGTACCGATGAAATTAATTGTTTATATCGTAATTTTACATCGGTTATCGAATATCGAAAATATCGTTTTAATCGTATCAAACGTCATTATGATAATGTTTGGCTATGGAAAGATATTAATATTGGACCACATGGACGTTTTATATTTACCGTTGACGTACCCGAAATACCGGCTTTTTGGATGGTATCCGCATTTAGTGTTAGTCCAACAATGGGTTTCGGTATGATTCAGCAAGCCATTAAATACGTTGGCGTTCAACCGTTTTTCATAAATGTTGAAATGCCGACGACATGTCGCCAAGGTGAACAGGTTAGTAAACTTCAAATATTTATGTATTTTTCAAACAAAACTCTAAACCCTATTGAAACGAAATAATAGGGTTAATAAACTGTTATTTGATGAATTTGCACAAAAATATTGAAATATAAACACACAAAAAAAGTTATATATTTATCATGGTTCGTTAATCTACATAAATTTAATTGTTTTTTATTACACCGCTCATATTTCATATTAAATATTTATTTATTTTTATTGTAATCAAATTTATTTTAAAGACCACACTGAATTATACGCTTTTATTTTGATTAAATGATTGAAATGTTTGATTGTGCTTGACGCAAAAAAAAATTATAATATGTCATATGTTGATCTTGAAAGATGCGACAACCGTTTTCATATTTTAAATATTATTTTTACCTTTTCTACTTCTTTAACACATACATTTTAATCGTTTTAAAATCATATTTTAATTCTTTATTGTTTTATTCATTATTCAAAACAAAAGATTGGTGTGCGGGTAACCGTTTTTAATTATCAAACAACGGCCATCGAAGCAATTATCGTATTGGAGGATTCAAAAGATTTTAAATTTGTACACGTTGAAGAAGATGGTATTGTACGATCATATAATCCTCGGACATCATTTGGTGAACATCAATTTTTCATATACATTGAAGCCCAGGGTACATCAATTGTTTATTTACCAATTGTACCGCAACGTTTGGGTGACGTTGACATAACGATACGAGGATCAACATTATTGGGTAGCGATACAATCAAACGAAAACTTCACGTTGAATCGGATGGTGTACCACAGTATCGTCATCAATCGATATTACTTGATTTAAGTAATCGTGCCTATGTATTCCAGTATATGCATGTTAATGTTACGGAAACACCGATAATCCCGTATGAAATTGATCGTTACTATATATTTGGATCGAATCGTGCCTATATAACGGTTGTCGGTGATGTTGTTGGTCCAATATTTCCGACGATGCCGGTGAACGCCACAAGTTTATTACATTTACCAATGGATTCAGCCGAACAGAATATGTTTAGTTTTGCCGCAAATTTCTATAATGTTATGTATATGCGTTTGATTAATCAACGTAATCGAACGGTTGAAAAACATGCATTCCACTATATGAACATCGGTTATCAACGACAATTGAGTTACATGAAAGCAGATGGTTCATTTTCATTGTTTCGTTCCGATTGGAATACATCCGCATCATCGGTATGGTTAACGGCCTATTGTGCACGTTCCTTCCAAGATGCCTCGTTCTACGAATGGGAAAATTTCATATATATTGATCCATTGGTAATACAAAAGGCAATTCGTTGGGTGATACGTCATCAAAGTGATGAAGGTGCATTTTATGAGGTAACCTGGTCACCCGATCGTAAAATGAATAGTACATTGCATATGACAAACGATCGAAAATATCGGAATATTTCATTGACCGCTCATGTTCTGATTTCACTGGTCACCGTTAAAGATTTATCGGGGGTAAGTTAAGATTATATGTTTATCTTTAAGATCTTTGAATTGAATTAAGTTTTTTGTATTCTATTTTTTCAGAGCTTAGGTGCAAAAGTGGCGAATGCACAACAAAGGGCAATATTATGGTTGGAAAGAAATCTGGCCATATTAGATTCAGATGGTGAACCGTATGAAATTGCATTGGTCGCCTATGCATTGATATTGAGTGGAGCACCGACAGCTGAACGTGCATTCCAATTGCTGAAACGTCATGAACGATCGATTGGTGAATTTATTTATTGGGGTAATGTTGAAGTGCCGTTGCCACCCACAAAATTAGAAAATCAAAAATTATTTTCATTGCCACGTTTACCCTATGAATATGATGCATTAAACATTGAAACGACATCATATGCTCTACTTTGTTATGTGCTACGTAATGATCCGGCTGTTGAACGTATCGTACAATGGATAAATGCACAACGTTTAACGGATGGCGGTTGGGCATCAACACAAGACACTGGTATGGCAATGAAAGCCCTTATCGATTACACAGTTAAATCACGTATACGTGAAGTATCCGGATTGAATATAACCATTGAGGCCACGTCATTACCGGGAAAATCACGTTATTTAACAATTGATAAAAATAATTTTGGACGTTTACAAGGGCTTGAGGTAATTGTTTGTTTTTAATTTATAATTTATTATTATTATTAATGTTTTTTTAAATGTTTTATCATACATTACAGATACCGAATGCATGGGGTACTGTTAAAGTACAATCACGTGGTGCCGGTTATGGTATTTTACAAATGCATGTTCAATATAATGTTGATATAAAAAGATATCAAACACAACCACCGGTACGTTCATTTGATTTATGGACAAATGCATTGTTTCACGGTAGAAATCAGTCTCATATTACTTATACAGCATGTCAAAGGTATTGAAACATATTAAATAGAAAAACTCGATTTCATTATAACTATCTCAATTAACAATTCAATAATGTATTATAATATTCAATTCAATTATAGTTGGACAAATTTTAATGAATCGATCCGTTCGGGAATGGCCGTACTTGATGTTACCATACCGACTGGTTATTGGATTCAACAACAAAAATTAGATGCATATATATTAAGTAGACGTGTAAGAAATTTACAACGGGCACGTTATCAAGAGAAAAAAGTTTTATTCTATTTTGATTTTGTAAGTATTTAAATAATTTTCTTTTATGAAAAAGAAAATTCTTTCAATTGCAGTTTGATTTGATTATATAATTAATTTGTTTTTTTTTTTTTGTAGCTTGATCAAGAAAAGATTTGTGTTAATTTTACAATTGAACGATGGTATCCAGTTGCAAATATGTCCAGATATTTACCAATACGTGTTTATGATTATTATGCGCCGGGTATGTATATAAAAATTAAATGTTTATTTCATTCAATTCTTTTGAATTTGGAATCCAATCCAATATCATTAAATTATGGTAAATCTCAACCCACACCATTTAAATCTCTTGTCTTGCATTCATAGTTTATTTATTTTTTGCTATCCGATGGAATGTTCCTTAATCATTAATTTTCAAATCAAATTATTCCTAATACTAATTTTTTTTTTTTTTAAATTTATTTACAGAACGTTTTAACGAAACGATATTCGATTCGTTGCCAACATATTTATTAAATATTTGTGAGGTTTGTGGCAGTTCTCAATGTCCATATTGTTCAATTTATAATGCAGCCATTAGATCAGTATCATCACTGTCAATAACATTATTGATAGCTTCAATTGTTGTTATTTGTTTAAGAAATTTACGATTTACATCATCGAATGACTTTTTATTACAAAATAATAATCGATTATTATATTCGAATGATTAAAAAAACCAAAATTTTAATTTTTTTTTTATTTAGTATCAATTAAGATGATTTTTGATGAGCAGAGACAATATTTTTTTATATTTGGTATATATAAGTAAAAAGTAATTTAAAAAAAAACTCAACACAACACAATAATTCTCATTTTAAGTTATATAGACAAGAAAAATTCACGTTTTTTTTTAATTGACATTTTAAAAAAAAGAATATTTTTTATATTTACTTAATTTTAAAAATATATATATAATTTAATTATAATATTATATCAATTATGAAACATTTGACCGCATATCAACACATCAACAAATCATAAAAATAATTGTCCATATTTTAAGTTAACCTATATATTGCACAGACAAACAGACACTGGATGGTTTCTAAAAATCTATCGGGCTCTGTTGAAAAGTGTAGAAAATTTTAAATAATTAAATTACTTATTTACAAAGAAAATTTAATAAAATTATTCATTTAATTAATCAAAAAAATATATTTACGAATATACAACAAAAATAAAAAAAATATATGTACAAAATAATTAGTGAATAAAAAAAAATAATATAATAAATAGAGAAAAATCACAATTACAAAATTATATTTAAAATAAAACACAAAACAAATTAATTACAAGAAAAGAATAAGGCCGTCCATTTTCTGGTCAATTAATTTTTTTTTTTATATATTAATTATAAGTTTTTTTTTTTTAACATATTAATTTGTATGTAATTTTATATAGTAATTTTAATTTATTATTTTAATTTTTTTTTCTTTTTATTATTTTGATTAAGTTCTAATGATGTTAGTAAATAAAAATATATTAGTTTGCGCGAATCTCTATGAGAGATCTGTTATTATAAATAATAATATTTAATTTAAGATTATAATTCAATATTCTGGATTTGTAATAATTTAAACTAAATTAATTTTTATGAAAATTTATGAAAAATCGTAAAAAAAAAAAAATTTGTTCATTTTCTTCATATTTCTATTAATAATAATATTAATTATTTGCATGTCGAACAGTTAAGTAATTAAATTAAATTAAATTTTTATAAATAGATCAAATATTTTCGGTCAATTCAAAATTATGATTACTTTTAATTTGTTGAATATTAAATATTTTTTATTAAATAATCTCTAAAGAATCAATTCAATATCTGTAATTTTGCCTTATATTTTATTTAACAAAAAAATAAATTAATAAATAAAATACGTAGAAAGGTGCCTTATTAAAAAAATGAAAAATAAAAAATATAAATCTAATTATTTTAATAGGAAAAAATTGAACAAATTTTTAAATTGAAATTTATTAATGAATTGATTTTAATTTTGATTTTTAATTAAATAAAAAAAAAAAAATAAATATAAAAACAAACCGTCCTCCCTTAATTTTAAGTAAAAAAAATAACTTTAATTAGTTTATATTTTATATAAAAAAAAAGAAAAAAAGAAATTTATAAAATATAAAATAATTTAGTAGTTTTTTTTTAATTTTAATATATATAAATTATATGAAATTACACCATCATTTCTTTTTTTAATTTTTAATGTAATTATAATATACAATTTTTTTTTTTTTTATTTTATACAAATCTATATAAAGTTAAAATTAAAATAATTATTGTGTAAAATAGTTTTCTTTTTTTTTTTTTTTTTATATATATATATTTTTAATTGAATAAAAATAAAAACAAAAAAATATCATGTTTTTTTTATCATTTTTTGCCGGTTGCCGCCAGCCAGCGTTTTGATTTATTTTTTGATCAGGATCGCATAAATTCATAAATCGAAATTTATAAAATATTTTATTTTATTTAATATAAAAATATTTTATTTTATTTAATAAAAATCGCCTGATATTCTGCAATATAAAAATGTTTAAAATTTTGTTGAGATTTTATTTATTAATAGTAGAAAAAATATTTTAAAATATTTTACATTTATTGTTATGTTTGCCTGTTACTTAAAAACTCGAATCACACTGGATCTTGTTAATTTTATCGAAAATTTGTTGAAATTTTATTGATTTTACAACACCACTTTGTATGATTTTTAGGATTAGGATCGCATAAATGCAAATATAAAAGTTTATAAAATTTTATATTCTATATAAAAATATTTTGCCCCCCATCAATTCAACAAAAATATTTTAAAATATTTATTATTTATTGTTATGTTTGCCTAATACTTAAAAACTCCCAATACACCACCGACGAATATTACTAATTTTGTTTTGTGAAAAATTCTTATTTTACATCAATTTCAGATGAGTTTTGATGATTTTCAATTAGGATCGCATAAATGCAGAAATGCATAAATTGAAATTTATTAAAATATTATATTTTCTATACAAATAAAAAAAAATAATAAAAATATTTATTAAAAAATTGCCTAAATTTCTGCAATTTTAAAAAATCCATGGAATAATAAAATGTTTAAAGGTTTGTTTTTTTTTTTTTTTTTCAAATTTAAAACCTTTTTTTATTATCTGTTTTTTTTATGTTGCACTTTTCCGTTGGACCGTTCAGACCTCGCTGTAAAGAATTTCTGGGTTATTCAACGATTGAGTTTTTAATTTTAAAAGTTAATTAATTAATTTGTAACATTTTTAGAACACAATGTAAAGAATAAGAACTTGTTTCAAGGATCGCTTAGATTTTAATCCAAAAATGACTTTATGATGGAATCATTTATTTATAATAGATAAAAACAAAGTCATTTAATTATTTTATTATTTTAAATAAAACTTAATTATGGTAATAAACAATATACAACAGTGGCTAAGATAATTTAAATATTTCTATTTCTATCTAATAAAATATATGTACACGAATGCAATATAAAAATAAATTTTTCACCGTATTTACAAATCAAAATTATATATAAATGAACAACTAAATGGGAACAATAAAATTAAAAAAAAAACTTTTATTATTTATTTTTTAAATCCTATTGTTGTCTTTCTACAAAACAATAGCGCACACATTTTTTTTTTATTGTCGAATAGTGATTATAAATATAATGATTTTTAAGTCTCTATTTAAATCCCTTTATGTTTTAATTGCTTTATTTTTATCAGTGCCAGTGTTTGATGATGGTGTAATGTTAATTTACATTTATTTAATTCTACATTTATTTATATATATACATCTCACTGTATTTGTGTATTATTTTGATTTGTAATCTTACGAAAACGAATTAAGTCTATATATATATATATATTAATTTTAAGTGAATTGCATTTTATATATAAAATAAGCTCAATTATGATTATGATGATAAGCTTGTATAATTTAAACTACCATAAAAGCAAAATATCATAATAATTCTAAAATAAAATCAATGAATTTTTAACAATTTCAACAATTTTGATTTCGATTTTTTACAAAACAAATTCTTATTAAATAAATAATGCTAATAATAATAATAATAATAATAATAATAACAATAATTTGTTTGTGTATTTTATTTTCTTATCAATAACTGAAGTAATAAAATTAAAAAAAAAATTTGTTCGATTTTCAATTATCGATGGCAGTTTAAATACGTCGCGTTATATATTTCCATATATATATATATATATATACAATTATTTATATTATTATTGTACAAAAGGAATCAATTTCTTATCAATTATACCTTTTTTTTCCATTTATTTACATTATAATTAATTATTTACAACATTATTATTGTTAAATGTTTTTCCTGATGATAAAATGTTGATGATGATGATGATGACAATGATAATAATATAATCTAATAATAGAATCTTTGTGTATAAAATACTATATTTTATTTTCGGTATATTTTATATTCTTCCTCAATATCACTTTGATTTCTTTCAATCGGAATTACATTTTTTGTTATTAGTTAATTGGAAATTTTTTAATATTTTTACATTATAATTATTATTTCGATTTCGATTTTGTTCTTGTTATTCAATTAATAATCGTACATCTCGTATATTATCAGTTAATTGCCATAATTTATGAATAGTTTTTAATTTATTATATGCCCGTTCGGTTATATTTAAACTGGGCATTATCGATTGTAAACCGGGTTCTTCAATAAAACTTAAACCACACAATGTAAAATATGTATGAAATGGATCGGTTGTTGAATGTGTCCATTTTGAAAAACCACCAACAACATTATCTTGTGCATCTAATAAATATCTATTTAAATAAATTGAAAATAAATAATTATAAAATGTGTTCGTTAAACATATAAGAAAAAAATAGAATGTGAGTGAAAAACTTACGATCGATTATCTTCAAAATTGGTTAAATGAAATGCATTTAAAATTTTCAATGATGCACCAATCCAAAATGAATAGCATGTGTCAACGGGTTTATTTGGACGTCCATTAAAACCGTCCTCTTGTCGAAACACCAACCAACGTTTTATCCGTTCAATTGTTGCATACGATAGTGTATTCAATTGTCCACTTAAATCTAATGCTGCAATTGCACAAAATGTTGTACCACCATGTGATTCCATTTCATAATGTTGACTTATACCATAATCATAACGCTATTAATTAAAAAAAAATATATTTTAAATTTAAAATAAACTGAAATAATAAAAACTTAAAATTTATGTTTCAATAAACTCAAACTTACAATACTATTTTTAATATATTGTGCCATTGCCTCTTTATTAACCGTTCCCCAATCATTTAACATTGCACAAATTGCCGCTGCACAATAAACAAAACGCATATCATGTTCATGGCCTTCAATTGATGCACTAAAACTTCCATCAGGTAATTGGACAGCAGCAACACCTAAATGGAAAATATAAATAGAAGAAAAAAAATATAATCGTTATGAACCACCTAACCATATGGTAATCTTAATAATTCTTTAGACTGTGCACATATCAACATACCTTCAATGATCGCCTTACGATCCAAGCGACTTAAATCATCGCCTAGCGTTATAAGAATAGCTATTCCTGTGTATGTCATCGCCAAATGACCCCATTTATAATTATTTGTACAATAATTTTCATTATCATTTTTTAAATTTAATGCAGAACCACCCTGAAGACCACCACATGCAACAACATCACCAGTTTTATTTTTATTTGTATTTTGTGGTATAACTTGTAATCGATAAATCCAATCTATAATATTTTGTTTTTTTGTATCACTTAATGAATCCATTGAATTAACGACATCCAAACCACATACAGCAAAAAATGCAATTGTTACCCTGTGTTTTGTTCAATTAGAAATTATAAATAATTTAATCTAAAAAAAAAAATAAACTTTTATTAATTACCTGGTTGAATCATGTGTTGCTAAACGAGCTGGTAATATATTTAAAAATCTGGTAAAATATTTTGCATGTTTTTCAATCATCAAATGTTTTTTTTGTTGATGATTATTATCATTTGTTTGTGTTGTATTATTATTATTAGAAGAAGAAGACATTGTTTGTAAAAATTGAAATAGTTTATACATATATATATATATATATGATTAAAATAAATTAATAATAAATAAAAAAATTGAATTTGATTCAATTGTTTATTAAATAAAACTCTTCTACTAGGAATTTCTCTGACTATTATATTCACTCATAACCTCACTTAAGTAAATTTCTATTTTTAACAGAAAAAAAAATAAATAATTAATATACCGAATAAACTAATTTAATTAATTTAATTGAATTATAATATTTTTTAGTTCAGTTCTGTAGCACACTGATTTCACAAATGGAAAACAATTTTAATTATTTATTAAAACATATTTATTTTTTTTTATCAAATTTATTTATACATTTTTAAAAAGTAAAAAAAAAATTTTTTTCTATTACTTTTTTTTTATTAGGTGACTGACTTGTTTTGATGATGCATGATGATGTTGGTTGGTTGGTTTGTCGATGAGAAAATATTATTCAATTTCCCCTTTTTTTTGTAAAATATTACATCCATGGAATACTCAGAAAAATAATAATAATAAAACCTACAAATGTTAAGCAAAATTATCGGTTTCCCAATGGAAAACCCGAGGAGGAAAAACGATTGTTTAGCGGTTACGGCGTAAATTTTCGCCATTTTCTTTTCGCACAATTTTTGACTTTTCATATTTTTTCTTGCGTTTTATTTTTATTTATTTATTTGATTTCAAAAATTTCGGGAACTGCGGCACGTGTTTTTATTTGTGCCGATAAATAATAAATAATTAAATAAAATAATATTTCTTTAATTAAAAAAATTTACCAAACATAAATAAAAGAGATATTTATCAGGAATAATAATGAGACGATTAAAAAAGGTAATAATTTATTAGTGAAATTGTCACGTTTTTGAATTTTTACAAAACAAAAATTTTTAAGGTTCTGTTTTGTGGCAGAAATTCATAAAAAAAGATTTGTGATAATTGTTTGGTTTTTTTTGTTTATTTTTCAATTTGTAGTATTCATCCGGTGAAGGATCACATTATATAACAAGACGTCGTGCTCTGAATAAATTACAATTGTCCTTAAATGATTTTCGTCGTTTATGCATTATCAAGGGGATTTATCCCCGTGAACCGAAACATCGACGTAAAGCACAACGTGGTTCAACTGATATTAAAATTTTATATCATACAAAAGATATAAAATTTTTACTGCATGAACCAATTGTTTGGACATTACGTGATTATAAGGTAAATAAATATAAATGAAAATACTTTAGATTTGTGATAACGATAGAATAGAATATGCGACTGAACATTGTATGTAAGATATACGAGATTGCCTTAGAATTAGTCTATATAAAGTTTGATTTATCATCAAGAATTGGACCTCAATAATATAATGAAATTTCTAGATAATTAGTAAAAAATTCAAGTTATATTAATACACGTATTTATTTTTATTAAATCTCCATAACAGATATTTAACAGACGTACGAATCGTGATCGTGCCATACGTGATTTTCGTAATTTAAATCGTCGCTTAAGTGCATATCCCGAAATGAAAATTGATCATATTGTTAAGGAACGTTATCCGACGTTTATCGATGCCATCAAAGATTTAGACGATTGTTTAACGTTATTGTTTTTGTTCAGTACATTTCCATCGTTAAAATTTGTTCCACGTGAACAATCGGCATTGTGCCGACGTTTAACAATTGAATTTATGTATGCGATAATTGCTAGCCGTTCATTACGTAAGGTATTCATATCGATAAAGGGTTACTATTTCCAAGCTGAAATTAAGGGACAAAAAGTCACTTGGATCATACCACATTATTATCCATTTCAACCACAATCAAAATCGGAAGTCGATTTTAAGGTGATGTCAATATTTGTTGAATTTTATACAATAATGTTGGGATTTGTAAATTTCCGTTTGTATAATTCAATGAATTTAAAATATCCACCGACATTAACGAGCACATCAACCGATAATGATAATGAAGTGATACTGTCCAGTGAACAAGCATTTGTTTCTGAACGTATAGCCGCCTTAAATATGGATATATTACGTGCTGATCAAAGTATTGGTGATGGTGGTATTGCCGGTGGTGATGATGATGATGAAAATGAATTGGATGTGGAATTATTGGCAAGTGAAGGTGATTCAGAAAAGGTTAAAAAAATGAAACGTGAAGCTAATGAGGTAAAAAAATTGAAAACCCTGTTCAAGGGGTTGAAAGTGTTTGTGAATCGAGAAGTACCACGTGAACCATTAGTATTTATTATACGTTGTTTTGGTGGCACAGTGTCATGGGATCAAACATTGTTTCCGGGTGCAAAATTTCCCGAAACCGATGAAACAATAACACATCATATTGTTGATCGTCCCCAATTGACCAAACAATATATTTCACGGGATTACGTTCAACCACAATGGATTTTCGATTGTGTTAATCGTTGTACCCTATTACCAACAAATAAATATTTTATTGGTGCTGTTTTACCACCACATTTATCACCGTTTGTCGATGCTAAACGTGGTGAGGATATGTATATGCCAATTGAAGAAAAGGCATTACGTGATCCAACATTAATTGAAACCCATGGTAAGATATTGTCACTTTTTCACTTTAATTGTAACATAATAAATCATTGATTTTAAATATATTTTAGAACAAAGTGATGCCGACGATGACGACGATGATGACGAAGAAAATGATAATGTTGAGAAGCAGATGGCGGGAAAAGATGAAAATAAAGAGGAAATATATACGGAACAGGAATTGGATGCACAACTTGAAAAAGCATTTAATTTAGAAAAAAAAGATGCTGGTTCTGATGATGATGATGATGAAGATGAAGAGGATATTGCTGATAGTGACGCGGATGATACTGAAAAAGACTTGGATATTGACATTGCAGATGAAGATGAAGATGATGCTGTTGAAAAACCTGTAAAATCTAAGGAGGAACTACGTGAAGAAAAGGTATGGGAATTTATTTTATTTTATTGTATACAATGAGATGTGATCGATTGAAATAATAAATAACTAATTTTTAACCTATCGTTTTAATAGAAAAAAGGAATGGTTGTAAAGTCTGGTACATTACATAAGGAAAATTCACGTGATCGTAAGAAAATCGATATTGAAGAGCATCGATTAAAAGCGCGTATGGTTAAACCACGACATCGTCAACTGTTCCGAAAATTGATAAGAGATGAACAATCAAAGAAAAAGGAAAAATGGTTATTGGAAAAGAAACGTAAACGTTTGGAAGCCGACAGTAAAGTAATGAAAAAGAAACGTAAACGTGAACAAAGAAATGAAACGTTAAATCAGTCGGCGACTTCTAATGCCTAAATATATAAATTTGGGGGATAAAGAAAAGAAAAAATAAATAGATTTAAGTCATTTTTTTTTTAAATTTATATAAATAATTGCGTTATATATATATTTTTTTTATTGTATACATAAATTATATAATGTACATAATAATAATAATATGAATATATAATGAAAAAACAATTAAAATTACACAAGTTTTTTTTTTTTTTTGATTTTTCTTTTTATACAATAATATATTTACAATTAATAATTTAATTTTTCTAACAATGAGAGAGTACAACACACAAATATCCCGTTGTGTGTGTGTGTGTGTTTTTTTTATTTTTGTCTATTTTAATTAAATAAATAACAATAACATTTAAAAAAAAAATAATATAATAATTTTTTAAATTAAATTGGGGATTTTCTTAAAATTATATAAAAAAAAAAAAAAATGTACAAGCAGAGTAATATTTTTTATTTAATAATCCCGTTTATTATTTTGCATTTTAGCTATGATGAATAATTTAATAACATTTTGTGTCGTTGATTTGATGATTATTAATTATATTTATTAATTTTTGTAGACAATTTTAACTGCATCCATTAATCCTATACATTTTTTTTTGTTTTGCAACATCAATTGATTACAATTTTATATACTATAGTGATGGTGATTAATGGAATTTCTTTTCTTTATCAAATATATTTACATTTATATAACAAAAAAAAAAGAATTATTATATCAAAAATTAAATAATAACAGCAAACTGATCAATAAGCTCTTCAAATTTTGTGTTTTTTTTTACCACCCGCGGTATTATTTATAATATTCTAATCGGAATCACCACCATCATCATTTTCTTCATCACTATCTTCTAATTCTGGCATTGGAAATCTCAGAATTGCTGCAATACCCGTTAAATTTGATAATTCTAAAATTAAATAAATGAAAAAAAAAATAAAAAATTGTTAATATCATTACTGAGATTATTTAAAATTACTTCATTCATTTCGTTTTTCATTCATTCATTAAGTAATAAAATCTAGTTGTAAATAAAGTAATAGTCGTTTTGTTTGTTTGAAACTACAAGAAATACGAATATGAATCATAATTTTCGTATGCAAATTATTATAATTAGATCTTGATTCTTTGAATATATAAGATCAAAATAATATTATATATGTAAATTACATTTAATATAGTGTTTTTTTGATTTAAAAATAACATTTTAAACTAAAAAAAATAATTGTTTATTAGTTTGATTATTAAACAAATATATATAATGTAAATATATAATTTGCATCGGGCAACGAAAGAAAAAGAAATAAAATAAATATAGACAGTAAGACAGTGAGAATTCTTACAACAAAGAACGATGTAATTTTTTTTTTTTAAGATTCATTCGTATTCAAATAATAATTGAAGCAAAAATACTATTTGAAATGTTGTTGGGAATCGTATTCGAAAATTTCGTTCTGATTATTTGATAATCTATACTGATGGAATTTTAGAAATATTCGTTCATTGTATGGTTAATTCTTACCATTCAATTGGTCTGTGTGAGTATTCAAGAATCAAATGAAAATATCAGTCGTAATATACAAATACTTATATTGCGCTATATTTTATTTCAATTTGAAACACAAACATATGGTGTATACAAAATATACGAATGTAAATCAAGCGTGCTTCCGTGAATACTTTAAATATAAATTAATTTACAAAAAAAAAAAATAAACACGCATTTTATAAAAGACATTAAAGACAATAAATAATTGAAATAATCCCTTTAGTGTGTTTTACAAACAAACAAACAAAAAATAAATCCATATAAAATGACTAATAGATTATAAATTAAATAAAAAATCTTTTGATGTTTAATTGATCAACGATGGAATGTCTTATTTTTATATAAACGAATTTAATTACGTATACAAAATACAAGTAATGAATTTAAAAACGAAACGAAAAAAAATGTCAATGTGGAAAGTGAATTTTTTATTGTTTCATCAAATTCCAAAAAAAAACCAACCAATGATAAAGTAGTTAAAAGTTCAGAAAATGATTAGTCAACTGTTAATTAAAAAAAACCTATAATTTATAATTTATGAATATATGTATATACTTACGTTCACCAGAACAATGCATACTGGAGAATATTTTTGTTTCACCACCATTTTCACGTACACTATCCACTAATTTAACATATTCTTTACGTTGATTAAAATCTTTACATCTATATAATTATAATATGTTACAAAACAAAAAAAAAATAAACACTTTTATTATATACAATTCAATTTTCAAATTTGGAAAATAAATTTCAAGATGTATACGAAATTTTTAATGTAAAAACAATCTCTTAAAAAAAACCATGTAATGTTTTAAGTAAAATCTCAAGACATCATCATTTATTTGTAATCAAATATAACCCCTTTGGAAACCCGAATAAATATTTAAAAAAAAATTGTTGTTATTCGGGTGGCAATAAATAAATTTCGGAACACTCTCCAAATATTCTTTTCGTATCGTATATAAATAAATTATAAAGGGTGATTTTTTAGCTATTATCTTTTTGGCAACACTGGTTTTAAACAGCTGAAGCACGTTTCGTGTTTTGTTTCACTGTCAAACATCTTCGCAGTTTGGTCTATAATTTAACCATGAATCGTCTTACAAACGAACAGCGCTTGCAAATTATTGAATTTTATTATCAAAATGCGTGCTCTATTAAGAAAGTTCATCGCGACGAAAATTGTATTCAGCGACGAAGCTCATTTTTTTGCTCAATGGGTACGTAAATAAGCAGAATTGCCGATTTTGGAGTGAATATCAGCCAGAAGCATTGCAAGAGCTACCAATGCATCCAGAAAAATTCACAGTTTGGTGCGGTTTATGGGCTGGTGGCGGGCATCATTGGACCGTACTTCTTCAAAGATGATGTGAATCGTAACGTAACTGTGAATGGTGAGCTGATACCCAAAATGCAAGAGCTTGACTTACATAACATGTGGTTTCAACAAGATGGTGCCACATGCCACACAGCGCACGCGCAACAATGGACTTATTGAGAGCCGAGTTCGCTGAACATTTTATTTCACGTTCGGGACCGGTCAATTGGCCGCCTAGATCGTGCGATTTAACGCCTTTAGACTATTTTTTTTGTGGGGCTATGTTAAAGCTCATGTCTATACAGCATACAAGCCCGCTTCAATTGACGCATTGGAAGACAACATATTGAAGCATTTATTCGTCGTGAGAAACCGGCCGAAATGTTGGAAAGAGTATATGCCAAAATTGTTGGACTAAGCGGATGAACCATTTGAGGCACAGTCAAGATCAACATTTACATGAAATAATCTTCAAACATTAAATTATATGGATCGTACTATCGATTCAAATAAAGATTTCATGCATTTTTCTGAATTTTATGTGTTTTTTTTTTTTGAAAAACTTTCCTATAGCTCTTAAAAAATCACCCTTTATTATATATATTAAATTAAATAATTTATCTAATTTATATCATATATAAAACGTGTGCGTAACAATAAAATTATTTATTATGTTCATTTATTCAAATTGATTGTGGCATAAATTTTTTTATATTAAAACTATAAGGTAATGGATGGTGTGATACGATTTAAATAAATAAAATTAATATTCAAGTAAGTGATTGTATGTATATTAAACGATTTAATTTGAAAATACTAAATTACTAACATTGGAATGCCAATGTCAATGTAAAAAATATAATTCACATAATGTAGGTAATCAAATCGCATTTTTCTATACATATAGAATTGAACAAAAAAAAAATAAACAGACACTTACTTAGACTTTTAGTTAAAGAGCACCCGCACAAAATATAGACAAAATATAATAATTTAAAAGATTTAAATCAGTGGTTTTTTTTTAATCAAAAAAATATTAAAATAAATATCGTTAAGTGACCAGAATTGAAATAATAAATAATAAAAATAGAAAAAATTGTCAATGTGTGAATTATGAAAGTGTAGATTCATAAAAGTTAAAAACAATTACAATTACAATATGGTGCGATAAAGTGGAAAAAGTTAAGTTAAGTTTATTTTATAATTAACTATACATTTAAACACAACAGAGATGTTATTCATTGGTAAATATAATTAACACTATATGGTGTTAATTATCAATATATATATATATATATATTAAATTAAATGTTGTTCTACTATTTAAAATGCATTCATTTATATACTTTTATGATGATTTCAAACAATTAAGTTTTCCACATTGTGAATAAGAAGTTCTAGTTTTTTGTTAAGCACAAGTACAAAATATTATTATAAGTACTTTCTTTAACGTTAAAATTATGAATTTTTTTAAATCATATATTTTTTAAGTCAATGAACTTATTTTTCTTTTATACCAATACATAATTAAATGTATGTAATGTGTTAAACAGTATATAAGTTAAACAAGTTTTGGTTAAGATAAATATAATTGCATAAAAAAAAAAAAATTAAAATAAGTGTAATTTATATGAATAAAATTAATATATTGTTTTGTAATAATAATACTAATAATAATATCAGCAACTAAGGTATTAAATTGCATTTATGTTTAAAAATGATTGGTTTTTTTTTGTTGCTTTATTAATTATTTTTATAGTAATTGCCATTTTTTTTGTTTTTTTAGAAGGTTATATTTTTCTGGTGGTGGTCTCTGGACTGGTGGTATATTAAAGAAAATTCTTTTGGTAAATAATAAACCGGATATTTTTAAAATTTTTATATAATAAATATTTAAATTATATTATACTTTCTATATAAACGTATAAGTTTTAAGAAAAAAATATTATGTATATTTAAAATATATAGTTTATAAAATTTTGTTGCTGGAAATACTCTTAAATACAACTTATCATAATTCGAATATATCTTCATATATTTAGCAAGAATAAAATAATAATCGATGAATCAACTTTTGGGTGATAAATCCTCTTGTATATAGATATTGACGGACGTGCTATTGACTAATGGTTTGTCATTAAATAAAAGAAAACGTTTTTTACTTTGATGTTTGAAAATGTACCTACAATGACTCAAACAATTGTCCGAATTCCACTTTTGATGGACGAGAACTTAAGATAGGAAAAAATGCTTAATTTAAATTGATAATATAGTCATCAGAAGCAGAAGAAAGAAATATACTATCCCTTATGGAAATTGTTGCATATATATAGTCTTGATGTTCTTATGGCAAAAAAGAATTAATTTCCAAAACTGTTGTTTCGAAAAAAGTTAATAAATACAAATAATTTTCTGTTTGAGAATGTTTTGCATTATATAATTGGATAATTGGAATTAATTTTAAGATTTTTCATTATAGAGCATATTGGTTGTGGTAATATTTTTTTTTTAAATGGGCATAATGAAGCTACTGAACGTCTATCATCCAATAATTCAATGGAAATTGTATAATATAGTTTCATTTATGATCAGCGAAAATTCATGTTTATGGTGTCCAGTCGAGTCAATAATTCAGTCACCAATATGTTAAGTTTTCAGAAAGGAATTCATTGGATCGTTATAAAAACCAAATGCGACTATCTACCTTTTTAGCTACAATAATTAGATTATTGTTCCATGTAAAATTATTTGACACCAACGTTTCCAACGTTTCAAATTTAATAGGTCCTTACATTGTGTAATGTATTATTCATAAAGATTATGGGTCAACAATTATGGATCGTTTGTTTGAGAACAAACATGTCGTGGTTTTAGAATATGGATGGATTCAATTCGACTAGGTTTATATAACGATAAAATCCATGATGAATATATTTTCTATAACCAGAAATGAATTGAATTTATTATTATTGGGACCCTGCACTAATAATGTCGATTTTTTGGCTTGAAAATGGCATTTACTTGTGTAACAAAATGATTGAGTACAATAACCGCAATATATTGCACATCGTTAGCTATGACCTCCTCCCATCTTTTAGGAAGTTTGTTGATTCCTGCGTTTGAAGAACTCCTCATCTTTTGTCCCAATCCATTCATCGACCCATTTTCGCAATTCTTGATCATTTTAAAAGCGTACATCTGTCAGGCTGAATTGCATTGATCTGAACTAATGGTAATCAGAAGGAGAAAGGTCTGGAGAGAAGGGGGGGGGGGGTGATCAAGATGATCCCAACATACCCTCTTTATTTTTCCCTTAACGATGTTTGCACGATGATGTGGTCTGGCCTGTGGTCATCGAGCATTAAAACTTTGTGGTGTTTTCGAGCTATCAATGGTCGTTTTTCGTTCAATTTCTTTGCCAATTCGCCCAGTTGTCGTCGGTAGTGATCAGATGTAACCGTTTCATTCGGTTTTGACAGCTCATAATAGACGACACTCTTCTGATCCCACCAAATGCACAGCATAAGCTTCTGGCAATGAATATCGCGTTTTGATTGTGAAGTTGATGGTTGGGCGGGATCAACATATGATGCTTTACGTTTAGGGTTGTCGTAATACACCCACTTTTCATCGCCAGTGACAATTCGACTCAAAAAACTGTGTTTTTTGTGCTCGGCAAGATGTTTATGGCATGTATCGTTTCGTGCTTTGAGTTGATTTTCATTCAGTTGATGTGAGACCCATTTTCCTAGCTTTCTGATATTTCCCATTGAATGCAAACGTCTAGAAATGGTAGAGGCATCTACCATCTTCAACTCTAATGCAAGCTCTTGTTGCGTTCGACACAAATTTTCATCCAACAATGCCTTCAATTCTTCGTCTTCAAATTTTTTTGGCTGACCTGGCCGTTCTTTATCTTCCACTTCAAAATCACCACTTCTGAAGCATGCAAACCACCGTTCACAAGTTTTTTGAGTTGGAGCATGTTCACCGTAAGATTCTACGACGACACCCTTCTCATTTATGAATAATAAACAAAGTCATTTATGAACGCAGAAAACATCTTTGGATTTTGAACCTTTGAAAACCAAAAAAAAAAAATGTTTCAACTTAACTTCTAAGGCTTTATGGATTGTTGGTAATCTATTTAAGAACACATTCTGTATAAAGAGAATGACAAAAAGTGAATTATATTCGAATTTCTAACAATACAAAAATAAAACCTAAAGTAAACAATAACCAAAATAAAATTCCATACGAAAATACAAATACTAAATACACATTTTATGATGTGGAAAAAAAATTCATAAACAAGACATTTCGAAATATATACTCTGCTCTGTAATTCTGTATATATAATATAATAGCATAATATAGTAAAAGATATAAAAGGTTTCAGTTTGTCCACTTCACTGCATCCAAACATCTTACATTATTAAAACAAAAAAAAATCATTTCAACATAGATTTTTCATTTTTGTATTATAGATTATTAAATTGAGCTATTTTTTTCTTCTGTTTTGGAATAATTTCCACTTAATTTTAAAAACAAAATAAAAAAACATTTGTTGATTGACATTTTATCTACATCCCACACTTTATATAATATATTTATGAAAAAAATAAATAAAATAAAATAAAATTAGTCCTATATATTTATGTAAATATATAACTCTTAAAATAGTTTAGCTTTAGATTTTTTAAATATTGTCCAATCCAAAAAATAAAAAAAACTATCATCATTTTATAATCCAATATTTTTCTGTTGTGTAAGTGCGCTGAATAGAATATTTAAACATATATTTTTTAATTAATATACAATATGGGATATGGGATCTTTTATATATAGTATAATTAAAATTATAATTTCTAAAAAATATATATTTATAGAATATTCAATTTATAATATGTATATGTATGAATGTGCGTATAAACAGGACTGGTCGCGGTTTTCTTTTAGGCGCCCTATACGAAGTTTCCACCTATTTGGCAAATATAGTAACCATTTCTACACATCACTCCATAAGAAATAGACTCAAAATGGGTTTTTTTTGTTGAGGTATCCCTTTTATAGGAATAGTCTTCTCGATAACATTAATATATTTAAAGTAAAATTGGACATGTCAAGTTTTATTTTGGCGAAATCTATTCAAATGGTTTAAACAAAGAATTTTGGAATCGGATTAATTAATCTAAAGCATTTTATTCCAGTCTATTAATTAAAAAAAAAAATATGAAACACGTCCTCGTATAGGTAAAAAATCGCCTTACTGAAAGAAACTTGAACCAAGCAAAGTACAAGATTTGGATATGGATATGAAAAGACCGGTCCTGTGTGTGCATATGTATAATAATATAAAACACACTAATTTTAAACTATATTTATATAATTTACCGCAAACTATCTTATAATGAATGCATATACACAGTGCGACAATTAATATTCCGGATCTCAATAACCATATCTCAATAACCATAGTGGGACGATCTATGTGATGGAGACAAGCAAGCGTTTCTTGAAGCTTGATGTTTTCTCCTCTATCGTCTGTAAAAATCGTTCATTGCATTTGGTTGACAAATAAAAAAGTTATGATATTTCTTGGTGAAACAATATTTTAGTTATGAAGTAGAAATTTTAACATGGAGCAAAGAGCAGTCAACGCAAAGCTTGGTAAATCTGCAACAAAAACGTTCAAATCGATACAGCTGAAGTTAATTGTAACGATAATTGTATGGGTAGAACACAACTGGGTTTTTGAGTGGTATAAACGTTTCGTGGATGGCTAAAAAACAAGAATAGTTCCATCAAAAATCAAGACAATGCTCGTAACATTTTTCGGTAGCAAGGAAATGATCCATAAAGAATTCGTTCCAACTGCGGTCAAACAGTCAGTAGCGGCGCATATTATATCAAAGTTTAGAGAAGCGTTTGATGGGCAGGATTCGTCGTATTCGACCTGAATATCATGAATCAAATAGTTGGTGTTTTTGTTACACGATAATGCACCAAATCATACTTCACTTATTGTTTGTCAGTTTTTGCCTCGAAATCAAGTCTGTGTGTGTTAAATCATCCACTGTATTCACCTGATTTAGCACCATGTTCCCAAAACTCCTTGTTCCCCAAAAAAAAACCCTTAAAATGAAAATGAAAGGATGTTTTTTTTTTTTTTTGAGGATATTGAAACCATTCAAACAGCATCTATATACACGTGCACTAGAGACAATACCGCACAAAATGAGTTGGAACACGAACATTTGAATCATTATTAAATCGATGTAACATAGTTGTATTGAATCAGGAGGAGAATATTTTGAATAAATAAATAAATAAATAATTTCAAAAATTGTCTTTTTAATGTATTTCCTATAGGACCTAGGTCCGGAATATTAATTGTCGCACTGTGTATAATGTGTTTTTTTTTTTATATGTAAGTAAACCCGCAAAGATGTAAATGAATCGGGGGATTTGTAAAAAAAAAAAAAAAAAGAGGTATAAAACACGAGTGTAAAAAAAAAAAAAAGTATTAAATGAAAATAAAAAAAATGTAACGAAGAAGTAGGAAGAGGTACATAAATTTTAATTTTATTTTTTTTTTTTTATTTTCTTATATATAGTTTTCTTCATTCTTCATCATCTCATGTAATTTTATTTTGTTTTTTTTTTCATTTTAGATCTCCTTGTTTTTTTTTTTTTTTTGTTACATGTAAAATATATTATTATAGTTTGTATGATCTTGGTTGTTGTTATGGACGGTTAGTGTATATAGTCAGAATATAATATAATAGAAGTAATATAGTATTAGTTGTTGTGTGTCGCGAGATGAACGAGATCATCCATCCATCCATCCATTCATTCATTCATTCATATATAGTATAGTATTAGATTCATTCAACATCGAGATTTATTCTTTGTGCGGCGGAGTTTTTGTGTGTGTTTTATTTTGGGTTCTTATATTACCTTAATTTTATTTGGAATATTTCAATTGATAATATATATTTTTTGTTTTAGTTGTTTTAAGAATTTTTTAAAAGTTTTTGTTTTAATGCGGAGTGAAACAAGTTTTTTATATATTATAATATTAAAATAAATAAAATTATCAATGGATTAAAGTAAAAAAAAAAATAAATATGGTATATAATAAATTCAATAATAATAAAATGTTGTTGTCTTCGAAATCGAAATGAAACATTATTAATACAACATTTTCGGTTCATTTATTCTTCATATTAATGCGTATTGTTATATAAAAAAATTTATTCAAAATTAATCGTATATTTACGGGAAATTTACATAATAACAATTGTGTTATTATCTTTTGTTTTTTATTTTTGTTTTGTTGTAGATTTAATAAAATAAAAATATATATTACCCTTTATTATCTATTGTGTTTATTTATTTTTAGTATATATTTTTAATATAAAACATATGCTTTTAAGATGACGTTATTTACATTTACAAATATTTAAACAATTTAAATTATAATTATTTTAAATATATAAATATACTTATTACAGAATTTTTCTACTCTGAAATATTCTGTTCAAATTGATTTTAAAACTGTACGGTTGATATAAATAATTAAGTAAAGTGTGTTATCACATCAACCCAGTAACTAAATACATCCGCTTGTAATATACAATTAGATTTAAACGCAAAAAAAAAACATTGCAACAATAAAATTTGTTTAATAACCGCTACTACGTACGTTGCTGATTAATTAATCAATATTCATTATTGTTTTTTTTTTTTGGTGGATTATACAAATTTTTAAAAAAGGAATTGTTTTGGTGTTTATCAATCTATATATATAATTTATGCGGTAATACAAAATAAAAAAAAGGTATGTATATTTTTAAATCGCAAATACAATATAAGCACCATCATCATATATATAGATAACAATTTAAATTCAAATGTTATTTTCCATATATTTATATTTATATATAAATGGAATATTTTAAATGTGGGTGGTTTTATTTGCAATTAAAATGACAATAATTTTTGAAATCAGAAAGAAAAAAACTATAACTTTTTTTTTTTTATTTATTTATTTATAAATACATTGTTTTGGTTGTCTTTTTTTATTTTATAATAAAATTTAAATAATAAATTAATTAAATATATATATGTAAAGCTTTATGTATAAATAAAAAAACAAAACATATTTGGTAATTCCTTTTTTGAAACGATAGACATATTCCAAAATAGAATTCTGTTGTTTATACACAGTTTATTTACGGGATCTAAAAAAAACGCAGACGACATTCACATCCACGCGCATACAATATTCCATTTTATATATAAATAAATTATACTTAATCTGTAAGAATCTATAAGGACCTTTACGTTTTTGTCAAATAATTTTACAAGGAAAAATAATAGAATTATTGTAGCTAAAAAGGAATGCTAGTCTTTGGATTTTTTTCAATGAATTCCTTCTATTCCATATAAGACTAATTCTAGAGTATAATTTTTACAAATGATGCCCGTATATCAATTACTAAAGGGTGATTTTTTAGCTATTATCTTTTTGGCAACACTGGTTCTGGTTTAAACAGCTGACGCACGTTTCGTGTTTTGTTTCACTGTCAAACATCTTCGCAGTTTGGTCTATAATTTAACCATGAATCGTCTTACAAACGAACAACGCTTGTAAATTATTGAATTTTATTATCAAAATGCGTGCTCTGTTAAGAGAAAGTTCATCGCGACGAAATTGTATTCAGCGACGAAGCTCATTTTTGGCTCAATGGGTACGTAAATAAGCAGAATTATCGATTTTGGAGTGAATATCAGCCAGAAGCATTGCAAGAGCTACCAATGCATCCAGAAAAAGTCACAGTTTGGTGCGGTTTATGGGCTGGTGGCAGGCATCATTGGACCGTACTTCTTCAAAGATGATGCGAATCGTAACGTAACTGTGAATGGTGAGCGCTACCGTGAGATGATATCCAACTTTTTTTTTGCCCAAAATGTAAGAGCTTGACTTGCATGACATGTGGTTTCAACAAGACGGTGCCACATGCCACACAGTGCACGCGCAACAATGGACTTATTGAGAGACGAGTTCGGTGAACATTTTATTTCACGTTCGGAACCGGTCAATTAGCCGCCTAGATGGTGCGATTTAACACCTTTAGACTATTTTTTGTGGGGCTATGTTAAAGCTCATGTCTAAATACAGACAAGCCCGCTTCAATTGACGCATTGGAAGACAACATTGAAGCATTTATTCGTGAGATACCGGCCGAAATGTTGAAAAGATTATGCCAAAATTGTTGGACTAAACGGATGGACCATTTGAGGCGCAGTCAAGGTCAACATTTGCATGAAATAATCTACAAACATTAAATTATATGGACCGTACTATCGATTCAAATAAAGATTTCATGCATTTTTCGGAATTGTATGTGTTTTGTTTTTTCAAAAACTTTCCTATAGCTTTTAAAAAATCACCCTTTATAACAACATTTTAGTGATAAGATCCAAAAATATTCTTTTTCAGAAACATTACTCTATAACAAATTCTATTGAATTGTTGGATCATAGACGAACAGCTAATGAAAAATCTTCAAATTAATTCCAATTCTCAAACAGAACATTATCTGTATTTATTAACTGTTTTCGAACCAACAGTTTTGGAAATCAATTCTTTTTTGCCATAAGAACATCAAGGCTTTGATACTTGTTTATATTAAAAAAATTTCTTCCTATCTAAAGACCTATCCACGAAAACAGTATCTTAATTGTTGGGTCAAATAATTTGTTACGTGAAATTCTAGATTCTGTGTGAAATTCTCATAATATAAAGCACAGAAAAACCGATTTTTTCATGTCTTCCCGTATAGGATTCAAATTCAAAACTTTAGCATTTTTTGCCAAATTACAATATTAAATTAAGACATATTTCTCATTGATACAATCGCAAAAATTGCAATGAAATGAAAAAAATACAAATTATTAATTAGAATATTCAATAAATTAATAGTAAAAATTGAAGAATTAAAAAAAATACTGATGAACTGTAGTAAAAAATGTTTCTCCTAATCCTATATAAAGTAAAATCGTTACGTAATTTCAAGTATTTCAAATATATTTTTTTTCCAATCAATCTATAGTTCAATAAATCAAATAACCTATGCAGATACAGATTACATTATAGGTCAATTTACATATATGATAACAATTTTTTATGATCAATAAAAATAGATAATAAAAAATATATATATAAATAAATAAATAAATACACACAATTAAGTGCAATAAAAAGCAAAAGCAAATATCAATTCAACCTCGTTTACTTATACATATATAAATATATGAAATAAACAATCAAAAACTTATTTTAGGGGGGTGATAAAATAGTATTTTTTTGTAATAAAACAAGCAGTTGCCTTTAACTTAAAATTCATTATCGCCAAAACTAAAAAAAATGTGATGATATGAACCAAATTATAATCGTTTACATTAAAAAAATCATTATTCTTTTCCATTTTACATATATTTAAAACAAATACCAATATGTTATAATTATGCAAAATATTAAAACTGATGGTAAATAAAATATGGTATATATTATTAAGTTACATTGTATTGAATTCATGTTAATTACCCGCATTCACCGGTAGATAAATGAAAATTGTATAGAATTTTTATCACCTGTTTATGATTGCGCTGCTTATCTTATCAATTTAACATATAGGCTCTATCGACAATTCAATATATATATATATATATATATATATATATATTGTAATAAACCAAAATTATATATGTTAAATTCAATCTTTTGTTATAGAATAATATGACGACATTCATTTTAAGACATCAATCCAGTTTTAGTTGTATATATATATTAATATAATTAATTCAAATAACTTCTTTTAAAACAATGCAACAATTTTTAAAATATAAAACGCACGTAATGATGTAATGAAATTTTTTAAATATTAAACAAATATACATTTTTAAAAAAGCTAAATATTTGTTCAACCAAATAAAGTATAATAAATTTTTTAATTAATAATAAATTAAAAATTCAATTTTTTTTCTTTCGTTATATCTCTAAATAGGAAACCAAAATAATAAATATTGCCGACAGTCATCGATTCAATCGCATCGTGTCTAATAACAGCAAAAAAATTTTATTTATACAAAAAAGATTGTTAAAGAAGATATATTATAAATTAAAAAAAAAAATAATAACAACACAACGTTGATAATTTTAGTATGTATATATATTGTAAAATAAAAAAAAAAGAAAGCTATTTGTGGCTGATACAGCTATTTATATTATTGATAAAAAAATAAACGACAACGAATGGAATGTTGTATATGTTAATAAATAAAATTAATTCGTCAAATTTTGCTGTTTTTAGTTATTTAAAAATATATATAATATATTATTTAGTTCGCTTATCACAAGCAATATATGACATTATAATAACGCCATACACAAACAATAAAAAAATCAATTCTTGTCAATTCAATTTGAATTTAGAAATAAAGTTAAAAACTCTATATATACATATAAGTGCAAAATCATATAAGAGGAATGAATGTGATGTGTTTTTAAATATATAGGTTTTTTTTTTTAATGTAAATAACAATTGCTGACTCAGTCAAACAGAAAAGTTAACATATAATAGAAGACAACAGAATACTGATCGCGCGGTAATTCAACAATTCAACAAGTGAATATTATTATAAAAATTTAAATTATTTTACATACAATAATAGATATAGATAAATATAAATACAAAAAAAAAAGATCAATTTCGGTGGCGTTAAACTTGACCTTCTAGCATTTTTTATTATTATTATTTGATTTGTGTGCAGAATTTTACAATAAAATAACAATTATTTAAAAGTATTATATTCAAAGTGAATTTAAAAATAAAATAAAATTAAATAAATTATAATACAGAGTAATTCAACCATATCATTCATCACCACAACCAACAACCACACAAAAACCAACGAAAATGTCAGTGAACTCTTCAATTTTACGTGAACCAGATTATTTTATATCCAGTAATGGATTACCAAATATTATAAATCATAAAAATAAAAGTTATAAAAGTGAAAAACGATTAGATTTAGTAAAATATTTAGATAATAAAACAATAAATCAACAAAATAAATTATTAACTAAACGACAAAGATATTATTGTAATAATAATAATTGTAATAATAATAGTAATAATACCAATAGTTATAATAATTATAAAGAATTTAATAAAAATCCCATTACAAATACAAATAAATGTAAAATAAATGCAACAATAATAAAATATCAACAAAAAAATTGTACTAAAGATTTATGCGAAGAGAAAATATTAAAAAATATCAGTAATCAACGTTTAAAAGACAATAATAATAATAATAATAATAATATCGGTGTAAATAATGATGATGACTTATGAAATTGAATTAGAGATATATATTAGAAAGTAGGATAAAATAGAAAGATTTTAAATGTATTTATTTGATGTATTTGATGATTCAATCAATATCGAATATGTACAGTATTATAGATAAATTAGAGCACTAAAAATAATTGTATATATAATATATATTTAAAATTAGAATCTAATATAGTATTTAAAATGTGTGTGTCTTTTAAGAAATTGTGTAAATATATATAAAGTTATTTAAACAAAACAGAACGAATAAACGCTATGTGTAAATAAAAAATATCTATGTATAATTGTAACGATTAACTAACTATTATAATATAAAATATATTTTAGATATATTAAAGATAAAATTAAAGTAATATTTATAAGATTTATTTTTATTTTTGGTTTTTATTTTCTATCAGAAAAAAAAAAAACACCTAAAGGTTCTCGCTTTTTAAACTGTAATATACCTGGATGATAGCCAAAAAAAAACTATGATGTAACGAACGAAAACCATAAAAATATAAAGAATGAGATGTAATTGAGTAAAAATTGGGTCAAATAAAAATTATGTTATTCACAAAACAAGGAAATTATAACAACTAATTGATTACAATGGGTATTTGGTAATCAAATATTTGAAATTCAACTGAAACACGTATAATTTTGATATAAATTAATATAGTAAATCAATCATAACCAGTTTTATATAGGTCAAAACCCCATTAAAAGTAATTATAATTAGATTTTCAACTCTTAATAAGATTTTTATTAACTAATACCGACCGGAGATGATCATTATAATAAAATAATTCTGTAAATAACAAATGGAAAATCTAATTTTATTCAAAAGTTAATTCAACAATCGAATGTTTTGAATGAAACCCGAAATTGATAGGACTATAGCATAAATTGAAGTAATAGAAAGCGACAAATGAGATTGGTAGCTTGTTTAAATTATAGGAAAATCCAAGTTCATTGAATTGACTACATTACCGGGAATTTCCTAGAATGGTAAAGATTAGGAGATTAATTCAGATTAAACATAGTAAAAAAAAATTATATATTTATTGATGATAGTAAACATATAAATGTGGTTTTAAATAGCGATCAAAAACATCATTGCGATCATTATAAAATCATATAAATATGTTGACCATATGTAAACAATTCAATATTACATCATTGTAATTTAAATTATTATACATTATCCTGATAACAAGATTAAAAGTTTATCTCTTAATTTATTCAATTGTAAATTTATCATAGATGACAGACATTTTTTATGAATTATGGAAAATTTTATATAAATTGTGACCCGACGATCACATTAAAAAAAAAAAAAGGTTAATATAAATTTTGTACTTACCGAAATAAATTATCAGATATTAAGAGGATTTCAATTGCTTGATTTTCAGCCGCTTTTGTTACATGTTTTTTACCATAAAATGCTTTGGCTGGTTCCAGCTGTAACATTGTATAAAATTGTTCTAATATTTTAACTTCACCAGCCGCTTTTGTGTCAGACATTTTTGATAAAACTATTGGATCTTGTAATACTTCTATAATCATTTCAGCAACACAATGGAAAAACAAATAGAATAAATTGCAAATATAAATACCACCGAAAATTCAATTCATAATTAAAATTTTGTTAGATTGAAAAAAACTATACCTTTTAATGAATGCATAAAACCACTTGATGAATGTATTAACATAAATTTACTTCTATTTTCAAATAGTATTTTTATATCATTTTTTACCGCTTCTTGAAACATATAATCATAAAATTGATCTTTAACAAAACCGGGCGATGCAATTATAATACATTTAACAACATCAAAATTAATGTGTCTTAATATGCCTTGCATTACCGAATCGTAAAATTTAATTAGTCCCTTTTCGTGTTGTGCAACGTGTCCTTTACGTTTTCTCGGTATATTTCGATCAATTTTCGTTCGCATCAATGTCATACTGGATGTTATTAGACAAATATGGGCAAGACCCTCTTGCATAATAATAGCACCAACATCAGCCGATTGTGTTACATCACATGCCATATCGATACGTTCCAATGATATTGTATCCCATTCCGATTTTGTTAATTCAAATTTACGATTCAATTCTAAATCTAATGTATGATATGCACCCATTTTAACATATTGATTATCTTCGATATTTCGTCCTTTTAAACGTAATACACCCGCCTGTTCATCATAATAAATTGTTTCAACGGCAATTTTTAATGTTGTTCGTACCCGACTGCTACTGGACGAACCCGTAGCCGTTTCATTTTGAACTTTTCGTATTGTTGTACTACGTACATTATCACCGACAGCAATTAAATTGTATGCATGCCACATATCTTCGGATTCATCGGGTATTAATGTAACCGAGCTAAAAGTGGTAATAAAATATAAAAGAATAACAGTGATAAATTAATTAGAAATATATATAGAATTTTCCATTAATATTTATTTAAGTTAACATAACCCCAAAAAAAAAATGGGATATTTTTTTTAATCAATTTATATTAAAATTCAATCAAATATTTACCCTTCGCCCGATTTATCCATTGTTTTGTTTATCAGTTTCATAATTAATTAATTTGATTTTCTATAACTGTAATAAATACCAAAATCGATTACAATAAATAATTAAAAACATTTTTATTTATTCTTTTATTTTTGCCAAAAAAAAAAAACTTATCAAAAACATCACCACCATAAATAATTCACAACAACATTTTTTTTTTTTTTATGATCGATGGGATTATTACAAAAAAAAATTACCACCACGCGATTTGCATCCCTTCTTTTCCCATTCCCCGTACGAATGTTTTGTAATCGAGAGACAGAGAGAAAATACCAATGTTAAGCCGATGCTGTTGATATTGAATTTAAAATTATTTGAAATCATTTATTTTTAAAATAATGAATTAATTATAAATAAATAGTGTTCTTTTTGACCAATATTGTTATTTATTTATACAATTTTTTTGAAAATAAATTAAATTACGATTTTTTATATTTCAATTAATTATTTAAATAAAAAAAAAAAACAAAACAATTACAAACAAACATAACCGAATTGTGTAAACCCTTTTAAAAAAAACCCCACGTGATTGTTTTTTTCCAAACCATGGAATTTTTTTTTTCATTTTGATTTTGACAACCAACATTCATGTTAAAAAAATAAGTAGAAGTACAAATTAGAAAAACATTGAAGAAGCGTGTTGTGTTTTTTTTTTAATTTCGTTGATTTCAATAAAAAATAATTAATTTTTTATTTTAAATAAATTAATCTATTATTATTATTATAATTTTACCTCAGTGAAGCAAAAGCCAAGAGGTTTATTTTGTTTACATTAAATAACGAAATTCATATTAAAAAGATATAAAATGGTAAGTGATTAAAAAATAGATTTGGATTCAGAACTACCGCCACAAAATGCATGTATAAAAAAAACTTGTAAACGTTTTCGATAAATTTCTTATTTATTTAATTAATACTAACATAAAAAATAGTTAAATAATTTATATATAAAAACAAAAGTTGTTGCATGTGTGTAAACAAAAACTATAGTCAATTAATTTCTAATAAAGATTTAGACAAAATACACCGGATGAACATAACCTTATTTTAATGGAACCTATTTTTTTTTTTGTATTATCAATCGATTTAATTTTAGGGTGAACCAACTGTTAGCGAAAAAGCCTATCCATTGGCTGATGCCACATTAACATCGGAGATAATGACATTAATTAATCGTGCATACAATTTACAACAGATACGTAAAGGTGCAAATGAGGCAACGAAAACATTAAATCGTGGTTTAGCAGAATTCATTGTTATGGCAGCCGATACTGATCCAATTGAAATCATTTTACATTTACCATTATTGTGTGAAGATAAGAATGTTCCATATGTGTTTGTACGGTCTAAGCAAGCATTAGGTCGTGCCTGTGGTGTATCACGAGCCATAGTTGCATGTTCGATAACGACCAAAGAAGGATCACAATTGGCATCGGACATCACTAAATTGAAATGTTCAATTGATCGTCTATTAGTTTAATATAAGAATGAATGGAATAATAATTTAAGAGGTATCATGTAAGATTTTTTTTTTTTTTTGTTCACATTTCATTAATTTTATTCTTCAGAAATGAATAAATAATTTTATATAAAACAGAAAAAAAAACATCGTTATTATGATTATGATTGTTAGATGAGAAAGATTTTGGGGGGAGTTAATCTTGGTGATTTTCCAAACAAAAATGTCTGCACAATGACCCATGGTCTGTTTAATGAATTGGCCTTTTATCAGTTATTCGCCTATGTTCAATAATGTTTAAAATATCTCGTTGGAATCTTTATTCATTGTTCCCTTCAATTGCTTATTTGTTTTTCGAGTGGACTTAAGCTATAATCCTATAATTAAAACATTTTTAAATTTTACATTCCTTTTTATTTGTCAATTTCTTACAGTCTATTATATTTATAACAATTTGCTTAATGATTGCCATACATATGATATATTCATAGTACAAGTAGTTAGTACACATAGTTTAAACTTTTCCGTTTTTAATCAATAATTAAAATTTGTATAAACATTATAATTGTGGTGGTACATTTTCTAGGAAAAAAAATACAGTACCTTGAACAATTTTTTTTTTGTTTTGTTTAATTATATAACATTAAAATATATATATATATATATATAATTTTCAGAATAAAAATAAATGAATTTATATAATTTTTGAGCTTATAAAATAAATATTAATTGAATAAACTAAATGTGTAACACAATAATTTATTAATACTTTAACTATTAATTTTGAATGTATAAATTTTTAATTCTAATTTATATTTATAATTATTTAACTTAATTTTTTTTTTTTAAATTATGTTTGTAATAAATATTAAATTCAAATATATATTACATAAATGAAATGAAAGGTGCATGATATATGATTTATACAATTAATAATGAAAAGGTCTTTTTCTTAGTTTTTTTTTTATTTTAATTCATTTATATTCTTATGGATAAAATTACAGTTACAGAGAGAATTATTAATTTGCAATCCAAAAAAAAAAAAAAAATAAATAAATAAAATAAACACACATAATTTTAAATCAGTAATCATAAGCCCATTCGTTTTCTTGTAGAAAATAATCAACAACTTCTTTCATTGAAAAATTTGGTATCAATTGGTCTTGGGTTAAATTTACCCGTGTAACAGGATCAAAATGACCAACACGTTGTAAATGTTCTTCAATATCTTTTCGTTCATAGGTTATACCGGATGGTGTGATGACCGGTTCCGTTAATATTTCAAAACTTATTTTACCACATAGAAAATCGGGAACTTCTCGTTTCTGAAAAAAAAAAAAAAAATATACAATGTATATTTACAATGTTGAATATTGAATTTGGAGTTTTTTTTTTTTTTTATAACAATTACCTTTCTTCTGTCATCAATTTTCATAAACATATTATTTAATTCTGTCACATTATTTTCCTGAAATAGATTTTTTCAATTATATTTACAACAAATACAAGTTTTGTATAAATATTGGAGGAAAAACAGGTAAATTGGTATTCATTATAAATATATACTTACACATTCCTGTGCAATTATTAAACCTTGTTCCTTAATTTTATCATCATTTATACTATCATCAGATTTTAAATTTGCTAGTCTATTTTCCATATCTTGAGTTATTAACCTGTTGATTAAGATTTTATGTTATTAAATGAACAAAAAAATAATACAATAATTAATTGGCATTTAATTTCCATATAAACTTATCCGTACAGGTATTTTAATGGATATGATCAGACAAAGATATTTTGGATAAACTTGACTTTTGCCAATATGCCAATATAATAAAGAAAAAAATTAATAATTACTTATTTAAATATGCTTGTAATATTATTTCTTGATTTATTCGTTTTTCTTCTTGTATGGCAAAACGTTTTTTCCGTGCTAAACGTAATTGACTTGCTATATCATCACCAAAATTACGTTTTTGTTCTTTAGCTAAATCCAATGCCCGTTGTAAATGTTTTATTGATTCATCAAAGTATTCTAATTCCAATAGGCTTTGTCCTAAGAAAAAATGACCTTTTACTAATGTCGGATCCATATCTAAGGCACGACGTCCATCCACAACCACATATTCCCAACGTTTTAATTTCAAATAACATAATGCACGATTCGTAAAATATGTCGCATTTGTTGGATTTTTTATCTAAACGTTAGAAATTGGAAAAGACAATTAAAATGTAATATATAATTTTTGTATTTATCCAAATGTTAAAAAATAAAAATAAAAACGGGAAAACCACAAAAAAAAAAAAAAAAAAAAACATGCACAACCTTGGGTATTCCAAAGATAAATACAAATCGTAATCAAAATAAAACAGATAATAATAAACATATTTAATTAAAAGTATATTATTATAATTAATGCCCGACCCTGCCAGCAATTCAAGACAACGCGCGAAATATAAACAATTAAAATTTATTTGTTATTTGTCTTTTTTTTTGAATATATACGATGAAATTAAATTTATTAAAATCATTTGTATTTATTGCATAAATACGATTATGATGATGATTGTGGTTCTTCTTCATACGCATTACACCTACGCAAAATATAGAGTATTTTATTTTTGTAATAAAATTTTTTTCTTAACAATTGTAATATTAATAATCATATCAGACCTATTTTTATAATTCGAAATGAACGTGATACATATAAAAAAAATTATGTATTCCTTTTTGTGTGTCTCAAAATGGACTTCATATAAATAAAACGATATGGAATTATGGAAATGTATCCATTTGACGAGAAAGACAAACATCACTTCAAAGAGTGGATTATCATGTACAATCTGCGATGAAGTACTCTATAACAATGTGATGATTCCTGATATCTAATTAAAATTAGTATATGGGAAAAAACATTTCTTTTTATCAGATCAAATAATATGTGCGGGTTTCCATAAACTAGGTTGATTACATTTTTATATATTAATATATGTTATCTTAAATAAATATAATAAAGGATTTATTTATGATATAAAATAAACAAAACGAGTCACACACAAACATTAAAAGTACATATAATACTGCGACGATAGCACATTAAATTAAATTAAAATCATTTTATTTAGAATCGATAGTGAATTTTTATTGGATTATATTTAAATATAATAACAAAACCTGTTTACATCCACATTTTTTTGCAAATAAAGTCTCAATATTGAACAGCTCCACCACACATTGTTAATTCTTTTAAAAATATTTGAATAAAATGGAATACAAATGGATATATAAATTTGCGAATAAAGCTGCGTATAATATATAATTACATATTAATTGCCGAGTGTATTTAAAAAAAAAAAAAAAACTAATAAGATCAAACGCGTATTCATTTTATTGAAAACAAAAAAATCAAACAAATGATAAAATATTAAAGATTAGATAGAAAAAAAATGACTTTATATAAAAAAATATACAACATGATGAGATAAATAATAATAAAAGAATTATATATACGGCATTGTTGTTGTTGTTGTTTGGTTGGGGTTTTTTTTTTTTTTTGGAATGGGATGCGATTGGGATAGGAAGTTTTTTTTACAATTGTAACTTACAATTGCTTTTGTATAACAACTAATTGCTGCATCATATTTTCTATTTGAAAATTGTTTATTTCCTTGTTCCTTCAATTCAACATCAGTTAAATTTGCAGTTGAATACGTGTGTTTATTACTTCCCATTTTATTTTATTATATGGTTTGTCTGGAGATATTTATTTGGCTTTTTTGTTTTTTTTTTTTTGTTTAACCTTCACTATTAATACCAAATACACAAATTGTTTGTTTTTTATTCTTTCTATCTGTATCAATAGGAAATGTAATGTAATTATAAAATCGATAAATCACAAAATTATTTTTAAAATTTTATTTTATTTTTATTAATTAATAAACTTATTTAAACTTATTAAAAAACATTTGTATTTTAGAATTAAAAATTGTAATCAATGCACTGCTGCACAAACGTTTTATAATAATAAAAATTTTTTTTTTGTATGAAAATATAAAATGTGTTCATAAAGAAATGAATTGAATAAGAGAGAGAGAAAAAAATTGATGATTATGATGACAAATGGAAAACAAAAAACATCTTCCATTTTGAATAATTCGCTGTTGTTGGATAAATGTGGATTCTATTGTTCAGAAAAATTATTCATCAATTCATAGGATTAAAGATAAAAAGATTAATAATTAATTAATTTTCAATAGAATTAATTTTTAGAATTATATTATCGTATGAAAAAGTATTCTTTCAATTAAATTTCAAAAACAAAAAATTTATGAGGATTATAAAAACTATAAAAACCTATTAAATACATTTTTCAATTGAATTTGCAAAATTTCCTCAATAGGTTTCTCTTTAAATTTTCGCTATATTATGATAAAAATTGTCAAAATCAAAAAAAAAACAAAAAACAAATTGGGTAAAAAAATTATTTTGTAAACATTAATGAAGTTTTTTTTTTATGTCATTACTATTATTATTGTTTTTTTTTTAATTGTATTAAATCCTAAATTAAATTACAAAAAAAAAAAATGAATAAACAAAAATTTATAGCATTATAAAATGTAATGTAAAAATAGATAATTTTTTTTTGGTTTATACATATATTAAAAAATAAAAAATAAAATAAAATAAATATATATATATGTTATTTATTAATTGTTGTTGTATACTTATAAAATTGTATGTATTATAGTTTATTAGTTTGGTGTGGTTTTTCCTTGTTATTTATTTTTTTTTTTTTCATTTGAGTAATGTTATACATAAAAATTCCTATACGAAAAATAATGTTTTCTAAAAAACGAATATTATTTTTTTGTTGTTCAATTGTCGGTATTTTATTAATATTATGTTATTGGTTAATATCATTTAAAACAAATATATTTAATCCTATATTTTATTCAGATTTTCGTAAGTTAACAAACAATTTTTTTCCATATGTGTACAAAGAAATAACAATTGTTATTTTTGTTTTCATAAAGTATAATTAACATTAACCTCTAATATTTCAAATATTTTTGTTTTTTACATACAGATAATAATGTTCCTGGTGCAATTTTTAATGCTAGTGGTAAGCAATCGTATAATCAAACGAACCTATTTTATAATATAAAATATATATTTTCTTAATCTTAACCGAAAATTTATTACCGCAGGTTCTTCACCCACATCATTATCATCATCATCATCATCATCGGCATCGGCATCGATATTTTTAAATAACCAACATTCATTTAATGAAAATTTAGTTATAATTTATAATCGTGTACCAAAAACAGGCTCAACAAGTTTTGTTAATTTAGCATATGAATTATGTAAAAAAAATCGATTTCATGTTTTACATATTAATGTAACCGCAAATATGCATGTGATGTCATTACCAAATCAGGTAAGAGGGTAAAAAAATAGATATATTCAAAAGTCTATATATATATTGTGATGAATATATTATTGTATTTTTATATATTATTGAATTATTAATCGTTAAAAAATTAATGAACTTTAAAAACCAACAGCAAAAGCAAATCTGAACCATTAAACATCATGAGGTTATTAAAACCTCATTAAACATCACAGAACAGTCAGTTTCTGAGTACATTTAACACATATTGTAAAGTTCTGTCATAATCCATTAAGGAAAGAACTGAGAAATTGATAGGGATTACCCTAAATGTTCTTCAAATCGAACTTTTTTATTGAAAAGTGTTAAAAATTAACATTAATCATATCGGGGTTCTAATAAGGATTTTAATCAAAAACCCTATATTTTGATTGATTTCCAATCATATAATAACGAATAAAACTCAATAACGTAAATGCAATCGAATATATCGTAATAAATTCCAATATCCTTACCGCGCTTACATCTATTTTCGATCAATGGATAAAATATAGTTGTATAAAGAATGCACCTGTAACTATGGATCTAAGTGCAGATCATATATAATTTTCTATATTAATTGATCTTTACACTATAATAAATATGGAATCTTCAGCGAAATCGTTTCAGATTAACCCATAAAGTGTATGTTGAATATATTTATTGTATTTAAAAATTTGAACATTAACCACCCACTCATACAATAAATGGTCATATTTAAATTTAAACTTTAATCGTTCAAACTAAGATATCATATTAGTAAAAAGATTATATCTTTTTATTAGAAATCCTAAACAAAATTGCTTACGTAATTGTAATATATAAGAGATTTTGAATCTACTAAATTGTTAAGGAGTTTTAGTTTATAATATAAAAATAAGTTTGAGGTACACTCAATCATTTGTAATAGTTTTTATAGTCTGACGTCAGTCCCATGTATTAAAAATGAAAATATAGAGAAAAAACAAATCGAAATAATGTAAAGACTATAATAAATAGTGTGAATGATCGTGAACGATATTTTTTTTTTTAAAAGCAATTCAATCAGAATAAGAATGTTAACGTATTACTATTAGTTAATATAACACAATCGCATATATTTATTATTATATAACAAAATTGCGATTTTTGATGATCAAAAATCAAATTCATCAAAAACACAGAAAAATGTCATAATTTGACTTCCCTATTTTTACCTATTATTACTACACATTACCTATTCAATAAAATGACAGTCTATCGTTAATCATTGTTAGGTATATATATATATATATATATATATTATATATTTAGAGATGAAAATGTTTTTTTTTTTTTTCAAATAAAATCTTTTTTAAATATAAAATCTAACACATCATCAATCATAAAATATATCGTTTCTATTTATAATTTATTTGCACATTCGCACACATTTTGTTCACGTGAATGTATTATATATATTTACTGGAGTATATTCTAGCTGTTTAATGAGGAGATTTTTAATGAAATAGCATTTTAAAATAATTCGTGAACTTTGTTCAATTATCCATAAAAAAAAATAAAAATCTATAAATACTCTACTCTACCCAACTAGTATTATTTATATTTATACAAGGTGATTTGTGCATTTTTCGGTAACTAAAAACTAATATTTTCGTATGTTTATCAAAGTATCTAAATTATATATAAATTTTATTAACTCGAATTTTTAATGAATATTTCATACTATAACTTGAATTATCCATTGATTTTCCAAGGGTTAACCATTTTTTCCTTACTTTCTTATGATTATCTCAAATGCTTTAATAATTCTTGTTAAATGCACCAAAGGTGTTTAAATATTTTTGTATTAATCTCTGTTGCAAAATCAACAGACAAACATTATTATGTTTTTATACTAATAAATCGAGGTTATTTTTTTATATTCTAATGATTGAGTAGTTGATTTTTTTTGTTTTGTTTAATTTTATTATAGATTTTATTAAAAAAAAAACGAAATTATTTTACAGGTAGATTTTGTACGAAACATTACAAATTGGAATGATATGAAACCGGCATTATATCATGGACATTTAGCATATTTAGATTTTTCAAAGTATTTTTATTTAGAATTTTATTTTGTATTAAATATGATAGTTTTTAGTATATATATTAATTTTTTTATACAATAATAATAATAATAGATTTGGAATGCCATATAAACCGATTTATATAAATTTAATACGTAAACCATTAGATCGATTAGTTTCCTATTATTATTTTTTACGTTATGGTGATAATTATCGACCAAATTTAGTCCGAAAGAAAGCTGGTGATAAAATGGTAATAATTCTTCATTCGGCAGTATAATAATTAAAATATTTTTATTTATAATCTAATAAACTATATAAAAAATGATAATAATATTTTTAATAGACATTTGATGAATGTGTTGAGAAAAAACAACCAGACTGTGATCCAAAAAATATGTGGTTACAAATTCCATTTTTTTGTGGACATTCGGCTGAATGTTGGTTAGTTAAAAGTTTATATTAATTTTTTGGTTTGTCTAGCATTTATTTTATATTAAAACCAATTATTTTTTTTTTTAAGTACATCATCAATGCGAGTGTTTTGATTTAACAATATTAAATAACAATATTATATTTAATTGAATATATTTATAATATATAATGAATTGCTAAATTTTTTTAAAATTAAATCAATCATATCTCGAATGTATATTTATATATATATATATATACTCTCTGTATTATGATAAACTTGTTTGAATTATTATTTTACTTATAAAATACTTAAAACGTCAATCAATTATCTGTTATATTAACGTAGATTTTATTTTGATTTATTTTTAGTATAATTTATTTTTGATATCAAAATATAATAAAATGAATAATGGATTATGTATTTTTTTTATTTTTTACATTATTAGGATACCCGGCAGTCATTGGGCATTAGATCAAGCTAAAAGAAATTTAGTAAATGAATATTTTTTAGTTGGTGTTACCGAACAAATGGAAGATTTTATAAATCTTTTAGAATTATCATTACCAAGGTTTGTTTGTGTGGCTCTCTTTATACAAATTTCTTAAAATAAAAAAAAAAAAAATTGATTTTATATATACATATTTTTTTCTTTATTTTCCGATCTCTTATGCATTTAGAATTTTTAATGGTACCTTAGAATATTATTTAAAATCAAGTAAATCACATTTACGACAGACAACATCAAAAATTGAACCAAATACAAAAACAATTTTAGAAATAACAAATACAAATATATGGAAAATGGAAAATGATTTATATGAATTTGCATTACAACAATTTCATTTTTTATATAAATTACAAACAAATATAAAAATTCAAGGAAAAAATATAACACAAAAATATTTCTATGAAAAAGTGAGACCAAAATAATATTTATAATAATAATAATAATAATAATAAAAATAATAATAACAATAATAATTGTGTTATTTTGTTTTATTATTATTTTGATAATTATAATAAATGTATAATTGTATAGTTAGGTTATTGTTTTAAATTCACACAATTTATATCATTTTAAAAATGTTTTAATTATTTACTATTATATATATAAATATATATCGCATATTATATATATTATGCAAAAACACAAATCGACTGTTTCTTTTGTATTGATATTATATTTAAATTTAATTTTAAAGAGAAACTAAAAAAAAAACAAAATTAACAAATAAAAAGTCAATTTATTATATTAAATTTTTCTAATAATATATGTATATATGTTTTTTTTTACTATTTATTTATCCTTGGGCATTGAAAATATATCCTGTGGAAGTCCTTTTCGTTCACTTTTAAGAAATAAAACTATAAAAACCCCAATCCTAAGACCAATATTTGGAAATTGTTTAATGAGTCACTCAGATGTGAGTGTTTTGCGGATTTTTTCTTACATCCAAATTTCATTAGGACTGCCGTTGAACAACTAAAATGACTATATTAAAATGGTAAGAGATTTAGGTTATTAAATTACAGTTATCAATTTATTTTGTAAATCAATTTGGAATCAAACAGGCCCTGATGAGATGCGTTGCATTACCTTGCGTACATCATTTCGTAAATGATATAAATATTTCAATAACCTCTACACTAAACATACATCGCTTTTATTATTATTAATATTATTTCGAATTAATAATAAATTATAAAAAGGAATCGATAAAAGAAAACCCCCATTTTATATAGCAGCTAAGACAAAAAGAAAATAACAAAATATAACTGATTAAAAATTTATTTCAAATATACATACGAGTACGACGATATCATATCATATCATATATATATTAAATATAAATACGCCACTATTGGATAATGGATATATCATATATAACATACTTGAACTCTCTCTGCATATAATAGCAAAAAAGCAACGAACTAAATATATATATATATTTGTTTTTATAATAAATTCTAAAAATTGTGTATAAATAAATAAATAAAATATTTTCTTCATATAAATATTCTATTTATTTTTTTTTTTTTGTACATATACATTTTTCAAAATATATTTCCATAATTGTGATACAAACACACCAAAAAAAATAAATAAATATAAAAAATAAAAATAGTCCTATTTGATTTTTTGTATCGTATCGTTGTCACATACGCGTTCTAGCAAATAGAAAATTTTATTTTAATTTTTTTAATATTGCGTTAAGTTCGTTAAGTGTTTTATTATTAATTATATATGTATATATATTAGTATTATTATTATTTTTATTATTGATGTTCGTTTACAAATTTAATTGCATAAATTAATATTTATAATATAGTATACTATAATAATTATATATATATATAGAGTGCGTAATAATACAATTTGTTTTAATAGAAAATATATAGAAAATTCGTGTTCGTAATAAAGTACTAAATTGTCTATATATATTTTGTGATAAAAAACATATATATATATATATAAATAGTTAATTATATTTAGAATAAAGAAGATTTATATATATATATATTTTTATTATTATAATACAAAAAAAAATGTATGTATATTTTTATTTATTTATATGGGAAAGGGGAAAAATTGAATATAAACATTTTTTTGCTTTTTTGTAATTAATTAATTTTACTTTCAAAACGCACTGTTATTTTTTCATCAATAATATATAATAAATGACAATATTATTTTGTATTCTGACTGTATATATTATATATAATAATATAAAAATAAATAATATACGAGTATATTTAATTAAAAATATAATTACAATATACTATATATATATATATTATAATTATAATATAATGTCTTTTGTCTTTTATTTATTGTAAATATGTTTTGTTCTTATACGGTTATTTATTATAAAATTAATATATATATATACGAATTGCAAATCAAAATGATTAAAATATATTATCGCGTTGAACTTTATATTATATATAATTAACTTTTCAGTATATTATTTATATTTATTTATTTTTTCGGAATATTTTATTTAGTTATTATAATGCATTAATCACTATATATCACAAATAAAATCGTTACATGTAGTTGTTTTTAAAGACAAAACAAATTCTGTTAGATCAAAAATACCATTATATGATTTATCAATGATCGTATATATATGCTATTCACATTAATATGCTTACGTATATACACAAAAATATATTTGTTGATTTTTGCTAAAATTGATGAAAAGCTAAAACATGATGTTTTTGATAAACTATATAACTTGTATAGTGAGAAAAATATTGACATATAGTTAAGACGATTTCTTACATTCAAAAATTGACAAATGCTATCTTAAAAATATTTTTGAGGATTATATTTTTTGGAGGAAAAACGTCCTCTGCCCGGAAACCGTTGAAGATGGAAAATGATCTATAAAACACCGAATGAATTCAAAGATTCCGAAAACATCCTGACTTTCACTATATATTTCTATATATAATAATATAATATTTATAATATTTTTTTAGTAAAATATATATATAAATTCAACTTCAACAGATGTTTACAGATGTTAATAAATAAATAAATAAATAAAAATGTACAATTTTTTCTAAGAAAAAAGAAAAGAAAAACTATGAATATGTCTGTTAATATTATTACAGAATTATCACATATATTTATGAATAGTTTTTTTTAATATAGAAATATTTTTTTACACTCCTCATTTCTTCACATATAGCAGTGCAATGTTATTTACAATTTTATTAGACAAAACTTTAACGTTGTGTGAATATTTTATTAATTGATTATAGCCACATTTCAAGATTAACTATGATAACTATATATATAATACAGTGTGTCCCAGTACAACCCTACAAAGCCGAATACCACGTATTCCTGAGACCATTTCCAGTGGAAAATCGTTCCGGAAGGGGGGTCTAACTTCAACCCCTACCGAGTTACAGGGGGTTGAAAAAATGGTGTTCTTTGAAAAACATGGGTTCACTTAAAAACTTATAACTTTCAAACCATTGAAGTTAGGATCAAAATTAGATACTCTATTTATAGGTAATTGAATTACCTTTAATTTGCTCGGGATACAATTTTTGCTAACTACCCCACTTTTGAGTTATTGATGCTCAAAGTACAAAAATATTCAAATTTCCCATCAACTTTTCAGAAAATTGATTTTTCTCGAAATTTTCCGGGGTAAAAAAATTTTTTTTTCTCAGTAACTTTTTGTGCGCCATAACATTCCCTTTAAGTCCACCATAGAAAGTTAAGTGCTGCGACCTATAGATTTTGAGTTATTACGTGATTTGTAACGGCGAAACATGATAAAAATTAAAGTTTTTTTTTTTTTTGGTTCTCATATTGAAAATTTTAAATAAAATTACAATCGCATTTATCATTTAAAAAAAAAACTTTAATTTTTATCATGTTTCGCCGTTACAAATCACGTAATAACTCAAAATCTATAGGTCGCAGCGCTTAACTTTCTAGGGTGGACTTAAAGGGAATTTTATGGCGCACAAAAGTTACTGAGAAAAAAAAATTTTTTTACCCCGGAAAATTTCGAGAAAAATCAATTTTTCTGAAAAAGTTGATGGGAAATTTGAATATTTTTGTACTTTGAGCATCAATAACTCCAAAAGTGGGGTAGTTAGCAAAAATTGTATCCCGAGCAAAATTAAAGGTAATTCAATTACCTATAAATAGAGTATCTAATTTTGATCCTAACTTCAATGGTTTGAAAGTTATAAGTTTTTAAGTGAACCCATGTTTTTCAAAGAACACCATTTTTTCAACCCCCTGTAACTCGGTAGGGGTTGAAGTTAGACCCCCCCTTCCGGAACGATTTTCCACTGGAAATGGTCTCAGGAATACGTGGTATTCGGCTTTGTAGGGTTGTACTGGGACACACTGTATATGTTGATGGATACTTTTTGAAAGTGAAATTCAATCCTTTTCTTGAACAATATACTTAATAAATTTTCACTTTTATTTATGTATTGAAGCCTTTAAATTTTGCTTTTCATACATAAATGTATCTTCAATATCCAAACTAATTACAATTTTAATAAATATCTGAATATTGCAACCGGAAAATTTATAGAAATATCTTATCTCTATATGGTATATATCTTCAGAATTGTCGGACTTATATTTATTATTATAGATAGAGACCTTATTGAATTTAATATTAATCGGTATAATTATAAAAGCATATGTTTTTTATAGATGACATTTGAAAACATTAATATACATATATGATATTGATAATGAAAAAAGAAAATATATATATATTAAATTTAATATTATAATTTATTTCAATTGAAAATAAATTAATGCGTTAAAAAATATCCATTAAAATAATATTATATTATATTAAATAATTCATGTTATAAAGATCTTTTGTTTATTTAAAAGGACCCGCACATATTTTTCTTTATCGCATTCACAAAAAAATTTTAGATATTTTTCCTATGAGAACATATATTTATTTTATAAATTAATTTCTTTATTTTATTTTTTTTTTAAATATCCCATATGTATTTATATTTTGAACAATAAAAGCGATAAATGATTCTATTTAAAGATGTTAACAAAATACATTTTTGTCATCTCTGTATATTGTATGTTTTTTTTATATATTTCTATTCAATTGAAGATTATTTTTAGATCTATTCTATTTTATATATATAAATATATGCTATGTATAGTTTCCATAATACACCCTCATATTTTAGTTTTATCCTCTTCGATTAGATGGATTTTTAAGAATCATTCTATATTTAAGTATGTTTTTATTTGATATTGTGTCATTTTTATATTATTTTATTACTGTACTTCTTTCTTCACACAATTGTTAACATATTATTGTATATATAAGCGTTATTTCTATATTAGCATTTGTGTTTAAATTGTATTTAAGTTGGTATACAGAACATTATTGCCTAAGAAGATGAATATATACAAAAAGAATATTTAAAGACATTATAGGCAGTGGTGTCGTTTTATTAATAATAATATAATAACTTATTAGAAAGATAAAATAAGCATTAAATAAAATATACATATATTGAAAATGTAATGATTACCAGATGTGTTTCATATAGTTCATATATGGTTTTATTATACAGATTTTTGAATGAACTTTTAATTTTCAATGGTATAATAGTTTGAATTATACTATAGTTTATTTTTATTAATATCTCTGTTTTGTCTTATCGGTTTATAAATACATTGATGCTTTTGGGAGTTCTTTTTATAGGAGTTATTAAAAGGGATTGTTTTATAATGTATAACTTGTAGGTGCTATCAAATTTTGTCAAATATACAGAATAAGTTTTTGTCATGAGATCTAGCCCTATCAGAAATATATATTTTTTTTCTGTTAGATAAAAGTAGATAATAAAATTAAGAGGAATTATTACCCTTTTAATTTTATTTCAAGCATTATCTTTGACTTATAAAATATATATATAATAAAAAGCGATTGATTTAATCATTTTAATATATAATATATATTTTGCGAGTATCCGATAGCTATAGTGTATATCCGCCATCGCATATAAAATAGTATTTTTATTTTTTTTCAATAATAGCTCAAAAAAACGACGGCAAAATTGTAAATACGCACTTGTTTATAAATATTATTCTAATTTATTTTATCGAATTTTTTTTTTTTTTATTTATGATATAATAATATACACATATTATTATGTTATTTATTATATATCATAATAAACCGGACGAATATTGAACTTTGTTTTTAAATATGATAATAGGAAAAAAAACATATTCAGAATATACTGTACGGAAATGCATATATATGTAACAAAATATTTTTATCTTTATATAAAAAATTGTTTTGATTTTAATTTGTATAAAAGTTAACCGCCCCCGGGAATAAAATATCATAAAAATTACATAAAAATACTACGAAAACAAAACCAGATGATGTTAAAATGTTAGTATTTTTGTATATAGATTTTAAATGATTTTCCTTCACCATTTCAAAGCTGCATAACAATAATTCAAGTATATATCTTCACTAATTTAACATTTTAACATATATTAAACTATTATTAACTATATAATATATTTCTTATTTATATTTAAAAACAATTATTAATTTTGTAAAAAAATTATTGGGTAATTGCTGGACATCGAATAGAACGAATTTTATAAAATTCTCATCATCATATATCGAAGGTCTTTTATATATAATATAAAATAAAATATACCAAATTCATGACTAAATTTTTGCTTTTATAAAGAATCTTATAAAATCATGTTATAAAAGGGTGATTTTTTAGCTATTATCTTTTTGGCAACACTGGTTCAAACAGATGACACACGTTTCGTGTTTTGTTTCACTGTCAAACATCTTCAGTTTGGTCTATAATTTAACCATGAATCGTTTTACAAACGAACAACGCTTGCAAATTATGGAATTTTGAATTATCAAAATGCGTGCTCTGTTAAGAAATTTCATCGCGCGACGAAATTGTGTTCAGCGACGAAGCTCACTTTTGGCTCAATAGGTACGTAAATAAGCAGAATTGTCGATTTTGGAGTGAATATCAGCCAGAATCATTGCAACAGCTACCAATGCATCCAGAAAAAGTCACAGTTTGGTGCGGTTGATGGGCTGGTGGCATCATTGGACCATACTTCTTCAAAGATGATGCGAATCGTAATGTAACTGTGAATGGTGAGCGCTACCGTGAGATGATATCCAACTTTTTTTTTGCCCAAAATGCAAGAGCTTGACTTGCATGACATGTGGTTTCAACAAGACCACGTGTGCCACATGCCACACAGCACGCGCAACAATGGACTTATTGAGAGGCGAGTTCGGTGAACATTTTATTTCACGTTCGGGACCGGTCAATTGGCCGCCTAGATCGTGCGATTTAACGCCTTTAGACTATTTTTTGTGGGGCTATGTTAAAGCTCATGTCTATACAGACAAGCCCGCTTCAATTGACGCATTGGAAGACAACATTGAAGCATTAATTCCGAGTGAGATACCGGCCGAAATGTTGTAAATGGTATGCCAAAATTGGACTAAACGGATGGACCATTTGAGTCAAGGTCAACATTTGCATTAAATAATCTTCAAACATTAAATTATATGGACCGTACTATCGATTCAAATAAAGATTTCAAGCATTTTTCTGAATTTTATATGTTTTTTTTTGAAAAACTTTCCTATAGCTCTTAAAAAACCTTAAAAAATCACCCTTTATAAGTATTTTAGTATTTTATCCATAATTATTTTGTTGTTTTTTTTAACCAATATATAATTTTAGATATATTTTTCTTAACACATAGACTCGCGTAAATTCTTATTATAACTTTGTAAAAATAAAATTACTATTATATAGAATAGCAAAATATGCATGTCATTGTCATATATATACATATATATATATATAGAATATATATAAAAAATACAACATATTTATTTTATTTTTTTTTGTATATAATTGATTTGACTATCGCAAGTAATTAATATATAATTACATTAAGTATTTATTATTATTTTTTTGTATAAAATGTATAAACTTATAATTCTATATTGATTTTTCTATATATGTTATTTTTTTCTATATAAAATTCATTTTATAGATTTCATTTGATTAAGCATTATGACAATTCATTGCATACATCCATATATTTACGGATTGTGATCAGTATATATTTAGTTGAAACAAAATAAATGTAATTCCACAGAATATATATTTATTTGATATATGTTATATAGTAGATAATATATATAATAATATATCATAATTATTTTATAATTATCTTCTAATTATTATATATATTGTTTTGTACCTGCCTATGTATGAACATTTGAACGCAGTGATTTAACATTTTTGTTTATTTTGTATGGTATATATGTTTAATAAGATATATAGATATATGTTATTTATTACCATTGTACGGATTAGCATTATATAAATCGCATTGAATGGATTATTAGTTAATTAGCTCCTTATAAGGATATGTTTATGTAATTTAATTTGTAAGCTCTAATATAGTCAGTATAGGGCTATTATATATGGTCATAATTATAAATGGTATGCATGTGCTGGAATTAATTTTTTAAGATATCTTTATTTTAAGTGAATTCGCCAGTCAAGAGTATATATTTATATGTTTGCATCGTCATGAACTTTTATTTGTATAACTGTGCAATATATACTAATAAATGAATTTTATTTAAAATCAGGCAGAATATTAATGAATTTTTCATTATATGCCGTTGTAATCTATTAATTTAATATTTGCTCAGAAATTAACTATAAGAAAAATAATGCCGAAAAGTGCAGAATGGAAAAACTCCATGTTTCATATAGAAAATTCTTCTTTAAAACCGCCATATCACGAATAACGGTATTTATTGCAAAGTCTATATAGAAAATTGTTTAGATTAGTTAGGTAAAAACTTCCTTATGGTTGATTCTTTTGAATACGACTGCGTTTCTAGCATTTATTCTCACAATTGTTTAAATTCACACGTCACATTGAGTTTTTATACAATTCTGCATACAATTATTATTATTATTATTTTTATGATATTCAAAATATTCCAATGATATATAGTTAATATTATAATTAATTAAAATGCAATTAAAATATATATTAATTATTATTAAAACACCAAAGTATTATATTATTATATAGAATAAAAAATAATTTATCTATCAGTTATAAAAAAAAACATATTTTTATTAATTTAATATAATTTTCTACATTTTCATACAGAGAAATTAATAATTTTTATTTTAAATGTATTTTCTTCCGCATATATATATATTTACTAATAAATATATATATTTACTAATAAATATATATATTTACTAATAAATATATATATTTACTAATAAATATATATATTTACTAATAAATATATATATTGATAGAATTAATTGATTAATAAAAAATAAATAATATTTAAATTTATATTTAATTGTTTTTATATATTTAAAAAATTATAATTTATAATGATAATATATGTGAATATTATTAACGCATACTATTTTATATAATCCATAAAAACTTGAATTATACATAAATTATAAAAATCAATTAAATTAATAAAGTATATCCATTAAATTAATTAAATGCATATTAGATAAAGGCGAACCAATATAATTTTGTAAAGTCAATTGTTCTGTATATATAGAATTTTTTGTTTAATTCAAAAGTATCGAATACATACAGATTTCGTATAGATATGGATTAATGGATTGGGATTTTTTCTTAAATTATAGCAAAATCATGGCTCGCCAACCAGCCAATCACATTTTTATCTATACACCCTGCGAGTTTAATCATAATTATTGGTTAAGAAATTGAATTTGATGGTTTAAGCAAAAAAAACATTCAATCAAAATTCTATATATGAATAGATATATTCTGAAATACATTTAATTTAAATACAAATTAATTTAATCTTGAACTTTTATCATATAAAATTTATCTGTACACGCGTTACCTATTTTTTTGTCTTAGGTTTTTTTTTTATTAATATATCATATAATTTTTTTTATTTAAAACAATAAGATAAATTATAATTATTGAACATTTATGATAAAAAAAAATAGTTGTTTCATATTATAATACATGTTTTTTTTTCTTAAATATAATGATTTCTTCTTTTTTTTTTGTTATATGTACAATATATAAATCCTACAATAATATAACATATATATGATTATTTTTTGTTCTTTAATAACACGAGCAAAACAAAAAAAAAATGCTAAAATAAATCAATTTATCATTCGCTTGATACAATATATATTAATATAGGTATGTATAATATAAAATACATTCACATTATGTTATATTCACTGATCTAAATGTTAAATCCTGAATAATTTTTTGTTTGTTTGATTTTTTTTATGTAATTTTTTTTATTTATTTTTTTTTTTTATTTTTATATAAAGTCAAGTAGTTGATTTGAGAGTTTAACAGAATAACATTATAGCATTATTATTATTATTGATTTACTTTTATAAATATTGTAAATATAGACAGATATAAAATTAGTCTAGAAACATATTTCTAATCGATCAGTGTGTATAAAGTGAATTTTTTTTTTAAATAAGTATTTTAAGATTTTGATTATTAAATATTTGAATTGAATGTTTTTCAGTGAATATTTTTCTTTATTGATCATTAGCACAACAAAGAATATATATATGTTATATATAAATATAATTGTATTAATTATTGTTTCATTTCATATATAGTTTCATTTTGAAAGTAATCGGTTATTGATTTATTTAATTTAAAATATAGATTGAATATTGTTATTATATAGAAAAGTTTAGTGGTTTTTTTTCATTTAAAATATAATATCAATTCGTTTTTTGTTTTCATTTGTGTTTATCAATAATTTTGATTTAATTTATTATAGGTAAGTTTGATAAAAAAATTGTTTTGTTTATGTACAACACACAGTAAAACAAAAGAAATTATATTATAGATATATTATAAATTTGTTTTTTTTTCTATATCTATATAGTATATATTTATAGATAATATTATATCTAATCATTGATAAACGTATTTAATATTTTGTAAATATTTTGCTAAAAATAAATATGTTTTTTTTTTATATATATAGAATCAATAATTTATGTATTTACGTATAATCTTTATTGTTTATCGATCGAAAAGGTAGACGCATTTATTAATATACTCTTTATGTTTATAAATATATTATTTATATGTTGTTCTATTATTATATATATTTGTAATTATTTTTCGTCGTTCGTTCACATATCATGTATAATGATGATTAATTTAATATGTATATATGAGACATTTATTGTTTATTAGTTGTTTTTTTAATATATATTTTAACATAATATTTTGATGAATGGAAATTTTAAAAATTTTTATGTAAATAAATAGATATTGATAAAGAGAGTTGATCGCAATTCGTTTATAATTAGTTATATTGAACATCAAATCAACATAGGATTATAATTTAGCATCGCTATAAGAACTAATAAAATTATAGATAGAATATAGAATGTATAGATAGAAATGAAAAATACTTAATTTTTTTAAAAACAATTATTTTACTCTATATAATGCCCTATATTTTTTGTTTTTTTTTCAATAAAAACATATAAAATTACATTTATTTTTAGTTTAATTACCTGAAACTTTATATATGCAAATTTATCAATAATTATACAAAAAAAATTGTTATAAATATACAATAAATATCACGTCATTTTTATTGAACATTGAACGCTATTCAAATACATACTATACAATCATCATAGTTTTTCCAATATGAATTAACATTTACACAATATAAATACAATTTGAGTCACTCTGTTTGCGTTATATAATATATATATATATAGCACACGGTACAAAGTATAATTTACCTATACACAGTGAATTAGAATTACTATAAAAAAAAAATTGCTAAAAAAACATATAACATTATATTATAGTGACATTCAACGTCATTATATAATTTTGTTTTTATAACTATATATTAATATATAGTGTTTTCTTTATAATATAGACTTTATTTTATATTATTATTATATAGATAGAATATTAAAAAAAAAAAAAGCTTATATATTATAGAATAAAAAAAAAATTATATAAAATAAATGCTTCGTAATAATTACTTACCGTATCTCTATTCGTGTATTATTCTTATATTATTTTTTTTTGAATTATAATTTTATAATATCACATGATTTGTTAAAAATTTAATGGAGGATACACAACGACGTGCGGTTATACAATTAAGACATATACGATTGTGTTTATCCAACATGTTACAGAATATTGGTAGACTATGCGGATTTTGTTTGCCAGACTCGAAAGATATAAGTATAGTGGTCAGAAATTGTCACTAATCCGGTTAAATTATCTTTTAGAATAAAAAAGTTATGGAACTTCCAAAATAGAAAATATGATTTTTAAAGTTCTACCAAATTGTTAATGGATCAGTTAATAATGTTTGAGATACTTATCAAAACTTTCAACTAATCCTTTAGCTATTAAACATACTATAAATAATATTTTAAATCATCAGCATTACAGCAAGGGTCAGAAATCCCATTTTCCTTCATCCAGATTTGGGGACGAAATAACTAAAATTTAATTTTTCTTGCTTATTTTCCTTTTGTTTTATTTCCATATACCACAATAAATATATGATCTTGAACTTCAAAATTTGTTTATTATTTAATATATATTATTCATAATTTAATTATTTATTATTATATATACATGCGAATGCGATATTCTATTTTATAATTCGAAATGTATGTGTTTTATTCTACGTGGTTTATATAAATAAGTAAGCTGTCGCAATCACAAACAAAACCAATACTCGCATTTTAAAGTGAAATGGCAAATTTTTTTTTTTGATTTGTAATTTACGTACGATTAATTATATATATATTTATAGATTAACGTCATTGCGGTTCTTATTTTTTTATTTTTTGGTTTTATATTAAAATTATATATATTGGTATGGTATAAAAATACCTTGATTTAACAATATAAAGGGTGATTTTTTAAAAGCTATTGGAAAGTTTTTCAAAAAAAAAACACATAAAATTCAGAAAAATGCATGAAATCTTTATTTGAATCGATAGTACGGTCCATATAATTTGATGTTTGAAGATTATTTCATGGAAATGTTGACCTTGACTGCGCCTCAAATGGTCCATCCGCTTAGTCCAACAATTTTGGCATACTCTTTCCAAAATTTCGGCCGGTATCTCACTTATAAATGCTTCAATGTTGTCTTCCAATGCGTCAATTGAAGCGGGCTTGTCTGTATAGACATGAGCTTTAACATAGCCCCACAAAAAATAGTCTAAAGGTGTTAAATCGCACGAACTAGGCGGCCAATTGACCGGTCCCGAACGTGAAATAAAATGTTCACCGAACTCGCCTCTCAATAGGTCCATTGTTGCGCGTGCTGTGTGGCATGTGGCACACGTGGTCTTGTTGAAACCACATGTCATCCATAAGTCAAGCTCTTGCATTTTGGGCAAAAAAAAGTTGGATATCATCTCACGATTCGCATCATCTTTGAAGAAGTACGGTCCAATGATGGGCTTGCCAGCCCATAAACCGCACCAAACTGTGACTTTTTCTGGATGCATTGGTAGCTGTTGCAATGCTTCTGGCTGATATTCACTCCAAAATCGACAATTCTGCTTATTTACGTACCCATTGAGCCAAAAATGAGCTTCGTCGCTGAACACAATTTCGTCGCGATGAAATTTCTTAACAGCATTTTTGATAATAAAATTCAATAATTTGCAAGCGTTGTTCGTTTGTAAGACGATTCATGGTTCAATTATAAACCAAACTGAAGATGTTTGACACACACGTAACGAAACAAAACACGAAACGTGCGTCAGATGTTTAAACCAGTGTTGCCAAAAAGATAATAGCTATAAAAAATCACCCTTTTATATTTACTAATACAAATTATTACCAATGTAAAGATATAGAAAATATATCCTGGATAAAGCGTAAATTGGAATGGAAAAGAATGTAATCACATTGAATATATCTCTCTATCTTGTGTTAGTTATATAAGATATGATATTTATTTGCATTTGCATTATTCTGCTGACAAATTATAGTTCAAATGATCACAATACATTTATTTATGAAAAGCAACATTAGTTTTGTTTCTAATTTCTGATTAAATAAATTTTGTTGTTTTCTTATAGACCTCATATTTTAATCTTGTATAATATTTTTATTTTTTTTTTAATTCTTAATACTCAATTATAATTATTATATTTTGTATCTACGCGAAATCATAGTATCAATATTAAGGAAACATTTATTATAATTCTTATATTATTTATTATAGAGTTATTTTTCAAAACATTTTCGAATAACAAAATGATTTATTTATATGATAAAATAATATACATATAAAAAATTTAAAAATTTCAACAATAAATATGAAAATGCCATATAACTATATATTATTTATATATAATGGTCAATGTACTTCAAAATATTGTATAAAGTATAGTGATGAATATATAATAATAATAAAATTCAATGGATTTTTATTGAACTTTGTAGTCTGCTTCTTTATTTATGCATTATATATTATAAAAACAAAAAATTTACAAAAAGCAAAAAATATAAAAAGGTGTACTTATTGAAGGCTATTATATAAATATGAATATAACACCGAAGAGATGATTCTTTATATTTTCTTTTAATAATTAAAAATGGAATTTCCTTAATAATATTTTCACAATAATTATTGTATATATTAATCAATGACGTATATTAATAATTTTTTTCTATATAAATATCGCATCGTTTTAATATTTATTATGAATTTTAAAATATGTACGTATATATATATATATCAATATCGCAATATACAATACTGTAGATTATTTATAAATGTATTACAGAATAAATAATAATTTCCAGTCGAACTAAATAATAATAATAATATTTATTATAAGCAAATTATATATATATATAAACATTTATGCATATGCTTATTTTCCACTTTCAATGTCAATTTACAGAGTGTTTCAAATATATATAGTTTTTGTTATACATAAACTATAGTTAATTAAATTAATTTACGGATTGATGTTCAAGATTTTTTCATAATTTAAAATATGTGAAAATTTTAATCTATTGCTAATCTATATTTCATATATTGTCTTGACGCAGATCACTGATTTTAAAATACCTAATGCGAACTTGCGTTCGGAAACATATCAATGAAATCACAGATCAAAATAACTAATGCATCCTGTAAAAAATTATGATTATAATTTTTCTATCAAAATCTCAATATTTATTTATTATTTGAAAATAAATAAATAATTTTAATCACATACAACAGATTAAAATATATATATATATGTGCATAATTTAAACACAAGATAATAGTATATATATAGTTTCAATTGATTTAATTATCTAAAAATAAAATAAACTTAATCAGTAATTGTCGCAATAACAATAATATGCAATATACAATAAAATTGTATATATGTTTTTGCGAAAACAAATAAAATAACAAGGAATTAATATGTAAATATATATATAATTGAATCATGATTAATTTTATTAATTACAATTTGATTTTTATTTTTTCTCTTTATATATTCAATTTTGTTTAATTGTAAATATATTTTTTTAATATTTATTTACGATCTTGTTTTATATACTTATATGCGGAGGGGATTTTTTTTTAATCATGAAATATTTACAACTGATTTTAATATTTTTATTTTGTTTTGTTTTGTATTTTTTTATTGATGTTTATTATAATTATATATGTCATGATATTTATGATAAATAAAGGATGATTTTTTAAAAGCTATAGGAAAGTTTTTCAAAAAAAAAACACATACAATTCAGAAAAATGGATGAAATCTTTATTTGAATCGATAGTACGATCCATATAATTTAATGTTTGAAGATTATTTCATGCAAATGTTGACCTTTACTGCGTCTCAAATGGTCCATCCGTTTAGTCCAATTTTGGCATACTCTATCCAACATTTCGGCAGGTATCTCACGAATAAATGCTTCAATGTTGTATTCCAATGCGTCAATTGAAGCGGGCTTGTCTGTATAGACATGAGCTTTAACATAGCCCTACAAAAAATAGCCAAAAGGCGTTAAATCGCACGATAGGAGGCCGCACGATAGGAGGCCTGTGATTTTTTCTGGATGCATTGGTAGCTCTTGCAATGATTCTGGCTGATATTCACTCCAAAATCCACAATTCTGCTTATTTACGTACCCATTTAGCCAAAAATGAGCTTCGTCGCTGAACACAATTTCGTCGCGACGAACTTTCTTAACAGAGCACGCATTTTGATAATAAAATTCAATAATTTGCAAGCGTTGTTCGTTTGTAAAACGATTCATGGTTAAATTATAGACCAAACTGAAGATGTTTGACAGTGAAACAAAAGACGAAACGTGCGTCAGCTGTTTAAACCAGTGTTGCCAAAAAGATAATAGCTAAAAATTCACCCTTTACATGCGATATTGTTGACATAAATATATTATTAATATAATGTAAGTCAAAAGATTTACGCGATGTATAACAAAAGCATTCAATAGCCATTATTATAGATGCAAATAAAACTGAATAATCCTTTAACCTAGTAAATTAATACGCTATAAAGTTCAATGAACAATATTCTGTTAATTTTGAACTACCTATAAACAACAACAAAAAAAACAATGAATTAAATGATTCATTATATTGAACTGCACTGTCCTTCATGCGTATATATAAAAGTTCAATATTCAATTATATATACAAAAAATAAATTGGTTTATTGTGTCATTTTTATTTTTAATATATATATATACATCAATATAATATATATGACTCTCTGTTTTGTTATTATTCAAAAGTCAAAATATATATTTCCTTATTTTGAAAATTATCACACCATCAATATATAATATCTCTATTTATATCTATCTTAAATTTATAATTTTAATAATCTATACATCAATTATCTAAATTGTTAATTAAAAAAAAAAAACAAAACAAAAATATGATTTGTTTAAAAATAAAATTAACAATATTTTTTTAGATTCCTTGAAATTTAATCTATTTTCATGTAATTCTTCTTCGATAACAATAAACAAATAAAAAACATATGGAAATATACAAAAGAGTTCGATCAAAAGCGACGAACCTGCAAAAAAAAGATATTCATATTTTTATGTTTAGATGACAAAAATTTTATTTTTATTTGGTGTTTATTTCAAAAAAAAAAAAATTGTATTAATATTTATAATTTATGATTTTGTTTTGTTTTTTTTTTTCAATTTTATTATATGGATTGCATCTTTAATAATATATATAGTAATAATAAAATTATGTGTATATCGACAAAATCCTTCACTTTTAATATAAATAAATTTACATCATTATTATTATAATATATATTTTCTTTGAATTTAAATAACCTATGAATTATGCGTCCTTGCACATATTTAAATTTCTTTTTTGTGGTTTTATTTGTTTGTGTATTGTTTTGCAAATTTATATATTGTATGTTTCCAAAAATATGTGTATTTGTATAACAATAAAATTACTCATAATGCCATAATAGTAAAAAAAAAACCAAATCTTATTATTTTAAGATTGATTTTTGATATATTATTAAAAATTTATATATATAAAAAAACCACCACCACAATATTGTATATAATTTTTATAAGAAATAACAAAATGATATGATATGGGAAAATTCTATTAAAGTAAACTTTTCGCTATACAACCAACAATCTATGGTTTTAGCGTCCAACAACAGCCTTTTGTTGTTAGTTACTTAATTTGTGGATTTTACGGTGTCGGTAATTAGCCGTACGACCAACCGCAAGCGGAAAATTCTATTGCGTTATATAAAATTCTAAAGAAATTTAATTCATTCATAAATATAGCAAATGTTATAAAATAAACATAAAACGGACAAAAAAATGATGAGAAATTACAGGTGTAACATGCAGACTAATATATATTAATAAATATATATATATAATTTATTGATATTTACACATTATCATAATTCAAATAAGCAGAAGAAATGTAAAATTGTATATATATATGAATGCGGTATATGGAATATGCAAATTTATAATATATATGGTTTTTTTTTCTTCATATCTTTTCTCACATATTGTATTATTATTGTTACTCATATATTATTTTATCATATCGCATATATAATCAACATTTAAAAACTTAAAACATATATTATTTAATATTTTTCATTTCGTTGAGATTTTTTTTTTTTGTGGAAATATGAGAAAAAGTATAATATTTTTTTTATTTAAATATTATACATATATACTGTGATGACCTTAAAAATTTGTTTTTTTAACCTGTCCGGTTAAATATATATATATATATATATAATTTTTTATCGCTTTTATATATAATACACGCACATAATTTTAAAAATCTTCTTACAAAAAATATATATTTATATATATATATATATATATATTATTCCATTTATATTTATATATAGTAAATAAAAAGCACATTGTCAATACAACATTATAAAAAAAGAAAAAAAGTTGATTCAATGAAATTAGATATATTTTTTCAATTTATTTAGTATTGTACATCAGTTTGTGAGTAACAGACGAATCATTTTATCATAATTATTATCGTGCATATTTTTTTTTTTTTTGAATAAAAAAAGATAAAAAAAAAAAAGAGTTCGCGTGTTTGGAATTACAAAAAAATTAATACATTTTTTGTTTTTAAAAGAATTATTCATTTCTTTCATATCATTTGTTTTAAATACTACTAAAAAAACACCCGCAGAATATAGTATAGAGTGTGTTATAATAACAATTTGTATTTTTTAATGTGATATATTTTAAATGTAAAAATTTTTTATCTACGAAAATAAAAATATTTATATACATTTCGATTTTTTTTTTAATAAAATTTTGGTTGTTTTTATATTTTTGATTGCAGTTTTTCTAAAATTCAGTTTTAATACAATTTAAATATGTGATAGACAGATAATAATTTCTATTTCAAATAATTTTGTATATAGTTATAGATACATGATTTAAGTAAAAAAGTTATTTATTGATAAAATAAAATATTTTTAGTATATACATAGAGTTTTATAAAGTGCAATAATATATAGTTAAATTTGAAATTTCGGAATATAAATCTTTTCTTTTTTTTTTTTTTTGTTTAGTATATCAAGGGCATATATAAACAAAATCACCTGTTCTACTTTTCTCTGTACATATTTTTTGATCATGTTTTTTTATGAAAGCTTTTCAATTATGTTATATATGAATTTAGTAATACCGTCAAAGATATATTTATTTTCCATTTCCATATACCAAAATATAATTATGCTAAAAATCTCTAACTAAACAACATAAAATGTAAGTCAATGAACGCCATATACATATATACAGTATATAGTTATAATTAAACAAAATTCAAAAATTATGCAATTTCATTCAAACTGAACGAACTGCGAACTACAAATAAATACAAAATGTAAACCACCATATGGACGCTTTACTTACAAGAAACCTTCAAAAAATGATTTATTAAAAAACATATAAATGCAAATTATGGTAAAACGAAAAAAATCTATTTATTATTTTTTTAGCAATGGCACTATATACAAAACTCGCTAATATCTGTATATATAAACATAAAAATATTACATTTTAAATTCCATTCATTAGATATGCAAAAAAAACAGCTTTTTAAATTGCAATTATTAATTAAGAAATATCATATTCGCAGAAGAAAAACAACCAAATTTTTAATATTAATGTTTGAAATTGAAATAATTATTGAATTTAAATGTATATAAATTAATTTTTATAAAAGTATATGAGTTTTAAAGGTGTTAAAAACATTTATTATAATAATGTAATGTGTTATTGTTTTATTCTTTTCCATATATTTTTATAGATAGAGTATTTGGATTATTTAAATTTAAAAAAAAATTTAATAAAAATATTGTGTAATACAAATTTAAGGGATAAAAAAACACAAAAATTAAAATGAGTAAGTTTAAAAAACACAAAAAAATAAAAAAAAAAGAAACTTAACAAATAAGTTAAAGAAAATTATAGTCCTTTATTTATATATGCGGAGAAGAGTTTCTATATATAAAAATCGCTATATATAAATTTTATTATTTTAGTAAATTATAAAATATTTTTTTTTTCTAATTCAACCAAGGACAGATCAGGTTTTCTAAACCTAGTATTATAATAATATATATATGTAATGTTTTTTTTTTTTTTTTTTTATATTGGATTATAATTTTGATTATATTCATAATTAATTGTAAAAATAAATTCTCTGCATATAAATTCTTTGCACATAAAAAAACAAATTACTATATTGCAGAAAATTAATTCATTTTTAAAGTATGTGCATATATAATATATTTAAAAGTTATTTACTTATATAATGATTTAAATGATAAAATTAATTTTTGAAATTTCGAAATATATGCAAATTCTATATATATGTATTTAAATATATATATATATATATATATATATATATATATATAATAACAAAAATTATAACACTTTTAACCGCGTCATCGTGCGTATATATAGAAACTTATTATTATATTTTAATAATATATCTAGGTTTATATAATGCAAAACATCGCAATGTATTTATATTTATGTACAAATTATAATTTGATTAAAAAAATTTTTTAATAAGATTATATTTCATTATGATCATTATGTATAGTCTATATATATATACTTATTTCATTTAACTATGTATATATACATACTTATTTCTATTATTATTATATATATATATATACATATATGTATATATATATAATATATATTTAAATCATAATATTGTGTAATTTTGTTTTCTATGTGAATAATATATTTGTTGTTTTGTTTTTGATGTTTATAATAATAAATTGTTCATGCGATATGTGGAACATTGTTTTTTTTTATTACTTAATTAAATTCATTATAATATACTACTTTCATTGAAATTATCAATAATATATGGGTTTTTTATACTCTGTTATAATTTTACAATTATATGCTGCAGATACTTGAAATAATATCATAACAATATAATGTACTTTGTTGTTGGGTCATTCATTTGAATATTTTATTTTATAGAGAACTGTGTTTTATAATTTAGATGTCTAATCTTAAAGTTATACTGAATGTTACATAGTGACAAAAATGGTCAATTTTTTTAAACCTTAATGTGATTCCACCATCCAAAAAACCATTAATTGATCGTGACCACAATTCTTATGAATTCTTTAAACGTAATTGTTTAGGATATAGAACAAAAATTGATTAAAACAAACTAAAAAAATTTCAATGAAAGTTGTTCATGTCACTTGATCCTATGATCCTTATGATACGAACGATATGATTTTTTTACAGATTTTTTATGATTTTTTAGTTTGTTTTATTGTGTAAAAACCAAAACCATTTGTATTAATATTTATTAAAAAAAATTTAAAAAAAAACCCCCCACATAAAATTTACAATTAATTGTGATTTTTTTTTATTTTCATATTTTTGGTTTACAAGTACCGACAATGTTATCGGAATTGGACGATCTACCGTCAGTTCAATTGGGTGATCAAATTTTACGATTTGAACTTGATCCATTAAATGATTTTGGTCAAGAGGTTGCATTGAATGAATTACGTGAAACACCAGAAACTACAGCTGATGGATTAGCAGAATTAAAAAAATTATTAAAAGGTATAAAATAATAATCGATTTATTATATATAATACAATATATAAAATTAATTTTTTAATATACGTTCTGTAGGTTGTGATGATGTAAAAAATATTTATGCAATAAAAAGGTTTTTTTATTTTTAATTGTATTTTTTTTTTCTACGCGGCGAGGTTTTTTTTTTAATATTATTATATAATTAATCTTGAATTATAATATATATTTTGATTTTAAATTTGATTCATTAAATAAATTATATAAAGTGTGTGTGTGTGTGTGTGACATTTGATTGAACTATAGTAATAATATTTTAGATTTTTTTTTTCGTTAGGTTAAAAAATTATTTTATTCAATTATGAGAATTTAATACGCATATTATTATATGTAGGTGCTATAGAGTACTTTGACATTGATATTGATTTATATTTTATTCAATATATTTTTGGGTTTTAAATTCACATTGAAACGTTACGCATTTAAAAAGTCATATATTAATAATATAATTAAAGTGTTACGTATATATGTGGTTATGAAAATAATAATAATATATATATAAATTTTATCGAATTCATCTTTGCCATATTATTATTGAATATATCAATATAAAAACATGATTTGTTTTTTTTTTAAAATAATAATTCCAATATATATTATAATAAAGATATACGCGAGGGATATATTCACATACAATAATAATATATCTGCTATTATATATATTGCACTTCTCTCTGCTGTTATTGTGTTAACCTTCTTCAAATCCATTTATAAACATATAATTTGTTAAAAAAAAAAATGCCAACGTTTTTAAAATTTAAAAAGAAAAAAATATTAAAAATGATGTTTTTGTGTTTTGTTTTGCATATTTTAACCAGTGTTCTTTTAAATTTCAAAAGAACGTAGCTAAATAATTAGATAAAAAAAAAACAAGAAATATTCAAAATAGAATAAATTTTTATATTAAATTTTAGTTTTTATATAATTTTTTGATTCTCTTATAAATTTATATCCTTACACGCAAAAAAATATATTTTTTTTTTAATCTTAAAATTTATATAATATAATAATCTTTTGTTATTATTAAAACTACCAAACCGGTTTCATTGTTTTTTAATTTTTTTTTATTTTTGTTTTTGACCAAACGAAAATAAAAGAAAAATAAAACAAAAAATATACAAAACAAAATAAATTGATTGGAAAAACAAAATAAAACTTTATAATGTATATTACTTGTCTGATTTTTATTTCTGTTTTAATATAAATAAAATCGAAAAATCAATTGTATATATAGGAATATATTTACAATATATATAATTAAATAATTTAAATACAATATATATGTTTGTAAATAAATTTACAAAACAAAAATCGAATATATTTATAATTTAATATACCTGCTATATTCAAAAGTCTCAAGGTTTTTTCATTATATTTATAACCAAAAAAAAAAAAATATTTAATTCGCATAGTCATACATATGCTATGATTTTTTATTTTTTATCAAAATGTTTTTCGTTAGGTTAAATACGCCAAAATTATAAAAAATACAAGAAATAAAACAAATAAAAATAAACACTATACTATACACTATTTTTGTAGATTCACCACAAAAAACAAAAATAATAATAATAAAATTATAATATGTAGAAAATAATAGATGATGATGGGAATATTTTATAAGTGCATCTTTTATTTAATAAACAATTTTTTTTTATGTTTTTATTTAAAGTATTTATTTAAAATATATATATACTATACTTGAACACTTTTTATTTATTATAATACCGTCGTGTGTTTTTTTTTATTTATATAATAATTAATGTGTATAAAATATTTGCAAATAAAAATGAATAATATACAATAAAACATTTTAAATTTTATCTTTTCAACTTTAATTATTAATCACAATATATTATATATATATAATGAAAAGGAAAACAAACAAATAATTTATATAAGAGTTTTTTTTTTTTTTTTTTTGTTTGTTTATGCGTTATTCAAGATAATTATATAATATATTTCAAAATTAAAACACTTTAAATCCCGGGACTTTTTTATTTTTTAATTTTGCAAATTATATATCATTTTAATTTGTTAACAATTAAAGCTATAATATATAGTTGATGATTAATTTAGTTAAATTTCGTGATTAAATTTATATATAAAAATTAATTAAATAATTATATTCTTAATTATTATATAATGTATTTATATTGATTTTTTTTTTGTTTGTTATATTTTACAGAAGAGACAGATTTATCTGTACCCCTGGAAAATGACGATTGGTTAATTCGATTTTTACGACCATGTAAATTTTATCCAACAAGTGCACGTGATTTGGTAAGTTTTATAATTTATTTATTATCAATTTTTTATCATTTCAATTAGTCATTCAATCAAAAAATCAAAACAGTATTATTAATAAATATTTTTTTCAATAATTATATCACTGTTTTGATATAAATTTATATTAAAATAATTTATAGATTTATATGTGAAAAAATCTTTATATATTTTATATTAATATATTAATAAATGTGATCTTGAATAATTTAAGCGATGATAATAATTTAATTCATTTAAAAGAAAAATTTTAGTTCGTTGACATCATTTTCAATTTATTTATTTATCTTTTAATTTTACTATATAATATTATGATAAATATATAAAATATTTCCTCAATATTTATATTGTATATTGAATATGTCGACGACAATGAAATTTATTGTATTATAATTAAAAAAAACTACCACAATAATATACTGATAATAAATATTCAGCAATGTTATATCGTTATATATTTATAATTTTAATTCACAAATATTAAAAAAAAAAAATATATCTTATTTTATGTTTACTAAATAATCTACATGCAGATATATTTGATTTTATACGTTTCTTTCTCTATGTATTTCATTCATAAAAAAAAATTGAAAAATTAAAGTTTATAAAGGGTGATTATGCGTCTTCCAATGCGTCAATTGACCTGTCGAGCCTGTCTGTATAGACATGAGCTTTAACATAGCCCCACAAAAAATAATCTAAAGGCGTAAAATCGCATGATCTAGGCGGCCAATTGACCGGTCCCGAACGTGAAATAAAATGTTCACCGAATTCGCCTCTCAATAAGTCCATTGTTGCGCGTGCAGTGCGGCATGTGACATCGTCTTGTTGAAACCACATGTCATGCAAGTCAAGCTCTTGCATTTTGGGCAAAAAAAAAAGTTGGATATCATCTCACGGTAGCGCTCACCATTCACAATTACGTTTCGATTCGCATCATCTTTGAAGAAGTGCGGTCCAATGATGCCACCAGCCCATATACCGCACTAAATTGTGAATTTTTCTGGATGCATTGGTAGCCAGAACTGATATTCACTCCAAAATCAACAATTCTGCTTATTTACGTACCCATTGAGCCAAAAATGAGCTTCATCACTGAATACAATTTCGTCGCGATGAACTTTCTTAACAGAGCACGCATTTTGATAATTCAAAATTCAATAATTTGCAAGCGTTGTTCGTTTGTAAGACGATTCATGGTTAAATTATAGACCAAACTGAAGATGTTTGACAGTGAAACAAAACACGAAACGTGCGTCAGCTGTTTAAACCAAAAAAGATAATAGCTAAAAAATCACCCTTTATATTGCATGTTAACAAATACATTTTTTTTGCTAATAATTTAAAATGTATGTTAACTATCATTTCTTATATGATGACATTGTATATTATTACATTATAGAAATAATAATGCAGAGGTAATACATTTTTGTTTGCATATTATATATGTTTATGCATTAAAACATCAATTTAAGTTTTTGATATAACAACATATACAAATATTTTTTAATCGTATATATTACTTAAGCCACAAAGTTATAACAATAATATATGTATATAATAATAGATGTTACAAAATAATGTAACATTTTTTGCATGTTCAGACAAATATATATAATTTACAATTTCTCTCAATTATATTTTCTTGTTTTTATGTTATAAATGCAATTATTATAAGGTAAAGTGAAATCTATAGAACATATATGAGATTTTATTCGGAATAGGTTAAACAATTAAAAAAAAAATGCATTATTAAAAATATGACTGTTCTATCGTGTATACCATTATATATCAAAAAAGACAGTAAATGTTTACAGTAAACATCTATATTATCTATCATTATAACAACTTTTGTTCTTATCCTATATTATATAGCATAAACAATTAATTAATTTTTTTTTTTAATAATAAATTATTTATATTTATTTTTATGTATATGCATGTATATATACAGATTAAACGCTATTATGGATTTAAACATAAACATTCTGAAATTTATGAATCTTTATTACCATCAAATCAAGAAAATATATTTAAACAAAATATTTTGACTGTTTTTCCAAATCGTGATCAATTAGGACGAAGAATTTTATTATTAGAATTGGGAAGTAAGTTAACAAAAATTAAATTTATATATATATATGATATATCTATACAAACTGATTCAAAAATACTAATATTAATTTGGTTTTTTTTTTGTTACGATAGAAAATTGGAAACATAAAGAAGTAACATTAGATGAAGTATTTAAGGGTTGTGTATTATTTTTGGAAGCGGCAATGATTGAACCGGCAACACAAGTACACGGTGCTATTGTTATATTTGATATGGATGGATTATCATTACAACAAACATGGCAATTTACACCGGCATTCGCAAAACGTATTGTCGATTGGTTACAAGATGCTGTACCATTACGTGTCAAAGCCATCCACATCATTAATCAACCGAAAATATTCAATGTTGTATTTGCATTGTTTAAACCGTTTTTAAATAAAAAATTAGGTGGACGTATCATATTTCATGGTACCGATCGTCCATCATTACACAGTCATATATCACCAGAAGGTTTACCATTGTGTTACGGTGGTACCTTGGATATACCACGTGTTAACGGTGAAGATTGGTTTGGTCTATTGGTTAAATGTGATAAAGAATTTGTTGCTATTAATACGTATGGCTATAGTAAAAATGGTGTTGTAAAGAAAAAGAAATAAATAGCCCGGTAAATATATAGCAGAGTTCATCGTGACTATATTATATATACAATAAATTTTTTTAACTTTTTTTTTTTAATATATGTGCATTAAAAGCATGGTTATTTTTATAAATATCGAAATTATTTTTTTTTTATATGCATATTTGTGATATTTATACATAAAAAAAAAGTGTGTATTTATATTTGCATTAACATTTTAACTGTCTCAAATACAAAAGTGAAAACATTTTAAATCCAACCCAAATAAATAATAAATAGAAATATAAAATAATGCTATTTAGATTACAAAAACCCAAAAAAGAAAAAAAAAATTAATACGAACTTTTAAGCATTCCTTGCCAATAATTTTATATTATAATCTATATATGATTATAATACTCAACGATTTTATTGATACATCTTAAAATTTATATAGGTATAATAATATATTAATCAATATTTTTTTTTATATTATTATATTAGAAAATTATATATATAGATAGAGGCATCATTGACGAATTATTTTGTTTGTATAATTAATTATAATTGATCGGTACAACAGGTGATATATTTATATTATAATTATTGTATATATATATTTATAATTTTTATAGTTTTCAAATTCATAAATTATACAGATATACGCACAGACCCACTAGTAAAATTCAATATAATAAATATATATTTCTTTTTTTTTTTAAATAAATATCAAATACGTATGTGTAGATATAGTGAAATTAGTTAAAACAATTTATATTTTTTTAATTTAGATTTTTCATTGATTTTTTTATTTTTTACCAATATATATATATAAATATTTGTGTATGTTATATTTTTATAATTTATATAAATTATAAAAATTAGTATTTTAAGGATAAGGTTTTTTTTAATAAAATATATATAAATATTCTGATTGTATTTTGATATAATAAAATTTAAGGTTTTTTTTTTAAATCTGTTGTTTTTTATCTATTTTTTTTTTTTTTTGGTCTTGTAAATATTTACTAAATTATTAATAAACAAATCTAGAATTTGATTTAATTGCATATGGGTCTTGATGGTTGACGAATTTTCAAGAAATTTTGTTTTACATTTTGATTTTGAGACCAATCTTGGGAAGTTATCAATTCAAAAACATCCATCGGAATGGCATCAACACCGTTGAAAAATGGAATGGATATGAATGGAATGGGTATTGGGATATTGGGAAACTCTTTATACAATTTCCAAAAATGTTCCAAATAATTATACCATTTTTTATTAAATTTATATAGAAGAAAAGATATAATAAAATATGTTTATATATATTTTTAACAATAAATTTATATATATATATATATATATATATATAATAATAAATTTTAACAAAATATAAATAAAATAAAATTTAACAAAAAAAGTGTTTATAGAAAAACAAATTTCTCTTTCATCCTTTCAGTTTTCCCGTCTTTTTTTCAGTTCCATTTCGTAATATATTTTGGAATATTATAACCCATTTATTATATATGATATATTATCGTAAAATTATATTTGTTTAATTTATATATATATATTATTTTGGTGAATCAATTGTTGTATCTTGTCGTACAAATGCCATATCCGCTTGACTATCAGCATGTATTTGTTGAGCTTTTGATCCAGGCTAAAAAAAATAATAAAAAACATGATTTTTTAAGACTATTTAATTTAATAAATAATATATAACATTCTATATTTACTCTTGGATGCATTAAAACAAATGGAAGTTCAGCGGCCAATTCACCGCCAAGTGCACCAAGAAATAATTTAACTTTAACTGCATACGATACAATAATACCAAATGCATCACGATTCTCAGGTGCAGCTAATCTAAAGTAATTAAGTAAATACTGATAATGAAAATGAAAATTTCAATTAAATATATAATTTATTTATTAACACTTACAAAGTGGATGATGCTAAATTTGTATCTTGTCTTTTTAATAAACCATCTAAGGCAATTCCTTTACGATCTTTATTCATTTCAAGTAACGGTACTAAATACATAACTTTTTGAACGCTTGAACCCGGTTGTATTGGACATCCTTCACTTGTTTCCATCGATGCGACCGTATTACGATATTGACCATTTTGAAAGAGTACCACATCGACACCTTGTTGAACCATTGTTTTAATTTTTTTCACTACCTATATAAATAATAAATAAAATAAAATTTATTTTATTTTCATATAAAATACATATATATCGTTAATTGTATAAATTACCTTATTCGAATGATTACGAATACAAATATTTACAGAAATACGTTCACCATGAAAATATAATTGTTTGTCTAGTGTTACCTCCAATTCCAGATCACCGGGACTTAACATAAAATCTTTACGTACAATTGTACATGGTTGAGTGCCCGGTTTTGACGGTGCATATTGAACTTTACGTATACCCAATGTAACGGTACTACGACGATGTGAACGATCCGTTTCCGATTCACCGGTAAATAATTTTACAAAATATTGTACACCACATGGATCACCATGATCATCGGGTCCATTTTGTAAGCATACCGATGCCGGTGCACTTGGTGGTATATTAAATGTAAATGGTATTGCATTCGGTCCTAATTTCTTTAGAAGGCGTTCTTGTAATTTTGTCAATTGAATTGCAGATTTTTCCGGTTGTGGAAACACTTGTTCCGACACTAAATACAATTCTTTTTGAAAATTTAAACCCATCACTTCGTCCTGTTCGCGTCCAAATCGAAAACTACATACAATTTGACCGAATACACGTCGTCTTTCCGTAAAATAATCATCGCTAAGCACCAAAACACCATCTGTATATATATATGTTATATATATTAATAAAATAAAGATATTAAATATATTTAAATTATATTTATAAAATTAAAAACCGATAGTAAAATTTATAGATTTTTCAATGTCAAGGTCAATTAAATTAATTTATTTAATTTTAACACAATAACTATTTTTAAAAAAACTATATATTTTCACAATATTATTATATTCATTTATCATTACCGATTGGTTCAACTGCTGAAATATGATCAATAAAATCACGTTTTCCCAAATAAATTGTTAGTTTTTCATTTGGTGAAACTTTTTTGAAAACTTTAAAATTCACAACCATTTTAAAATTTATTATTAAATAAAAAAACAAAAAAAATTAATTATTAATTAATTATTTTAGTAATCAAAAAAAAAAAAACACTGATTTTTGAAAAAAATTTATATGCTGTTTTATATGCAATTTTCAATTTTGATTCACAGGACCTGTTTTTAATTTACTCTGTGATTCGATACACCTTTAAATTTATACTAAGCAAATTTTTCGGAAAACTATTCTCTTTTATATGGTTTTAATTTAAAAAAAAATGTATATATATATATAGGTAATATATATTATTGAAACATTTATCCAATCCAATTATATATGTATATATATAAATTTTTTTGCGTATGGTTGGCATATAATAATAATAATAATAATACATGTGACGATTTCCATATATATAATTCATTGGAAAATGGATCATATTTTGGTTATTGTGTTTTTTTTTATGGCTTCTTGAAATATTTTTTATTTTTTATATTTGTAAGGTGTTGTGTGTTATATACATATAATATAATTTTTATTTCGCCCTTATTTTTTGTTTTCTATTTATCTATCTATATATTCAATATATATATATATGATGAATAAATGAAACAATAAAAAACAATATGTTTTGGTTTATATAAATATATATATATATATATATATATAATATCATCTTCGCGTAAATTGTAAATATACAAAATGAAAAATCAATAGTACTATATAAAGGTATATATAATATATATAGAGGAAAATTGATTATTTCTGCTGTTTTGCGGAATGTATATATATGTAAAATGATGAATATTTGTTATTGATAGGAGGAGGAATATATATATATATATAGGAAACTAGGTATGTATAATATATATGGCGGCTTATGAAGAATGACATTTTAATCTGTTATGAATAATAATAATAATAATAATAAATGTGCATATTTACATTGAAAAAAATATTATATATACATTATAATAAAAAGAAAATTCAATGGATCAATGAAAGCATCTTAAAATTATACCATAATTAATATTGGTATATAACTATATAATAATATAGAGATTATAAAAATTTTTTTTTATTTTTTTATTTTCTAATACTGCGAAAAGCATTTTATTCATATGTGTTGGATTAGATAAAAAAGTAATATCGACAAGTTTCATATAAAACTGCGAGAAATATTCACACATAGCAGTATATATGCGTTATATTGGAATATTTGTAATATATAGGCAGGGAATGAAGAAACAACGATGATTAAGATTTAGAAATTAATACAAACAAAAAAAAAAAAAATAGACATCCATTTCACCTAATCATGTTACACATTTGGTTTTATGGAGTTTATATCCAGCCCCACAATAGGTCGATATACTCGATATATATATATAGTTTCTTTGCTATATATATACTTGACAAATAACACATTATATTAGCAATGCAAAATTAATCAGTGGAAGAGTAGTTTATTATTATTATCAATATACAATAATCCTTCGTACACAGAGTTTTACATAATAGATTAACTAAAAAAAAATTATTGATATAAAATAATACAAAAAAATTAGACAGTCGGATATATACTTTGTGATATGTTTTTAATATTGCACGTGGTGGAGCCCTATAGAATATATATATATAGAAACCAGTATAATTTTTGATATATTCGATATTGTAATATAACATTGTAATTTGTTTTTATAGTTCTATATGGACAATATATAGGTATCCATCTAATGAACACGAATGGATTATTTGGTGGTTTATTTAGCAGTAATAAGCTTTATAAGCTATAAATCACAGACCAATATAATTATATTATTTACGTATAATACGGCTTTATTGCACTATCAATTTTCTTTTATTGCACGCTTTTTAAGTATATATGTAAATATATCTATATATATATATATATATGGATGGAAATAAACTTTGGAATATATATATATATGGATGGAAATAAGTATGAATGACTAATATGATTTCTTAAAATTATAATCGCTTTATATACGATTCTTATAAAATAGACAAATACGGTCGGGGGAAGCAAATTATTTATTAAATTAAATTGCCCCCCAAAAGTAATTTGTTTAATATTGCGAAACGTCCCTATCCCTATCCATATATCTATAAACTATTAAAAACAGCCACAACATTTTATTCCATTATATCGAAAAATACCAGTCGGATTATACATATGTATAATGTAAATGTAACTGATTACTATGTTTATCTATTATACTACAATCACCAAGCGACAGACTGCACAATTAATTAATTTATTTTAAATTTATATTATAGTTAATTGGTGTTAATTTTTATTGTTGTGAATTATTATTTAAATTGAAAATAAAAAAAAATTTATCTATATAATCTATATTTCACTTATATACTTAGTGTTGGTGGGTGGGAAAAATAGTGTTAAAATAAAAATTAGTGTTAAAACAAAACAAAATGATATAAATATTAATTATTATAATTATTATTATTAGTATTATGAAAAATAAAAAATTTTAAATACACACTCACACACACACACATACACAATCATTTAGTAGAATATTCATTTGATAATTAAGTATTTGTAAAATGGTAAATTGACTGAAGATTTAGATAAATAAGATTTAGAAGTAAATACAAAAAAAAAAAAAAATAGACGGTAATTCAAATATACTTTTAGAAGAAGACATGTTTCATGTTACATGTATACATGTATATATATATATATATATATAGAGGTGTTCGATATATTCGATATATATTAAACAATTTGTATAGCCTCGAATTTTTTGTTTATTGAAATCTTTTTATATCACAGACCAATATAATTAATAATATAATATTTGTACTTAAAATATCACATAATATATATTTATATAATATATATATATATATTAAATAAATTAACTTATATAAAAATTTTTAATAAAATATCACAAATATATAAATTCATTATGTTACATTAAAGCTTATAATCCATTAACAACTGCAGATCTATATCCATATATATAGATCATATATATATATCGATATCTATAATATAAAAACAGTAACAATATTTTTATGTATACCGTATATATTCCGAAAATACCAGAATTATCCAAAAGTTCAAAACTGCCAATATATTGATATTATTATTGTTTAGCTCTATATTTATTGACCGCATATTTAGAAACCAACATATACCGTCCAATTAATTAATCAATTTTAAATGAATATTATAGTAAATTTATTATAATTTTAATTGTTGTGAATTATTAAAATATTTAAATATATAATTAAATTAATTGGAAAAAAAAAACAATTGTATAAATATAGAAATCAAAACAATAAAATTATTTTTAACCGTATATGCGATTATTTTATCAATCATATGTATACAACATAAATTATATACATATATGTATATTATAGATATAATAAAGAGTTTAATAAATATCGTTAATATAACAATAATTTAAAATTTTATAGTATATATATGTGTTAAAAGTGAATTATATTATTTTGATTATCAAAATTAAGCATTTTTTAAATACATTATCAGTTGCATCATTTTTACATGGGAAAATTTTCAGGTAAAGTAAAATGGGATGATTTGTAATTGTCATTTATTTATAAACGACAAATTCTATTACACCCTGATTTTGCCATTTGCGACATCAATCATTCCAATAAAAATGTAAATTGTACCTATAAAAGCTAAATGCCCTTATTCGTATCATTAATATTCTTTCTGGTTAAAAATTGTTAAAATAAATTGTATGTTTTTCTAAAAAAAAAATTATAAATACCATTAAAAAATTAATACAACAATTAAAAATTTTGTTGAAAAAATATATAGTTGTGTAATGAAGAAAAAATAAAATCATTCAAATAATTCTTAATAAAAAAAAAAAATGAATTTGAATTTGAATTTGTATTTTGATATCGAATGATGACTTCTATCTATAATTAACGCATCTATAAGATAAACAAATTAATTTAATTTTTGAAAATGAAAATAGATAAGAAAAAAAAATTGGACAGTTATCCCAACACTTTATAGTTATGATTCGCATGCATCATATGATTTTTTATAGAGTTTATATTCATAGCATTTAATATTTTATTGAGGTTGTGCGGCGAGCGGTTGAGGGAGGAGAGGCACCGCGGGTGTTACCCCCCCCCCCCCCCCTTCCCCCCATACAATATATATTTTCGTTATATCTCTATATACAGAATGTGATTTTGTTATTATACCTTATTTATATATCGGATAATTTATAGGATATATAATCCCGTTCTTATTAACTATATCACCTTAAAACTATATAAATAAATTATATAAATATAATATAATAATAACATGCAAATATTATATTTGCATAATTAAAATTAATTAAGTAGTTATTTAGTATCTGCTCTGCTAATCTGGCATAAAAGACGTGTCTGTAAATTAATAATAATATTGCGATATCCTATTTTATCCAATATATATTTATATATAATATAAAAACAGCATCAAAAACATTATATAGTATCGGTATATTTTATCGAAAATAAGACAACACTGTGATGCTGAAATTTTTTCATCGATGTTCTACAACGGTGTGGTGAAGTCCCATACAATTTGTTGTTGTTGTTACAATAACAAATGCTATGGGACTTCACCACACCGTTGTAGAACATCTATGAAAAAATTTCAGCATGAATATTTTATAATTAACTGTCATCGAGTCTACAAAGTAACAAACTGCCCAATTAATTAATTATAATTTATTGTATTTTATAGTAAATTTGTGATAATTTTAATTGTTGTGAATTTTTGTTATTTAATTATCGTTACAATCATAAATAAAAACATTTTTATCGCCATAATTCTATTTCGTATGTGTCACAATTCTATTTCAAAAAATAACCAAAAAAATCAATGCAAATTTTCTTAAAAAAAAAAAAAAATCACAAAAAAACAGCCATCAATTCCTTTCATTTTTGAAAATTCTTACATTTTTTCCATTTTCTTAAGGTATATAACCTCATGCGCGGCGTGTTTGAGTGTGTTTACAAACTAAAAGGATTACTAAAATTCAGTGTTAAAATATCAACAAAAAACAGACGGCGATCAGAGAGTAAAAAATAAAATACATAATTTATTCTTTTTATTTTTTTTTTTTTTTTATACATAAAATATATATTTCTTTTAAATTTTTATTTATTTTTTTTTTTAGTTTTTTATTGAGTTTTTATAATGAATTGTTTATTTATTTATTTATTTTTTTTCTGTGTTTGTTTTGTATATTTATAAATATATTTATATAATAATAATAATATTTATAATTTATATAATATAATAATAAAAAATAATAATGATAATTATATAATAATATATAGTTTTTTTATTAATTTATTTATTTATATAATTTAAATATTTTTATATTTTTTTTATTTTAGCAAATAATTTGTTTGTTTATTTTAATTTAATTTAATCAAATAAACATTTATATAATATTAATTATAATCTTTTAATTTATATTTTAAAAATATATTTGTAATTATATAATTTTTTAATTTAATTTATAATTTATTTTCCATTTTAAATATTGCAAATTTATTTAATTTCAGAATTTAATTTTTTATCAAATTTTATAATATTATAATTTTTATTTACCCCACATTATATAAATTGTTGTTATTCTTGTGGTGATTTCCTTCTTCTTCTTACCGTTTTTTTTTTGTTGGTATTTTTTTTTTATTTGTGTGTTAGAATTAAGAATAGAAAAAAAACCTTATTAAAAATTCCCCTAAAATAATAATAAATAAATAAAGAAACAAAAAAAAAAACAAAGAAAATAACAATAAAAAATATGTATATTATATTATTAAAAAAAATTTATTTATTTTTTTTTGTTCTATTTATAAAATATATATATATATATATATATATATATATATAGTGTATAATTGCAAATTGTCCGACGCAATTTTAAGTTTTGCTTTTAATTTTTCAATTATATAATATTACAATTATTTCAATTTTGTTTATTTATTTAATTTTTTTTTTGTAATGTTTTTTTTTTTTAATTTTTTTATGAATTTTGATAACATTTATTTATTTATATATAAGTTGTGTGTGTGTGAAATAGTATTTTAATTTTTAATTGAAATATTTTTAATTGTAAAATTTTGTTTTTTTTGTGTGATTTGTTTTCTATTTTTTGTTGTAGTGAACAAAAATACAAATTTATTTTTGTTGTTAACAATAAAACAAAAAAAAAAAAAAACAGAAAACATCAATTTTTCATATTTTATATATTAATTTATATAATAATAATAATAAAATAATTAAAAAAAATATATTTTAATAATAATAATAAAAATTATGTATATATATATATTATTTATATAGCTTAACATATTTTATATATATATATAAATGTATATATGAAAAATAAAAAAAAAAAAAAAAAGAAAACATTTATTTTTAATAATAAAATTTAATTTATAATTATTTATATGTATAATAAATTTATTTATTTTTTTTTTGTTTATATCTTTTATTTTTTTTTTTAAGTTTATTTTATATGTTTAAAAAAATTTTACTTAGAATTTAAATTGAAAAATAAAAAAAAAAAAAAATAAAATAAAAACTGTTTTTTAAACAGTTTTTATATTTGTATAAATTTTTTTTTTTATATATAATTGATAAATAATAAGAAAATAAAAAATAAGAATATATAAAAACTATAAAATAAAACGAAAATGAATAATTAAAACTATTTACAATTATAGATTTTTTTTTTTATATATAAAAAATGATTCTTTTTTTTTTTAAATTTTTTTCCATTTTTTTTTTTTTTTTTTTTTTTGTATTTGTTTTCCATAATATTAAATGCATGCAAATAGGTATTTTATTTATTATTAATTTTTTTTTTTGTATTGATTTTGATTTTTTTTTTTTTTTAAATCATTTTTCTTATACAGCATTATAAATTACAAATATTTTAATTTACATTAATATATATATATATATATATATATTTATATAATATTATTATTATTATTATTATTATGATTAATATTATTAATTGGAAATGTTTTGTGTTATGGAAGTGTGTTTTTAATTTTTTTGTTTTTTTTTTGTTCTCCTTAATTGTTGATTGTTTTTTTTTTAGAGCACAAGAGATAAAAAATGAAGAAATTTTTAGTAGTTTATTAAAAAAAAAACAAAAAAAAAAAAAAAAAAAAGAAATGATTTTTGTGTGGTTTGTTTTTTTTTTTTGTTTTTTGTGTGTTGTTTAAAAGTTGTTTTAGTTTGATTTTAATTGATTTAATTTCAAAATTTTGGCAAGAATTTAAAAAACAAAAAAATTATAAAGAATTATCACATAAAAAAAAATTACTGAATGAAATAATTTATAATAAGAAATATTTTGGTTTTTTTTTTTTTTTTTTTTTAATATAACAAAATAAAAAATTGTTATTAATTTCTTTTCTTTTTTTTTTAACAATTGGTAATGGTCGCACAATACATTTATATGTTTAATTAAAAACAGCAAAAATAATGATAATTAAATATTTAATAATAATAATAATAAAAAAAAAATAAAAACTTTTAAAAAAATAGAAAAAAAATATTTAATTAAAATCTGTTTTATTTTGTATTTTTTATTATTATCATCATCATCATCTTGATTATAATATTTAATTTAATAAATATATATATTTATTTAAAATTTATTATTTTTATTTTTTCTATAGGCCATAAAAACGGATGGAATTACCATATTACATTTTTTTTTTGTCTATACGTTTTTAAAATATAAAATATATATTATTTATAAATATAAATATTTAAATTAGCTAAAAAAAATATAAAATTCTGTATGGGTTATTTATTTTTTAGATTTTTTTTTTGAGGAGTTTATAATATTTTTTATATCTATATAATTTAAAATTATAGATATATGTATGTTGACGATATATGCAATTGATTTTTATTTATATTTATAGCGCTCGCGTTTTATATTGCCCACAGTCATTTATTTGATTAATTTTCATTTAGCATTTTTCGATTAGCATTTCGTTGATGAATATAAGTAGAGAAAAATTAAAGAATTTATTTATTTATATTTTCGATATAATTTATCCAAAAAAAAAAAAAAATAAAAAATATAACTTTTATGATAAAGCATTTGATAAAAAATAAAAAAAAAAATTAAATAATAGCACCTTTTTGTTACTATATCCTCACATTCTTTCTTCTTCTTCTTCTTCTTCTTCTTTTATTTTCCATTGGATTTATTCAATCTCTTTTTTTTTTGTGTTTAATTTGTATATTAAATTAATTTAAATGGGGAAAAATAAAAAATAAAAATATTTTAAACATTTTTAAATAAATAACAATTTTTAACAAAATAAAAAACAAAAAATCTTTTAAATAAAAATATAAAAAAAAAAAATTTTAACAAAGAAAAATAATAATAAATATATAAAATTTAATTAAAAAAACAAAATAATAAATAAATGCTGTTTTGTTTTTTTTTTTTTTTTCAATATGAAACCTGTACTTTTATTTTTATTTTATTCATTTATTTCATTTAAAAATAATACTATTTATTTAGATTCCTCTATATTCTCTTTATAATATTTTATTGGCTCTAGATAATTTTAAGCTAGTAGTTTTATTTTATAATAAAAAAATATATATGTTATTTTTTAATTGTATTTGAATTAAGGAATTAATTTAGTGTATATAGAGATGTTTATGATGAAAATGAAATTTTTTATGTATTTTAATTTTATTTAATAGAGATTATTAATAATTTTAAAGCTGGTATCATATTTATATTTTATTTTTTTTTTATTTTAAACATATAATTGTTTACAAATAAAATACAAAAAAACAAAATTAATTAATTTATTTATTCTGATTTCCATTTGATTCCATATAATCTCTTAAATACATACTTTTAAAATTATTTAAAAGCGAAAAAAAGATTATAAATTATAAAACTCAAAATTTAAATTTAATATAAAATAATTAATTTGTGTGTGAGTTGTGTTCTTTATAGTGTAAAAATAGAATTAAATTTACCGGTAAAAGAATAAAAAGAATGTAATAAATACTTTTTACTGGAATTTTTATCTTTTTCTTGGGTTTTTCTGTAACAGGTAAAATTTAATTTTTACTATTTTTAAATAATATAATATTTGTAAACAATTGATGATTATATTTTTTTCATATGCATTATTTGAATATTTAAAATAATGCTAATTTTTTAGCTGCTAATATAAATGAAAAAAAAAAAAAATAAACAATTACTATTCTTAACATTAAGATTTGAAAAAAAATAATTATTTTTTATTTTAATTGTATGTGTGAAAATTATTCTATCAAATAAAAATATATTTAATTAGTCATATTTATGTTGTATTATTTTGTTTAATGTTATTTAGTGTTTCGGTTTTTAATAAAAGTATAAAAAATTTATGGAAAAGAGGAGCGATACCATTTCGTAAAAAAAAAATAATATAAGAAATAAATATAATAAATTTTTGTTTTTATTATTAATATAAATATAAAATGACAATGCGATTATATTAAAAAAAACAAATCTATTTTAATTGAATCTATAATTTTTTATATTTAAATAATAAAATAAATATGTATTAATAATAATAATATTAAAAAACAAAATAAATTACATAATTTTTTTGTTTTATTTTTTCGTTAAGACATAGAAAAATAATTGATACTTTAATCTTTGAATACAAAAAAAAAAAGTAAAAATAAAATAAAAGAACAAAAAAAGAATTACAAAACAAAATGTAATAAAAAAAAAAAAAAGTACATGAAATTAAAAGAAAATTATTATAAAAACAAAAAAAAATATAAATAATAATAAATACATTTAAATTGAGCTATTTATTTTAATGTTGTATTTGTTAAATTAAATATTTCTTTTATTTTTTTTAAATAACCACACATATTTTGTTTTTTTTTTTCATTTTTAATTTCTTCGATTTTCATTTATTAAAAATGGGTTTATTTTAGATCTCTTTTTTCTTCTTTGATTAAGGAACTATTTTTATTTTATTTTATTATTTTCCACAATTTTATTATTTGTTTTGTTTTGTTGGTTGGCTTTTTTTTTTTGTATTTAAAAAAATAATTGTATTTTATTATAAAAATAATAGTAGAAAAAATTGATTTTATTTTGTGAATGTGTGTGAGAGTGAGTTTGTATTATATTTTAGAGCTTTTTGTTTATAAAATTAAGACTATTTTATTTTATATTGTATATATATATATATTTAAGAAGAAAAATAAAAATATTTTGTATTTGTGTTTGTGTTTTTAAATATAATTATAATTTCGTTAATGTGTTAAACGTGTTTTACCATTGTCACATTTATTTCATTATAAAATGAACGGAGGCTGCCACAATAACAGTAATTAACATAAAAAATATTACAAGCATTACCGATTTTTGTTGGTCAGTCCATTTTTTACGATTTGAATACAATGATGTTAGTTTACCGAATGTTTTTCGAATTGCACCATGTGTTCGTAAAACGGATACGTCCATTACCGATGATGCCGATACGGATGATGTTGATCCATCATTTGATGATGGATTCATGAAATTACCACCACTTGTAGCATTACCACCAATTATATTACCCGACACACCATCGATATTACGGGCAAATGAACCGATACCACCTAAAGTACCAGCGCCACCACCACCACCACCACCACCACCACCACCACCACCACCACCACTACCACCAACGCCGCCATGTAAATCATATTCAAAAGATTTAAATACTGGGGTTTGATGACGCAACAATGGTGAAAATACACCTAGTAAATCTTCGCCATTCGATTGGATACGTACCGGACACACTCTAAACGTATAATCGGTACACGATTCTAAACAGTCAATTGTATAACGTGTTTCGGTACCACGATAAAGCTAATGCAAAAAGGAAAACACAAAAAAAAAAATGATGGGTTTTGAAAATAAAAACATTATATATATTTTGATAAAGTCTTAAGACTTCAGAATATTCTCTTACCTGTTTGTATTCTTGATCTTTAACTTTTGAACATTGTAAAATGTATTCAGTTAAATCAGCATATGCATTTTTACTGTGTTGCCATTCCAAAGTTAATCCAAATGGTGTATTTGTATTACTATTATGATGTTGTTGGTGATGATGATGCTGATGTTGATGATGATGTGATTGTTGTTGACTTTGATTTGATATGGTCGAATTGAGTGAGGATTGATTATTATTATTATTATTAGTACTACTATGATCAATATTTGTATAATTTTCAGATACAATTCGTGGTGCTTTAATGTTGGAGGGTAACGCTGCACATGTATGAAATATATATTCATCGCTGTAGTCACCCATACCGGCATGATCCGTTTCGGCACAAACCCGAAATGTATACGCAGTTTGTTCATTTAATTTATTTATTTTACATGTAAAATTTGTTCCCGTATAATGATTTTGAAATTCTTTTGAGCGTCCACTTAGCATTTCAATGTAGTACCGTGTAAAATCTACATTTTTACCTTCACCCCATTTTAATTTCAAAAAATTATGACCATTTATCAGACATTCCAATTTTGGTGGACGCGGCGGTAATGGACACGTTGTTACACGTAATATTTGTGAAAATGATCCCGAACCAATTTCATTCACAGCCTGTATTTTAAATTTATACAATGTTTCTGGTTGTAATCGTTCAATTGTATATTCTAATGAATTATCTACGGTTTTAATGACTTGATCCAGATATTCAATGTTATAGGAAATGATAGCGGTACCATTACTTTCGGGTTGTTTCCAATAGAGGGTACATTCGGTGGCGGTCACCTCATACCTGTCGAATTGTGGTGCTGAAGGTGTTGCCGGTGGTGTTTTTATCATGGCCACCGTTGAATATGCACTGGTACCCGCTAAATTTGTTGCACATACTTTAAATGAATATTTTGTAAACGGTATTAAATTTTTAACATCCGTTGAATTTTGTAAACCCTGATAAACAATATTATAACTATCTGTATGTTCACTTTGTGAACTTTCTAAACGATATTCAGTGATTGGTGCCCCATTACAATGTGGTTCATTCCATTGCACATGCAATTGAAATGGTGAACGTACATGGACTATCGGTTGCTTGGGTGCAAACGGTGTAGCCGCACCAGCATTAAATTGGAATTCTTGTGACCATGGTCCACTACCGATACGATTTATTGCACGTACTTGTACCGTATACAATTCACCTGGTAGTAAATCCTTGGCAACACAAAATGATTCTTTACCTCGATATACAATTCGTTTTGTTGCGGATGTATTACTATTATTATTATTATTGTTTATACTATCTCCACTATTTGTATCATCACTATTATCATTATTATTTATACTATTATTAAAATTGCTATCACCATGATTATCAATATTATTATTATTAATATTACTGCTACCATCACCAACGTTGTCGATAATATTTCTATTAGTATTATCAACGGTATTATTATTATTACTACTGCTACTGCTACTACTACTACTACTTTCACAAATACCATCTAATTCTAATTCATATTCGGTAACTGGTGCACCACCATTATATTCGGGTTTATCCCAACGTAATACGGCTGCATATGGTCCCGGTGCATTTGCACAATAAGGTATTGTTGGCGCACCCGGTACTATTGCTTCTGTTGTTACCGTACATGGTTCAGAGTAAACGCTTAGACCACCAGGACCCTCACATGATAAACGTAATTGATATGTTGTACCGGGCACTAAACGATCACATATTGTTTCCAATTCAGAACCGGAATAAATTCGTTTGTATTCGGCACCACTATTTATTTCTAAATAATAGCAATCAATTTCACCACCGCCACGATCATTGGGCGGACACCATTTTAATTTAAAATGATTCGATTGAATTTTTCCTTTGACTTGGGGTTTCATTGGTCGGCTGGGACGTTCTGGTAACGTACTAAATATTACCTCATCGCTCCACGCCGACATACCCGATTCATTTTTGGACCGTAAACGTACACGGTAGGCGGCGGCACGACGTAAATCATTACATTCACATGATGTTTCACGTCCGTTATATTTTGGTAAATATACAAAACCCATATCACGATCAGCCATTTGTAATGTGAATTCTTCATCTTGGGTACGACGTTGCCATGCGACCCGTAAAGTGGTTGACGTTGCATTTTGTAATGTTGGTGGTGATGGCTGCGGCGGTGGATTACTAGCTGTACCAAATGCCACCGAATCGGAATACAACGATTTTCCAATTTCGTTTACAGCGGCCAAACGAAATTTATACCATGTGGCCGCTTGTAATTTCGTAAGCGAATATTGTTTTGATTTCATTTTGTTAACTTCAACGTATGCATTACCTTTACCCTCATCGTATTCCAATATATAATGTAAAATATGTGAACCATTATCAAGCGGTGCAATCCAACGTAATTGCAATGAATTTTTTGTACGTTGTATTAATTTCGGTGGTAGGGGTTGATCGGGTTCACAGGCTGGCGTTATAAATACAGCCGCTTCCGAAGCTGATCCGTGTAATTCATCTAAATGTGCCTAGTTAAAAATTAAATAACAAAAAGGTTTAATTCATTTATTATATATTACACATTATAGATCAGTTAGTTATTTTTTAATATATATAATGATGAAAATTACCTGAAGACACACCAAATATTCTGTACCCGGACGTAAATCACGTATCCGACATGATAATGATTGGCCTTTGAATATTATTTTATATTTACCCTCTTTTCCACGATCACTTAATAATACTTCATAACGTAAATCACTAGAATTTATAACAATATTATCGGCAGTGTTCGGTGTTGGTAATGCCAGCCATTGTATTAATGCTGAACGTGCTTCAATTTCCGACACTTGTGGTAAACTTAACGATGACAGATATTCAATTATTGTTTGTATATCTTCTTCTTCGTCGGGTACACTTGATTCACCGTCTTCCGAGGTACCCACTGACATGGCCCCATTTCGCATTGCTGGTGTGGTGATTGTTGTTGCCAAAGTTGCCGTTGTTATGGTTGATGTTGTTCCTGGCATTTGTGGTGCATTTGCATTTGCCATCATTACATTATTATTATGGTGTATGGTAGACGATTGTGTTGCATTTGTGGTTATCGTAGTTGTTATTAACGTTGTCGCCGTTGTTATTATTGGATATCCAAATGTAGATTGTGTTACATTTGCTGGATTCATTGTTGATAATGATTGAATTGTATTTCGTATACTTGGATTAATACCACCACCACCACCACCATTTACAATGTCTGATGATTTATGCCTTGACGATGGTGAATGTGCCGGTGTTGATAACGTTGAATCTATAATTAATTGATAAACAAATGGAAAATTAATATATGTTCAATCTATTAAATATAATAAAATTCAAAAATACACGTTGTATTTTAAAAAAAACAAAAATTGAAGCCAAATTACAGAAAAAAAATTTTTTATAACTTACTCATTTCACGTTTTTGATCCAATTTTCTTAGCAATTTTGTATGTTGTCGTTGGGTTCGTTCATCTTTGTGATAATTACTATTTGGCGGTGACGGTGAATGGGGTGAATGTATTGATTGTGGTTGTAAATGGCCACCGGACATAGGATGATATTGTGGACCAGGTCCCGGTCCCGGATAACCCGTTGGCAACGGACTAAAGAAATGCGGTGTTGAACCATTTGTTAACTATATATATATACAAACGCAAACAATTATTTTAATTAACATTAAATCAATTTATAAAACAGAAAACAAAAAAAAAAAAAAACAATACTATACAATTTTATCTTATCATAATATGTTCAACGAACTGAGTTTTGTTTTGCGTTCTATCAATTGATATACTTATATGGTATATATATATATATATAAATATACTTTTTAATTGATAAAATGATAATGTTTTCATAAACTCACAATATTATATTATACGATTATTTAATAATATAAATATGCGAAAAGAAAAAAAAATATAATATATAAATCACTGACGTGGCCAGTTTTTTTTTCTTCTTCTTTTATTTATACATTTACTATAATAATAATGCAATATAATACAAAAATGTTGTGGTAAATTTCCCATTTATAATTATTATTCAATATGAAATCAATATGAGATTACCTTATTTTGATCTTCATCCGTCATTTTATTTGATTAATTATCATTAAAGAATAAAAAAACACACAGAAAATAATAATGCAATTCAAACAATATATAACAATTAGTTCTTAATATGCTCTACAATGTATTAGCAGTGACACAACACTAATAATAATAACAATAATTATTATTTATATTTTTAAAATACAGAACGATTCGCGTATGAATAAAGATGTAAAAAAAAAATTGATAAAAATTATTTTTAAATGTGTATATGAAGAGTTTTTATTTTTTTTGAATTGAAATATACTTTTTTTATATTTTAATATACTTTAAATTTGTACACGTAATTTGTTTACGTTTTGAATTTTATTTTAACAATCTGCTCATATATAGTTATATATATATATATATAGAATTAATTAAACAAAATAAATATAATTTTTTTTTTTATTTTTTGTTATCACCATTTGCGTTTAACACTAATTTGCACACACAAAAAAAAAACAGACGACAGTGTTAAATTTATTTAGAATTTTTTTTAAACTTATAAAAATTGCAAATAATATAATTTTTTTAAAAGCGAGCAAGAAGTGAATTGTATAGAAACCAAAGTACGTTCCTGTATTATATTTATAAGCAAATAATTTTATATATGCTCATATAAATATTTTATACATTAAATAAATGTAATTAATTTTATAACCATATAATATTTGTTTAATTAACAATAAATATATATATGAAAAAAAAAACTGTATATTTATTCACGGTATATATATGTAAAAATATTGATATAGATTACAATACCATATTAATTTTATTTATATACAAATACAATACATATTTTAATTATGCAACGTTAAAATTAAACAAAAGTCAATTTATAAATAAAAGAAGAAAATAAAAAAAAAACATTTAAATATAAATATGGATTATAGTTTTATTTTTTCAATAATAATAATAATAATTCCAGAGAAAAACAGAAATTAATTCTTGAATTTTATTGGCAAATATTGAAGAATGTTTTTGGTTGAGTTTTCCCTGGATTTTTCACTTTTAAATAATGGAATGTTGTTATTTTTTGTATATGAACTTTACTGATCTTGAGGACACACCTAAAACAAAGAGAGAGATTTATCCAATGGTACTTTTTTTTTATCTATGAAATGCTGGAAAAATATCTATAGATCTTCTTCTATAAATCCAAATAATTTGCATTGCAATTATTATCATTATTAATAAAACATTTACAATATGGTAGAAAGCCGCAAAAGAACAACAACAAAATTATATCAATAATATAACAATTATTTTTTTTGTTATCGCCTCTATATATACAAACAAATATATAGAATTAATTAAAATATTATCATACTATATATATATATATATATATTATTGACATTTTAACATTAAATTTAATAATCAAATAAAAAAAAAACACAATTCTTAAAACAAAATATAATATATATAAATATAGTATATCGAATCGAATACTTTATGGATCAGCGATATGGTTTATAAAATATAAAATTGAATGAGTGTTTTCCCTATATTAATAATATAAAACGTTATCAATAATAAATTATAATTTATAAAAATATATTTATCACTAATATTAAAAAAATTTATATATATATATTGATATTTTATATATACTTTATTAAATATATAATAATTTTTATAATTTGCAACATTATATATAAAATAAAATGAAAATCTTTTTATAGAGAGACTAATAAAAACCAATTTGAAAGAAACAAACACACTAACGATTGATTATCGCGACTTTATAATAAGTATATAATATATATTTTATATAAAAAGAAAAAAAAAACAAATAAAAAGGTCAAAATGTATTTAAAAGTGCAAAAAAAAATATAAAAAATTGAATATATATCAATATAACACTTCGTTCAATAATGTGTGTGACTAATTAATTAAAACACATTTTTTTGCCAAAATTCGTTTTTATTCATCAAGATAGTCCCCTTTTAGGGAGATACAATCATTCCAACGCTTTTCCAATCTTTCGATACCGCCTTTGTAAAACGATTTTTCTTTGCCTTCAAAATAGGCGTTAGTTTCGGCGATTACTTCATCATTTGAGCCAAATCTCTTACCACGGAGCATCCTTTTGAGGTCTGCGAAGAGCCAGTAGTCGCTGGGGGCTAAATCTGGAGAATCTGGTGGATGGGGAAGCAATTCAAAGCCCAATTCGTTCAATTTTGCCATCGTTTTCATTGATTTGTGACACGGTGCATTGTCTTGGTGGAACAACACTTTTTTCTTCGCCATATGAGGCCGTTTCTTTGCGATTTCGACTTTCAAACGCTCCAATAACGCTATATAATAGTCGCTGTTGATGGTCTGCCCCTTCTGGAGATAGTCGATGAATATTATTCCATGCGCATCCCAAAATACAGACGCCATAACCTTGCCAGCCAACTGCTGCGTCTTTGGTCGCTTTGGGCGGCTTTCGCCGGCTGCATGCCACTCAGCAGACTGCCGATTTGACTCTGGAGTGAAATGGTGGATCCATGTTTCATCCATTGTGATGTACCGTCGCAAAAACTCCGACTTATTGCGCGTAAACATGTCCAAACAGCTCTTTGAATCATCGGTTCGTTTTTGTTTTTGCTCCGGTGTGAGCAAACGCGGCACCCATTTGGAACACACCTTTTTCATACCCAAATGTTCGTGTATTATGGTTTGTACACTGCCTGCTGATATCTTCAGAATGTCAGCAATCTCCCTCACTTTCACTTTACGGTTGGACATAATGATTTTCAGTGTTTTTTCAACGTTTTCCGGAATAACAGCGTCATTTGGCCTTCCAGTAGATGGAATGTCATCGGTGTCTGTACGACCACGTTTGAATTCGGCATACCAATAACAAATGCTTCTTTTTGATGGAGCAGAGTCCGAGTAATGTTTTTCAAGCCATTCCTGGCATTGAACAGTATTTTTTTTCATTAAAAAACAATGATAAATCAGCACACGGAATTGCTTTGAATTCATTTTTTTTTAAAACACAAAAATAGCGTCACTTATAGCACTGTAACTTGTAAACAAATGATCTGATTAACATATGATGTTGACAGTAAGCCTAAAAAGGTTGCCAAATGCGAAAAAAAATATTGATTTAGTTCTAGGGACGCCATCTATGTGGCAGTCACACACATTATTGAACGAAGTGTTATTTATATATGAAATGCAACTCACGATTTTTATATAAATAATAATATATTATGATGAATTTATTTTATTTTATTTTTTTTGGTTTTATAGTTGCAAAATTTTATTATTTTCTATTGTATTAAATTTTATTTTTATATAAATAATAATTTATTTATGGGGTTTTTTATTTTTTTTTAATATAATTTTTCTAATAAATCAAATTTTTTGAAAAAAAAAAAAAAGGAAAAAGAACCATCAAATGAAAATATATCGCGGTTTAATTCAATGAATAAAGTTATCCATAGCTAAAGAAATTTTATATATATAATCAAGATCATAAAAGATTCATTTATAACGATAAAATTTCATTAGATTAAATATTTTCCCAATAGATTGTAAATGCGAGATCCCTTCTCTGTTTAATTTTGATTCATTATCGTCCCTTGTCCACTCTATAGACAAACAAATTATTAAAATCATTCTGCATAAAATGCAATCATTCTGGATATTTATATGTTTTTTATAACAACAATTCCATGTATTAAAAATTTTCATGGTTATTAAAAAATTCTCATCTCTTAATAAATAACATCATACAATTTTAATTAATGTTACAAAATAAATAATATATATGATTTATTGTAAAAAAAAAAACTTAATCACTGTATTCTATATCCATATATACATATATTTATAAATTCATTAGTTATGAAAATGAATATGGAAAAACATTCATATATGAAAATATTTATGATTTTGAGAAAAGATTGTTTTTTAAATGAAAAAAATAAATAAAAATCATAACAAATCAAAGACAATAACCATATTATATTAATATTTTATTTTGTATTTAAAAACATATACAATTGCCGATAAATTTTTTGTAGTACCTAAAACATATCAATTTTAATGTCGTTTCTTGTGTTTCATCTACATCTACCTATACAAAAAGATTATTCGAAATAAGATGTAATAAAATTATAATTCATCAGAATGCGGTTTTAAAGTTCCTCCTTTGGTTCATGTCAATTGTCTATATATATAAGAAAATTCAATTTTCTTTAACATTTTGCACTATTAATTTGTTCACATTCTCTTACAATCATTCAATTATAAATTTTAATTAAATCTTTTAATACAAAATAAAAATAAAAACAAATCGCATCTAATTAAATTCTTATAAATATGTATAACGAACAAACGATTATACTTTATTTTATATATACATATATAATATCAACAATCATAATAATTATATTTCTGTTGTAAAAGAAAAAAAACCCTTCTTCCTCCTTTACACTACTATTACGTACGATACATTATTTGTTTAAGTACAGAAAGAAAAAAAATACACATTTCTGTTGAACTTAAATGTTTATATTAATATATACTCTATATATATATATATATATATGGTTCTTAATTCCATAATATATAATTTATATATAAACATATTGTTTATATTTAGCCAAGCAAGTCATCATATATGCACACATATACATATATTACTTAAAACTTAAGCTATATATGATTTTTATAATAATAAAAAAAAAAAAATAGCAGCCGTTATCTTCTTATATTATATACACCATTTAATTATTATGATTTATTTAAAGAGCAAAATTTTTACAACATAAATTTATCATATATGTATATATATATAAATAAAGTATATAATATTATGATTATTATTATTATTATAACGTAGACAAACGACGACGACGACGACGACGATACAGACATAACATAAACTTTTCAATATAATAAAACCAAACCAAACCATTCATACCAAAATTTCTTTTTTCATTTATTTATATATAGTTTCTGTGATATTATTTACTTTACATTTCCATTTAAAATTTAAATGTCTTTAAAAATATATCGTCAGTGAACAATAAAAATTGCAATCAAAAAAAAAAAAACCAACCAAACAAATAAAATTGTAAATATAATATATATACAAACAAAATTAGTATCAAAATCATATATGTATAAAACATTTATGAATTCATTCGTTATATATAGTTTATGGGTTGCTTTTAAATACTGCAATACGTTTGTTTACTATACTAAGGGTGTTTAGTTTTTGTTCAATTTGGGGAAAACTGTTCTATTTTTTCGGATGATCGGATAGTTTAACACTCATTTACTGAAATTAACTTATCCAAAAGATTATACATTTTTTTAGGGTTTCAAAAAACATTTGAGGTTATTCTAATAGATCTTAAACAAAAGTATATATTATCATAAACCACCCTATTTGCAAAATATTTAATGTACATGCGGGTGTTTGTATTATATATACAAAAAAAAAATTTTTTTATGGTGATAACAACAACATGAAAAATTATATAGCATTCAACAGGTGATTTAGGCTGACACGTATTTCATATGAATACATATAGGCAGATTTTTAATTTTTACACATAGAATATACTATAAAGTGGGGCTATTATACCACTAGAAATACTATTTGAATCCTTGGTTTTTTGTATGATAAAGAATTCCGAATGGTTGCTTTGGAATATGAAATGATAAATAAATCAATTTAATTCCTTATACATTATATACGCACCTTACGATGTTACGATTACTATATAAGCAATTATTCTCAAATTACATTTTTATGCAGATATTCAATTCAACAATTCAATATGATGTTATCTAAAGATTATTTAACAAAAAAAAAAATTGTTTATATGGCGCCAATATATTCTAATATACAAAATTTTAAAATGTAATACAAATTTGTTTTATTTTATCATGTAGTTTACAAAACAAAAAAAAACATTTATTACTGGTGGTATGTAGGCGGCATATTTATTAATATAATAATATTAATACGATTGTAATATTCCGACTATATGAATTTTTTTTTTAATTATATTTTATTTTTAAAACACTCACAATAGAAGAAAATATATTATTTATTGGTTTGGTTGACCATCAACACATTTCACATCAAATTCAATATAATAATAATAATAATATGGATAATGGATATATTTTATATCGCACCGTATCTCATCTCATCCAAAACAACATTCTTTATAATTTTCTTTTACATACATATATAGAAAATAATGTATATATTGTATATACAAATCAAATGCGGTGTAATTTATATATTAAGAAGAAAAATAACAAAGTGAAGAATTTTAATTTTTTTTTATATATTGTATACACAGTGCGACAATTAATATTCCGGACTCAAACCATATCTCAATAACCAGTGGGACGATCTATGATGATCGAACAAGCGTTTTGAAGCTTGATATGATTCTCTATCGTCTGTAAAAATTTCATTGCATTTGGTTGACAAATAAAAAAGTTATGACATTTCTTGTGAAACAATATTTTAGTTGAAGTAGAAATTTTAACATGGAACAAAGAGCAGTCAACGCAAAGCTTGGTAAATCTGCAACAGAAACGTTCAAATCGATGCAGAAAGTTAATGACGATAATTGTATGGGTAGAACACAAGTTTTTGAGTGGTATAAATGTTTCGTGGGTGGCTAAAACACAGGCTAAAAAAACAAGAAAAGTTCCATCGGAAATCAAGACAATGCTCGTAACATTTTTCCATAACAAGGGAGTTATCCATAAAGAATTCGTTCCAACTGGTCAAACAGTCAGTGGCGCATATTATATCGCAGTTTTGAAGCGTTTGATGGGCATGATTCGTCGTATTCGACCTGAATATCGTGAATCAGATAGCTGGTGCTTGTTACACGATAATGCACCGAATCACACTTCACTTATTGTTGTCAATTTTTGGCTCGAGATCAAGTATGTGTGTTAAATCATCCACCGTATTCACCTGATTTAGAACTATGTGACTTCTCCTTGTTCCCAAAACTTAAAATGAAATTGAAAGGGTGTTTTTTTGATGATTTGAAACCTTTCAAACAGCATCTACACGCGAACTAGAGGCAATACCACAAAATGAGCTGGAACACGCATTTGAAGCATTATTAAATCGATGTAACAGTTGTATTGAATCAGGAGAAGAATATTTTGAATAAATAAAATAGAAAAATTTTAAAAATCGTGTTTTTAATGTATTTCCTAGGACCAGTCCGGAATATTAATTGTCGCACTGTGTATAACAGCAAAGCAAATTTTTATGTATCACAAAAGTGGGTATAAAAAACAATATATATATGTAGAAAATAAAACTAACATTTTGAAAAAAAATGTTATTTTTATAATAATACTAATAATAATAATAATAATAAAAAAAAAACATCTATGTACATATTAAGAAATGAAAAATGAGAATATCCGTTATATGCTCCAATTCAAAGCATATAAAAACAAATAAATAAATATAAAACAAAAACAAAATTCATGAGAACGCGTTGTTTTACCATCATCGTCGTCGTCGTCGTCGTCGTCGTCGGTTGAATAAGATATAATTTATTTATGTATATGATAAAATATATAGTAATAGCAATAGTCATCTAACCATATAAAAATTTAATTTATTAATTATACCTTTATATAATTATTTTATTCGCATAGTAAGTTCTCGTTTATTACGCACAACACAAATGTTATATAGTTACAAGTTCGCATATAAATTTTGTTGAGTATAAACACCACTAAAATTATGTAAATTCGGAGAAATTTGACAACAAAAATATAAATGGATAAAAATGTAAAGATTAAGAGGTAAAAATTCCCCGAAAATATAAATGAAAAACCACTTTATCATAAAAATCACCTTCTATATATATATATAAGAAGTGTACCACACCACGATAACTTACTGTATTTATATATATATTAATATATACAATAATTCGTGTTTTGTTTATTTATTATTAATAATAATATAAAATTAATATAAATTTTTTTGTTTTTATTTATAAATTTTGTTTATATGCATTTAGAAATTTTTATGTGACAGGTTAAAAAAAAGTATTTATATATTTAACTAAATAATTTGCTTATACTATAAATAAAATTATATATAAATTGCAAATATTTGCATAATTGCATTATTTTCACAATTTCATTCACATGCTTAAATATTTGTATAATATACAAATAATAATAAATTCCACAAATCAACAACAGCAACAACAACTTATATTATATATACACTATACAAATATATATATATATAGTAAAATGCCATCAACAGGTAATTGCTATGTATATACATACTTCAATTAGCGATTCAATTTACAGTAATATACAAATTGTTTTAAATAGAAAACAAAACAGAAAAAAAAAAAAAAATTAATGATTTTTGTTTGTTTAAAATGTTAATTATATTATTATTATATATATAAATATAGATAAGAGTGAAAAAATGCCTATATAATACAAAATTATACAAAATTATACAAAATTTAAATGAAATATTTTATTTTTATCTATATAAGCAAAATGATTTTTTTTTTTTGGGAGTTTTTTAAATAAATTTTAAATTCCATGCATTTTTTAGTCTTTTTTTGTCTGATTTACAGCGGAAATTCATTGTTTTGGAATTGATTAATAGATAAACTTATCAACCAATTAAAATTTAAAAATATAAGATTGTTAAAATCAGAAAAAATCTTTAATTGAATAGATAGTTTTATAGCTTATACGCAAAAATAGTTTAGCAAAAATTTTCAACATCTTATTTTCATATAAGAATTTATAAATCATCACTGCATAATTTATTCGACATGAACAAAAAAAAAAAGAAGATAAACACAATAAATATATAAAGAAAAATTCTATATTGTTGTTATATTTTCTCTGATATATTTCTTTAAAGTTTTATTTCTATAAAAGTTTTGTTAAAACTTTATTGAAATATAATTTTTTTTTTTTGTGTCCTTTGAATATTTACGAAGTTTTTTCTATACCATATTCGGTATATGTTTTTAGTATTAAATAAAAAAAAAACATTTTATTTCTATACCATATATTCAGTATATATGAGTAAATTAAAGTAAAAAAAAGAAAATATGAATAAAGAATTTTATTAAATATATATGGATATAGAATTGTAGATGTACAAAAAAAAATAAAAAATAAATGTCATCTTAATTTTATTTTAAAAATAAAAAATATTCAAAATATAAATTTACATTTTATCTGATAAAAACACAAAATTATCAGCAATGAACTTTAAAAAAAAAAACAGAAATTGAAATTTATTTATGAATTTTCCAATTTACACCCATAGAAACTCTTATTTGTTCTATATATTTTTTAAGTTTTTTTTTTTTTCAAAGTTCTTTTTTTATAACAAGTTCATTTTGTATATAAATACAAATTATATAAGAACTTTTTTTATTTTTTTTAGAGGAGTGGATAGTTTTATTTTTTATTTTGTTTTTAATATAGATATTTACATTTAGGGAAATTTATATATAAATATAAAATTGTAGTAGTTTTAAATAAATAGTTATCTGCTGTATTTATGTATAAAATAAATCAAGAATTAGGTTAGGAAGAATCAAGAATTAGGTTTGGAAGAATTTAAGTCATAGAGAAGAAGGGTAGAAGTTATTTTTTTAGGGACAATTTTATTGATAAAACATTACAAAAACTGTTTATTTTAGGACTTGCAAAAATATTATTTTATAAATAAATCCCGGTAATAGAGCGATGCTATCATTCATATAACTATTTCAGAAAAATATATATAGGGTATATTATATTACTCTATCTGATAACAATCTCTAACTACTGAACGTATATATTAAATTATTATCATCATCATTATAGTCATATAGTGTTGTTAAATATATATATATAGTTATATAATTGACTTGACCATATAAATAATAGAAAATGAATTAGCTTTTTTTTTTGTATTTTAATCACATTTTTTATTTATACTATTTAATTTTTATGTTTTTTTAATTTTGTACTATACATGATTTTTATTCCATTTTATTATATGTTGTTATTATTTAAAGCAATCATTATATAGAGTATTAAATAATCTCTTAATTGGCGACACTAATTTTTACAACACAATAATCTCTCGATAAAATACGGAAACAGAATTTCCTGGTCCATAATAAAATATTATCCAACAAACGACACAAACAATATAAATATATAATAACAAAAAAAAAAAAATTACAAACATCAGCATCACTCAACAAAAGCACAAACTAACAAAAAGTTAATATACATTCATTATATAAGTATATATAGTTAATATATAACAAATTTTATAATCATATATGTATGTATTATTAAAGTACTTCTGTACTGGATGGCGAGTAAATTGTACTTTATATTTATATATATATATATGAAAGAAATCTAACTACGTTTATATAAAATTACATATCTCTTTCACTATATATACATATATATTTAATATGATTTGAAAATTTTTTTTCAATTATTATTTATTTATTTATTTTTTTGTTTGTTTGTTTAAATAATATTCATACATTGAACGCGTTATTATATTAATATATTTTCATGTAATTTTACTTCCGTTTATATATATAAATATAATATTTAATGTATTATAAAAAAACCTTTTTTGTATTCTGATTTGTTCGGTTCATTTTCCATATTATATTTTCCATTATGATAATTGTTAAGATTTTTTTTTAATATATTTGCTTTTATAGAACGAATTATGAGATTATGAAAATTATATAAATGTAAATATTTTAAAGGTAAAATGTTTTCTATATATAGTAAAAATGGCTTGTTAATGGTATTCATAAATTTTCTATAAATAATTCTGACATTTTATATCGTTTTAAAGTGTAACTATATAAATCATATGAGAGCGCCTTCAGCATTGATTTTAAACAAATTTTGACCGATTTAATTCATTACCTATTTGCAAGAACCCCTGTCTTTTTTTTTTATATTTAAATGAAATGTGAACTGAAGGAAATTTATTTAATATATATATTATCATAGTATCATATTCCTTCCTCTATATTCGCACTCATTATATGAAAATTAATACAGATTAAACCACAACCGCAAATATATTTTAAATTTCTGGACGACATTGCCGCGTTTGACCACCTCACATAACAGAATCCTGCATCAAGGTAATCAACTTTGTATATAAAATATTATGTGTTTTTTTTCTTATTCATTTTTTGCGATATCAATATATATATATATAAAGATTTAATTAATAAACCAAGAATAAATAAAAAATAAGAAAAAAAATTATATTTTATGTATTTTTCAGAATTTCCAGAATAAATATAAAAACAACAATCACATCATCATTTAATTATAAATTATACACTATATATACAACATTCATCATATCACATATATGCATTAATATATATACATTGTAATATTATAACGAATGGACACACGAATGCAATATAATTTTGCGATTGCATTCAATTATTTATATATAAAAATCATACTAATAAGAATAAGTATAATAATATATATTGAGAGGATTCTAAAAATCAGAAAATTAATAATAAATAATTGCAATGTTGTTTTTATTTTTTTTTTATTATTTTTCAAGATATGTGAACTGTAATAATTTTTTAATTTATAAATATAAATGTGTCTGCTTTATTTAAAGCAAAGAAAAAAAAAATAATAAATATAATAATCACAAAACAAATAAACAAAGTATAATATTAATAACAACGAAGATAATAATAAAAAAAAATGGAATTATTAATATTAAAAATATATTTATAATTATATATTTATTTATATATTTTATGCGTATATCGATATATTATTCTCGTATAGCAAAAATTGTATATATTAAGTATAGATAAAGCAAGAAGAGATTGTCAATTACTTTGACAAAATATGATTAATTATTATTATAAGTTCAATGTTCAAAAAATAAATGAAAATTTTACATGAATATTATATATATATAGAGATAATCACTTGTTATAGTGTCATTTACATTTTTCTTTTAATTAATTCAATTATTTATTATATTTAAATAAAATAAAATATATGTAATGAAGGTATGATTTAAAGTCATTTTAAAATTGAGTAATGTAAAATGTTAAATATAGAAGAATTACATATAATTGATTCTTCCAATAGAGCATTTTACTTATCTGTCAAAATTAAAAATAAAAATAAAAATTTCAATCCGTGGGCCAAACAAATAAATAAATGCTTTATTTTTATATGTAAATAGCTTTGATTATTTCAAATATTTTACAAAACAATTAATTAATTATTTTCAGAATTCTTTTGATAGTATTCACATATTTTAATTGATAAAAAAATCTATTTTTGTACTTTAAATATTAATTATCTTATATTAAACGTATAAAAATAATAATAGTGATAAAAATGCCGGTTAAGTGTTGTGTTGTTAATTGTTCAATGGGAGAAGATAGGGATGGTGGCAAATGAATCCAAGCTTGAAATGGTTTAAAATTCAGCGATTGGGAATGCAGAACCTGTGTATTATTAAGACATATACTATATTTATTAAATGAGCACTTCAATTTCATGATTACTCTATCATGTATTTCTAAAAATTACTTTTCCCAAAACAATATACATTGGATGCATATCTACAACCCAAATATTTTACCCATCCTCCATCATAGAATCGGTATGCTTCCAATGATTTAAATGCCTTATTAAATTCACTTGATGTGTAATGTGATTTGTTATTTACCAAATAATTGTAAATTTCTACACTAGAAACATTTGGGAAAGTAACTGCTCATCAAATACGGATCTTCGTGAAATATATGAATTTTATTTATATATTGTTGTTTTTCAATGTCTTCCAGTTGTTCCGCATATCTTGAAAATGTAATTTTCTTGGCTGTCCCAGTATTTAAAGTCAGAATTTGCAAGAAAAACAACAATATCAGAGATATTAGGAAACCATTTATGTTTTTCGTAACCATTTATATGTAATTATATAATATACTTGCATATTTACCCGGTATGTGTCTAAATGCCCTTTTAAATAATCATAATCACAATTACTTTACTATTGTTTATTAATAATTAAACATTAAAAAACACAATTTAACAAAAAAATTTTAATTTTGTAAAGAAATATGTATTTAAATAACAAAAAAAAATCCAATGTTTGGCCCACGGATTGAAAAATAGGTTATGTTTTCTGTCATTATTTTTTTTGGAAAATGGTCTATAGTTTACTGATACTGATATGATTGACACTGATACAATAAACATTTTCACTTCTATTTTCACAATAGACTGCATCACATTATAATATAGTATAGTTAGTGTAGTATAGTTTATGGTATAGTTTAAATATCTCTATACAAACCCGCCACGTGTATATAGATAAACAAATAAATAAGTATTCATCACAAATAAAATATATATTTACTCACATAATGTCCATGAATATGCGGTTGCACCCCTTGAACACCACTTTGGCCATGGATTTGTGAAGGTTGTGCTGTCGATAATATCACATGTCGTAATGTACCATTTTCATCTACAATTTGTTGCATAACATGTCCCGGTGGTACTTGAACAGGCATCGGTATTGGTGGTGTACCACTTTGTGATACCATTGGTACAGTTACAGGACCTGAATAAAGCAAACAAAAAAAAAATGAAAAAAATTAATTTAATAAAAAAGAAGAAAACAATAACAAAAAAAAAAAAACAATTTGATCTAAATTCAATATTTTATTATAATTGCGATGAAGGTAATTTTTTTTTTTTTTTTGTTTTAATTTTATGTAAAATATTTCATAATCTATTTATTTATATATGTATATCAAATTTCTGCGATATTATTAATTGTGTATTTATAACAATTTTTACATTCATTTACATTTAATTTCGATATACTGCACCTCCTTCATATATATTTAAGATAAAGAAAAAAAAACCATAAATTGTTATATGAAATATTAGAATATTAATTTCTAATAATATTTAATAATAAAAAAATCTTTCATTGTTAATATTATAATTTATTTAAAAAAAAAAAATTCAAATTCAAATGAATTGTTGCCCTCAATTCTTCATATAATTTATAACAGAAATATAATTGATATTTTATTGTATGTTATTTATAAATTTGATATCGTTTATTGAAGAAAAAAAAAAAAAATAAATAAAATGAAATAATAACTATATGAAATTGCATAAACGATATTTTGTTTTTTCTTCTATATAGTAATTTTTTTTTTTTTTTTATTTTTTTTGGGTTGGTCAATAAAATGAATATTTATTTGTAATATATTCAATTTTTTTTTTTTTGCTTCATATATATGTATTTTATATAATATATAATTTCTATACAGAAAATAATTAAATATTTTTATGTTTGTGCCTTTCTCTGTAAATGATTTGAAGAAAAAAAAATTAAAGTCCTTCGTTATAATTGCTTCGTTTTTTTTCTTTTGCTTCTAAATGTTTGAAATTAGAAACTAATCTATATGGTTATTATTTTTATACATTATTATTATTAATAATAATTTAATATCTATTCAATGTTAAAAAATAAAATGTTTAAATATTATGAATTATATATAATTAAATAAATGTTTTTTTTTACGACGTGCATTATAATATTTTATTGATTGTTTGTTTTTTTTTTTTATGAAAATTCAATTAGGAATTCTATAATAAAGTGTTAAATTGAGGGCAGTTTAAAATGGAATTACATTTTGATTATTATTCTGTAAATGGATCAAAATATTTAGTCCGATTTTATTTAGACATATAGTTCATACTTATAATATAATATCTTTGAAAAAATAAGCGATAGATAACTGAAAAATTCAAGTTTAATGAATACATTGGCATAAAAACGATTTATTTTAAAACATAAAATCAGAAAAAATATTTTTTCTATAATCAAAGACATTCTAAAACTAAACACTTCACAATATTTTATGATAATAATTTATAATGTTATATATAGAAATTAAATGAATCAAACGACGTTAATTAAATTAAAAAAAACTCTTGTATATGAGATAAAAAAAATTTGCATTGTTATTTATCTATATGCAAATTTTACAAAATAAATTATATAATAGTTTTTCTACATATATTATATCACATATATGGGATATTATTTATCAAGTCATCAAAAAGTCAATGGGAATCGTTGGATAATCACATCGCAAATATAATAAATAAATATATACATTTTCTTATGCATATACAAGACAATTAACAAAAAAAAAAGAATTAATTTAAACAAACATTAACTATGTATATTATTATAAAATAATACAATTGAATTGAGATATGAGATATCAGACAAAAAAAAACATTTTTTTATTAAATTATCACAACACAAGAAAAATAAAAAAAAACCAACAAGTAAATTACATTAAAACACAAAACATTTATCGTAAATTATTTGCTAAGTATATATACACATAAATATGGTATAAAATAATAAAACATTTATTTTCTTTTTCTTTTTGCTACAATAATAGAAAACTATATACTAAAAGAATATAAAAATCAATACCTATTAAATTTCATTAAAAAAACAAAAAAGAAAAAAAGTATTCATTATTTTATTTTATCTCATTATTTATTTTTCTTAATTTGTGTCTATTTATTTATTTATTTTTTTTTATTTTTTTTTTTATATAATTACTTTCAACCTTGACATTTTCTATATAGAAAATCATGATTCTATATATATTTCTAAATAACATTTATTATTCTTTTAATTTATACAAAACAGATAAACAATAATTGATTGATTTTTTTTTCTTATGTGTTGTACGTTTAAGTGGTATAAATCACAAGACAATCTCATATATATAATATAGCATTTAATTATAAATTTTTAATTGACCTTTTTTTTTTTAAGTCAAATTTACGGGATACAGTCAATATAATGTAAAATTAGAGTTATTGGAAGTTTAATTTCGGGAAAAATATAAGCTCGGATATACTACAATAATATATATTGCAAGTTAATCGTTCTGATCCAGAAGAATTGTAGTAATAAATCGGAAAAATTTTAAAAGGAATAATTAAAAAAATGTTAAAGATATTCTAGATGTCTTTTAAAGTATTATGTTTTATAGAACCATCAAAAAAAAAATAAACAAATCGCATCGCATTAAAGGTCACTGTTATATGTATAATTTATTTTGTTTTTTTATAGTCTAGCGATTGTTTCAATATTTTCTTCTTTATTTTATTTATTTTTTTTTGCTTATTATGTAATTTATATAGAAATTTACACAACATTATAAACAAATTCATCTGCGTCTACGAGAATAAAAAAAAAATCTAACTAACTTCTGTTAAACATTTAACTGTTAAACAACAACATTATTAACATTATAACAACATATGTAATATACATAGATAGATATTCCAAGCCAATCATCAATTTGTCAAAATATAAATTTTGATGATGTGCATTGAAATATATATATATACATAAAAAATATATTAATATATTATTTGTAAAAGAAAAATGTAAATGTAAAAAAAAAAAAAAAAAAAAGGAAAAACATAATTCATTTAACCAACAAGAAAAATAAGAATACAATAAAAAAAAAAAAAAACTTCTAAACATTTTCTCTTTCTAGTCGAGTTCAACACACACACATACCCACACACCAACACAAAATGTAAAACAAAAAATAAATATACAACAAGATAAATGTTTACATATGTTTTTTTGTTTTTTTCTTTTTATTTTGTAATGTTTTTAATCAAAAAAAAAAAAATTTAGAATATTTAAAAACAGAACAGAATATTTTATGTAATATTGGTTTTAAATGTTTTTCTCCATTTTTAACAATTATTATATATATATATAGTTGATAAAATTGTATTAAAGTTTGTTATTCTATAGATCATATGCAATTTTTTTATCATCAATTGTTTTAAACAATTCATGTTATGATGGACCAACCAAACTAAATAAGTTGTCTATATTTAACATGGGAAAAAAAAGGATCCATTCCCTATTTAAATATTAAATAAAATGTAATGTTCTAATTATAAAGAATTTAAATTGTGACATTCTGTATTGTTGTTTTATATTAACTATATATATACATCGCAACCTATAGAATTTTTGGTACTTTTCTTGTCGCGTCTCACAATAAACATTATTTATATTATACTATACTGATATAATATACAAACATAATATATACACAAACCCGACAAAATCGATAAATATATATACATATTGATGAAAATGTTGAACTTTGTATAATGAAAATTATATATATTTAATAAGTTTGCAATGTAAATGTAAATATAAACTTTAATATTGTTGAAAAGGTTGAAATTGAAGTGAAAAACCTTTGAAAATTGGAACAGGTGATTTTTATTGAAAATGAATTGGAAAACTGTCATTAAACGTTTGGATTAGAAAATGTTGCCATTGAAATTAAGCTTTCAATTGTATTATATCGATAATTTTTGTTTTTAAATTCGCATTTATTTAAATCGTATATTTATAATGTGTTGATTGATGATATTATATCATATATCAAAATATTTATCTAACATTTTCACGTATTTTTTATTATATCTATATACTGTGAATAAAGGTGCTAAATATTTTAATTTTTTATAAATAATTCAAAAATAAATATATATATAGAAATTTCAATTGTATATTCAATCAGACTACAATATAAATATAAAAATAGTTCAAAAACCCCGCACCTATCGTATGACGACGACGTCGTATATAACTAACTTTACATATATAGCAGCATAGGTGAAATATATGAAATTTATACAAATTTTTAATTTAATTTTATTATTACACGCGCAAATTTATTTACTTTTTTTTTGGTTTTTGCCATGTAAACTTCATCTATATATGATCTAATCACATATAAATATATGTATAAATGTCTAATGTCAATAACATTTATTTTTTTTTGCTTTCTTGATGTACACAAATTGAAATAAAATATATTGTATAATGGTTTATAAAAAAAAAATAAGAAAAAAAAAAGTACTAAAAAACAATACCTTAGTCAGAGACGCGTACATATAAAAATGAAAAGTATATAAAATTTGTTTTTGTATATTGAATAAAAAAATTTTCCATATAATGTTAATAATAAATCTAATATATATATGTTTTAATATTCCAGGTGTATTTATCATACGCTTCGAAATTAATCCATATATATATGGTTTTTTATTTCTTCTTATATAGTATTTGCATCTAAATCAGGAGGGTAATGACTGTAATTATTAATAAAGTTTATTATATATAGACTTACTCGATAATTTAATATATACTCTATTACGTATTTTACATTTAAATTAAAATAAATGTTTTTATTTATTACATTTATTATAATATATAAAAAAATCTCTTGTTACACAAACAAACACACATTCTAATTTTTCATTCGTATCATTTTAATTTTAAATACTTGTTATTATTATTATTATTTATAGCGATCATTTACTCGTCGTGCATATATTTACGATTATTTTAAAAAAATATATTATATACCATATACATATATAAATTATATTAGTATAGAGAGAAGGTATAGAATACGAAAAAAATAGCAGCTTAAATTGAAAATAATTTTCCATTTCATGGTAAATTTAAATTATAATTTTCTTGTTGTCTTATTGTACCTATCTATCTATCTATATCATGTAAATATATAAAAAAAATACCATAAAATCCATATATATATTTGTTATGTTGATGAACAAAAACAATTTCGTCTTTTGTATTTGTTAAAATATGCATGCAGAAAAATTCATTCATTCAGAATGGTTTTTTAATTTTTTTTTGAAAAAAAATATTAATTGTATTATAGCCATATTATAGGATAAAACAATGTGTTATTGTTATACCGCCTATATATCTATGTATATATTGAAATATTATAAAGTCATTTATTTATTTTGTATATCTTATGATATAATTCAATTTATAAAATTTTAGGTTTTTTTTTTTTTGTGTGTTAAATTCAAAGAATTTTGAGTTATTCAAACGATTTTTTTTTGTTTTGACAATATTTTTATTGTTATTTTTGCAGACGTTAATTAGATAATATTTTTCAAATCTTTTACATTTTTGTAACTACTAACAGGAATTTAATAAATAAGAAAAGGAATTGTAAATGATGTTTCATCTAAAACTTTATAATCAATATTTTGTTTCTAACATTCATGAAACATTTCTTGTAAATTTCATCTGAAATTCATTTGATTTAAGAAAATTTCTATAAATATATTCCTTTGAAATATCAATATGAAATTTTATTAATCAAATGAGCCTATAAACGATCGATTCAAAATAAAAATTTATTGTGTAAATTATGCAAAATGGTTTCAACAATAAAATAAAATACATCTGAATGACAATTAGTATATAATCATATAAATATAAAAACAGGTAAAATTCGTTATTCATTACAATATATAATTAATATACTTAATTTACTTTATGGATATTAAATGTTAAGAGACGGACACATGTGTGTTATATTATACGTAAATTATATATTAATAATAAAAATAATATAAAATATACATCAAAGTTTATTGGCCTTTTTTTTTTGTATCATATTATATGGCATATAACCTTGATATTTTTCTGCTATCTGTTATATGGTAAATTTAAGCATTTTTCTTTTTATTGTTAAATTATAACTTATCTGGAAATTCACATATATATATATACATTTTAACACAACACAAGTTACAAAAATAATAATTTGTTAATTAAATTTCTTGTTTTATTATATTATATCTTTATTTTAAAAATAAAATATAAATACAGTGACAAAAAATCTTTAATTAATATGAAAGCCTGAACGGTGTGTGTGTGGGAAAATGAAAAAATATTTGCGTATTTATAATCATAATTTTTAAGATGAATAAAAAAAAAGTGAATGATAATATTGTTTTATTTTTTTTTTTATTTTTTAAAAAAAACTCTCTTGATTTAAAGAAAAACCTACATTATACAATTTAAATAAATTTCCATATAAAATTTTTCTTTTAAAGTATATTTTCAGAATATTGATATTGATGTATTTTAAATTAATATATTATAGATTATTTTCTTTGTATATATCAACCACATATTGAATTCATTATCATATAAAAATACGCAATTTTTCAATGTAAATGGAAAAAGAATTCGTATAAATGCGTTAGCCCAATCAAAATATAAACTTTAAAAGTCAAATAACATGTTTGTTTAAATTTTGAATCCATTGAAATATTCAAAATTTCAAAAAAATTAACAAAATGATTGAATATATATTTTGCAAATTGATTGACAAAGATACTTTTTATTATTGCAATTAAAATACCCAGTTTTAGACATTTAGTTTTATTCTGTGCGGGTGGCAATCACCGTGTATATATAATTGCTATTGCATTTTTTGTCCCAAAATAAATAATATTTATATATATGCAATAAAACTACCATTAAATTAAAATCAATTAATGTATTATTATTATTATTATTATTATTCGATTAGTGGTAATACATTTTCTTTATTTCCACAGAAATCTATAAAACAATTGTTTAAAAGAATTGTATAAAAGAAAAAAACAAGTCTTTAAAATATATCAATTTTTTTTTTGTATCTTTTGTTATACGAGTTTGTAAATATTACTTCTTTATAGAGTATATATTTTTCTGTTTTTGCCATTCAAATAAGAATTTGAATTTAATATACTCTATACATTTGATGGAATATATATATAAAAAAAAATCTAACTGAATATTTATAAGTAAATTCGTAGTGTTATAGATAAAGAAAAAATAATAAATTACAGAATTAATTGATTAATTGAGAAAAAAAACATAAAAATATAATTTCACTTTTTTTTTTTTTTTGGGTTTTTAGATAACAAACATCTTAATTATATATAATTATAAAATTTACAGACTGCATCAATCATATTTTTTTTTTTTATTAATTAACGCATTCATTCACATTAAGTATATTAAAGTATTCATTTTCATTACGTATATATAAGTATATATAAAATTGTAATTTATTTGTAGTTTATCTATATATATGTATATAACAAATTAACTGTGGGTTTATGAAAAGTAAATCATTTTAGATATTGAATTCTTTGAATTTGACTTATATATTGAATTTTTATTGTAAAAAAAAAATAAAATAAAATAATAAACAAATAGGTTTTAAATGTCGCGGATATTCAATAAAAATCAAACAAATTCATGATAAATTTGTTGATAAAAGAAATTATGATATTAAAAGATAATAGAATTTAATACCTTTTTTTTATATTTTTTGATACATTTCTTGTGAATTACACACTTTCCATTCTTAATTGCTTAATATATAGTTAATTCCAAGTTATAGTTATAATACTGAAAAGCCTGAGCAAACCCTTTTAACATTTGTCCAACAATCATTTTTCTTTTGCATATATAGACAATCAGAAAGCAGATAATTTATTTAAATTAATGTGTGTTTTGACTTTGATTATCTTCGTTGTTGTTGTGGTGTTTTGTTTTTTTTTTGGTTAATTTGGAATCTTATGAGTTATTCTATGATTGTAATATAGTTTTTTTTTCTTCTTTTCCCACTGATGTAAATTGATTTTAAATAATTGATTTCCGCATAAATATTTGATTGTAGATTTGTTTTTTCTTTATTTAGATTTATCAACTAACACTGCTATACAAAAGAAATATAAAGTACATATGTCATATTTATATATATGTATAGCGCATATAAATATAGATTGTATTTTAAAATATCCTGCGGGGTGATTATGATTAAAATTTATTTTTAGTACATTTATCTGCTGGGAATAAAATATAAGTGTCTATTTTTTTTTTCTTTTAATGAAAAACATTTCTCTTTAACAATTCAGCCGAAACAAACTCCGTCCATAATAATTGTTATTTTGTGGATGTAAGTTTATTGTAAAATAAGAGCATATTTAAAATCGAAGAATATTATTATATATATAGATATAGATAGATAATAATAATTTATTTTTAATAATTAAATTTTACAAAACATAAATTTTTAATATTTTTTATATATGTTTTATTGTTACTTTATGTTTTTGTTGCGTTCTTCGAGTTTGATGTTTGTAATAAAAATTATCATCATCGTAAAAAAATAAATTATCTTTATATACATATTATATGATATATTATATATTTATAAATATATTTATGCAGATAAATATACATATAATATATATTTATATTGTACTCTTGTACACTACTTTTCAATATTTAAATATATAATGTGTACTGTATATATATAATGTGTACTACATATTTGAATAGATAACAACAACAAATGAGCATCATCATCATCATCATCATCATTGTCGTTATTATATATGTTTACAAAGTTTATAAAAGTTTAACAGCAGCATAATATATAATAATAATAATAATAATAATAATAATAATATTTATCTTCATATTATATTAACTCGAAAAGTATAATATATACGTCATCATTCCAAGAAGTTCAATAACCCCTATAATATACTACAACATCATTGCATATATGTATATATATATGGGATTGTAACAAATCTCCTCTATATAGTTTATCTATATATACATAAATACATAAATAAATACTTATATCTTGTCTTTTTGTATTTGTATATAAATAAAATACACGTATATTAAATATATTAAAAGATATAATATATGTATATAAAAATATATAACTTTCGAGATGAATTTTTTTTTTTATTTTGTGTTGTTTTTAAAGTGAATGTAAGAAAAATTTATATAATGTACGACGACGAATATTACAAAAAAAAAAAAAACATACACACAAGAATGTTAAGTTAAGTTATGAGACATGGATTTTTGTTTTAAATCGAAAGATTATGAAAAATTGGTATAAATAAAACATTCTTATGAGGTGATCTTCGCGATTATAGGGCGTAATTCTTTAATATTCAATGATCAATTATATATTTACAGGTTTAATGTTACAGATATTGATATAAAGTATAGTTATTTTGGTGAATGTAATTATAATTTTTAAACAACATAATCCAATCGATTCCATTACAATTTAAATTATATATTCACTATATATATAACTGATGACTGCGAGAAAGTAAATAATTATTATATGTTTAAATATACACAGGTAATGATAAACACATTATCATTTTTAAAAACAAATACAATTATATTTTGTAAGTTCAAAATATTCAAGATAATATCCCCACAGAGGATAAAATAAACATATAACCAAAAAAAAAAAAAAAAAACTGAAAAAACAGCATCATTAAGCGTCGTATAGTCTCTTTTTAAAAAAAAAAATAAAAATATAATACATTTTATTATTATTATTATCATTTATTTGTATATATGCAATATAATCCATATATTTATCAAAAAAAAATAAAATCTTTTTTCATGCCATGCCATGATATATGATTTTTTGGTGCATTTAATGATATTTTTTTTTGTTATACATGTATATCTATAGGACCGACCGCAGACAATATTGTACTTTATATTATCATAGATTAAAATCCAGAGGGATGATACATAAAATTAAAAAAAAAAACATATACGTTATTTCGCATAAAATAATATTATTGTATACAGAATGTAACAAAACAGAATATATAATTTGATAGTTTTTTTTTTAATGATAATCTGAGGATGAATTTAATTGTGGAAACGATTCAATTAACATCGGCAAAATGAATCGATGTTGTTAAAATTGGACCATCCCATTACATATGTATTAATTGCTTAAAATATTTCAAGGAATCAAACGTGATGGTCAAATTGTAGGGGATCAAGTGGGTTATCCTGTGTATATATTCATGTAAATATGTTATGCTTCAAATACAGAAACTAAATATAGAACAATTTTTAAACAGATAGTATAAGATGTCTATGTAAAAAAATGTGTGTAAAATATAGAAATTCAATTTACTATTTATTATTTATTCATTTTTTATTTGTCATCTATATTATATACAAAATCATTCTTTGTATAGTAATGATAATTTCATATTTATATATATGGACAATGATATTATACATATATGTTCTGATGATAATGATTATTTATACTATTATTATTATAAAGTTGATAATTCTTCTTCATATTCATATATGTATATGGAATCAGAATCAAATGGTTATCTACCACAATAATGTATTATATTATATATATATATTAAAGATTGCTGGGAATCTTATAATGTGCGTGGTAACGATGCATTTATTTTGGATTAGTATATGAGCTATTATCATTATTATTATTATTATTGTTATTTATATTATTTTTATCATTAATTTTTTTTTTTATATATATGCGGTCATCGTGCTCTGTTGTATGTAATATAATTACAGATATATAAGAGTGTCGTATTATATTTATACCATCATATATATATATATATATATACGTGACATTTTGAGGTCATCACACAGTAAATCAACGATATAATTATTGATAATAAAATACAATCATATTTTTTTTTTATGCATGTATATATAAAATATTACTGTAATATCAAAACGTGTCTTTAAGGTTTCAATAATAAATAACTATAAAAAAAAGTTATACTGCAAAATGTGGTTAAACACATGTATTGATTGATTGATTGATTAGAAATCCTTAGAGGTACTATCTGATTTATATGGTCCATTTGATGGGAAAATCTTAATAAATTTAAAAACCAAAAAAAAAGGCACATAATGTATAAAACGATAAAATAAAGTTCTATAAGGTATTATCGTATTATTTAAACATTAAATGCAATATGCAAACATTAAAAACAACTTTATATATCCTTTTTTTCGTTGCTCAATCAATACAATTGTTTTTAACAATATATCATAAAAAAAAAACTTCTCAGTAAAATAAAAATTAATCTATTGCTTGTAATTAATTATAAATTATATATGTTAACTATATATATATAAGTCTGTGTCATGAAGAAGAAAAAATTATAGTTTTTTTTCGCACATCGATGCATATTAACAATGAGAGATTTTTCTTTATTTTTTTTTTTTTTTTTTTGTTACCAAATACATATACATATTAATTATTATATTATTTATTGAAAAAGGTTATTAACATTTTTTTTTTATTTTAAATACTAAATTTCATATGGTAAATTTTTGTTGTGAATTGTCTATTATAATTAAATAATTAAAAATAAATGGGTATATATAAAATAATAATAATAATAACAATAACAATATGATTATGAGATAGCTTTCTCCTTTTTTTTTCATTATTATTATTATTATATCTATAACTAAATATCTATCTATTTATGTATATGTACGCGTACATATATATAAAAAATAAATATTTATGTATAAATTAATCTTGGAAAAAATAAAGAAATTATTATTTTAATTATATACATGCATAATTTTTTTTAGATTTTTGTTATGTAAATATAATTTAATTTCCATAAGTATAACATTTCATGGTAGATTTTGTAGTGTTTTTTTTTTTATTTTGTTTTCTTTTTATATACAAACAATTATATACTATATTGTTGTTTCTCGATATATATATATGTATATACAATTAATTTATTTTTTTTGTTATGATTTATCATTTGATATGGATTATATAAATTGAATGTTGATTATGTAATCATTGTATATTTATTGTATATTTATATGGTTTACAAAAAAATTAGAAATGGCAATTATATGTTTTTTTGAATGCAGTTGTGTAATATTATAATCAAGGTATATACTAAATCAAATATTGTATAGACACATTTATAAAAAAAAAAATCGCAAGCATCCATTCATAAAAAAAAAAAAAATTATCAAATTACAATTTTCACTGGTGGTGGACATATTAATTGTTTATATGTAAAGAAAGGTGTAATTTATACTTTTCAGGTTTGCAAATTTTTTTTTTTAATATTCATATAATATCAATTTTCATACTCGCCCAAAGCCATTTTATAGTTTAGTCTTAAAATGTTGCCAATGTTCAAAACAGTAATTTTTCTTTAAATATAATTTTGTTCTTTTTCCTTAATGCTAAATAGACTAAAATTCAATTTGTTATGCATCAACAGAACAAGTTTATATTTATTTTTATTTTTAATTATAATAACACAGTCCAACAACCGAACATACATTACAGAAAATTATTGCTAATGATTGATTAAACCATCAAATATTTTTTTTTTATTTAATATATTAAAATATGATTCAGCTCTGTTGTGTCATTGTGTGTGCATAATATAATAAATTTGATTAATAAAATTCTGTCAATGCAATAGTTCATTCATATATATATCAACAACAAAATGTTATATATACATATATTGATAATAATAAATAATTCTGGATCTGAATGCCGCAGTTGGTATATGTATACCTACTGCATAGTATGTAGTTATGTTTTTTTTTTTACATTTAATTTCAATAAGTGGAAACTGAAATGTTATATGAATATTATTATTGAATGAGCTAATTTTATACATAATAATAACAACATATTTTTACAAATGTGTATATATATATATATATATACAAATATTTTCTGTCATCGCATAATTTCATTCATCAAATTCAATTTTATTTTCTCGTTATTTTCTTCTATATACATATACTCAACATAACATAAAAATTATTGAAGTATATATAAAATTATTTTATGAATGATACGATACGATATATATATGTACATTGTACATATATAACTAACAAAGAAAATGCATCATCATAATCATCATCTATATATAATAACTATGATATAATTTCAAAATTACAGTACAAATTTTTAATGTAATAAAGATATAGATACTTTGTAATAAACTATAATAATAATAATAACAATATTGTATTTTGATATACATATGTTTTTTGTGAAATAATAAAAAAAGAAGAAAACTATATATGAATACCACTCCTCTTAAATGTCATAATCCAACCGCATCATATAATAATTATATATACACTCTATACTATATTACTATATATGATGTATTTTTTTTCATCTATTTATTCTAAAAACATTATTATTTCAACATATATAATGTGCATAAAATAATTATGATAACTTTAATAATTTTAATATATATTTATATAAGAATTTAAAACACATGTGGGAGATCATATATTTGATAAAAAAAAATAAAGTGAATCAACAAAAACAACTTAACAATTTGTTATTGGTTTGATCATCAATTGAAAATTTATGTTAAAAACATTAAATATATTGCTTTTCTTTTTTTTTTTTTTTTTTTTTTGTGGTCCCTTCGGATATCTACGAAAAATATATTCATCTATTTGAGTTGATGATGACAGAGGTAACAGGTAAAAAAAAAACATATAGAAGAAATTTATCCGTAGAATATTTCGTCTATATAACCTTTTTTTTATCAAAATATTTGCAAAGAAAGAATACCACAAAAAATCTTTTCGAAATTCTTTTGGTGTATATTTGTCAATTATATATAGAGTAAATAATAGGATATATTTTATAATCTATAAAACAAAACTTTAATACAGGTAAATATATACTATTTATATACAGGGTGAGTTTTTTAACGTGAGACAATGGAATATCTCGGAAACTGCGCGTTTTTTAGAAAAATGTTTCAGACAAAAGTTGTTCAGTGGCTAGGGGGACATAAGATGGTTGTGTGTTTTGACCTTGAGTCAAGGTCACATAGGAGATATGACGCAAAACATACTTTTTTTAAATGGCAACCCCTATTTATCGATACGGATTCTTATTCTACATCAAAAAATAAGAGCATTTTGTATCCGAACATTTTTTGATTAAACCCCAAATTTGGTCGTAAACTTGATTTGAATTTAGTCAAAAAAAAAAATTTATTTAATCATTTTAATTAAATATAAATTTATAATATGTCCTGATGTGTTAACATTTAAATATTTAACATTTAAAGGAACATGTTATGCATTATTAAATTAACCGTTATTGGGTTAAATGGTCAAAGTTATTATTAACTAACCGAAAGTTATTATTACAGGCCGAAATTAAAATTATATCATTATTTGAACCTACATGGGAAGAGATCATGTTAGACACAGCTTTAGATTTTTTTTATAGGGATACCTCAGAGCAAAGATTTACCAAGAAAGCTCAGAGAAGAGAAACCAGAAAATATGAAGATGCCCATTAGAAATGCTTGCATTTCAGTAGATCCGGAAACGGTATTACACTCAATCGATGGTTTCATTATAAGAACAATGAAATGTTTGGAAGTTAATGGTCACCACTTTTTAACATTTATTCCAATAATGGTTAATTTAATAATGCATAACATGTTCCTTTAAATATTAACACACCATGACAAATTATAAATTTATATTTAATTAAAATCATTAAATTAATTTTTATTTTTACTAATGTAGTTTTCTATTGGCACAAAATATCAATCTTTTTTTGATCTATTATAGATCAATTTTCATTTTCGATTAGGTTAAAAAATCTATCTATTTTTTGATCTTGATCAATTTTATGAAATCTCGATTTTATGAAAGTTTTACCCCTACACTTTTTATCTATAATAGTTGTCAGTTTAGTATTTATTTTTGTTTTGATTTCTTTTATTGTTGAAATTTTTTTTGATTTCTCTTTTTCATGTTCGATTGAAAGGCAAAAATCTGAAATGTCAGATCAGATTTAATAAAAGTCAAACGAAAACCACATAAGTTCAAATCAAATTTACGGCCAAATTTGGGGTTTAATCAAAAAATGTTCGGATACAAAATGCTCTTATTTTGTGATGAAGAATAAGAATCCGTATCGATAAATAGGGGTTGCCATTTAAAAAAAGTATGTTTTGCGTCATATCTCCTATGTGACCTTGACTCAAGGTCAAAACACACAACCATCTTATGTCCCCCTAGCCACTGAACAACTTTTGTCTGAAACATTTTTCTTAAAAACGCGTAGTTTCCGAGATATTCCATTGTCTCACGTTAAAAAACTCACCCTGTATATATATATATATATGTATATAGAATATAAAATACAATATTAATGATGTGCGGTTGGTAAATATATACCATATATATATTATTATATATATTCAAACAAAAAAATATTCCATTAAAATGCAAATCGAAATGTCAAATTCCTTATTCGTTTTTCATTTTCTCTCTCTGCGATAATTCATATTTGAAAGCAAAATAAATAAATGAAAAAACAAAAAAAAAAAATGAACAATTTTCATCTAAAAACAGAAATTTATAGAAAAAAAACAACACATCTATATGTTTTAAAATTGTAATTTTATTTTTCTTTTGTTTTATACAATTGTTATTTTATATATATAGTATATGTATATTTAAACAAAATATGGTCTCGATATAAAGAAGAAAAAACTTTAAAAAACAAACACCCACATATGCCGCCCAAACATCACACATCCAACATACATACATACATAGTTACATATACGAAAGGATTGAAAATCCGCTGGAAAAACAATAAACATATATGCAATATTATAGATATATATATATATATTTAGATGATGAAAATGAAAATGAAAAAAAAAAAAACAAATATATAAAATAAAATAAACAACCTGTTGATATGAAATGTGTGGAAAATGTATATATATATATAAAATTTGTGTATATGATGAACAAACAAAAAAAAATGTATAATGTATATAAAAATAAAATCAACATTTAAATTGTTATTGTTTAATAATAATAATACCTATATGTTGCGATAACATACATTGTTTTTATTGTTGTTCTTTTTTTTTTTTTTTGTAGTATTACGAATTACCTTTGGAAAAACATTTTATTGATATAACATTTTTTTTTTTTTGGTAAACGATAAAAATTCATTTGAATCAAAATTTGTTTATGTACAATATAAAGAAAAAGATTTTCTGAACATAATATAAAAGATATAATGACCGAAATCAAAATGTAAGAATATAATAATAGGAATGTGCAGCTATAGAGTAAAAACAATCGTCCTCAAAGCATACAGTCGATTTCAATTGCATTTTCAAATCAAATTCTAAATTGTTTGTATGATTATTAACCAATATTTCAATTATTTCTTATTTCAGCAATACAGACAGATTTATATAGCTTCGCAGAAACAATTTCACTGTGAATTGTTTAATTTACTGCTGCCAAAATGTTGACTGTATTGTTCTGTTCTTAACCGTATATAGTTCGTAGTTCTCGAGTTGTCCAGTCCAGATTTTCTCTAGAGCATGAAATTACGTTGATTTGAAGATAACTGTAAGATATTTATATGATTTCCACAGAATCTTGAAGTTAAGTTTTAAAAATTGCCAGTAATTTTTATTTTAAAATAAACGTAAGAGTGTAATTTTTGTTTAACCTGATATTACCTATATATAACAAATGCATTATTATTATTATAATTAAGTATACATTATATAATATATACATGATAATTTTAACGTACATTATTAAAACATTAAAAATATAATGAATTTTATTATATTTACTAAAAATATGGTAATTGTATAGTAATATAATAATGACTATATATATATGTTACAATATATTTGCATTTATATTATATAATTTATACATTCACTTGGGAATTTTACTATACCAATTTTCATTATTATAATAATAACAATTGCATATTTATTTTTTTTCATATATTGTTAATAATGATGTTAATAATATTATATTAATAATATAATTATCAGAACAAAGTCTTTTTTGTAATAATATAAAATAAAATAATCTTTCCAGCATTATTTATTTTTTATCTGTTTTCACATTTTTGTATTTAATTTTTTATTTGTTTTATGGATAAATTAAGGTATTTTTTTTTTGCGTTAAATTATATAATTTTTTTTATTTGTTTTTATAATCAATTAATTTCGACAAAAAAAAAAAGGGGTTTTTGCTTTTTGGTATAAAACATCTCTATAAAGAAAAAGTCCCCAAACTAATTAAAATATTGAATATTCATATATATAAGAATTTTTTAAATATCTAAAATAACATCGATTATATATGATTATATATAATTAAAATTGTTTTTATTTTTTTTTTGTAAATTCATTTATATTCTTGGAATAAAAATTATTTTTTATTGATTAAAAAGCACATAATTTAGATTACAATCAAATACAAAAGATAACAAATGTACATGAATATATACGGTCATATAAACGATAATTAAAAGATTTTTCTCATTAAAATTTTAAAAAAAAAAATGTAATTTTTTTATGTTGACGATAACTTTTACTATATTTTTATATTTTATACATACACCGCAGTCATATCCTCCCTCCTTCCAAAACCCATAAACAAACTACAATATACGAAAATGTTTTTTTTTTTAAATTATAATAATTATACTGCACTGAAAACAAAAAAAAATTCACAACAATCACATACACACACAGAGACAAGTTGAATATAAAAATGATATGATAAGATTAGATAAAATATAAAACAAAACTAAAATTGTATATATACAATGTTACGTATCTGAATATACAATGAAAAGTATATAAATGTAAAAAAAAAAAATTATAAACATCGCTATACATTATTATGGGTGGGTATTGTATTAAATTATAATAATGCATATACGAGTATATACTAAATAAAAAAAAATTCCCAGAATTGTAATCGCTATATGTATGTATATATTCGTTTGAACATATATAAAAAAAAAATTTCAATTGATTTCATTATATATATTTGTTGTAGAGTCTGTTTTAAATTAATATTTGAATAGTAAACAGATATATACATATATATATAAAATATATAAATACATATATACTTTATGTTATCTATAATATAAATAATATAATATTATTATGATACCAGAATACACATCAGCCGAACACCACAAGAGAAATTAATAAGATGGAAATGTTTATGCTTTAGATAAAAAAAAAAAAAAATAACAAAACACAAATTACCTAACACAATCAAATGGTTTTCTTTTGCTATTTTCAATTTAAACAAAAAAAAATGATAAAAAATTATTATATAATGTTGCATATTATTATTATATATAACATATATAATACAATTATTATACATACAAAAACAGGAAATGAAATTTACTTTTTACATGGATGTGTTTTAAAATTTTTTTTTTTATCAAACATTTATAATTAAATTGTATATATGCGATAATTATTAAAAAAAAACTATTAGATAATTACCAAAATCGTGTATTGTACATAGTGGAGCATGAGCTGCACACATATCATGTGGTATATAATGATATCCGTGTTCAGTTGGATAAAATTCACCAGTATATGGAATATATAATCCACCATTACCACCATTTCCATTTCCATTAACATTATGTCCATTTTCATGATGGATATGCGGATTATGTTGATTGGCTGGTGATGGCTGTTGTGATTGCGATGATTGCTGTTGTTGTTGTTGTTGTTGATGATGATGTGAATGGTGTGACTGATGTTGTTGCTGCTGCTGCTGTTGATGCTGTTGTTGTGGTGAATGTTGATGTTGGTGTGGCGGAGGCATATGCGGATGATGCATGTGATGATGATGATGTTGTTGTTGTTGTTGTTGTTGTTGTTGTTGCTGTTGATGATGATGATGGTGATTATGATGATGGGGATGAAGATTTAAATGATGTGGATGTTGATTTTGAAGCGGAGGAGGCGGAGGAGGTGGATGAGAACCATGAGGATGATGATGATGGGGATGTTGGTGTGATAATTGGTGTTGTTGTGGTTGCTGTTGATGATGTTGATGATGATGGGTTTGATGCGATTGGGTATGAGGAGAATGGTATATTTGAATTTGTTGATGGCCTGCAGTAGGGACTTGTGATGATGGTAATATATGTTGTTGAACAGTAGGTACAGGTGGTGTTTGTGGTGATGTAGAAGAAATTGATGAGGACGAGGATGATGACGATGAGGAAGAAGAAGACGATGATGATGATGATGATGATGATGAAGATGATGATGCTGATGATGATAGAGACAATTGGGAGGGTACAGTAGTTTCTGGTTCAGATATTGTTTGTACTGTACCTCCACCTCCATCTACACCATCGCCATCGCCACCAGCACCAGTATCATTTGGTGTATTTGATATGTATGTTATGGATGATGGTTGTGGTGTTGTAGATGCTGATACAACTAATATACCACCACCACCACCACCATTTTCAGTTGCATTACTTCCGCCATTTAATGGTGTTACATGATGATTGTTATTGTTTATATGATGGGGTAATTGTTCGGTTACTGTTGATGATGCCAAACGTACCATTTTTTTTTATTTTTTTTTGGAAATTTTTTGTTGTTGATGTTGTTATTTGATTTGTCAAAACGTTCGATTAATTTACCGACGTTTTTTACTATTACTATCAAAATGAATCATATATATATATATAAATATATGCACTTTTATATAATATAAAAACAAAAACGGCACTTTATAAATAGACAAGTGTAGTAAAACTAACACCTTTACCAATCAATCGAAATCAAAATTGCTTAACAAACACTTTTATTTATTTAATTAAAATAGGTCTATTGAAAAAATGTAAATATTTATTATTAAATAAAACAATAAAAATCATTTTCTGTTTTCTCTGCTTCAAATTTCCACACTTATAACATTTAATTTTCCAGGTATGGAATAAAATTATTTTAAAATACGAAAAGGTTCAATTTTGTTAAGAAGGTAAATATTCTGTTAGCTATAGTTTTATTTTTTTTTTGTTTTTGGAAATAAAAATATTTTATAAATTAATATTAACTCTATATATAATTATAATAATTTTATTTATATAGAACTTTTCTTTGTTTTTCGCATTTTATTTTCAATCATAAACCGTTTCGCATTATTTATCAAATCCATTTTATTTATAAAATTATTATTGTAGTAAATCTAATGAAACAATAACCTATGTGATATAAATATAGTAAATTTTTTTGTCTAATCATAATTTGGGTCATAACCATTGTAGGTTTTCTTTGTACACAGACATACAGAATTTTCCCATCAAAAGCATTTATTGTAAATTTCAAATCAATAAACGATTATAATTAAAACAAAATCAATTGAATCTATGATTAATTAATTCAATTTTGTTTTTTTATTGTATGCAAATGTATATTAATTATAGATAAATGCAATTGCATATTATTCACATTCGTTTGTCCTCAATTATACATTACAAGTAAATGTAGTAATATAGTTACTATATAGTGCTCTGTGTTTATATAGTGAATGCATTTAATATAATAAAGTAAATAAAAGAATAACCATACATATATATTTATGAGAAAACCGGGACATTGTTGAATATATATATATATATATATATATACACACATTTAGATACATAAGTTAAGATATAGAAAATATTTATGTTATATGTTATAAAGAATAAATATTAAATAATTTATTCAATTCAACGGCAATAAATTGCTAAATGTCATTATAAAATATATACAAAAATTCGTATACATACTTTTGTGATAATCGAAATGAAATAAAAAAAAAAAAATTAAAACTCAATATATAAATATATATGTGTTTAAATAATATAATATATGCTTTTTTAAAACATAAACAACATTGTAACAAATCTGTTTTTTCTTTTTTGTATTTCATTCCCAAAGACCTACCGACCTAAATTCCATTTGATTTCGTTTTCTTTTTTTTTTTATTTTTTAACTTTAACCAAATAGTACACAGAACTAAAATATATATATTTAGTATGTATATTATAATAAAGGAAAAATAATACAAGAAAAAAACATAAAAATTCTAAATGTATATATATATTTTATATACTATGATAGTAATTATATATAAGTTTTCATTTTGTATTCCATTTAAATTACGTCATACGCTTGATATTTACACAAATGTATATTATGCACAAGAAACAAAAAATAGTTTTTATTTTATTTTATTTTTTGTATTTAATCTAATTTAATGTATAGTAATGATTTGAACTATTTATATACATATACAGTAAACAAACAGGTATATTTAAAAATACCTATGCAGTATTCATCAAATACATACGATACATTGATTATTATGGATAGAGCTAAAATATTAAGATTATTAATCATGGAAACAGAGGCTTGAATTGAATAAGATGGTTATATGACAAAAAAGATAACTATGTAATAAACAAAATATATATTAAAAAATCTATATACATTATCTATTATAGACCGATTGAAATTAGTTCTATACAAATATATTTTTGAGATAATCAATTTTTTTGTTATGAATTCTAGATTTATAAAAATACATTAATATAAAAAAAATAAAAAGATGATTTGATAAGAATATTAATACATAACAGAAATTGTGATAAGAATAATTTTGGTATGACCTTAAAGACCCTTAAAGACCCGTACTATATTGTTCTAAATTTATATGATGAACACAATTAAAATAATATAATAAAATTAATATAATAATGAAATCGGTTGATATCAAACCGAGACAATTCAAATGGGTACAGATATTTTACATCTATATATGATCAAAAGATTCACACAAATACAATACAACATGAAATTTAGGTTCAAAATTTTCCTAAATTTATCCCAAAATCTATTCGGACAAAACTCTATTTCAATAGTCTGCGTGAAAAGAACACTATTTGTGCTTTAATTCACCTCCTCAATTTTGTCCCAGTACTATAGTGAAAAGATGCTATACTACAAGACAAATTTATATGAAAATTGAACAAAAACATTCATTTTCATTTTTCTAAATAAAATATTTTAGAGTTAAATACAACAAAAAAAAAAAAAACAAATAATAAATTATGGAATAATAATCCTAAATAATACCAAAAAAAAAAACAATTCTAAATCGTGTCGTTGTTGTGATTTTATATATAATGTTAAATATATACGGACGTGAGGTTATCCAAAAAATGGTATTTCGGTTATCAACAATTATTAAGATTTTAATTTTTTTTTTTTTTTATTTATGAATATTTATGATGAATGAATGAAATAATATATAGGAAAGAATATACAGGGTGGTTTTATCATCATCTTTATTTTAATTATTAAAAATGTTTGAAAATATATATTTTATATTCCTGGTGGGATACAGTTTTGCACTTTATGAAGAATTATGGGGTATATTCATTAATCAAAAATACAGTTTTTCTTAAGTGAAAAAAATTCAAACAACAAAATCACTTTGGTGGAATGATACAAAAAAAAAACTGACTACAATAAATTGTTTAATCCAAATATGTTAAAAATATATATACAAAACAATGACACACACACGTTTTATGTTTAAAAGCAAACAATATCATCAACAACAACAACAAAAATTAAGCAATATTTATATTATTTAGAATAGAAATGTAATATATTTTTTCATACAATTATTTATATGTTATATTTTTGTTATATACATCCGCTAAAATGTACTAGTTATTTATTATTTTTTTTCATTGTATACACACGTTTTTTTTATTTATAATATGTATATATAAACACTGACTGATAATAATTTTACGTTATGCTTATTTATATTATATATTGTTTTGTTATGAAGTTTTATTTTTTTCTCTAATGGTTCAACTACTATATATATGTGCTATAATTTAACAAGAACAACCAACAATAATATGTATATATACAACAGAAAAATTAATTTAATAATTTTGATATTAATATTTATATATATATATATATATATAATAAAATATACTGGATTAATATAACGAATTTTTATTTTATTATCACATTTGATTATCATCTATATATACATAAAAATTCTGAACATTCACAGCTTCTTATAACCAATTATTTACGAGTATATATGTCAAGCAGATCGATATATATATATATGAAAATAATTATATGAGTAATTTTCAATCATTATTTTGTGAATGAAAAACAAATTTCCAAATATCTTCTATGGTCCAAATGAAATCTATATAGAAATCTAAAATCTATATACACAGAAACATCCATGTGCTCGCACCCATTTGATTCTAAAGAATTGCCATCGATCAAAATACATCAAAGTATATTTTCTGTATCTTCTATCTAGTTCAAGGATAAGGCAATAATTGCCATAAGACTTGTTTTAACAATAAAAAATCCATATGATTTATCAATTGTATATATGAATTAAATTGATATAAAATTAATATGAGTAAATAAAAATTTATATCGATTTTACTAATTATAGAGATATATAGATATATATTATAAAGACAATCAATTAATAATTGACTATATTTAAATGTACCTTTGACAATTTAAAAAAAAAACATTAAATAAACAATAATTATATTTGATTAGAATCAATCAAACACGAATATAAAAATACAGAAACTGAAACGTCGATGAAATGTCGTCAATAATTTGTTAATATCACCAACAATAAGTTTTTTTTTTGTATAATACAAAAACGTTTACATTATTAAATACAATATACATAAAATTATATACACAAATAATTGGTTCTTACATAATAAATAACTAATTAATATTTTACAATGGACATTGAATTAGCGTTCATTTTATTGATATGAACAAATATATTTTTCTGGGACACAATTAAATGATGGAAATTAAAATACTCCAAGAAAATTTTTCAAAATTTTAAATGTATTTTACATAAATATAAAATATGATATAATAAATTAGACCATGATCGTAATATTAGTCGTTTATGCTGAAATTTTTTGGGATCAATTTCTGCTTAAAAATAATTTATTTGTTTTATGGGTAAATTGGAAAATAATCATAAACACAAGACATATGGAGATATGTTATTATACATTAATTAAATATAAATAAGGGAATTAGTCAATTGTTTATTAATAAACCAATTACGTAATCTATATAAATACACATATAGACTATATATATTACAAACAATATATAAATATACTTTCTGTTCAATGTTTTTTTTTTTTTTTTTATGATCACATATATAGGTTTTTTTTATTTTTCTTAATATCTTCATAAAAATGTATACGAATGAATGTTAATAAAGAAAATATTTATGTTTCTTTTCTTATTTATATACATACGAGTATATCACACATATAAAACATTGCATTAAAAGATGTATATTATATATGCGCTATAAGAAACGAATAATAAAAAAAAACACAAGATCTGCTAAGAAAATTAAATTATTTTGCATATATACAAAACTTTAGGCAAAATAATATTTTGTATTTCATCGTCATATATGTTTTATCATCATATATACGGCATTAGAAACAAATTATACAAAAAATATATTTCTCTAAGACATTTAAATAATGCGAAGAGTTTTCTTCATACTTTAATTATATATGGAATGCTTTTTTTTATAAATTATTATGTTGATTAAAAAAAAATGGTACGAATGCAGCCAGACAACAAAAAAAAACCAAATAAACAGAAATTGTAATAGATATATTATATAGAGGTAAATAAAGATATATAGAAATAAAAGAAAAATCATAAAATATATATGGAAAAATTAACATAAACACAACAAAATTTTCAACATTTTCAACTCAAATCAAATACAAAACAAATGTAAAATTATTTATACATTTTTCTATTATAAAAACTTTTTTTTTTTTCGTCTTAAAACATAAAACATTATATTTTTTTACTTATATGTTTTATTTATAATAATAATAATCTATAGATGAAAACTCGCTGGTGGTTTTTTTTTTGTTTAAATTTTATGTATTTTAGAAAATGTTTTTCTTTTTTTTTTTTTTTGCATTTAATATGCCTTTATTTTTTTCTTTCTTACTTTTTGTGTTTTTATGGTTTTGTACAAGATACGAGATATGAATTTAAACTGTCTGATTTTTGGCGGCTGTGTTGATGATGCTCTGTGTATATATATATATAGTTAGATGATGTGTAGACTATATATATATATATATATAATAATATAATATAGATTTGTGTCAATCTCGCATAATATAGCGATTTTGCTTTCCAGACATAGGGATTTTTTTTCAGGCAAAACAAAAAGACATGTACAAAAAACAAAATTATATTATATTGTCTTCTTATCAAATTATTTTTCATACTTTATTCAGATGACAGGGTTTTTTTTGGTGATGTAAAGATGTAAAGATGTAGATGTTATTGGTATATGACAAATTGCCAATCATAAAAACAGATTTGCATAAAAAATTTACTGAATTTTTCAAAATACATTTAAAAAAAGTTATTTAGTGATGTTGGGAGAAAATGTTCGTTTGATTTTTTATATTTTGTTCAAAATATCATCAACAAAATTTTAAAATTTGTTAAATATCAATTAGTTTAAATAAAAAATAAAAATACAATAAATTTCAATTTGGGGAAAATGAAATTATTCACAATTATTCAATATGTATATAGGCAATAAAATACACACACACACAATATTAGATGGTGCATATTGTTTATTTATATTTATATTATGAAAAGAATTAAATATATTCTTCATATTATAGTTAAGCTAGTAAACAATTATCAACTTGTAAATATAGAAACACACTAAATAAATGTATATATCTTTGCATTATAACATTATATTTCAAAAAATATATAACATCACACACTCTCACACACAGTTCATATGAATATAAATAAATATACAAAAAATATAATATAAATAATTAAATTAGAGTTCAAGAGAATTAAATTCTATATAAACTTTTTTTTTTTTTGTACAAATAGTATAATTAACTATATATATATATATATATATATATATATTTATTTATTTATAAATAATTAAAGAAAAACATGTTAAGAAAAATAAAGAAATGAAGAATCAAGATTCAATAAGAATCAATATATAGAAAAAAAAATAAAAATAATTGTGCGTCGGCGAGAAAATACATACTTCTTTCTATATACATATCAACATTTTCTATTTAAAATATATGCATGCATATATTTATTTCATATACAGTCTTTTTTTAGAATTTTTTTTTTTTTGGATTTGACGCTATATAGATTTTGTTGATTATTATTAAAATAATCTTCTTTATATTAAATTAATTGAATATTAGTATATATTAGTATATAAACACGGGTTTTTTATTTTATCTAAAACTTTTAAGAATGCACGTAAGCCAAACCAAATTGTGGAATTAATATATGAATTTGCTAATCATTTAACCTGTGCGCAATTTATATAATATTGATATATTAGTGACTTTCACTATAGAACGTCAATTTATAGAAGAAAATTTGATTTTAAACAATTGTAATTGTAATGCGAAAAAAACAAATTGTGTTTTTAAGTTACTCATTTCACATTATCTGTTGGTTTTATTAATCGAATGAACATAATTTTTTATCATAACCAACTTATTTATTTTATTTTTCTTTGTCATCTTTGTTGTAAATATCATTATTGAAAAAAAAAAAAAAATTGCGGTTCGAAAAGTAAAAGTAAAAAATGTTTTAGAAATATTAGTTGTAACAAAGTAAAAATAATAAATTAATAAATATTATTATGCGGTAATGATGCGATAACTAACCGCACGACCAATCAATAAATTATATATTGATTTTAATATATTTTTATATGTGAAAATATAGCCAGAATTGCGATGATTCAAAATTTTAACAAAAATTATTGAATCCTAATCAAGACTATTAAATTCAATGTAATGAACATACAAAAAGTGCTACCGAATTCAATTCAAACAATATGAACGCAGATAATTCAGTAAAATGTTAAATGAAGATTTGATTAATTGACATTTTATTTTATCTATGCAGCAACGAAAATGAATGAAAACAATTTATAAATAATTTTGTGATAGGCTTTTTAAGAATCATATACAATTTAGATTAAATATGAAGAAAATTAACGTAAAAATATTATATAAAAATATAATTTAGAATAACATAATGAAATATTTGTAAATTCAATTTATCTATACCTATATCATAAAATATAATATAAATATAACTCTGTGGTGTAAATGTTAAAAATGCCAACCTAAAATTCTAACGAAATTTTAGGGTCGTGGGTTCGAATCCTACTGAATGCATAAAATATGTTTTGTGTTTTCGGTTATTTTTCGAATCTGAATTTTAACACAGAGTTGTATATTCCGCTTGCGGTTGGTCGTACGGCTAATTACCGACACCGTAAAAGCCACAAATTAAGTAACTAATAACAGAAGGCTGTTGTTGGACGCTAAAACCAGATTGTTGGTTGTATAGCGAAAAATTTATTTTTTTTTATTTTATTATATCATAAAATATTGTTATTCAAATAGATCACAATACAATCTTTCACACAAATATATTCTCTATATGGTTAAACTTAAATGTTTTAAAACACCTTTAAATAAAAAAATTTTATAGTTCTTATATTTGTGGTTTTTTTTTTCTATATATAAATGATTCATATATATGCAAATTATCAATTATTGACAGTAAAAAAAATCTTCACAGACATTTTAATTTACACATAGTTTTTTTTTTTGATATTTATTTATATATTATCAAATCCGGCAAATAAAATGTCGTTTTAGTTTGTTTGTTTGTTCATATGATTCAATCAAGAGATATGATTCATTTAAATATTCATACCAGGAATAGCAAAAAAAAAAAAAAATATTGAAATCTTTTGTTATAATAAAGCATTTTCATTTATCTTTTTTTTTTAAATTTTTCTCTCAATGCATTTATTTATTTTTTCCCTATAGATTCCGATTATAAAAAACTAATATGTGTCTGTAGTATATAGATATTAAATATTAAAAAATATAAAATGCCAAACATAACTATTATTTATGATTATGCAATCGTCGTGAATTGAAAGAAAATATTTTGTTATAATAACTTATAATATTTTTTAATGTTTGCAATATGCTACAGCTGTTTTTTTTTCTCTTGTATATATTGAATATATATATATGTATAATATTTTATGCTGATGTAATAAATTGATTATATTTCATAGATTTTTTTTTTTTTTAATTTTATTTATATATGTTGTTCAATTGATACCATTAAGTAAGTATATAGCAAAAAAAATAAAATGTATGTAAATAATTGTAAAGTAAAAAAAAAAAATTGAAATTGAAATTCAATATATTTTTAGATATGTACAATTAAATGTTCATGTGGAGCAAGAAATTGTAATAATACAATTTAATAATAATAATGATAATATAGTAATAATAAGGCAATGTATGCAAATTATTAAAAAAAAAAAAATTGTTCATTTATTATATATTTCATTGGCATTTTTTTTTTTTAATAAAACTTTTTCACATGCAGTTTTTTATAAAAAAATAAATCCATTAAAATAAAATTCAACAATGAATACACCTCAATAATATATAGATGACATATTTGAGTTGTATGGGAACGGGGGGTTGTAAAACCCACCCTCTATACGATTGTATTAAATAAAAATATATATATATATATATGTATTTTAAAAATTATAAAAAAACCTCTTGTTGAAAGATTTTCTTTTCGTTTGGTGGCAGTTTTTTTTTTTATTTATTGAATAGAATTGTAGAAAAATTCTGGAAAATATTTATTTTTTTTGCTATAATATTTAATATAATAATACAAAAATAGAAATACAAATCATCATTCAAAGTATATATCAAATTGAAAAAAAATTGTAGAAGAAAAAAAAACATTGTTCAAAATAAATATATTTATTTGTTGTAGAAATATATATAGAAAAAATAAATAATAAAATTAGAAACTTTTTTAATTACTTTTCATATTATACACATACATACATATAATTTTTCCATTTCATTTCGTTTTCATGTGTATATCCAATAATAAGAGATTCTTTTTTCTTTTTTTTCTTTTATATGCTTCATGTTCATTAACACATTGTGTTTTATTTTTCTTATATTTTTTTTTTTTATTTGTTTGTTACTAAAATTTTTTATTTACTATATATACTTGCATTTTTTTTTCTTTTTCCAATTTTTGATTAAAATGATTCTATTTCGGTTTTAATTCAAAGGTTTTAATTTTATTGAATTTAATTGAGGTTCAAAGTGTTCCAATGTTCCACCAAACAGTTAAAATTTATATTATTAAGTCAATTGAAAATCCTTTTTGATGCAATAGTCGAATAGAAGGTATTTTTTTTTTAAAGAATTTTCATAATTACAAAATTATAAATATAATAATAAAAATATCAGAAATTTAATTTTTCAACACATTTAATGTAACCATAGACAATAAGATAATGATTCTGTTCAGTTGATAAAAACATCAATTTCCCTTTAAAAGGTCTTGCACCTTTGATTTTATCATAAAAAAAAAATCTAATGCGAATCAATAAATCAAAAATCTATGAACAATTATACGATTATATGCGATCAACAAATGAATAAATTTAATTAGTACCTATATCTAATAAAATTTTTAACTATATATGACCTACATATAAATATCAAATATTTTCATATAAATCAAAAAATATATAATAAAAAGAAAAATAATCTATTATCTTACACATTAATATAAAGTGTTAACAAAAAACTAAAACTGACTCATTCGTTAAACATTCAAATATACGCATACTTACTTATTAGCATTCTTTTAAGTGTACAATCAATAGTAAAAAGTTAAAAAAAAAAAGTTAAAGAGAAACCGCGACAGTTCATCATCACATATAAAGTTAACATTTTTTTTTTTTTGGTGTATTTATAAATATATACAGAAGAAACAAAAAAAATATGTATATATATCCAGATAAAACACATGCAACACTATTTCAATTCAATTTTGTATACAAACTATACTGATCAAACTGTGCATTTAGATATTATATCGTCGGATACATCTTTCTATATAGCTATATCTATAGATCTATCTACCAAAAAAAAAACAACCAACTAATCAAACATTATATATATATATATATAAAAAAAAGTTAAAAGTTAATGGCCGAAATATAAATATTACATTCATTCCGTTATTTCTATTTATCAAATATAATATATGTACCTTCTAATGATTCATAATTTATACTATACACATTCAAATTATATACATATATATAGTTATACGTGCGTATGTTTTATATTTCTTCTTATATCTAAAAAAAAGTAGCGCTAGCGATCCGTACAAATATTTCATTCAATTTAAATAATAATAATAAAAATTTAATTATTTTTTATATATAAATCAAATGTACAAGCATAACTTTGTATATACAAAATCATATATATCTATTATAACTACTATATAGCTATATTTAAAGAAAATTGTATACATATTTTTCATATTCATATTTATATATATTATAATAATATAGACAACAACAACTCTATAGACAAATAAATATATTAATAAATTCATTAAATATTATTATAAATAATATTAAAATTATTAATGTAAATAATAGTTTATTGATATTTTTATATAAATAAATATAAATGATTTAAGAATATTATTATTAATAAACAAAATATTTTTTAGGGTCGATTAATCCAGCTTAAATTAATTAACATTTATATATAAGTATAATTTAACCAAAAGCATATAGAAAGAAAATATTTAGAAAAAGTTATTTCCAATCCAAAGGGGATTATTTTTTAAAACACCTAAAAAATATATTTGAAAATTGCCACCATGAATACTGAAGATTTTCTTACAAAATTCATAAAACTTTTTGATCATTCATTCATTCACACACAGCATATTTTCATATCAATATATATGAAGAGTAACAAAAAAAAATTGTGGGTGTATGGTTTGTTTGTGTGATATGTATAATATATTACAGGTTATTTAAATTATGTTTATAAAATGTGATATTAATGTGTGTGTGTAAGTACATTTTAGAAAAATAATAAATAAATAAATAAAAAAAACTTTTATACAACATACTTTTGCGTACGTTTACATTCTCTATATACATATTCTACTTTACTATATTAGATATCATATAGTATATATTTTATTTACAGAAAATTTACAGAAAACATTTTTACATTATATATATAAATTGTAATAGAAGAAAAAATAAAAATTATCTAATATAATATAATAAAATAAAATAAAAAAAATGTTGTGTGGCTGTTGTTAAATAAAGTTAATATTTTTTATATTATATATATACTATTGGAAAAACTAAAATATATCTAAAAAAAAAGCGATATATAGTATTAGAACCAGTTAAAATATTTGTGGAATGTTCGCGGTGTATAAGTTGTTTTATAATCATTATTAGTATTATTTTATTTTTTATTCATTTAATTTAATTTAATTTAATTTTTACCATTAAAAATGTTGTTAAACTATCATAATAATATATGAAAACTATGCTATAAAACTATATATATATATATTTATCAACTCTATTATATACAAATGAGTATATTATATATGAATTATTCATTGACAACAAAACGACAATGGATGAATAATATGTATATATAAATAATAGTCATAAATTTGTAACAAGAACAGAAAATGGGTGGTTATACGTATACAAATTTAAATGTGTACTGTATATTATAAGAAGCTGATATTATATTGTAATTATATATATTCTATATATGTAAATATAAAAAATAAATATAATTTCAATATGCATCAAACAACAAAAATAATGAATATTGTGCAGATAATATATGTGAATGTATCTATATAAATATATTATTGATAGGTAGCAAATGAATTCGAGTTATGTGGGAAATTTTCGAAATAAACTATTCGATATGCTTGCTACTACACTGTCTCTATATATAATATATTTATAAAAATATTATATTATATTATTTATAAATAAAAAATAAAAAAAACATGTTCATTGTAACAAGAATTACTTTCAATTTCCTATAAATATTTCTATATATATATATAAATACTATTTAAATTTAAAATAATTTTGATTTATTCATTGTTGTAATAATAAAAAAATACAATATATGTATATAATAAATAAATAAATACTTTTATGCATTTGTTGCATATAATTATTTTATTTTTTTTTTATTGTGAAATTGGTATAATAGTATAGAGAAAAAAAATATTTTTTTTTTTATTTTTTAATTAATCATACACGGATATTGTGTACTATTTATATATTTATATAATGATTAATTTACAAAACAACAAAAAAAAAAACAAAAAGTCAGGTATATACCAACAATTATTACATGCGATTAAAAAATGTATATGTTTTTTTTATTTTTTTTTGCAGTGTTGTGATAGATGTCAACAATCTCGCAAATACACATATAGATATATATAGAGGTTTCACTTAATTGAATTTATATTTATTTATATGTATTATATATACATGAAGAAGTATTAAAATACCATTTTTTCTATCATATACTATTAATTTCAAAATGTAAATTTCATAAGTGCTGTAAAATTGTTATGAATGTGAATGTACAAAAATAAAAAAAATAAAAATAAAATAATAAATAAAAAATAGAGAAATGAATTCCACAGAATTTAAGTGCGATAAATTATTTATTACCTTCAAATAACTAACTTTTTTACAAAAAAAACATTTCCAAGCATGTGTTTTTTTTTCCTCAACCCAATCGCTTCAATTAAAATTCTGATCTATATATGTAGTTAAATGTTTAAGTATTTCAAAAATGCAGAATTGATTATTTTTTTTTGTTTTTTGAATTTGTGTTATGTTAAAAATGTAAGCAGGATTCATGTTAAAAAAAAAATTGCAATATTTCAAAAGAAAAAGTTACAAACCCATATATAAAAAAATTAAAATTTTAATAATAAATCGTGTGAGAACGAAAAAAAGTTGTAAATATCACAGGAAATATCATTTTATACACACAAAAATTATTAATATGTAATCAAATATTTTATTTATTTGTGTATTTAATAAAAAAAAAAAAAAAAAAACGAATAAAACTAAAATGCAATGAAAATTTAATTTTATATTTCAACAAAATAAAATAAATTTTCTGTGATTGATTTAACGAAAACATTAAATGGAATTTCAGTTTTTTTTTTTTTTTTTTTTTATGAATTCTTATTGCGTTCACAAAAAATATAGTAAATTTCTTTAAAAATAATCACAGAATTTTTTTTTGTATTCAAAATGCATGCTTTATTTTATTATATGTGGAAAACATATGTGAAAAGATTAAAAATGGTTCGATGTGTCGTAATTAAAATTAAAATCTATAAATATAAATATTTAAAAATAGACATCTGCTAAATGTAAATATAAGAGAAATGGACATTTATGCAAAACTGTGAAATTAGAAGATTTGAAAAAAATTAAAATATCTTCAAGAATAATAATAAGAATAATGAATTAAATGATAAGTTTAGTAACTTTTTATAGGATCGCTATTTAGCAGTGCCGTGAAATTGCTTAAGGGCAATTGAACAAATTGATTATTTCTGCTATACCCACGTGGTTATAGAACGCATACATTTTGTATATGTAAAATTCAAACCTTCAAAAAAAAAAACAATGAACTACCCAAAATGAAATGAAATTAGGTACAAAAAATTGAAATTTAGATAAACAATGTTAATGTTCGTATATTGATTGATATTGATATACAATAAAAATGTACACATATAAATAAACACATACGTTTATTAAGAAATCAAAGTTGATGAAAAGAATAGAATGCATTTTCTGGAATGCACATTTATATTACACCAAAATTTATTCATTGATAGGTAGGTAGCCGGATTGTAAGTGTGCGTGTTTAAATGTTAGAACGCAGTCCATTAAACAAAAACGATTTGTTTGATTTGACATTTACTTAAATTTAAGTAATACAATATATATAAAATATATATACAATTGAAAAGGACTTGTTCTTTTGAAAATTTTCCGTCTTTTTTTTTTCTATTTATGATTTTGACACATTCTTTATTTTATCTACTCCATATGAACAATTTAAAATACGATTTAGTCACATCGCATTTGTATTATTATCATTTGTATATATAAATGTATTTCAATTTCAGCGGGAAATCAATAGTTAAAAATTACTCATCATTATTATATAGAATTTACTGATGCAATTTATTAAACACAACTGAGTTTTATTTATCAATTTTGATTGATTTTGAATAACAATTTTATTATAGATAATTTGATTCATATAAAGAGTGTTGTGTAATGATTATTAGTATGTTTATTAATTTCGTTTTACAAAACCATATATTAAAAAAATCATTATGTTTTTCCTTGAATTATTTGTATACAAAAAAAAAAATTAAATTAAATCATAAATTACTTAATTTTTTATGTAAAACATGCAGACACACACAAAATAACAAAAATTTGTTACAACAATAGAAGTATTAAAAAATATTGTTATTTTATTATTATATACATATGTATGAAAACATAAAAATTATATTAAATTAAATTAATTATGTGTCATTTTGACTTCCATTCGATGGATCTCGTATATTTTTTAATACATATTTATTTTTTTTATTATTATACGCTTCAGAAAAGACAAACATTTTTGCAGAAAGAAAGAGTATTTTATATACTATAATTTATCATTCTAGTTATATTCATATATGAATAAAATGCACACACATTCATTAGTCTGTGAAGAAAATGAATGTATTTGTTTTTTTTTTATATTTAAACATAATATTCTGTAAAAAAAAAATGTTTTTCCTTTGTTTTACTATAAATTTTAAATAAGAAAAATACATAATAACTATACAAATATAATTCTTATCTGTCGCATAATACATATTTTATTTTTTTTTTTTGAGGAAATGCGATATATAAGTTAAATATAAATAATAGTTCAAATTAACAACAAAAAATATGAATATTACATTTTGAATATGATAAATAATTGAATGTATATTGCCCAATTGGGTGATTTAAGGAATAGTATTTGGATAAAATTATACAATGAATGAAGTACTTATATTGAAATCGTGATTGAAAAACACAAATTTTTCATAATACAATTTAAATGCCCTTAACTGAATAATATGTGATAGTATGGCATTTGAATAATCTGTGTTAGACCATAAAAAAAAAAATATTTAATAATATGTAAAATATCAAAAAATTTGTAAACGATGACGAATCCAACAAAATGAGATAAAACAATTGACGACGACGACGACGACGACCACAACCGTCACAACGAAATGATGATGTTGTTTAATTCTTTATCTTTTGTTGTCTTTTTTTTTTTTAATATTTAATATCATATTTTAAATTATATATGTATAGAGGATATGTTTTAAAACAAGAGGTATTCATATATAGTTATATGTTGCATCTTTAAAAGTAACTATACACCATACTATTAAATATATGTTTAATAATAATTTTAATATATAAAAATGTATACACGTTTGAATGTGTATATATTTTTTTTTATATACAACGAAACTATATATAGTATGGAAAAAGATGAAGAAAAACTATTGTATAAAATTGAAAAACTTTCAACTGCATTTTATCATTATACAAAAGAGAAACCCGTAACTAATAATAGCATATATACAACAATAATAAATGACAACAAAACTATATATGGTAGCTATATTTATAAATATATATACATAGTCTAGTCATAAAAATGATTCTTGAATTTTTCTTCTTCTTCTTAACATATATATATATATATATTGGGTGGTATTCATTTAAATAAAGAAGAAAATTATTGTTGTTTTTGGATTGTTTCATATATTCATATTATTATTTTTTATTTTTTTTTTTTGCATTGAAATTCAACTCATCTTCATATAACATTGTATATATCTTATCTTATCGTTTCTTCTGCCGTTCTTAATATAAACATAAAACAATCATTAACATTTCTCGCATCACCCAACAACCATCATGTTAAATAATATTATAAAATTACCATTACAATCATCATTCATATGATCATCATCATCACCACTTCATCATTTTTATCATTGTTATTGTAAACAATTTTAATAAATCTTAAAAAAAAAAATTTAGAAAGGCGTAATTTTATTTGGTGTTTTTTTTTTATTTCTTCAATTGCATACATTTTATATATTGGCTCGATATTATATTCCATCGAAACCATCGAATTTTCGATTTTTTTTTTTTTGTGATTTCATTACATTCAATTTCAATTTAAAAACAATATATTTTTGAAATTTCAATAGAATTTTTTAGTTTTTATCTCTCTCACACCTCACATCCATATACAACACAAAAAAAAAAATTAATTAATTAATTTATTTATTTGCACTCAATTCATATAAAAATATAAATTAAAAAAAGTTTTTTTTTTTTTATTTCTTCGTTCTTCGATGATTTTTGGTTGTTTCAATTAGAAAAATTTAATTTTTTATTATAAAATACGTGCAAGCAACGCGATATGAACTACGGATGTTTATATAGTATAGTCGCCGCCGTGTGTATTATAAATGTACCACACACAGCCGCCAACCAACAAAATTTATTTCACCTACATAGAGGTATATATTTCATATTTAATACTTTTTACTAAACTATATAGAGTTTTTTTATGTAAATTTTGATTTAAAATACTAAAAAAAAATGCGAAAAAATACAGTTTTCCAATACGGATTCTTTTTTTTTTTGCGAAAAACAAAGAAAATTCTATATATCATTTAAAAAAAAAAACATGAATAAAATTCACCTTCATATATCTTCTTCTGTTCAGTTTTTTTTTTTTTTTTTGTAAAATTTATGCAATAATTCTGGAAAATTTTCAACACCTTTGTGAATAAATAAATTATTTCAACAGCATCACACGGTTTGGTTTGTTTCGTCGATATTGGGGGGTGTCAACCACAAGATGTTCAAATTCATACAAGTAATGAAAAAAAAAATGATCAAATTGTTTTAAGTTTATTTAATATTACTTTAAATGTTATTTTATCGCGTTTTCCCATTAAACGAAAAAAAAAAAAACAAAAAACAAAAAAAAAGTTTTAATAATAACTTTTTTTCTATTTTTAGGTATATAAAAATCGTAAACTTTTATTTTATTTTAGTTATCGATTGAACGTCAATTATTTCCAATTAAAATCCGAACAAATCGCACACCAAACAATAAAAAAAAACACACACAAACTCACTATCTAATATCCCCGTCCGAATGTTTTTTTTAATTAAATTTAACCAAAACTTTTATTTAGCACAATTTTCTACTTAATTTTCTGCTGCGGATGTATATATATACATATCTGAATACCAACTACCAATTTTGCATTTTGCATAAAATTATTCACCCACAAATTAAAAAAAAAAAAAAAAAAAAACGCCTAACACAAAATATTTTATTAGAAAATTTAATTTAATTATTTTTCCAGTTAATATCAGTTTTTTATGGTTTTTTTTTTTTACATAAATGGTTAAATAACCGCGATGATGAACGATCCATCCATCGGTCACATCAATAAAGAACAAATAATTTTGAAAAAAAAAATAAAAAAATAATAAATAAAACAAATAAATATTGATGATGATCGTTGAATGATGTATGAATTATAATAAATGAAAATCACAACAAAAACACATTAAATGAAAAAAAAAAAATTAAAATTAAAAACATATAAAACCAAAAAAAAACAAAAAAAAAACCGTCGTCGTAATACCATTTACCTCGAAAGTTTAAACCAAACTGTGTTATTTTATTTCGAGAGCACAACATCAATATACAATAATAAAAATTTAATAATATAATAATAATAATAATACAAAACAACTGATCTCTGTGTGTATATAATTTTCACATTTTTCTTTCCATTCCATTCGAACAAAAAAATCACTGTATTACTTTGCTTCCACCATCACCATATAACAGGCCTAGCCCTGTCCCCAACAGAACCCCAATATATATATATATATATATATATATATATATATATATTCTCGTTTTTTCAATTATACTTATGGTATGTGGTATGGAGATTTAAATTACATATGATATCACATACAAACACATGCATACAGGTCAACGATCAGTCAGTTTAGTTTTTTAAATATACAGTGTATACACGAGAAAATATAGAATTATCATTGGAATGCTATAATGATCGTGTTGCTGACTTTTGCTGCTAATATATAACAAGAAAAAAAAATTTAATATGTTATTAAAACCGGAGATCGGCGGGGTATACAACAAAATTCAAAACATATAAGTATATGTTTATCAGTATATATATATGCATTTAAAATGGTATTAGTGATTTAAGTCGTATTCATACATTTGTGTACTTTAATTTTTTCAAAAGTAAAAATTGTTTGATCACATATACTTGTAATTATATAAAATGATCGTGCGATCGTGAGTTGTGAACTAACAACTATATCTCTCGTTCTCTAATACCACTTTTTTTCTATAAAATTTATATGTCTGTATTCCACAATCACTAAACAAAATACATACAATAAAGGGAAATACTTTACACAAGAACAAGATCACATATTCACAACTATCAGTGATCACTGATCATATACAGATAACATGTATTCCATAATATACGCATACACAATTTTCATATTATGGAGAATGTTTAACTGCGTCAAAATGTATCCATATCAACTGTATATATTCTAATTAGTTGATAATATTAATTTATTTTATTGTATTCTTTTTTTTTTTTATAGTTATAATTAAAAGTTTGCATTTTTAAATTTGCAAATTTATATATTAGTATCGTTGGAAATACCCATACCGTTTTAATCAAAAGATCCCCGTTTTATCTCTTCTTCTGTTAAATAATATACGTACGTAAGATGATCACATGAAAAAAGAAGTATAATGACGGATGAAAATGTTATACGATGGTTTTTGGGTAATTTTGTAAGTTTCATTGGAATTTTCAAAAATTATCAATGCCAAACAAACTTGTACTCTTTTTACAACAATCAAAAACACTAATGATTGGATCGCCTCTAGCGACCCGTATTCCTTCAGTGAGTGAATTCGAAAATTTTCTGAAAAGATTGACGAAAGTTCTATCCGCATACTTGCAATAAATAACATGTTCAATATCAACAAATAGGTTTTATTTAAAAAAAAAAAAAGTCGTAGGCACATTCACACACCACCCGCGCCCATTATGATAATAATTATGTTTAATTTACTCTTTCAAAACTTAAAATATACGAATAAAAATCCTAAATAATTTGTACTAAATAAATGATGTGTTATCAAATTTAAATTAACCTATTTAAAACGCTGCTCAATGAATTAAAAAATCCACCAACAAGAAAAAATCTTTTTATTTGAATTATTTTAAAAAGAATCTTATATTATTTGGTAGAACAAAAAAAAAAGAAAAGAGATGACACAAGATAATTTTAATGAAATTTCAATTAAAATTAATTTTTTTTTTTTCAAATAAGAGATCTTGTATTAAACAAAAAAAAAAAAAAAGGCAACAGACAAACACACACGCAATTTTCATTTACACATCAAATTGAATAAATTTTATTGTTTAAAATTTAGTATTTCAATTAATGTTAAAAATTATTTGTATTTTTTTTCCATCTTCTTTTTCATTTTAATTAATATATACCAACAAAATTATAACCAATTTATTTTCTGTGGTTGTTGTTGTACGATACGATTTTCTGAATATCGCAGCAGCATTAAAGTATATATATATATAATACAAACAAAAATATATGATTATGTATATAAGAAGAAAATGATCTTTTCAACACCACATATATTAATTTTTTTTTTTTTTTTTTACTTCTTCTTATTCTTCATAAAGTCGTATTTTTCTCTATATCATACAAGCTATATATATATAGGATATAGTAACTCGCTAGATATACAGCAACAAAGAAATATAAATTCAAGTATTTTTTTTTTTTAAATATCATATGTATATTCTTAAATATAAAAAAAAATAATAAATGTGTTTGACACGAGCCTTAGGATTTGCAGAAAATTTATAAACATTTTTTTTTTTTTTGATTTTCCATCTTCATTTAAGGAAATTTTCTATATATAGGTCATTTGCATCGGCTGTGTAAAGAATAATATAATAATGTAATTTCGAAACGGTTATTATTAGATAATATGAAACATGACGTTTTTGGGAAATTTTTCAATTATCAATAAGATGTTGTAAAAAATAAAATATTCTCTGAACTGATCTATCTATTGAACTATTCAAATAAAAATTGCATTAATTCAACACGACCAATTCATTTATAATTCTTAAATTTTAAATCTGGTTTTACCCAAAGCGTAATGTATTATCTTATTCCTATATAGCAATGTATAAAATATATTTCAAGTAGAATTTTAAAAACACCAACATAAATTGAATACTAATGTAAAATACATACGAATATATTCATCATATATATATATATATATATATATATATACATATAAAATATAAAATAAAATCGATGATGATCGTGATCATATGTTATTTATATGTAAATTTATATTGGAAATTTTATGACCATCATCAACAACATCTCTATGTATATATATATATAAAGATTCATATACGAACGTAAAACAACAATATATAAATTAAAGAAATAAATTTTAAAACATAAGAATATATCCATTATTATAAGTATTATAAGAAATAGTTCAGAAATATAAGAAAAATAAAAATTTTTTTTTTTGTAAAAACACAACTCCACAAACATCAGAGATGAAAAACGTATTTTTTTATATGTAGTTGTGTATTTTTATATAAAAAGTATATAAAAAAGAACTACAAGAATATATATTCTTTATAATTTTTTTTTTTTTTAATTTTATTTATAGTTAATCTATTTAGCACAATTCTTTGTTCCATCTTTATATTTTTATTTTTTTTTTGCAGTCTTCTTCTTATGTATAGACAATCTCTTTCAAGGTCGATCGCTAAGGTCAACTAACAGAAAATTATATACTTTTCATATATACATAAACAGACATATACAAATATAGCAAATACAAATTTTCATCCAATACTCATCTCATTCTATATACTACATCATTCTATAATTTAATAAAACTATAATAATCGTTGTCACTTATAACAAAATTGATTTTTTTAGGTTTTTGGTAACTTCAATGTTATTTATATTAATTATGTTATTTTTGGATACAATTTTTTGGTTATTATTCCAAATATATGCGTGTTTTTTTAATAGAATGGGGTTTTATTCATTTATTCATTTCGTAGAACTTTATCTTGTAAATTGCAAATAAAAAAGAATTTTGGGGATTTTGCACATAAAGTTTATACAAAGTTTTCCACGAATTAAACAATCTTTTATGAATAAAGGTCTGAAATATAATTTCAAAATTGTGAACCAACTCTTATATTTTATTATATATATTATACGATAAAAATAAACCCCCCTTGAAAAAGTTTATTTACTTTGGTTTTTTTTTATTAATTTATTCATATTTTTCAATATTGTAAAAAAATGAAAAGAAAGAAAATGAAATGAATTAAAAGAAAATGATTAATTTCAATCAATTAATTAAAATATACGAATGATGTATGTGAAGAAACGCAGACACAAATCAAAACGTATTTATATCTATATAGAAACTATACGTTATAAGAGAATGTATAAATAAATATTAAATAAAAAAATTATTTATTAATAAAATGAATTTTAAATGGGTATTGATCCGAAACGCACCAATTGAATTCAAAAAATGAAAAAAAAAAATTCACACCAGTACCGTCCATTTCATTTTTATATTATATTATATTTTTTTTTTTAATATTTAGCAATATATTTTCATATAATACCAAAAAAAAAAATCAAATCAAATCAATTGTTTTTTTTTACAATTATTCAATTTGAAAAATAAAATTTATTACCAGTATTTAAATTATATTATTATATAGAAAAAAACGAAATAATTATATAAAAATAGAAAATGTTGGTATAAATTTTTGGTATATATACATTTTTGTGCAATGAAATGAGGGAACCAAAAACTGCGGGTTTATTAATGATGTGTATATGTTCTATACTAGTATATAATATATATATTGCAATGATAACATTAGCGCGCGACAAAAATTAATGAAGGGAGATAATCCATCATTATAAATAATATAATGCCTTTTTGAATACAATTGCAAAAATAGGACATTAATTACTGCGCATTTGATATATAGGATAAATAATAAATAAAAATAGTTTCATAGATATATAATTTACCTGCATAATTTTTTCTTATATATAATGAAAAAATAATTTTTAACGGATTTTTATATGATAGACAATTACATTATGGATTTATTTTGTTACATTACTTTTTTTTTTTAATAATTATTTGCCAATAAAATGAATCATAAAAAATAAAATTGAAAATTTTGTATTGTTATAATAAAATAATGATTTACAAAATTCCGGCACGCATACAAAAATATTATAAATTATTGACTATATCTGTAATAAAAAAAAAAAACAAATCGCATATCTTGCAAATATATGCATGCAACAACCGCATATAAAGGAGGAATGTGATATTTTTTAGTCATAATATTAGTCATAATATTTTATTGTATATATATATATTTTAAATAAATTATTTTAATTTAAATAATAACATATATTTAATACTTATAATAAAATGTCAAAATGTCATTATTCATCAACGTCACAATAAATATATATATATAATATTTGTCTGACTTAATAATAATTATATTTTTTTTTTATTAAAAATAGAGAATAGTATAATATAGTATAAACAATATGTAATTAAAAATTTTTATTTGAAAAAAAAAACCACATTCCATCGCATTCATCCATGGTAATATTTTTCACAATTTTTTACATGCATATATATATATTTAAAACTACTATATATTTGAGCTGTGTAATGAACTATATATAGTATAAATACTATACGCGGTTTTATATATGGTACATATAAAATAAAAATACTTTAAAATAAAAACCCCTTAACCCATTTTAAAGAATCAAAGTTAATTGATATCTCTTTATCTTCATCATTAACATCATAAACTTTTATTAATTGAATACTTTTCTGGTTTTTTTTTTCATACTATATATATATAGAAAAAATAAACATTTTCAATAGACAATAGACGAGAAAACACTTTACAAATATTTGAGTTATTAATTTTATGTAAAAATTTTTTAACACCCACATACACACGTTTTGTATACGTCCTTATGAAGAAAAAGGATCCAAAATTTAAATAGTTTTATCTTTACACATATAAATATTTATATAATATTAAAATACTCGTAAATATTATCAGTAAATATCATATGATTGATATTATTTATATAACAAAATATATATACAATTATACATACACAATACACATATAGTTTAATTTTTGACAAAATATCAACGTTTATTTATATATATAAATCATATAAGGTTTATTGAAAATTAAAATTTTTGGGGTTGAAAAATTATTGAGGTTGAAATTATTGTTATCAATATATCATATATATACAATTTATTTATACCTATATGTACAGAAATATTTTGTTTGGGGGTTATTATATATATTGAGAATTATTTTTAATAATAGTGTTGTGGTATATATTTGGTTTGATGTATAAAGGGGATATCTTTTATACATAATGCAAAAATGAAATATAAACATAGATCAAAATTTTTCTAAAGAATTTATAACCCTCTATAATAATTTGTTATATCAATATATATAGATATGTTTTTTTGCCTTTATTTTTTTTTCATATATATATATAAAAAGAGTGTTTCGGCAACACTTATTCTTATATTCATATGGTAATAAATTGGGGAATCCCCACACATAAAAGACCTGAAATCAAGGGATAAATATTAGGTCTACGATTTTCTTTCATAAAATTCAATCTTAAACCATATATATTCTTATAGATGAATCATTGTATATTATAGTTATTTTATAAACAAATTTTCAATTTTAATTAATATGTTATAATATTAATATAATAATAACAAAATATAGAAATCGTTTTCTTCTATATATTCATTTGTGTGTTTATAAAAGTTTTTATATATTTGCTATATATATATATATAAATAAACATTTAATTTTATTCAACGTTTGTTTATAAGTTTTCCATTTTCTTTCAACACTTACGTAGAAGGATATTATTTATTTTTTTTATATATAAGTTATAAGCATCTATATAATATTTAATGAAACAAAGGAAGAACAAGCAAAAAAAAAAATATAGAGAATTTAATTACTGTTTTATATTTATATAATTAAAATTATAAATAAATTATTAAAACAGCACTTAATAATAATAATAATATGTCAATGAATAGGGGGATATTTTAATTTCAATTTATAAATTAAAAAAAAAAAAAAATTACCTTCATTTGTTTTAAAAATATATTTATATATAGAAACATTCATCATTTTCTTTTGTTGTTGTTTGATTTTTCCAATCAAAATTACAGACAAATAAAATTTTGTAAGACTTACCTGAAATGAAAGAAAAAAAAAATAAATAAGAAAATTAATTATAAATGTTTATATATATCAAATGAAAATTATCAATTTATATAGAATTAAAATTATCAATATTTTTACAAATTCAACAATTTTTAATATAGTAAAAAAAAAGGTTAGATAGAATTTCTTCTTCTTTTTGCTTAATGGTTAACACACGCATAACATTTTTCATATATATATATATAGATATTTTGAATATTTATTAGAAAAATTCTTTTGTAAAACACATAAAATTCTATTCTATATACAATATATAAAATACAAACAATATGCAAAATTTATACATGTTTAATACATAATAAAATGTATAGTACAAAATATGTTGTTGTACATATTTTATATATACATGAATGAAGTATTATAAGAAGAGAATGTAATGTATTTAACCTTTAAAAATATGTATGCGCTGCTGTTGTATTGCTTTTGCTTTATAAATGTTACTTTATTATTATATTTATATGCATGTATCTAAACGCGTCGTATATATACATTCATTCTATAAGATTATTTATATATATATATATATATATATATATATATATAAAATACAATTCTATTATACATTATTATGTATATTAAATATACGACAAGAGTCACGTACAAAATACGATACAAAACAATGTGCTGCGAATATAAATTTTGATATAGTAATTTTTATATTAACTATACTAAAAAAAAACATTACATGATGCAAAGAAGTGACGAAAAAAAATAAATAAAATAAAATAAATAAATTGTATGTATAGTTCAGCTTCAGGTATATACGGTATACAGTATACAGAACACACATATATAATTCTTTTTAAAGTATAATGATATACCGCACGATATATAAATAAAATGAAATTTCTATGGGAAAATTTCTATTTGAATTACAATGAACGTATATTTTTTTGAACTAATATAATGAAGAAAAAAAAACTGCAAGTAATGATATAAATTATATATATATATATAATATAAATAGTTTATCACTAAATAGATTTTAACGTGAATGGATGTTTATGGTATAAAAAAAATACTGCAAAATATTCATACAAATTTTGAAGGAGTGTCAAGTTAAACTACTGAGGAATCAAATGCAAATATCTTCAAAATTATTTCGGTTCATATTCGAATTATAGAGAAAATATTACAAAGCAAAAGTTTTTTGTGCAATTTGTGGATGTAACATAAAAAGTGAATTTAGTGAAAACAAATCAATATGGGTTGTTTAAACAGATAACGATATGATTAAAAAATCAAATAATTCATACATAGTCTTTATAATATATCTTTATATCAGTTGATAAGCTTATCTTTTTCTTGGTATAGTCTTTAAAAATCGAATTGGTTGTAAAATCGAATTGGTGGTAAAATTAAAATAATATTTTTATCATAACAAAACCAATGATGATCAATTCTAAGATTTATATTGTTATACAAAGAAGGCAAATATTCATAAAAAAAAAAAGAATGTTTCCGCGTATATTAAAATACACAATACATACAATATATGACAATGACCTCAATTTTGCAGCACATATACGATAAATGATTATTGTTTTATATAACGAACGATATATATAGTATTTAAACAATTCATATGAATTTGCACATAATTAATAAATTCTTATAAATACAAAATCACATTCAAAAAAAAAAAACAGAAATAAAAACAAACAATTTAAATAATATACCAACTTTTATATGAAGAAATCGCTCTATACATACTATATATATATATATATATATATCAATCATATATGTATATTTATATAACAATTTATTCAATATAAATATATATCACAGTTCATTGCCATTCAATAAATATATGATAATATGGTATATAAATAAAAATAAATTAAAATTTTAAATTATATTATATAAATGGAAATCGGTATGCGGTGTGCGAATATATCACCTACGCAAATCGCAAATATACGCATATACTAAAAATTAATAATTATATTCTCACCAATATCCTAATATATGTATATGAATTTTATGCAAATTTTTAATAATAATAATGGAAGAAAAAAATTGTACCTATATATATATAGTTATTGAATAAAAAAATAAAAACAAAATAAATTTTATAAATATTTTTTGTATTTTATATTAATATGAATAAATTTAAATAAATAAAACAAATTAATTAGAGAGCGAAAAAAAAAAAATCGTCGTTATTAAATGTATTTATTTTTTTTTACTATACATGAGATAGTCTTTTAATAATATATAAATATAAAGTGGAAAATTACGCGTGTATGAACCCACTGCATTTATAATTTATATGTCAAATTGTCTTTCTAATAACTATATATATATGACATAAAAAAATATATAATAAATATGAATGTGTGACAAAAAATATAAAATACAATTTATATTTTTTATTGTATAATACAAAACAAAATAAAAAAAATAGTAAACAAATTACAATTTGTAGTATATAGATTAAAATATATATATATATATTTATGGATAAATAAATACTATATACTATTTGTATATATAGAAAATTTAGATCATCTTCTTAACTCTTTCAAATACATTTTGTTTGTCATCAATTTTTATACGTTATTTACTATATAATATAATTTTTACATATTCATAATGTGAACAAAAAGTTTCAAGAATTTATCCAAACTTATAAATTTTTGTTTAAAAGCTAAATAAAAATTTTACAAATGGTATTTTAAGAATTTTATGGGTGAAATAAAGAATCATTTATCTTTTATCATATCAAATCAAAAAATTCCCAATAATATTAAATTTAAACTGTCATAATTTGATTTTTATCCATTTTTTATTAAATACAATTTCAGTACATATTAATTTGTTCCTAGTGAGGGTAATTTTTAACGTATATTTCTAGTGTGATTGTGATTTTCGAAAATTTTTTGATCACATTGCTAAATATTAGACTCGATACGATACTATTAAATAGATACACAGATAGACTAAATTAAAAGAATACACAAAACAATATATCTATCTATACTATATATAAAAACGCATATCGTATATACCATACACACTTGTTTATCTTATAATTTGTATAAATTTAAATAACTATTTAATTGGAATTTATCCAATTTATCATATTATTTGTCTGTATATAAATACAAATTTTTGATACATAAACATCTATTTTATATATATATATATATATATTATATATGTAGTATAGTGTATGCTATATTATTTAATGGATGCGTAAATAGATGATGACGGCGATGAGCGAGTAATTTGTTTAACAAAATATTTCTATAAACAAGATGAAGATATATATATAGTAAAAAACTATAGTAAAAATATCACAGAAGAATAAAAAAAAAAAAACAAACAACGACAAAAGAAATATTTTCTTTTCAATTCCAACAGGTTGTTTTTCATTCTTATTTATATTTATATATATATATATAGAAATAAACAAGTACCAAATATTTATATATACAATGTATATAAATAAATAACAAAACTTATATATATATAAAAATTTTATATATAAATTTTCATCGAATATATAACAACAATCATATATATAGTATATATATTTATTAGGGTTGTCGTTTGTCGCTCGATTGTCCTTTATTTATTAACATACCAAAAAGTATTGTTTCCACTCAATAGGATTTCACAATCGATTTTCCCTGTATACATATATGATATAAGGTAAATATTATCATTTAAAAAACGATTGTGTTCTTTAGCAAAATATTCTTTATGTATTTTATATCTTTCAAATTTAGTATATATATGAAACTTAACTATAAATAGAATTGGAATTAAAGTTTATTTATATGGAAATTATTAATTTTTTAAATTATTTTGGTATTAGGAAAATAAAATTCAAATAAAATTAATTAATTTTATATAGTATATTATTAAAATAAAATCTATTTTACACCATCGGTTCATACCAAAAATAACATAAAAAAATAAACCAAAACTTATTACATTATAAATGATTTGTTTTTATAATTTTTTTAATTTGGAACTGTGAAAAACATTTGACATTTTCTAACACCACAAACACTATAAAAATGATGTTAGGTGATTGTAATTATGTATAATATAATGGTGGTGTTGATGACATTTAAACAAATCATGTCATTAAAAATATGTTATTTAATTATTTATAAATGATATTTAAATTTTAGGTGTAAAGAAACGTCATCCACCGACGACCATTCATAAAAATAAAAATGAAAATCTAATGAAAAATTTCCAACTATCTTTTGTATAGTTTTTCACGAGACGGGTTATTTTATGAGATTTTTAACATTTATATATATATATATATATAATATATATATATAATATATATATATATATAAAGAATATGATTTAATCTTTTGGTTTTGTTTCGTTCTGATTTTAAAAATGTTTTGACAACTCATCAGCCATTTGTAATGCAATTAACTAAAATATAAGATTTTTTAAAAGATAATAAATACGTTTTAGTTTTTTTGTAAACCGAATAGGTATTTTTATTTGTTTATATTATAGATAGTAAACGTTAATATTTTAAGTTAATTACAAAATTAATGATATTAAAAAAATAAAACTTTATTTTCTTTCAGTTTCGCTAATTTTTTTTTTTTATTTATATCTCTTTTAAATTTCGAAAAATAAAATTTATATATCGTATTGCAATAATATATATATATCCAACATATATGTATATAAAACAACAAAAAAACCACTGTATTGAATATATTTATATATTGTGAATGTATTATGTATTATAAATAATACTTTTTTTCTTTTTTGTATTTTAAATATACGATGGGAGATTGTAATATTTTTAATAATCATCATTTATACTGATTGTTTTTTATATTAATAAATATGTGTTATTGCTTTGTTGATCGTCATCATCATCTTCATCATCATTCATTAATGATGGTGAATGCATTTTATAAAATTTAAATAATAATCTATAAATGTATATACATACATATATACTGCATAAATATATCTAAAGATTGTATTTTTTATTCATTTTGTACAAGATTATATGAATATATATATATAAATAAATAAATATTTGTATATATTTACGAACGAACAAGCATAAATTATAAAATAATTTTTATTGAAATAAAACATGAAATTAATAAAAAGAAATTGTTGTTTGTTACTTGTTTGATGTATATATATTTATATAAACATAGATAGATATGTATATATATGATAAATGTGTGTATGGTATTTAATTTTTATTTTTCATATTCTTCTATTTAATGTAATGTACCAAGAAAATATATAATATTGAATTAAATTTACACCGAGACAAACAAATTCATTTTTTTTCTTTAAATTATATATACAATTTATATATTATTATTAAAGCAAAAAAAAAATATAAATAGAGAAAGAAATGAAGAAATTTTTTATATATATACATATATTGAAGTCATATTTATGTATATATATATGTACATTTAAAGTCAGTTCCGTTTTCTAATCCGGATATTAACTTTTATTTGTGTACAAACACAACAACAATAATGATATATTATAAAGAGGTGCTTTTGATTTTGTTTTCATATATATTTATTTCATATGTATATATATATACAAATAAATAATATATAATAACAATAATTTAAGAAAAACAAAATTATATGTGAATTGTAAAAATATGTATTTATTTTTTTTATTTAATATAATTAAAGGGTAGACGTCGTATATATCTAATTATATGGTATAAAGGAATTATTTTATCATATAAATTTATTATTTTTTCAATTCACTTTCGTATGATTCGAATTCCATATGAACTCAACATTTTGTCAGGCTTTGGGGTTGAGTATTTTTATTTTATCAACGATACCAGCACAGATTCACAGACCGACAAGAATAGTTTATTGAAACAGCCAATAACTTGTTGATATAATAAACATTTAACAAACGAAAAAATTATAAATCTAATGTTCAAAAGACAAGAGAACTCATATGAAGTGTATTTGTACATATTATAAAGAAAGGAGCATTACGTGAATTGCAAAAAATAGAAGTATGTGAATAAAAAAAATAAATATAAACATTCCAATAGAAAAAATGTATATATAAATCAAAATAGTTAGATAGTTTTCTTTTTAGAAATACAATAAATATTGGATATTTTAAAATATGTTTTTTATTAAAATGGAAATTTTTTAATTTTTTTAAACGTTTTACGTAACAGTTGATTCATATGTCATTATTAATTTAAACCACTATAGGAATAAGAACTAATTCATTTGTGTGTAAGAAGATTAAAGAAAAAAAAATTTTCTCATAAAATTAATGAAAATGCATTTTAAATCATCATCATCATTCATCAAGAAAAACTATTTACTTATCAATGAATCGCAGCATTCAAATGCAATGTATAAACGTTGAATACAGCGATTTTCTTATTTTGTAATAATAAAATTCCTGGAAATTTTATATCATAAACTTTAATAAATTGTAAAACAGAAGATTTTAAATTGAAAAAGAAAATCAATTCAACAAAATTTTGTTGTATATTTCACTTCATTTACATTTTATATTATATGCGATTTTTTGTATAATGAAATAAAGAAGAGGAAAAAAAAGAAATACTTTTTATTTTTCAATTTGTATATATAAAAGAAGAAGATGATGAAAAAAAAATAATACTACATTTGAAAATAAAAAAAAAAAAACGATAAATAAATAAATGAAGGTACTTGACATTTTACTTAAAATAAATTAAATTTTTTTTTTTATTATATTTTGCTAATTTTGATATATATGAAATGAATAAATGTGTATATATATATAAGAAAAAAAAAATGAAAACATTAAGTGATTGTTGTTGTTGTTGTTTCTTTTTGGTATAGATTCGTGTTTGGATTGGTTTGGTGTGCAATTGTGATAAATGTAAATATACATTTCATTAGTTTAGTTTTTTTTTTTTTTATGAGAGTATTTTATATTATTGTTGCTTTTTATTTTTTGTAAAATGGAATTTCGCCTGTTTTATTTATACACAAAACCGTTTTTGTTTCTTCATTTTTTTATTTATTATTATTTAATAAATATAATTGTGTTTATTTATTTATATATTTGTATATATGTTTGCTAAATTAATTGCGGAAATAAAAGTAAAATATAATTTTTTTTCTATATATTGTATATATGTATTATATGAATATATTATATAATGGATTTTAAATCTGCATACAAATCTCCATTATACAACAACTGCTCTTGCTTTATGAAAAGAAATTAAAAAAAAAAAATTTTTTTTTTCTTATAATTATATATAGTATCGAAATTGAAGAATTGCTATTGTTTACGTGGGCAATTCCGTTTGCAGGATGTTAAATTAAGAAAATTATGTAGAGTTAAATTATTGAATATTAAAAGGTCGCAAAACAAATTCATACTATCAGAGTATGAGAGTATCATAATATTATTTGGATTAAAAACTCTTCGTAATCATATAATCGTATATATTTCAGACAGTCATAGAGATCTGCCAATTAAATCTAAATAAGAAAATCGGGTTTAGTGTCCTGCCTGACGTAGATAACAGTAAAAATACATATTTTTAATGATATTTTAATACATAAAATATTCATTAATAATTAAATTTAAAAAAATGAAACATCCCACACGTACATTTGAGTGTCGATTTTATTTTATGTTGTGTATCAAATTATTGTTTTTTTATGGTTTCATTTGGTTCATATATACATATACATATAATAATACAACATATAACGACAAATAATTTAGCATTTAATTGATTATAGTATGGTCAAAAATATGTTACAAAAAAATAATAATTATATATATAAAACCCAAAATGATTCATTTTTATATAATTATATATGTAAATTTTGGAGTATTCATATATTAGAAAATGGGATTTACTAAATATATAGTTTTTTTTTGTGTTATATACATATATACAATTACAAATATATACAATGTAAAATTGATTGCCATAAATTTCAATCAATTTTAATTAAATTTTATTATAATCACATTGACCGAATGTTGCATATCCATTATATATATGAGAACATTTCAATAATATATATATAGTTTATAACCATATTCAGACAGATCTATAAATTCAAATTATGTTTAAACATAATTAACATATTAAATTATATTCTATAAATATAAATTTATTTGAAATTTGTATTGAAATTTCACACCAAAAAAATAGATTTTTTTTTCTTTTTAGTCATAGTACAGTCATATAAAGAAATTAAATGAACTTTTCAGTGGTTCTTAGGAAAAACAAATGATAAAAAGAAAAATAATAGAAAAGAAAATTTAATAATTTAATGTATAAAAATACAGGAAAATAAAAACATAAACAATATATTAAAAAATTTTATTACTTACATTACATTTTCAACATTATTTCATTATTTAACATTATTTATTTTACATTTGTAGTCGCGTATATGAAAATAGAAAATGTATTATTTCGAGTATATATATATATATATATATTATATATTATATATACTTTAAAAATTAAATTAAATAAAAAAATGAAAAAAGAAAAATTCTCTGAGGAAATTCATTTATTATTATTTTACAAATGTCACAAACGAAAATATATATTGTGTATTTTTTCTGGATTACATATATAGTTTATAATTCAATTGTATATAGAAATTTTCAATTCTTTTACAATATATATGTATAATGGATATAGTATCTTATTTTTAATATTATTATTATTATTATTATTATTATAAACCTACCCACAATAATATAATTTAATTTGTATCTATTTTTTGTTTCGTAAAAATAAATTCTTTATTGTATATATACATTTAATCTTATTTCGAACCTGGATATATTCGACGTATCAAACAGAAATAAAACTTTAATTTTCCCTTAAATGTCTCTATAAAATATTTATACTTTAAAGAATGTTTTTAAAAATTATAGAATAGACAATGCAACGTTTTCTTTATATACAATAAGGACTATATTATATTAAGAACAATCTATCTATATATTATAATATACACATACCAAATTTTATAAATTCAATTATAGAAAATTATATTCATACATCTCAATTAAAACAAATGGATATTATATAAATTGTATTCATATTGAATATGAAATCATCAAGTAAAGTAAAAATTGATGTATTCCAAAGAGAGAAAAAAAAGTTATGTGCTAATTAAAATTATTGTAAAATTATGTGATTAAAAATATTTTGGGATTATCTTTTACTATATATACAATACAATATTAAATTATCTATATACGTACCAATAATTAATTGTATATATCTTTTATAATAATATATTTATTTCTTTTTATGCTGTATACAGTCTAAATAAAAAAAAAATTCTTTGAAAACATTTTATTTTACCAAAACAAAACTGAATTTTCTTTCTATGTATATATATCATAATGTATTCCATTAATATACTTTACAAAACAAACACACAAAAACGTAGACATTTTCTTATAATATATACTATAGAGTTTTGGTATAAGGATATAAATAAGGTATATTATAATACTTGAAAATAAAAACAAAATCGAAACTTATCGTACACAAAGTATATGTATAGGATTGTAGGTATACGCGTGGGAAGATGCGGATATGTTTGCTTTAGCCATTTATATAATATACTTCCATTTTACTGCTATATAGATACTTAAATATAAATTTAATATTAAAAAAAAATATATGTTTATTGACAAACAATCTCCTGGCGTAACGCATTCATATATATATATATATATATATATACGAATCTTAATAGGGATCACATCAGTAAATGAATTCAATGATAATAAGTCAATGAATATGACGGGAAATCAAATAATAGAAATAAGTACAAAAGCGGTTGACTTCAATTTGTCAAGAAGATTCCACTCAAAAAATGATCTCACCTCATAAACAATAAGAAGTTGTCTAACGTTAAAGTATATTAACTATACTTGGGAAAATAGAAAACCATAAACGCTGTGATGAATATTATAGAAATACGTTGTAAATACACAAAACTTTATTCGAAAATGTATTTATTTATTTTTGATTCTATGAAATAGATTACATATCTGGGAGCTTGAAGCTGTTATATGTCATTCATATTTAATAATCAAAAAATATATACACAACATATATATATAGTATCATTGTAACTAACCAATTATAAAGGACACCCACAAAAAAAAAAATTATCATTTATTATTATAATTGTAAAGACAAACATATCAAATTTTCATTTTCATATATACTATATCTATATTCAACGCCTAATCACAGATTTATACCATATATATAACAATATACAGATATAATTTTTATCAACTATACTACAATATATAGAAATATACAATATAACTTTCGTATCTATACAATAATTTGAACATTCACAATATAATATGGGGAAAGAAAAACAAGATCCTCAATAAATATAGATATAAAATTTTTTAATATCTATATATACGAATATATATCATTTTGTTATTCCCTACAGTACGCTAAATGTCTCTTCTTTTTTTTTTTTTGCAACAAACATTAAAATGAATAGAATTTAATGATGTTTTTTCTATATGGTCGTCATATATGGATAATAATTTTTTTTTTTTTCATTCAAATTATTATTATTGAAATATTTGATGAACTTTATCGTATATATATTGCATTGAATACCAAAAACATTTTTAGTTAAATATTGTAGGGATGTTTTTCGAAAAAAAAAAAAAATATTGCTATAATGTAATCAAAATTATATATAATTTGATTTTTAATTTGTCTATAATATTTAAAAAAAAAAATAAATACTTAATAATACTTTTTGTGACATTTTGGATATCTGTTGAGTTATTTCTTCCATTCAAAAACAATTCTATTTTCACAAAAGGTTATGAACTTTGTTCATATATGACTATATAGTCCTCATTCAATTTAATTCAATGCATCTCAACAATAGAATTGTATAAAATACAATTTTCCATATATATATAGGATATATAAATTTTTTTTTATAAATTTGGCTAGATAAATTCTATTTAAAAACTTTTTATTATTTATCACATTGGTTGGTAAAATCATTAATGTTAAAATGAAAGCGATGGTGCGATAAATCAATTTGACACGAAACGTCAAATGAATATCTAAAAAAAAAAAAAAAAAAAATCCAATACATAATATACAAATATATAATGAGTGTTTTTTCCATAAAATTAGATTTAACACTATCTCTATATAATAATGAATGCAAAAAATATTCAACAATTCGTTTGCACATACATATATCTATCTATATAGTACACATATTATTATATCAATTTTTAACATTAAATTACAATGACCTATACGAACGACGACGACTACGGCGACAAAAAAATAAAAAATACCATAAAAAATGTAATGATTTAAACACAAAAAAACAATAATAATTGTATAAAAAAAATTTTGTGCAAATACACGCCTATATATAAAATAAAATAAATTTTTAAGTCATTTTTTTTTGTTCTTTGCTATAAAAAAACACATGTAAAAAATTAAATGTTTGCAAATAAATATCTATATATATATATATATCATTTGAACGCGTGTGTAACTTGTAATTTTTTTCTTTATATCATAACTCATTTTTTTTATAAATATATATATATATATGATATTTAATTTAACTCATATGTTATATGATTTATTAAAAATACATGTTTTTTTATTTATATATTTTTATAAATAATATACTATGTATATATTTAGTTGTTATTTATTTTTATTATATTAACATATATAATAAATAATTAAGCAAAAAAAAATTATTATCAAAACACACTCGCACACACAGTTTTGTAATATGGTAAAATAGAAAATTATTTATCTATTTGTTCAAATCAAAGTAAAATAAAAAATAAAATAAAATGACATTCAATATATATAATGTTAAATTCGAGTACAGTTTTTTGTTCAATATTTTATTGGACAATGGGATTTTATTTGATTGGAAAATTTCTGAATGAATCGAATCTTTTAGAGGATTGTTTTTATTGTTGTTAAAATATAATATAGTTAAAATATCTACATTGATTTTATATTGTTTTTGTAGACGAATTTTCATAGTATTTTGATTTATTTTATATCTTTTTTTTTTTTATAAAACAATAGTGATCCAATACTGTTTTTAGAAAATGAATGAGACCATCATATATATAGAAGATTAATAATATATATACATTACAGACGGTACCATGCATGCAGATTAGATACATCACAACAAGTATATACTATTATAAATTCAATACATCATGTACAAATAAATGAGTCATATATATATATGTACCAATAAATTCTTTTATTATTCACGCATAATAAACACATATAAGAAATATAGAAGAAATAATAATAATAATAATATTATTAAAATAAAAAAAACTGTATTTTATTATGGTTATTAAAAGAAAAACTATGCTAGAATTTATGAGATATATGTCATATATAAATTATATATGTAAATTTTATATATATAGATATAGAAAATGTGGTCCAACATCATCGCATACATGTTACGAGATGATGAAGTATTTCGCATTTATATTATTTGCGTATAAAAAAAAAATACATAACAATTTTATGAACATAAATAAATAATTATTATAATATTTATTATTTTTTCATTTGTTTGTTTGTTTGTACATTATTATATGTGTTAAATTTCCATAAAAAATAGGTGGTGGGAGCTATATAGCAATGGAGAGTTTATGTTATAAATAAATATATTTGTACAAAGAGGACCTCACACTATCTATATATACAAATATAATATATATTTAACCAGTAATGACAACAAAAAAAAAATTACAATAATATATAAAACAACATTAAATAATAATAATAATTATTATATTCTGATTATTATTTTTATTATTATTATATTTATTATTATTTGAATAACACGCGAATAATATTAAAAAAAAAAAATAATGTGTCAATGGCCGAGCAACAATTATAATAAATCATTCATATTTATTATTATATATTTTTATTTTATTGTTTATTATTTTATATTTATAAAAAAAGGTATTACAGTGCAATTCGGTCACTTTGGGATTTGTAATTTTGTTCTGCGATTTTGTTTGGCTATTCTTAATCTATTATTTTTCTTAATATATGTCCGTTAGAATAAAATATTGTTTTGTTAAATATTTCCCATTCAAAAGTAGATTAAAAATCATGAAATTTTTGATATATTGAAAAATATATATGAATTTAAAGATTTTATGTAACCACAATATCAATTTTACACAAGCCTATATTGTGTCATGATAAATATATCATCACAATATGAAATAAATATGCCCTGTTGATAAGTTTAAAAAAAATATATATATATACGTCACTTTGTCCAATTCCAAAAAAATCTTTAATTATTATGAAAATTTATGGACGATAATTAATTTATTGATTTAAATATTTAGACTTTAAAATATATGTAAAATCAGAAAATTAAAATAAACCAAAAAAAAATAATAAAGATTTTGTTAAGATTGTTAAATGTCATATATTCTTAAATGGTCAATTCGATAAATAAATACCAAAAGTTAATTTAAGCAACTAGTATATATTAAACAAAAACATATATATATATATATATATATATATATAGATATAATCAAGGTGATAAATTTATTTAACAAAAAAAAAATGCAAGAAAAGAAAAAAATGGCAAATTTTTTATTTTAGCGCATTTTTAGCGAATACAAAATATTAAAATATCTAATAACAGGTTTTTTTTTAATATTATTATAATGCTGCTGTGACGTCAAACTATACCATATATAATAAGATAATATTTAAAGAATATATAAATAAGGACTTTTAAATCTCATCGGACGAATATGTTTCTGACGACAATCGTAGAATCGTGGTTAATATACAATTCATGTCCATAGATACTGAATTTTCTCCCAAAGATACTGAAAGATACTGAAATTCATGCCCAAAGATACTGAAAGTTTTTTCATCTATATAATTAACATTCCCCCATCGCTTTACTATACATATATATATCATTTTATTTAAAAATTAGCACTATAAATGTTTTTAACAATTTATTTACTTTCACATTCATTCAATTTCACAATTAAATCAATATATATCTATATATTTGTACAAACATATAATATAGATTAAATATATCAAAAACAAACGAAAATAAAACAAAACAAAGAAAAAATAATAAAAATAAATATCAATAAATATAAAGAGCAAATTTAAGTTTTTATGATGGTAATTTATTTTGTTTTTTTTAATTTTATTCTATTTAATTTTCATATAAGAAAATATTATTATTAAAAATATTATATATTATTATTAATAAATATATTATTATATATATAGGAAAATAAATAAATAAAAATCTCTTAATGAATATTAACAAAAAAACAAAAAAATTGTCATTGTCGTCGTCGTTCTTGCCGTCGTCGACATCGGATTTTTTTTTATATGAATATATAATTTTATTTAAATAATTTGACATTTATCAATATAATAATATTAATATCTGTATAAAATTTGTGTTGTTGTTTTTAGCGGTTTTGCATAAGGCGAACGCGAATTTATGCAAATGGTGTTTAATTTATCTCTACTGGTTTTTTTTTTTGCTTATGGAATGCTAATATTGTACCATTTTATTTGCTTTAGTTGCTATACACGAGTTGGAAAATATTTATTTTAATCTTTATAAATGCAAAAAAAAAAAAAAAAACATAAAATATTTTTACAGATTATAGCAAAAATAAATATATGAACAAAATCACCACAAACGTATATATATAGAGAATATTTAAAAAAAAAATTAAATAATTACAAAACTCTATATATGCAATGACTATAATTGCAATTTACATTTTGGATCAATTATATATAATGAATATATTTTTCATATATGCAAATCCCTTTTAAAATAGTTTTTTAATGTATTTTTATAAAATGTAAACTAACTATAGGTCAAACCATTACCAGTAAAAATCTATCCGAATTCAATTTTATTAGTGAATTAATGAAGACAAACAAATTGATTGCGTGCGATTCAAATTCTAATAAATGGATTGATTAACCTTTTGATTACGTAATATGAATTTCAACAAATATTTTATTATCGTTAAAAGTTATTTTATTATAAGAAGAGAAAAAACATATTAAAAAGATTGTCATTATTATATTATCAAAAATAATATTTAAAAAATAACCATTTTATGACGGTCTTTGAGTCCATTTAATATTCAATTGACGTGTTCAAATAAAAAAAAATAATCGATTACCATCAAGGTATATGAATTTGAAATATATTTTAATTATAGGTTCAAATATACAGGGTGTCCCAGTACAGGGTGCCAACCCGAAACAGGCAGGTTCTACACCTCATTTCCCATCAAAAAATGTATGGCGACCCCATGTCTATCTGCCTTGGTTTTCGAGCTAGCCCGAAAAAACGATTTCGTTGAAGTTCAAGGTAGTACGTAGATGTTATTTACCATATCTCGGCAACCACTTATCGGAATCCAATAATTATAACCTTGTTGGAAAGGTATTTTAACTATCTATAACTATTTCTAATAACACAAACATCGGCGACAACCCGTGTTCATGCTATAGCTGGTCAAACACAAGAAATTTCAACGGCCTCAAATATTTTTGTTATTTTGCAAGCCGAGAACTATAGAACATTTATGTTTATCAGCTGTCGGTTTTTAGAAAAACTTCTTTGATGTTTTAGCTTTAATTTGATGTTCAAACTTTTAAAATATGTCAACTCGTCTTAGAGATATGACGAAAATAATATTGAAATATGACGAAAATAATGCAAATTTTTCAAAAATTTAAAACATATTTATTAAATTAAATTTAAATCTTTACTTCAAAAGTTGTTCAAAATGGTTTCCATTATGTGATCGACATATTCGACACCGTTTTAATACTGCCCTAGTAGCCGATCGAATTTGATTCGGATTATTTTTAAAACTTCAAACGCATTATTAATGCCATTCATTAAATCTTCCGTGGTATGAACTGGTGTTTTATAAACCATATCTTTACAAACCCCCCGTAGATGTGAGGTCTGGCGACCGTGGTGGCAATTTAATGGGCCATTTCTTCCAATCCATCTTTGACCGAATGTGTCATTTAGTGTTCTCTTACACTTCGTGCAAAATGTGGGAGTGCACCGTCATGTTGAAATTGAATGAATCGCAAATCAGTTAAATTAACATCATCGAGTAAATCGAATAACCAATTTCGCAAAAAAACTAAATATGAATCTGAATCCAGTCGCCCAGGTAGAAACTATGGACCAATTAATTGATTTCCAATCTTTCCTGCCCATACATTGACTGCTATTCGTTCCTGAAATGCGTGTTGCCGAACTGAATGTCGGTTTTCCTTTAACCAATGATGATTATTTTTAGTATTAAATATCGCTTCACATGTGAACATTGCTTCATCCGTATATAAAATTTGATTTAATATCCTGGGATCTTGTTCATAACAACCAATCACCCAATCACAAAAAGTTATTCGGGGGACGTAGTTTATTTCTTTAAGTGCTTGAATTGTTTTGCAAATGATAAGGATGTAAACCAGCAGCCTTCATTGCGCGCCAAGCATAGTTTTTACTTACACCAATTTAGATGGCTGCTTTTGAAATTTATTTTTTACTGTTTTTTACCGTTTCAAACTTCCAAATTATTCTTTATAAACCAAACTTAATTTTCTAATGAATATTAAACGTAAAACAATGTAATAACATACAAATGCCGAAGAGATGTAGCATAAGAAACAAAAGAAGTGAATGAATTTATGACCGTAATAGATTTAACTGTTTTTATTTCTAAGTTACCATTAAATTAATTGCAATCCCTTGAAGTTATGTTACCTAGATAACGCGATAACAACAGAACATTGAACTTTGCAATGTAAAATGTGTTTTAAATTTTTGAAAAATTTGCATTATTTTCGTCATATTTCAATATTATTTTAGTCATATCTCTAAGACGAGTTGACATATTTTAAAAGTTTATACATCAAATTAAAGCTAAAACATCAAAGAAGTTTTTCTAAAAACCGACAGCTGATAAACATAAATGTTCTATAGTTCTCGGCTTGCAAAATAACAAAAATATTTGAGGCCGTTGAAATTTCTTGTGTTTGACCAGCTATAGCATGAACACGGGTTGTCGCCGATGTTTGTGTTATTAGAAATAGTTATAGATAGTTAAAATACCTTTCCAACAAGGTTATAATTATTGGATTCCGATAACTGGTTGCTGAGATATGGTAAATAACATCTGCGTACTACCTTGAACTTCAACGAAATTTTTTTTCGGGCTAGCTCGAAAACCAAGGCAGATAGACATGGGGTCGCCATACATTTTTTGATTGGAAATGAGGTGTAGAACCTGCCTGTTTCGGGTTGGCACCCTGTACTGGGACACCCTGTATAGAAAAAAATGTCAATAAATACGCATATAGAATAAATAAAGTGTCTCATCACATATATTATATGTGGATAAACTAAACGTAAACTAAAAATGTGGATAACTAAAATAAACTTGAAAGATTCTATAAATATATATATATAAATGTATCAAAATAATTATTTATAAAATGATGTCAAATTTTAGTGTTTAATTATATATATAATTATTTTTTTTCATTTATTTAATTAAATATAATAGTTTGGGATAATTATTTTAAATTTTTTAATTATTTCATATGTATTGTATATATATAGTATAATTGAATGCATTGTTCTGGTTTCATTTAAATACTATATATATATAAACAACTACTATCTCTATATTATATATACGATACGATAAATATAACTTGACATGATATTATTTAAAAAAAAAAAAAACTTTAACATATGGAAAATATTGTATATATAGATATTATAAAATTATATTTATATATGTGTATATGCACACAAAGAGCATGTTCAAAATGAATGAAAAACAATTAATTAATTTTTACAAGATGTCCGTAATGGGATATATCCTTTACAATCACAATATCATAATAGATTAAAGAATCTCATATCTTTTTTTTTTTTTTATTTTAGGGTTTTTAGCATTCTAGCACATGAAAACGAGGTACAAATTATATATGCGCTTATGGACGATAAAAAGGTATGATTTATTATATTGTCATAGAATTTTCATATATTCATTTCTGATCAAGTAAAGAAAAATCATCCCTATAGATCAGTATATAGCTATAAATGAATTTTTTTAATTTGCTTCATAATTAAGACATTTTAAATGCAGTACTGTACATCTTATATCTAATTATAATAAATAAATATATATGTTTTTATATAAATATAAATATTATCACAAATGTGCAACATTGTCGTAAAACTTTGTCAACACATATTCATTCATTCATTGCATTTACTATCTATATATTTATATATATATTATTATGCATATATTGTATATATAGTATAGTCATATATATTCATATAACAATTCAAACAACTAACGCATAATGAAATGTAATCAAGAACATGTACCAATTGTACATAAATTAACTATTTTTTCTTGTCGTCTTCGTTGTTTGTTGTCGCTAAATAAAAAATTAAAAAAACATATAATAATGATATATAGTCGCCGTCATATATAGTATATATAGTTTCATTCTATAGATATATATAGAAAACATATTATTATAAGTTTTTCTTGTTCATATGGTTTTGTTGTTTTTTTGCAGATTACGATTCAATATATATTATATTAAGAAATAGTTATTTTTATGTATAGTAATTTAATCTTTAAAAGTTTGGGATTTGCAAAACAATATATAATAATGGTTGTAATAATAATTATAACAATAGATTTCACATTAAAAAAAGATTAAAAAAATATTAATATAATAAATGGCTAATATATAAAGTGTCAACCAAAAAGAACATATAAATAAATATCATATACATATAGAGTTTAGAGCAAAAATAATTAATACCACTTAATACACGCATAATTGTAATTTTATTTATTTATTTTCTTTTTTTTTTTAATTTTTATTCACCGGATGATTCAATTGATTGATATACAATGAATTTGAATTAATACTCAATTATATCAAATTTTTTATATGAGTAAATGTTTATAGGTTCAGTTTTTGATACAACAGTCAAATTGGGTTAGAATAACACTACAACACAATATTCATTATATTCAGAGAATTTCTTCAATTCAAACCTTAATCGCAATCAACTACTATAGTTAAATTCACTCTGTATACAATAACAAAAAAAAAAACAAACTATATGTATATAATTCAATCCAGTTCAAATAAATTTATAATGTACTGAACTCTATATATTTCACTTATATAAGTTACACAATCAACGAAAGTAATGCGGGCGTATATATATTATATACTATATACATATATTGTAGATATAAATTTCTATATAAAATGTAATTAGATTGGATCGGTTCATTACACTATATAATATTTAAATATATGTATATTATGCATTTTATATCATTTTATTATATACATGCATCAATTTTCTATATATTTATAGTATATGTGCATCATATGATACGATAAGATGCTATGTTTCGTTTTTAAGTATTGTATATATGTAAAGCGATGTGCACTTTAAATTTATATAATATAGTATTCTTTTTTGTATACATAACAAACTCATAAAAATATTTGAAATAAATAAATAAAGTTTTCAATAAAAAAATGACATAACTAAATAAATAAATATAAACTTTTGCATTTTTTTCTTCATTAATTCAATTTTATTGCAATTTTTAATCGAAAATATGTATTTTAATATTATCATTTATTTTTGCTCTTTATTTATTTATTTATATAAAATAAATATTATAGTGAATTAATTTGTTATAATAAAATTTATAAGTGCATACACAAAAATATATATATATATATAATTAATTTATTTCTTTGAAAATAAATCAAATCTTATATATATATAGAGGCTGTGTTTATATTATATTAAAAAAAACTATATACAATAAATAATATATATGTATAATGTAATGATTGCAAGATTAAATATGAAAAAAAAAATAACGAATAAATATTAAAAAATAGAATCGTGCTGAAATCATTTTGCAAAATCCCATTCTCTTCATTTATATTTATTGTTTGTTTTTTTTTTATTTGTTTTTTCAATATACAAAATGTTTAATATACTATATATTTATTAAATTATTTATTATAAATTTAATTGTTTAAATTTAATCGTTTTTTTTATTTATTTTCATTATTATTATTATTAATATTTATATTGGTAGTTGATATAAAAAAAAAAAAAAAAGAAAAGAAATTTTGAAATCTGTTTTGCAAAACCAAATTAATTGTTTAAAATTAATACCATATATATATATTTGTTGCATATTTCAAAGTGCAACAATAAGTGAATGTAAAAAATAAAGGAAACATGAATTTAATAAAAAAAAAAAAAAAATTGCTTTCAAAACATTTCAAATGTTATTATTTCGTAGATATAATAATTTTTTTTTTATATCCCATTACAAGTCCTTATTAAAAAAAATGAACACAAAGAAAACAAGGAATTTAAATAACAATTAACAAATAAAACAAATAATGTCAAATGAAGTATTTCCCGACAATGTTCATAAGATAATGTTAAAATTTTTAGTTTCATATATTGTATATTACATAAAAATACTTTATCGTAGATATTTTTTTTTTCTATTGAAATATTGATTATTATTTTTTACTATAAAAAAAAACAATTCTCAAAAGATTATGATGAATTTAATTCATAAATAAAAGAAGAAAAAAACCATATAATATTTATTTGTAAGTAATTTCCAGTTACAAATCATCACATTCAACAAATAATATAATTTACATGTAACCTTAACAAAAAGGTCATCAATAAAAAAAAACAGAAAAAAAAAAAAAGTCAGAAGTTTATACAAATAAAGTGTAATTTTGATGAATTATAAATCACGTTTTTATTTTCCATTATGAAGATGTCGTCGATTCAATAAAATAAAATTTGGGGGAAATTTGTTTAGCTTTTCCAGTTTAATTCAAAGAAAACGAAAAGTAAAGTCATCGAATGATGTGTTGGAATTTTCTTGAAAACAAATGAAAAAAAAAAACCTCAAAATCAATTCACAGTTTTCGTACCAATATATTTAATCAATTCTGAATATAAACAAAAAAAACCAATTGTTTCTTATCATTAATTATAAAAATATTATGTTTAAAAAATTGTTTCTAAGAAGATTATCAATTTTTTGTTTTTTTTTTTTGCTGTTGAATTCAATTCAATAATAATATTAAGATTTGTTTTTTATAATTGTTAAATGGAAAAAAAAAGTCCGGTTATATTTATATAAGAATTACACTTTATAGTGGTGAGTGAGAACCCACAATAATAAGAATATAATAATAAAAAAAAACCCCCATTAATATAGGAAAATAAAATAAAACAAAAAATTCCTTGTTTCATTTTATTATATATCCACACACAGTTAATATGAATGAGGATTCAATTTATGTCCTATAAAAAAATATATTTCATTTTATAATATTATAAGAGACACAAAGCTAACACGTTTTTCTTCTTAAATATATTTATATATATGCTTTTAAAAATGTAGTATAGATAGACGACACATTATAATATAAAAATTTTTTGTATATATGGAAATCAAACAACATATATATATATAATATCATAAAAAATCATCGTATATGGAAGGTGAACCGGATTCAAAATCAAACAATACATATGCTGTGTAAGAGTATATAGTATATGCTGAAAACAATCAAGTTATAATAAAAATATACATTTATTTGTACATAGCCAACAGAATATTATAATTTTGCAATAATTTCTTGAAATTTATTGATAATTAAAGGTCGATATATCTATATTCAAGTTATAATACCATCAACTCATCTATAGCCGCGAGTACACCTATATATAGTTATAACAATTTATATACAAATAATCAAATGACAATAAAACAAAAAAAAAATTTTTTAATGAACGACAAATCAATATTCAAAATTGTTTTGATATTCAAATATTTCTCAAAAAAAAATAAATAAATATGTAAAAAATTTAAATTGTATTTCATTTTAATTTTTTATTTTTTTTTTTTTCGGAAAAATAAAACTCTTAAGTATATATTATTGTATTTGTCATTTCTGTGATGGCAGAAAAACCACAAAAAAAAATGTATTTCAATAAATTTATCTGTTTTTGATTTTATATATATTCGTTATTATGTAAATATATATATTTATGACAAAAATATTAATAAAAAATAAACAATATTTATTATTATTATTATTATATTATCACAAAATTCACATTTCTGAAACAAAAGGTTATCACATTTGGTGTTTTTGTATGATTGTAATTTAATATATACACGATACGATTCGTGTGTTATTAAAACCTCTATATTATATAGAATATGATTATTAAAAAAAAAATTTTATTTTATGTACACTTTTGTGAATGAATAACATAGTCTGGGATGAGGAGCGATATTAATTTTATATATAAAATTGATATAATTTAATTATAATTATATTATGTAAATAAGCCGCCGCTGCCGCCGACGACGTTTATATATTGCATATTATAAATATTATTGAATTAATTCTGAAGAAAAACGCATTTATAATTATACTGATTTTGTTGCTATACGGGGAAATAAAATAAAGATTACGCAATTAAATTGAATTTTTGAGATCAAATATGCCATTAAAACCAGAAATTTGTTGCTTTTCGCAATTATTTGTAGATAATTCAAATTATTAATGCATTTATTTTTGGACAAATAAAATTGTTGTAAAATAAGATTGTTTAAATGTGGATGACAGCAGTTCAGAGATTCCTTTCTGTAGACTTACACAGACATTTCAAACTTTACAACAATTTTCTTTTGACAATATTCTATACAGCATAAATCTAAAGGTTTCGTTAGATAACAACAATTACATTGATATTTCAGTGTTTTGCTGGACATCGTCCATAGATTAGAAACAATCATATTTAGGTCTTTTAGAGTAATCTAATGAAATTTATAGCAAAAAATATAATTTTTCTATAACTCTGATGGTTTGGTTTTTCTTTCTTATATTTTAAAACTTTATAACAACGTAAAACATAAAAGATATTTTATAATTTTTTTTTTAATATTATAATATTATTACTGGTTGTTTGTGGTTGTTGTTGTGTTGTTGTTGATATATTATAATATGTTTAAGATGAATGTATTTTTTGTTGTTGTTTCTTCCATTTCCATATATCGGTTGTATATATGTAATTTATATGTAAAATAACTTACAATATATATATACATAAAAAAAAAAAAAAATATTGAGTCGAAGTCGATGAGAAGAAAATGAGTACAAATACATTTGAATCATTAAAGATCTTTATATGTACATTATATTATTATTATTATTATTACATGTATAGATATATATATATATATAAAATACAATACATATAATCACAGTGAAATTCTTTTGAAGAGGTTATCAACCTACAAAAAGAAAACCAAGCACAACATGATGATTGTATACACTATATATAGAAGAAATATACTATATATATTTTTAAAATGTTTGCATGTTTTTACAGCGGTCGGTCGTCGGTCCGTCGGTTGATCGGTAAAACTATATATACTGACTGAGATACTATGGAACTGGAACTGGATACTGTATATTTATATATGGTATACATGCATTTAGTAGTCCATTGGTAATAATTTTATTAAATATATATCTACTATATATAATTGTTTAAATGTCTGCTATACAAAGAAACAAAACAAAATTGGATATATACAAACGAATTGTATGAAGAACAAATTGTTAAACCAAAAGAAAAATAATACTTGAAAAAGTTTATATGTAAACAAAAAATTATGTTATTGTATAACTAAAAATCATATGTTTTTTTTTTTGGTCAATTCTATTCTATTCTATTCTATTGAAAATTATTTAGAATTCTGATGGAAAATGTCATAAAATTATAATGATTTCTGTGTTTGAATCAAATTTGAATCAATCAAATTTGTATTTGTATCAAAAAGGTAAAAGATTAAATGCCATTTTCCGACTGCTATACTTAAATTGGACACCGAAGATGTTTTAAAACGATTTAACAAATCTAAAGAGTATTGAAAAGAATATTGAAAATAATTTTCTCAATTGTAATCAAAATTCTTCTATTACTTATAATAATAATCAATTATTATTATTATTATTTTGATTTCAATTTCATGATTAAAAACTTTTTTTTTTTTATTTAATATTAATTAATTAAAATGAATTATTTCTGAATAGGTTTGCTAATAATGTTTCGATATACAAAACGAACTATATATGTATATAAAAGAAAAGAATGTAATATTAATAATTTTTATCTATAAGTATATTGAGAAATGAATGTTTTTATTTTCTTTTGTTTGTTGTTTTTTTTTGGTAATATTCGTCTACATCAGATAATAATATAATAATTATTTAATATACATGTGTGTATATTAATAATAAATAAAAACGTCATACAAAAAGAAGTTTTTATGATGTATAAACAAATTATCTATCCATATACATATATAATAAGATAACTAACAACAAAATAAAATAAAAAAAAACCATAAAAGCTTTTCAATTTCATCAAATATATAAATGTATATTATATTATGGAAGTATATTTTGTTATCATTTATGATTTTATAAATTATCAAGCGTGTCCCAAATTTATTCCTTTTTATTGATGAAAGGATGTTTTTTTTTTTATCTCAACATTTTTCAAATACATTTAAAAGCAGATAGCATATGATATCGAAAAAGGTATACCATTCATTCAAATTAATATTTATTTTAAAAAGTTTTTATAAACAATTTAGTTATTTAAGAAAAAAAAAAAACAATCAAATGTGTATATAACTATAAAATTAAAGGATTAAAAAAAAACATTCAAAAACATTCATTCATTATTATTCTATTAAATTATAAGATTTATTAATTAAATATATAAATACAGACAATGTTTATTTATAAATATAGATTAAAATGAGACACTCCGTAAGTTACAACATATATGATGTAAAGGGTGTATGTATGGGATGGTATATGGTATTATCCTTTATATATATTTCTCAATTCAATATATATCATATAATATATATTATTTATATATATATATATATTATTATTCAATGTGCGTAGGACGATGACGTATTTAGAAAATAATATATACATAATTTTTACCAAAATATATATATATATATATATATTTATAAAATAAAATACATTGCAAGTATAGACACATAGGCAACAGCAGGGGGATGGATGCTTTTAGTTTTTTTTTTTTACACCAAGAATGATATAATAGAAATGAAAAATATGAAAGTTCATTCAACAAGAAAATAAATTTCGTTATACCCTCTATAATAAGAATATACATACAGATATAGATATTTATAAATACGTAGGTAGCTGTAGATAAACTTCAAAGTACTTAGCTTTTGTTTTTTTTTTGTCATTTGATTTGTGTAATAATAAAATAGCAAAATACAAAAATTATAAAATAAAGATATAAAAAAATATCTATTTATAGTCGTCGTCGCGTATTGTTCTATTCTAAAAATAGTTTAATTTTTTTACGTTATGTTGGGAATAGCAAAAAAAAAAATGATTATTTATATATACAAGATAAATCTATTTGTATATAATAAAAATTGTTTTGACGGGACAGAAGAAGAAAAAAATATAATGAAAACTCACCATTCTCCAACCACACAACAACAAAAATTACATTAAAAAGGTAAATCACAACGTTTTTTTTCTTTTTTGTTTTTGACATTAATTACATTTATTATAAAAAAAAAAGATTTTTTTTTGTTTTTTTTTTTATGTATATAGAATTAGAGATATAATTAATATATTCATATACAAATTAAAAATACGTGTAAAGGACAAAAAAAAAGGGGGGGTTGGTAGTAGGTGAATTATGGTAGGATTTTGTTGTTCTAATAAATTTTATATATTAATTGAAATGGAAAACAAATATACAGATTTTTTTTTGTTTTGTTTAGTTGTTGAGAAAAGGTCTTTAGATGTTTGTTTATTTTTGATACTAAAAAAAAAAAAAAAAAAAGGTACACTTAAACTTATAAGGTTTTATATAAAGATATATAATTTAAAATTGAATTGAAAATTGAATAATTATTTTTTATCAATTAAATTCACTAAAAAAAAAAAAAACAGATTCATTAATTATATACAATTTTAAAAATTGATATTTACTTTTCTATATATTATGAATCAATACAATTTCTAATAAAGGATATCATGTCTTGATGTTAATTACGTAAGGTAAAGTACAAAAATGTCTGAAGATTTAATTGATAATTGAAAAAATTAAAAATAAAATTGAAAATTCAAATAAATGTCTTGGAAATCTATTATTTTCATATGTTGATGAAATTTTATTTAAATATATTACAATTGTATAATTTTTTTTTCGTCATTTATTGGTCATTCATTTATTAATCCATTTATATTTCATCATCGCGTTATGTTATATTTTATTTTGGGTAATTGCAAAAATTATATCTAAAAAAAACATATAAAAACATTACAAAATAATAATAATACATTTTTTTTATTGTATTTTACCACATAATATCTTATCAACATTATACAAATTACAAATATACTAAAAATTCAATATTTATACCATATATTTATAGAGATGGATGATAATATATATTAGTATGTGATATAATCATAGTTTATAAATAGAAACATATTGATGAAATGAAATTAATGATATAATATTGATAATCTTTTTTTTGGGATTCACTCACTAAACAAACAAGTATTTAGTATATATATGAGAATGCAATGCATATATAATATATGAAAATGTTTAAAACAGAATGTCTTCGATTTACAATATCATTTAAGTTTATATTGGTACAAATAATCTGAACGTTTTATTTCCTTTTTTTTTTTTTTTGTCTATATACAAATCAATGTCTTAAATATGGTTCAAGATATCGATTAAATAAATTGGACATAGAAAAATGTATACGTTATATGTTTTTTTGTTATTATTCGTATAAAAGTGTATACCTTTGGATTTGCGAAAAATATCTATATATATATATAGAGTTATCTTATAAGCACATATAGTTAATCAGGGATATATTGTATATTAAATATACGTAAAGTATATAATACTACCAATTTAGTTGTAGGTGGCTAAAGGGGGTTTTTTTTTTATGTTCATGAAATATTGCAATACTTTTTATGTATATATATAGATATATAATACTATATTCTGTCGTCGTCGGTGTCGTCGTTGTATATATATGAATGAGAATGACGTTAACAAAAAATAATATTTTTGATATTATATGATGCTGTTTATAATACTATATTTAGAATTAAAAAAAAAAAACAATTTATATATATACGTTATGTATTTTGCAGATATGCATTCAGATCTAAAATAGTATATATAAATATATACATTTATTGTTATATATATATAGACAACATTCATTTATTTTATATACATATATATATATATTATTGTTGCTTATTCGATAAAATTAAATGACGATGATGTTGACATTAATTGTAAAGGAAAATTCATTTGTTTGTAAATAAATATATTATGTAGTGTGTAGGCGATTTCTATGCATAAATATAATTTTTTACATACAAAAAATTACTTTTTACTTTATGTATTGCATATATTATAATAAAGCCTTTTTTTATTAATATTATTTTTGTGGTGTGTTTTGGTATATTATTTTTTGCTTTTACATTTTTTTTTTGGTTAATAAAAAATACCAATATATTGATTATAGATAGATGTACGAACGTATACAATTGATATATTTAACCCTATATATATACTGAAAAGATTCGATTTCATCTCCAATCTAATATTTAAAATTATATATAAATCATAACGTGACATTTTGGAATTAAAACTTAATCATTTGATAGAAATTTTCTGTTAAAAATGGGTTAAAATAATATGAAAAATATAATAGAATTTATCATTAAAAATTATCTTAAACATTTGCAAAACTTATTGAAAATATTAAAGGATAATTTTGTCCTTAAAAGGAATTTAACGATTTAAATTACCGAAAATGTTTATAAACACAAACCATTTTTAATGGCAAAATTAATAGTTTAAAAAGCAATAGCTTTATGAAATATTTTCATTTGATTATTAAAGTTTTGTATAATAGCTTTCTTTTTTCTTTTATTCCATATGATTTTTTCACATTAAAAAGGACTTGTGTTTAAAAAAAAAAATAATTTTAAAATAAACTATAGAAAAAATAATAATAAAAAGAAAAAATCAAGAAAAAAAATTCAAATGAAAATTATTTTTTAATTTATATATTTTAATCTTTGTTATTTTTTTTTTTTTTTAGATATTTCGACAAAAGTTTGGCTCAACATCAAAAAATAAGACACACAACATTGTTTCTTTTGATGCTTTGGTTTGTTTTTTTTTCGATTTTAATTTCTTCTTGTATAAAAATACATTTATTTATATATATATATATATAGTAATAAACAAACGAAAGATAATCCTTTTCCAATGGGGTGGTTTATTGTGCGAAAGGCATTGCAAAACGATGCGGATTTCAAGAATTTTTCTATTTATATATAGGAAAATTCATTAGTTTTATACAACACAGGATCAATATATATATATATATATAATGGGTGTGTATAGTGTATACTGTAAAAGACAATGTCCATCGCAATTTCTACAATTTCTTTATATGATATTATATATATACTTAATGGAATATTGTATTTTATTTTTCATCTTTTACACATTATAATATAATGTCCGTCCATTTCCCATATACATATATATTTTTATATTCATTTACTTTAAATATGGTTAAATCTTTTAAGAAAAAAAAAAAAAACATTTTTTCACTTACTAAAATTGTTAAGTTTATTCTTTGATATGGATATTATATATTTATAATATATATTATAATATTTTATAACGCATGTTATGTATAATATAAACGAATGGTTTTCTCCATGGGGAGATATGTTTTTTCATTTATATTTTCCAAACATATTTTTTTTTTTTTTGATTTTATTTATTCCACACATAATATATATATATATATAGAAAAAATCATGTTATAGTCTACATCGTCTAGATTTTTAATACATTTATATATATATATACATTATATTTTGATTTTACTTTGGTTGGATTGGTCTCCATCATCAACCTTTTTTTTCTTGTATATTTTTGCTATTTTATGTTTGTTGCTTTTAATGAAAATGATTTTTACTCGACGTATATATACAAATATTAAATTTATTAAATATGAAAATTGAGTTAAACTTTAATAAAACAACAACAGAAAAAAATAAACACCATCATAAAAGGGGTAGTATAGATATCAGTGAAAATCCCCCATTTGATAATCACAAACGAATTAAATTTAGCCTTTTAAATATATCCATAATAAAATAAGGATAAAAACTTTTTTCCTTATATTTATAATTTATTTTATTATTTAAAAGCTTTAAATAATATTTTTAATTTCAATTAAATTTATCCAAACATTAAATGGTTATTCATTATTCAGAATAACTTGTATCTTATGTGTTTCAAGTATCCCTACAAAAATATGCATTTGTTTATACAATATGGAGGAGCCAGGATTTGTTCTATATGGAGGTTGTTTTTGAGGGATTTTAATCTTAAATAAAACAAATTCAAGTTGTAATTTCTTTCATTAGAGTTAAACAGGAAAAATGGTAATTCATTCGAATATTATATTAAATTTCAAGTAAAAAAAAATAACTCCCGACATTTCTGATAAGGTATAACCTTCCTTTCACTTTCTAAATACACGTCACAATATAGAATTTTTACTACACCATATCCAATTTCAAGATTGATTGATTTAAATGATTTGTTTTTTTTTTAATTGTATTACATTTTAAACAAATCATGTATGAATGAATGAATGAAATTATTAAAAAAAAAATATGCGTATATATATCATTACAATTAATTGTTGTTACAAAAGTAATGAAATTAATTTTGGTTTTGTTTTGTCGTTTCCAGTGAACGTTTTTAACTATATATTAGTTAATAAATAAAACTATTATATTATATAAAAAAAAAAACTTGAGTTACAATATTAAAAGATTAAAAATAATATGATTTTTTCTTTAAATTTGCAACTCATTTATACATTTTTTTTTTTTTTTTATAAAAAAAATAATGATGTTTATCTATATTTATATTGTGAATATCAAACATTTATGAAGCATTGTTTGGATACACAGGGTTCTTTAAACGGCACTTGCAATAGAATCGGTTTTTCAGTGGGATTTTACTTATAAATATGGTACGTGCAATACTTTGTTTGCCTTTTAAATATCGAATAATTTTTCTAGTAAGACACAACCTCGAATTTTCCGAATGAAATGTTTAGGTATTAGATGCCGTAATTTCGTTTTAATATTTTTCACAAAAGCCCGGTTCAATTGCTCGAATATTTTCCAGCAGCACTCTGTATATTTTTTTTATGCATATTTTTTTGCAATTTATATAATATAAAATATGAAACTTATATTATACTTATATATAATACTATTAAATTAAATGTTAAAGTTTATCTAATTCATTTTATAATCCCACAATATTATATATATATTTATATATAAAAGATATAGAGATATTCGCGGAAAAAATTAAGGTCGCATTGGCATATATGCAAAAAAAAAATAAAAATAGTATATTAATTTATAAGAGAAACAACAAATTGCATGCACATGATAAAATAAGAATATAACAACAAATTAAAAAGTCTATATAGCAATAATAAAAAAGTAATAACATCCAAGGACAAGTATAACAAAAAAATGGTTTTTAATTTAAAAAGGTTACAAAAAAGAATTGTAAAAAATGTTAGAAGAATGAAAAAAAAACGATTTCATAAGTGTGAGTGTGTTTCTTTTTTTGTTTTTGGTTTGCATCTTCTTTGCATATAGTATAGATGAAAGTGGATTTGGATTTTTTTTTATTATTTATGAATAAATATGCAAAAAAAAAAAATATTTTATGAATGGTATTTTAATTTTTTTTTGTAAATTATATGAAATTTATTTTTTTATATACATATATGAAATAAAACTTATTTGAATCAAGAAAATTAGTTTGCGTCATTAGTGCAAAAATTGGATTCATTCACTCCCAGCAATATGATGATTTTTGTTTTTTTAAAAGTCATTTTCACATTCATCGGAATTTATTTTCTATTACATTATCATTTTTTTTTGTTTTAAGAAACGAATGTATACGAAAGGTATCCAAATAACAATCGAATTTTCTCTAATCTTTAAAAGTACGCCTTATAGATTAGAATTGAATGAGATCAAAAATAAGGTATATATTAAAATTTGTGATATTTATAATCGACAAATATACGGCATTATATGTGTATTATTTAAAAATTCTGTGTAATAAATATTGTTTGTATTTTTCAACATATAAACTACATTTTTTGTAGGTTTTTTTTATATAGCAGCATCATCGTGATATTACATGTAATAATAATAAAAAATTCCACTGTATAATTTAAAATTATGTTGGAATTGCAAGTAAATTTACGCATTTCAGTTTATAAATATAATACATATATATAAAAACTAAAAAAACAGTGATTCATCATATATGGTAGGTATATATAGAGATGCACTAAATATTATTGTGTTTTAAATTAAAAAAAGACCGGAAATGCAATTATCAATTTAGTGCATTGTATAATAATAATAATAATAATAATAAAAGTTTTTCATACAAGTGTGATGTAAAACGTATAGTTGATAAATTTTATTTTTTATATCATCATACTAATACTAATATTTGTATTAAGATGATAAAATATAGTAAATGTTTATTTGTATATTTGCAAAGATCAACATAAATATTTATTTGGATTATATTCATATGATTAATTATATTATTTATTTATTTTTTGTGTATAGAAATACCTAAATACGTTATATACCTTTTTGCAATTGAATAATAAGATTTAAACGTGGTACGGCATAAAGATAAGATATTTTGATTGTTTTCCAACACTTTACCCAATTTAAATTCATGGATATTTTAATGTTTAAACCATTTTTATAAAAGAAATTGTTAAAGATACCATTCGGATAACGATGAAAAATAAAATATGGAATATGACCAAAACAAATATTTGGGTAAAATGTTTTTTATGTTTAATTTTTGTACATTAAATCTGTCTGCCAAATTGGATTATGGCAATATCAAATTAAACAATAAAATTAATGTTTTTGTTTGTTTATTCTTTCCTATAAGTTGAAGAATATTATACTAAAATTATTTTCAAAATGCAATTGATAATTTATCGTAAAACGCAAAATTTTTTTTTTTTTTGTAAATTAAATTTATAATTATACACACATTTATAATAGATACAGATATCCGTAAATTATACTCTATATATTTTAGTTGTTTCGAGAAACGTTTTATTTCTATATATATATATATATTATATTATATTGTATATATATTCTATATGTAGATATATAGTTGGCATGATCTTAATTACAGAAACATGTAATTTTCTTTTCTTTTTTTTTTTATTTTACAATAAAAAAAATATTGTTGTTTGTTTGAATTGTAAGAGTTGTTTTTGTTTTGTATATGCAATAATAAATAATGGAAATTGTATATTAATATTACATGATATCATACATTTATTATAAATGTTATTATATTTGGTTTCTGTCTCAAAACTATTTATATTTATATACATATATATATACAGGAAGATGTAAAAGGTTCAAGTCGATGGTCATACTATATATTCCGAATAGGGCATTTGGATAAAATTTGAAATAGTCACATTACTTGCAGAAAAAAATGTTTAAACCTTAAAATACAAAGACGTTATACAACATTATAAAAGATATAGCATTAGCAAATGCGAATTTATCATTGAAATGGAAATCTTTTTAATACCCTGTATATTAAAGTATTGTGTAAATGTTTCTATTTTTTCGATATCTATCTCTTCATATATAGTTATGATATTATTATATGTATATTGTATATATATGTAACAAAATATTATTATAAAATATCATAGTTTAAATGGTGGTAGTATAAAACATTACATTTACTGACTGAGCGACTTTAACTTCGGAATGTTTTTTTTTTGTTTTCTTTTCTTTAATATTGTGTCTGCGTGCCTGCGTGAATATATAAAAGTTTCCAATATATATATTAATAGATACAGTAATAACAAATATTTAAACTAAAAGTTAAACTAAAAGTTAAATACAATAAAAAATTTTATTCGGTGAAATCTATATAAATCAAATCAAATTAATCTGAAGATTTAGTAATCATCTACAAATTCGTATGGAATTTTTTCTTTTTGGTATATTAAAGAATGAAATTTTGTACTCGTGTTTAAGGGAAGAAAATTATTGCATTTTTAAAGATCGTTTATGGTAGATAGGGATTCATAATTGATTGTGTATGTTTTTTATTGTAACTGATAAATTCCCAAGTATATATGATATTCAATCTGATGGAACATTGATTTATAACTAATCGTTAAAAATAATAGAAAATGATCAAAAAAACTTGTCTTATTCTCTGATTGTGACTTTTTTTGGATGGAATTCAACAATTGTTTTACAAATATTCAAATGAAAATTATGCGAAATAATCAATATTTAACTAATTTCAATTTAAAAATAGTTTATAAAACCATTTCTAATTATATTCCAGTTTACTGTAACACAAATAGAAACATGTTTTATACGAATACGAATAGATAACTACAATTTAGTCGTACTATCGTACTATATAGCAATTTTATATATATTGTTATATATACATCATATATAGAAATGTATATAACATAATATATGTAATATTGGTGTAATACATACTCTAAATTCATTTTTCTATTATAATAATAATAATTATTATTATTATTATTATGATTATTAAATAATATAAAATAAAAAACATATAAAATAAATATTTCATATTCGATTGTATAAATTTCATATAAAAATTATTAATATTATTATTATTATTTATATCAATCGCAATATATAGAAAAAAATTAAATAACACTATATATGATCAAATCAAATAGCCTAAATATTTCCAAATTTTACGATCAAATTTCAATTTTTATATATAAATTTTATTTTTAAGAATAAATTTGATAATTATATAGTTATATAAATGATGAAATCTATACAATTAAATTTAAATTTCAATATAGTACAAATTCGTATATATCTATCTATATATATAAAATTTTTATAAAATTCCCCAGTACAATGACCCGATTTTACCACCTACTACAATATACATATATATTCTGGCTTTCTATCATATTTTGTTAATTAGATTGCAAATATATAGTATAAAAGAAAAGTTGATTGACATATAAACAAATATAATAAAAAAAAAAATTGATTGAAGATCAAATACGAGATAGAGAGATCAAGTAAGTAAATAAAAATTCGCGATTAAATAAAAGAAAAGTAAAAAAAAAAATTATTCTTTTGATGATTATATATATTATTTATGCAAAGATATATTCATTGTATAGAAGCGATATTTATTATTATATACACCCATAGAGATTTACTTTTGAAAAATGGAATTCAAAGAAAATTAAACTTTTAGATATAATATTATACATTTTTTTTTTATAAATTACAAAAAAAAAATGTTAAACTATATCTCTATATATATACATGTCATATATATTAAAAACAACAAAAATTCCCCACAATCATTTATTTTGAATTCGTATACCATAGATAAAAAAATATTTTATTTATTACAAAAAAAAAACATGTTATGATAAAGAAAAAAATAGAATAGATTTACTCACGTTTACTAAATGAAATTTTACACCTTGATAGATATTATATTAAGGATATTAAATTGTTTTCTCTCTTACCTAAAATAAAAATAGAAATAAAATTTAAATTAGTTAATTATATATTACAAGTATATATAAAGAAAATTATTTATTTATATATTCTTTTTTCTTTTTCTTATAATAATCTTATAAACGAATGTGAAATTAATATCTTTAAATATATACAATTTAAGAAATTATTAACTAATTGATATTGTATGAAAAAAAATAATGAGAAAAATGTCTGGAAAGCGTAAAAAGGGATGTTTAAATTATAAATTTGTTTCTTTTAGCTAGCAGCGTTAAATTTCCGAGTGGAAAATTATGCATAAAATGGAAGAATTTTGATAATTTCACAAAATATGACTATATTCGATTATATTATAATTTAAATAACTATGAATTACCAAAAAGGTATGTTATCTTAAACCACAAAATGAAAATTTGGGGAAAAAATACTGAAAAACCACAGACCAAAAAACTTTATTTTTGCATATACAAATTATATTTATAAAATATTGTAAATTCATTAAAATTTACTATTTATTAAACCAAAAATAAAATATATACGAAAATATATAAAAACAATAGAATAAACGAAAACATTAACATATGGATATGATAAATAATATATAAAAAAGGATTAATAAAGGTGTTATAGTATAAATAATACTCAAATGTATAATGTAACATATATATTTATACATCGCATATCGGAATCGGTGTTATATTTTTATGCAGATAATACGTTAATGCGATGATGATGATGATGAAGGATATATAGCTAGAGGAAATAATTTTTCATATATGATTTATATAATACATATATGTATTATATATGCATTATACATTTCATTCCGGTTCGTTGAATTAATTTATAAACATATGAAAATATCTGTATATAGATAAGAAAGTATATATGCGAATAAACGTGTATATGAATAACGAACAATTCAATTAATTCTGTTTATATTCATATGTACGTATACAATAACATACATCGTATATACGAGTTAAGAAAAATATATGCGGTGAAAGGTTTAAAAATCCTATATATAATATTTATTCATATATAATAATATATAAAATTTATATATATTCAAGGTAGTTTTTGTATATAGAAAAATTGATGTAAAAAACACATTGAATATATGAACAATTCTCATATACAAATTTACTTATTCTGACATCGCCGACATTGCATCAACTATAATATAACTATAAAATAAAAAACTTTATATAAAGGGTGATTTTTTAAGAGCTATAGGAAAGTTTTTCAAAAAAAAAAAAACACATAAAATTCAGAAAAATGCATGAAATCTTTATTTGAATCGTACTATCTACACACATATAATATAATTTAATGTTTGAAGATTATTTCATGCAAATGTTGACCTTGACTACGCCTCAAATGGTCCATCCGCTTAGTCCAATTTTGGCATACTCTTTCCAACATTTCGGCCGGTATCTGACGAACAAATGATTCAATGTTGTCTTCCAATGCGTCAATTGAAGTGGGCTTGTCTGTATAGACATAGCCCCACAAAAAATTGTCTAAAGGCGTTAAGTCGCACGATCTAGGCGGCCAATTGACCGGTCCCGAACGTGAAATAAAATGTTCACCGAACTCGCCTCTCAATAATTCCATTGTTGCGCGTGCTGTGTGGCATGTGGCACCATCTTGTTGAAACCGCATGTCATGCAAGTCAAGCTCTTGCATTTTGGGCAAAAAAAAGTTGGATATCATCTCACGGTAGCGCTCACCATTCACAGTTATACGTTACGATTCGCATCATCTTTGAAGAAGCACGGTCCAATGATGCCACCAGCCCATATAAACCGCACCAAACTGTGACGTTTTCTGGATGCATTGGTAGCTCGCAATGCTTCTGGCTGATATTCACTCCAAAATCGACAATTCTGCTTATTTACGTACCCATTGAGCCACAAATGAGCTTCGTCGCTGAACACAATTTCGTCGCGATGAACTTTCTTAACAGAGTACGCATTTTGATAATAAAATTCAATAATTTGCAAGCGTTGTTCGTTTGTAAGACGGTTACGGTTAAATTATAGAGCAAACTGAAGATGTTTGACAGTGAAACAAAACACGAAACGTGCGTCAGCTGTTTAAACCAGTGTTGCCAAAAAGATAATAGCTAAAAAATCACCCTTTATAAATGAAATAATTTAAAATTTTATATAAGGATTTGATGCTTCAAAGGATAAAATAATATTGTTTTTTTTTTTTTGTGAAAAATCTGAGGATGTATAACAAGAAGAAAAAAAATGACCAAATATAGAGATAATTTCTGTTATAGATAAAAAAAAATAAAAGGATTAAATTTTAACATAAAAAAATAATGATACGCAGATAAAAAACTTTCAATTCATAAAAGTATATGCCATTTATCTGGATCTGTAAAGTATATAATAGCTTTAAAAACATTGATAATTGAATAACATTTAATTATTTTTTTTTTGTTAAAACAGATTATTTTTTACGATTATACGATATTGTTTATTATTAAAAAATTATATTAAAATATGTAAAAAATAAAAAAGAAAAAAAGAAAAGTTATCAATATATAGAAAATATTTTGCTGTTTTTTTTATTTTTCTGTTTGATAATACTGCTTGCGATATGATAAAGAAATATATACAAATATTAATAATAATAATAACAACAAATAATTATTTTTTTTTTGATAAGGTCGATAAACATATATATATACATACAAATGCATACATATGTAGAAAGTTATTTATGGATTGTATTTAATGATTAAATGTTATTTCATTGTATTTATCTATATATATCTAATTGTATATAGTTATATAAATAAAAGTAAAAATATTTTGTAAAGAATGTCTGATATATTCAATATACATATATGTATGTATATAGAAAACCTCTTATATATGTGGCATTTTTGTGGTTTGTTTCTTTCATATACATATATATTTTGTGAAAAATCGATAATATATACTACAGAAACAACACTACAATATAATTTCCGTATATAAGAGTTAAAGGATAATATTTATATTGATTTTACCTTTCAATAAAGAAAAAATACAATATTATCAAAATTATAATCCTAATAACAGCAATAATAATAATATTAATCTCTATTTTTCATATTAAATAGTTATTTTATATAACTATATATGACATATCAATTTGGTTTTATTTGGGAAAAACACACGTGAATTCTATATTTCCGATTGATTGATATTCATACATTTTTCATAAAAACATTTTCATTAGTGAAAATATATATCAGGTATTTGAAATGGTACAATATATCAGAATTATTTAATGAATCTATATATATATATATATATATATATATATATATATATATATGGGCGCAGTATATAGATATAGATTTCTATAATAAATGCGATTTTTTACGATTGTATGATATAATTAATAGATTTTTTCATGTTAACGAAGTTTCCAGCATCATAAATATTTTTCTATTGAAGGAAAAGCATTCAGGAGATTTTCTTGAAGGAATTTTCATGATCGAAAACATTTCTATTGAGGAAAAAACATGCAGTAGATTTTCTTGAAGGAATTTTCATGACCAAGAAAATGCTTATCTGAAGTAAAATGTCCGGTAGAGTTTCTGTAAGAATTTTCCATTGAAGGAAAAACATTCAGGTGAAATTATTGAACAAGTTTCCATGGCCAGAAACATGTCTATTTAAGGTAAAATATTCAGGAGAGATTCTTGAAGGAGTTTCCATCAACAAAAACATTTGTACTAAAGGAAAAACATTCAGGTGCGATTCTTAAACGATTTTCCATTACCAGAAAAACGTTTATTGAAAATAAAATATCAAAGAGTAGATTCTTGAACAAGTTTTCATTACCAAACATATTTTACCTGAATGAAAAACATTTAGGTGAGATTTTTGAAGGATATTCCATCACCGAAAACATTTCTATTGAAGGAAAAATATTAAGAATATATTCTTGCAGGAATTTTCATGACCGAAAACATTTCTATTGAAGGAAAAACATAAAGAAGAGATTCTTGAAGGATTTTCCATCACCAAAAACATTTCTATTGAAGGAAAAACATTCAGTAGATTTTCTTGAAGGAATTTTCATGACCAAGAAAATGCTTACCTGAAGTAAAATATCCAGTAGAGTTTCTGGAAGAATTTTCCATTGAAGGAAAAACTTTCAGGTTTCCATGGCCAGAAACATGTCTATTTAAGGTAAAATATTCAGGAGAGATTCTTAAAGGAGTTTTCATCAACAAAAACATTTTTACTAAAGGAAAAACATACAGGTGCGATTCTTGAACGATTTTCCATTACCAGAAAAATGTCTTTTGAAAATAAAATATTAAGGAGCAGATTCTTGAAGAAGTTTTCATCATAAAAAACATTTCGATTGAAGGAAAAACATTCAGGAGAGATTCTTTTTAAAGATTTTCCATCACCAGAAACATTTCTATTGCAAGTGAAAACTTTCAGGTGAGTTTCTTGAAGGAGTTTTCATCACCAAAAACATTTCTATCAAAGGTAAAATATTAAGGAGAGATTCTAGATGGATTTTCCATCAACGGGAAAAAAACGGAAAAATTTCTTTTGAAGGTAAATTGACCAGGAAAATGTCTAAGAAAATGTTGATCGAATGTTTGAAAGGATTAAAAAAGGCAAATTGAAAATAAGAATAATGAATGAAACGATTTTAAAACGGAAGTTGTCAATAAACAAATATAGAATTTCTATGTAAACGTTTATAATTCGGAAAGTTAACGAGTTTTAATTCGTTTCTTGAGATCAGAAAGATCTACAATATCAATATGCAGATATTATATGAACAATAAAAGCAAACAATAATAAAATCATTTATAAATAATAAAATAACATTTAATTTATAAATTGTAAATATATATACGAATTTCTATTAAACATTTTCTTCTGTGTGTCTGTATACTAAAAATATTTTGGTGAAAATCTTTATAAGTTTGTTTTGTATAATAAAAAAAATATTTATAAATTCCATGTATTTTTTTTTGGTATTCAAAGTTTGTATGTGTTATTATATATCTTTAAGACGTATTATATATTGTATTAAATATAATTTATAATATATATGAATTGGTAATATATATAGTAAATAGTTTAATGTAATAATCCATTACTATATATTGCATCCGGGTGCTCATACACAAATATACACAAATAACAAGTATATATATAAATAAAATTATTATTACTAATATTTGATTTATTTCAAATATAAAGAAAAAAGTGCAATTATTTTTATTTTTTATGTATATATACCGACCAAGTTATTGTAATATTTTCATTTCTATATACAGATAAAATTTAGTTTATCTATGAATAGATTTAGAATGGATCATTTGTGGTAAATTCAATATTAATATAATAAAAAAGATTAATAATCAATATACATCTCAAATTAAAACATTTAACTTTTAACTTAAGACATTTAACTTAAAAACTGTTTGATCAAAAGAAAATGAAATCATTTGTAATGAATTTATTGACAAAAAAAAAAAGGAATTGTAACATGGAACTTTTTGATGATAAAGTCCCGTATACGAGTTTGAAGATAAGATGATGTATTTAACATTATATGTAGAAAAAACAAACTTATAATTTATCCTAAAGCTATTATTTTTAGATAAATAATCTGAAAAATTTTTATTCTTTTTTATACACAGATATGTGACCATTAAATTCATTATAATATTGATTATACACAGTGCGACAATTAATATTCCGGACTAAAAACCATATCTCAATAACCAGTGGGACGATATATGTGATGGAACATGCGTTTTGAAGCTTGATGTTTTCTGTTATCGTCTGTAAAAATCGTTCATTGCATTTGGTTGACAAATAAAAAAGTTATGGCATTTCTTGTGAAACAATTTTTTAGTTGAAGTAGAAATTTTAACATGGAACAAAGAGCATTCAACGCAAAGCTCGGTAAATTAAATTACATTAAATTCAACGGAAAGCTTGGTAAATCTGTAACAGAAATGTTCAAATCGATGCAGCAAGTTAATGGCGATAATTGTATGGGTGGTTGAGTGGTATAAACGTTTCGTGGATGGCTAAAACACGGGCTAAAAAAACAAGAAAAGTTCCATCGAAAATCAAGACAATGCTCGTAACATTTTTCCATAACAAGGGAGTTATCCATAAAGAATTCGTTCCAACTGCGGTCAAACAGTCAGTGGAGCATATTATATCGAAGTTTTGAAGCGTTTGATGGACAGGATTCGTCGTATTCGACCTGAATATCATGAATCAGATAGTTGGTGTTTGTTACACGATAATGCACCAAGTCACATTTCACTTATTGTTCGTCAGTTTTTGGCTCCAAATCAAGTCTGTGTGTTAAATCATCCACCGTATTCACCTGATTTAGCACCATGTGACTTCTTCTTGTTCCCAAAAAACTTAAAATAAAATTGAAAGGATGTTTTTTTTGGAGGATATTGAAACCATTCAAACAGGATCTACACGCGCCCAAGAGGCAATACCACAAAATGAACTGGAACACGCATTTGAATCTTTATTAAATCGATGTAACAGTTGTATCAAATCAGGAGCAGAATATTTTGAATAAATAAAATAAAAAATTTTCAAAAATCGTGTTTTTAATGTATTTCCTAGGACCAGTCCGGAATATTAATTGTCGCACTGTGTATATACCAGTTTATAAACATCATTATATGGTATAGATAAAAATAGGTATGTGTATTATAATAACTTTTCTTAAATGAAACACGTCAAATTCCATCAAAATTTTATTATCTAAAGTGTATAAAGGTACATGATTTTTTTTTTTGATGGGGTGTAAAAAGTGTGTAAAAAGAAATTAAAAAAGTGTTTTAAAAACTTTTTTCAGTGGTATATTATTAAAATGCTTTCCATTAATGTCACATACCGTATTTTTGTCAGAAAAACAAATAAGAAGAATGTTCTTTTTCCCAGTCATATTAAATAATTTTAAATATAAAGCATTTTTATAGGTATTCAATTAAAATTTTCATTATTAAAATCAATATTAACACAAAAACTCACATAATTCGAATATAAAATCAACAGGTAAAATCTGCAAAGTGCAAAGTTTAATTAACACGGGACAATACACTCTGGAACTTTTATATGATTTTAAAATATATTTGATTTTGGACAAGAAGCAAAAAATTTAAATCTTTATCTTCATCTTATATATTCGAATTGGGTAATTAATTGAATGGATCAATCCATATAACATATATATATATATATATGTTTGATATTTATATGATTTATACACGTATGCATAGATAATAAATTTGATAGTTATTTCTTTAAAAAAAAACTATTATTAAATCAGGTATATAACAGAGTTATTTATATGTATTTATATATGATTTACATGATGTCATGTATATTGTATATATATTATTATTATTATACGGCATATTATAAAGAGAAAGTCGGAAGTATGGATTCCCTCGCACAAAATATATATTCAGCATATTCAGAAGTATTATATTTTATATATAAAATAATGGAAAAAATACGTGCATTCATATTTAAAAAAAAAAAAATAGTAAAAAATAAATGAAAAAATTGGTTTTGTTGTTATTTATATAAAAACAGAGAAATACACAAAAAGAAAAACTTATATTTCGTGTATATATAATAAAATATCGTATATATATGTATAAAAATCCATAACTATCGCGAATTAAAAATAATTAAATATGGTATTTATTTTTTTTTTTTACTTCTCTTATATACACGTTCAAATCGTTTAATTTCAATCTTATATATTATATTCGGTTTAAATTTTTGTATATCGATAATTTCTATATATATATATAAAATAAATTTTAATAATTATTTTAAGTTTTTGTGGTGTGCACAACGTGTTGTTTAAACTTTTACACGTAAGATTCATTTCATCAAACCGTTTCATTTCATTTCATATTTATTTTTTTTTTGAATGGTGGTCAAAAAATACTATATCCATTAAGCTCTATTATTATTATTATTATTATTATATACCTACTAACATATATTTTCATTTTGTTTGTGCGATATTACCATTCATAAATTTTGATCGATGTTAATTTAATTTTGTATCTATATTGTATAAATTTTTAATTAGTCATTTCTAGAGAAATTTTTCAATTAAGATATACGTATATATATATATATATATATATTAAATGCGTTGTACGTAGACAAAATAAAACAAAAATAATTGCCATTTATCACCTTTACGAATTAGGATTTTAATTATCGAGTATTAAAATTAGTCATTTAATTAAGAAATATAAGTATCTAAAATAAAATTTAAGTAAATCATTTCTATTCATGATTTTTCTGTAAAAAAAAATTATTGCAAAAAAGAATGAAAATGAAATAAAAAAAAAAACCACTTACCTCTTATAACTTCACGATTACCACCAATTTGAAAGGTCACCGAAACACCTTGATTAACATGAAAGAATACAACATGCTCTGGTGGTTGTGGTCCCTGGGAATGTGTTGGACAATAATGTTGATGTTCAAAGCCAGGACCAAAA